>JANJXV010000033.1:2752500-3352500 GCA_024803745.1 Megascapheus bottae
GGGTTAGGGTTAGGGTGAGGGTGAAAGTTATGGTGAGGATGATGGTTAGGGTTAGGGTTAGGGTTAGGGTGATGGTTAGGATTAGGGTGAGGGATAGGGTGACGTATTGGGTTAGGGTTAGGGTTAGGGTGAGGGTGAGGGTTATGTGAGTGTTAGGTAGAGGTTTAGGTTTAGGTTTAGGGTTAGGGTTACGGTGAGCGTTCGGGTTAAATTTAGGGTTAGGGTGTGGGTTAGGGTTAGAGATAGGGTTAGGGTGAGGTTTAGGGTTAGGATTAGGGTTAGGGATAGGGTTAGCGTGAGGGTTAGTTTTAGGGTGAGGGTTAGGGTGGTGGTTTGGTTGAGGGTGAGGTTTGGGGTGAGGGTTAGGGTTAAGTTTAGGCTTAGGGTGAGGGTAATGTTTAGGGTGAGTTTTAGGGCTAGGGTTAGGTTGAGGTTTAGGGTTAGGGTTAGGGTTTGGTTTAGCGTTAGGTTTAGGGTTAGGGTTAGGGTTAGGGTGAGGGTTAGGAGTAGGGTGAGGGTGAGGTTGAGGGTTAGGGGTAGGGTTAGCGTTAAGGTTTGCGTTAAGGTTAGGTTTGGGGCTAGGGTTTGGTTTTGAGTGAGGGTTAGCGTGAGGGTTAGCGTGAGGGTTAGGGTTAGGTCTATATTTAGGGTTGGGTTTAGGTTGAGGGTGAGAGTTAGGGTGAGGGTTAGGGTTAGCGTTAGGGTGATGGTTAGGATTAGGGTGAGGTTTAGGGTTATGGTTATGTTTAGGGTTAGGGTTAGTGTTAGGGTGAGGGTGGGGTTTAGGTTTAGGGTTAGGGTTAGGGTTAGGGTTAGGGTTAGGGTTAAGTTTAAGTTGAGGGTTAGGGTTAGGGTTAGGGTTTGGGTTAGGATTAGGATTAGGGGTAGGGTGAGGCTGAAGGATAGAGTGAGGTTTAGGGTTAGCGTTAGGGTTAGTATGAGGGTGAGGGTGAGGGTTAGGGTGAGGGTTAGGGTTAGGATGAGGGTGAGGGTTAGGGTTAGGGTTAGGATGAGGGTGAGGGTTAGGGTTAGGGTTAGGATTAGGGTGAGGGTTAGGGTGCGGGTGAGGATTAGGGTTAGGGTGAGGGTTAGGGTGAGGTTAGGGTTGGGTGAGGGTAAGGGTTAGGGTTAGGATTAGGGTTAAGTTGAGGGTTAGGGAGAGGGTGAGAATTAGGGTTTGGGTGAGGGTAAGGGTTAGGGTTAGGATTAGGGTTAAGTTGAGGGTTAGGGAGAGGGTGAGAATTAGGGTTTGGGTGAGGGTTAGGTTGAAGGTTAGGTTTAGGGTTAGCGTTAGCGTTAGGGATAGGGTGAGGGTTAGGTTTAGGGTTAGGGTTAGATCTATGGTTAGGGTTAGTTTTAGGATTAGGGTTAGGGTGAGGTTGAGGCTTTGCCTGAGCGTTAGGGTTATGGTAGGGTTAGGGTTAGGGTTAGGATGAGATTTAGGGTTAGGTTTTGGGGTAGGGTTAGGATTAGGTTTAGGGTGAGGCTGAGGTTTAGGGTGAGTTTTAGTGTTAGTGTTGGGGTTAGATTGAGGGTTACAGCTAGGGTTAGTGTTAGGGTGAGGTTTAGGGTGAGGTTTTGAGTTATGGTTAGGGAGAGGGTTATGGTCAAGGTGAGGCTCAGTGTTAAGTTTAGGGTTATGGTGAGGATGAGGGTGAGGGTGATGTTTAGGGTGAGGGTTATGGTTAGGTTTAAGGTTAGGGTTTGTGTTAAAGTTAGGGTTAGTGTTATGGTTATGCTTAGGGTGAGGTGTAGGGTTACGGTGAGGGTGAAGGTGAGTGTGAGGGTTAGGGTTAGCATGAGGGTTATGGTGAGGGTGAAGGTGAGGGTTAAGGTTAGGGTTATGGTTAGGTTAGGGTTTGGGTTAGGGTTAGGGTTCAGATTAGGGTTAGGCTTAGGGTGAGGGTGAGCTTTAGGGTTAGGGTTTGGTTTAGGCTTAAGCTGAGGGTGAAAGTGAGGATTAGGGTTAGGTTTAGGGTTGGGCTTAGGGTGAATGTGAGGGTGAGGGTTAGTGTTAGCGTTAGGGTGAGGGTTATGTGAGTGTTAGTAGAGGTTTAGGTTTAGGTTTAGTGTTAGGGTGAGGGTTAAGGTTAAGGTTAGGGTGAGGGTGAGGTTTAGGGTTAAGGTTAGGGTTTGGCTTAGGGTTAGGGTTAGGCTTAGCCTTAGCGTTAGGATTAGTGTTAGTGTTAGGGTTAGGGTTAGGGTTAGGGTTAGGCTTAGGATGAGGTTGAGGGTGAGGATTAGGGATAGAGATAGAGTTAGGTTGAGGTTAGGGTGAGTGTGAGCGTTAGGGTTAGGGTTAGGGGGAGGGGGAGGGGGAGGGGGAGGGTTAGGATGAGAGTAAGGGTTAGGATTCGTGTTAAGGTTAGGCTTAGGGTGTGTTTGAGGGTCAGTTTTAAGGTTAAGTTTAGGGGGAGGGGGAGGGCTAGGGTGAGGTTGAGGGTGAGTGTGAGTGTTAGGGTTAGGGTTAGCATAATGGTTAGGGTGAAGGTGAGGGTTAGGGTTAGGGTTAGCATTAGGGTTAGGGTTAGGGTTTGGGTTAGGGTTAGGGATAGGCTTAGGGTGAGGGTGAGGGTGAGGGTGAGGCTTAGGGTTACGGTTAGCCTTAAGGTATGGGTTGGAGTTAGGGTTAAGGTTTGGTTTAGGGTTAGGGTTAGGGGTAGGGTTAGGGTGAGGTTTAGGGTTACGGTTAGGGTTAGCGTTAAGGTTTGGGTTAGGGTTAGGTTTTGTGTTTGGTTTAGAGTTATGGTTATGGTTAGGGTTAGGGTTAGGGTGAGAGTGAGGGTAGGTTTAAGTTTAGGTTTAGGGGTAGGTTTAGGGTTAGGGTTACAGTTACGGTTACTGTTAAATTTCGGTGAAGCATTAGGGATAAGGTGAGGGTTAGGGTGAGTGTTAGGGTGAGGGTTAGGGTTAGGTCTGTGTTTAGGGTTAGGTTTAAAATTAAGGTTAGGGTGAGGGTGAGGGTTAAGGTGCATGTTAGGGTTAGGGTTAGAGTTAGGTTGAGGTTGAGAGTTAGGGTGAGGGTGAAGTTTGGGTTAGGGTTAGTGTGACAGTAGGATTAGGTTGAGGGATAGGGTGAGGTTTAGGTTTAGGGATACGGTTAGGTTGAGGGTGGGTTTAGGGTTTCGGTTAGGGTTAGAGTGAGAATGAGGGTTAAGGTTAGTGTGAGGGTTAGGGTAAGCCTTAGAGTTAGGGTTTGGGTTAGGATGAGGGTTATGGTTAGGGTTTGGGTTAGGGTTAGGTTTAGGGTTAGAGTGAGGCTGAGGGTAATGGTGAGATTTAGGGTGAGGCTTGGGGTTAGGGTTAGGGTGAGGGTTATGTTCAAGGTGAGGCTCAGTGTTAGGGTTAGGGTTAGGTTTAAAGTAAGGGTTTGGGTTAATGTTAGGGTTAGTGTTATGGTTAGACTTAGGGTGAGGGTGAGGGTTAGGGTGAGGGTTAGGGATAGGGTTAGGGTGAGGGTTAGGGTGACGCTGACTTTTAGGGTTATGGTTAGGGTGAGGGTTAGGGTTAGGTTTAGAGTGAGGGTTAGGTTTAGGGTGAGGGTTTCGGTTGGGGTTAGGGTTAGGTTTAGGGCAGGGTGAGGGTGAGGGTTAGGGATAGGGTGAGGGTTAGGATGAGGGTTAGGATGAGGGTGAGGGTTAGGGTGAGAGTGAAGGTGAGGGTTACGTTTAGGGTTAGGTTTTGGGTTAGGAATATGATTAGGGTTCGGTTAGGGTTAGGCTTAGGGTGAGGGTGAGCTTGAGGGTGAGTTTTAGGTTTAGGGATAGGGTTAGGGTGAGGGTTAGGGTGAGGGTGAGGGTTAGGGTTAAGTTTAGAGTGAGGGTTAGGTTTAGGGTGAGGATTGGGGTTGGGGGTAGGGTTAGGCTTAGGGGAGGGTGAGGGTGAGGGTTAGGGATAGGGTTAGGGTTAGGGTGCGGGTTAGGGTGAGGGTGAGCGCTAGGGTTAGGGTTAGGGTGAGGGTGAGGATTAGGGTGAGAGTTAGGTTTAGGGTTAGTGTTAGTTTTAGAGTTAGGGTGAGGGAGAGGGTTAGTGTGAGGGTTAGGGTGATTGTGAGGGTGAGGGTGAGGGTTACAGTTAGTGTGAGGGTTACAGTGAGGGTGAGGATGAGGGTTAGTGTTAGGGTTTGGGTTACAGTTAGGGTTACGGTTAGGCTTAGGGTGAGAGTGAGGGTTAGGCTTAGGGTTAGGGTTAGGTTTTGGCTTAGGTTTAGTGTTAGGTTTAGGGTTAGAGTATGAGCACGAGTGTTAGGTTTAGGGTTAGGGTTAGGGTTAGGGTGAGGTTTAGGGTGAGTGCTATGTTGAGGTTTAGGTTTAGGGTTAGGTTTAGGGTTAGGGTTAGGTTTAAGGTTAGGGTTTGGGTTAATGTAAGGGTTAGTGTTAGGGTTAGTTTTAGGGGGAGGGGGATGTTTATGGTGAGGGAGAGTGTGAGTGTGAGGGTTAGGGCTTTGGTTAGCATGAGGATTAGGTTGAGGGTGAGGGTGAGGGTTAGGTTTAGGTTTAGGGTTAGGGTTAGGGTTAGGCTTAGGGTGAGGGTTATGGTTAGGGTTATGGTTAGGATTTGGTTTAGGGTTAGGCTTAGGGTGAAGGTGAGGGTGAGGGTTAGAGTTAGGGATAGGGTTAGGGTGAGGGTGAGGGTTAGGGTGAGGGTGAGATTTACGGTTAGGGTTAGGGTTAGGGTTAGAGTGAGGGTTAGGGTTAGGGTGAGAATTGGGATTGGGGTTAGGGTTAGGCTTAGGGTGAGGGTGAGAGTGTGGATTCGGGAGAGAAGGTTAGGGTTAGGGTGCGGGTTAGGGTGAGGTTGAGCATTAGGCGAAGTTTTAGGGTGAGGGTGAGGGGTAGATTGAGATTTAGGGTTAGGGTTAGGGTTAGGTTTAGGGGGAGGGGGAGGGTTATTGGTAATGTTATGGTTAGGGTGAGGGAGAGGGTTTGGTTGAGGGTGACGGTGATTGTGAGGGTTAGGGTTAGGGTTAACATTAGGGTTAGGGTTAATTTTTGGGTTAGTTTCATAGTTAGGGTTAGGGTTACGCTTAGAGTGAGGGTGAGGGTGAGCCTTTGGGTTAGGGTTAGGGTTCGGGTTAGGTTTAGGGTTAGGTTTAGGGTTAGAGTTAGTCTTAGGGTGAGGGTGAGGGTGAGGGTTAGGGTTAGTGTTAGGTTTAGGGTGAGTGTTAGGTTGAGTTTTAGATTTAGTGTTAGGGTTAGGGTTATTGTGAGGGTTAGGGTTAGGGTTAGGGTTAGGGTGAGGTTTAGGGTTAGGGTTAGGGTTAGGGTGAGTGTTAAGTTTAGGGTGAGCATTAGCATGATGGTTCGGGTGAGGGTGAGGGTTAGGGTGAGGGTTATGGTTTGGTTTAGGGTTAAGGTTAGGGTTAGGGTGAAGGTTAGGGTTAGGGTGAGGGTTAGTGTTAAATTTAGGGTAAGGGTTAGAGTGAGGGTGAGAGTTAGGTTTAGGATTAGGGTTAGGTTCAGGGTGAGGGTGAGGGTTAGATTTAGGGTAAGGGTGAGAGTGAGGGTTAGGGTAATGGTGAGGGTGAGGGTTAGTGCAAGTTTAGGTTGAGGGTGAGGGTTAAGCTGAGGGTTAGTGTTAGGGTTAGAGTTAGGGTTAGGTTTAGGGTGAGGGTGAGGGTGAGGTTTAGGGTTATCGGTAGGCTTAGGGTGAGGTTTATGTTTAGGGTGAGGATGAGGGTTAGTATTAGTGTTAGGGTTAGGGTTAGGGTGAGAGTTAGGATTAGGGTTAGGGTTAGAGTGAGGATTAAGTTTAGGTGAGGGTTAGAGTTAATGTTAGGGTTAGTGTGAGGGTTAGTTTGAGGGCGACTGTGAGGGTTAGGGTTATGGTTAGGGTAGGGTTACTGTGAGGCTTAGGATTAGGGATAGGGTGAGGGTTAGGTTTGGGTTTAGGTTTGGGTTTAGGGTGAAGGTGAGGGTTATGGTGATGGTTAGGGTGAGGGTTGGGGTTAGGTTTAGGGTTTGGGTCAGGGTGAAGGTGAGGGTTAGGATTAGGGTTAGGGAGAGGGTGAAGTTGAGCGTTAGGGTAGTGTAAGGGTGAGAATGACTGTTTGGATGATGATGAGAGTGAGAGTTAAGGTGAGGGTTAGAGTGATGTTGCAGGTTAGTGTTAGGCTGAGGGTTAGGGTGAGGCTTAGGGTTAGGGTTAGGGGGAGGGGGAGGGTTGGGTGAGAGAGAGGTGAGGGTTACGGTTAGGGTTTGGTTTAGAGTTAGGGTTAGCGTGAGGGTGAGAGTTAGGGTTAGGGTTAGGGTGAGGGTGAGAGTTAGGGTTAGGTGAGGTTTAGGGTTAGGGTTAAGGTTATGTTAGCGTTAGGGTGAGGGTGAGGGTGAGGTTTATGGTTCGGGTTAGGGTTAGTTTTAGGCTGAGGGTTAGGGTTAGGGTGAAGGCGAGGGTTAGGGGTAGGATTAGGGTTAGGTTTAGGGTGAGGGTGAGGGAGAGGGAGAGGGTGAGGTTTACGGTTAGGATTTGGGTTGGAGTTAAGTTTAGGTTGAGGTTGAGTGTTAGGGTTAGGGTTAGGGTTAGGGTGATGGTTAGGTTTAGGGTTAATATTAGGGTTAAGGTTATGTTAGTGTTAGGGTGAGGTTAAGGGTTCGGTGTCAGGTTAGGATTAGGGTTATTGTTCCGCTGAGAGTTATGGTGAGGGTTAGGGTTAGGGTTATGATTAGGGTTAGGTTTAGTGTGAGGGTGAGAGTGAGGGTTAGGGTGATGGTGAGTTTGAGGGTTAGTGTGAGGGATAAAGTGAGGGTGAGGGTAAGGGTGATGGTTAGGGTGAGGGTTAGGATTAGGTTTACGGTTAGGATTAGGGTGATTGTGAGCGTTAGGGCTAGATTTAGGGTGAGGGTGAGGGTGAGAGTGATTTTTAGTTACATGGTGAGGGTTAGGGTTAGGGTGAGTGTTATGGTGAGGGTGAGGTTAGGCTGAGGGTTAGGTTTAGGTTTAGTTTTAGGGTTAGGGTTAGGGTTAAGGTGATGGTTAGGTTTAGGGTTAGGATTATGGTGATGGTTAGGTTTAGGGTGAGGTTGAGTTTTAGGGTTAGGATTAGGGTACGGTTATACTGAGGGTTAGGTTGAGTGTTAGGGTTACAGTTAGGGTTAGGGTTAGGATTATTGTTAGGCTGAGGTTTAGTATGAGTTTAGGGTTAGGGTTAGGGTTAGTGTTAGGGTTATGGATAGGCTGAGGGTTAGGGTGAGGGTTAGGGTTAGGTTTAGGGTTAGCGTGATTGTTATGGTTTGGGTTAGGGTTAGGGTTTGTGTTATGGTTAGGGTTAGGGTGAGGGAGAGGGTTAAGGTTAGGTTTAGGGTTAGGGTGAGGGTGAGGGTGAGGGTTAGGGTTAGGGTTAGGTTGAGGTTTAGGGTCAGGGTGAGGTTTAGGGTGAGGGTTAGTGTTAGGGTTAGGTTTTGGTTTGGGGTTAGCTTGAGGGTTAAGATTAGGGTGAGGGTTAGGGTGAGGTTCAGGGTTAGGGTTAGGATTAGGTTTAGGTTGAGGTTTAGGGTAAGGTTTAGGGTGAGCGTTAGTGTTAGGGTTAAGGTTAGGGTTAGGGTGAGGGTTAGGGTTATGGTGAGGGTTACTGTTAGGGTGAGGGTTAGGTTTAGGGTTAGGGTGATGGTTAGGTTCAGGGTTAGGGTCAGGGTTATGGTTCGGTTTAGGGTTAGGGTCAACTTTAGGAATAGGTTTAGGGTGAGGGTTAGGGTGAGGGTGAGGTGGATGGTTAGTGTTAGATTTAGCGTTAGGGTTTCAGTGAGGGTTAGGTGTTGGAGACCATTGTTTTCAGCCTCCTGAGGAAGTAAGATTATATGTTGGCACCTGGCAGCTCGCTAATGAGTCAGTACTTGTTGACCAGGAAGTTTCTTTGCATTCATTGATTTGTTTTTTCCGTGGTTGTGAATAGTGTGGATTGCTAGATTTCTTCCAGGTTTGTTTGTTGCTTTGCAGATGACCTTTACTGTGATTGGCTGCTTAAGGATATAAATAGTGTGGGATTTGAGAGAGAGGAGGGAGAAGAGAAAAAGAAAGAGAGGCAGAGGAGAGAGGACAGAGAGAAATAAACGACCTCTGCTTGCAGCGATTTGAGTCTGTGATCATTCCCAGTACGTATCCGAAGTGACGTGTCATTGCCGCGGGTAGCGACAAGTGGTGGCCCGTACAGGGATCGTTTTTTTCAGCACAGCTGTCAGCGACAAGTGGTGGCCGGGATGGGGATCATTCTTTCAGCATGGTGGGTAAGTACTGAGGAACCACGCGGGGAGCGAGGCAACAGTCATTCCCAGTCCGCCTCCAAAGAGCACTTCAGCATGGTGGGGAAACAGGAACCTCGTGGGGGGCGAGGCAATAGTCATTCCCAGTCCACCTCCGAAGTTCAGGTCACTTCGGCATGGTGGGGAAACTGAGGAACCTCGCACAAGTCTCTGGCCAGAGCGGAAAGGGGGAGGCAATAAGGGGTTCGGTAAAGAACCGGGAATAAGGGGTTCGGTAAAGAACAGGGAATAAGGGGTTCGGTAAAGAACTGGGAATAACGGGTTCGGCAAAGAACTGGAAATAACGGGTTCGGTAAAGAACCGGGAATAGTTCAGGAGATTCCAAAAACCGGATGTTGTAGTCAAAGAAAAGCTTTTGTGCAGTTGTTAAATGTGAATAATGGGTTCAGAAGTCTCCAAGGACCAGATGTTTAGAGTCATAAGAGATCTACTTAAAGTTAATGGTACTGTTGTAAAAGAATCCACGGTTAAGGCTTATGTGGATACGATAGCGAAAGTAAGTCCCTGGGTTTTGAATGAAGGATTTCTTAATGTAGCACAATGGGATTTACATAAGTTAGATTTAGAAAAAGCGCTAAGACAGGGAGACCTTCCCCGAGGAACATTTACTATGTGGCAACTTATCCGGGAGTGTTTGCTTTTGTCCAAACAAAGAGGTAGACAACAGGTGGCAGGAAGCTCAGAGACGCTTGGAGAGATAGATGAGAGAGAATCTAGTAAACAGGAAGGGGAAGAATTAAGTAGTAGTGATTTAGAAATCCTGTGCTGGGGGGGGATTTCACGATTGGGGGCCACTGTCCGTAGTTCAGCAGCCTGTGGCTCAGTGGGAGGGGCCAACAGCCCACCTCCTCTGATTGGTCAGCAAGTTAGCTAAAAGAGTAGAAGCGCTAGAAATGGTGGATGAGTGGGGTTTTCCAGGGTTTGACAATCAAAATCAGGCAAGATTTCATCAACCAATAGACTTTAAAACAGTTAAGCAGCTAAAGGAATACGTTATGGCTTATGGACCCCAGGCGCCTTTCACTATTAGTATGTTAGACTCATTGGCAAATTTAAATTTGGTTCCCGATGATTAGAAAAAATTATGTAAGGCAGTGCTGAGTGGAGGATAATATTTGATTTGGAAGACTGGCTGGCAGGAGTTATCTTTAGTAATGGCACGTAGAAATGCTGCAGCAGGTTTCCCACAAAGAAATATTGAGATGCTTACAGGTGAGGGTCAGTATGCCGCGTTACAGGCCCAGCTTCAGTATGAACCAGGAACATATGTGCAGATTGCTACTGCAGCTACCAGAGCATGGAAGACTTTACAAGGTTCTGGTGATTTACAAGGTAATCTCTCAAAAGTTCTTCAGGGACATAACGAGCCTTATGCAGATTTTGTAGATAGACTCATTCAGTCACTCACGTCTTTGGCGACGCTGACACTGCGATGCCATTAATACTTCAGCTGGCATTTGAAAATGCAAACAAATCGTGTCAAGCTGCAATAAGACCATGGAAAGGGAAGAAGGATTTATCAGTTTACATAAAAGTCTGTAGGGACATTAAGATGCAGTGGTCACAGGACAGGTGATTGCGGCAGCCATGAGGGGTGTGCCTCCCTTAGACCTAGCAGGGGGAGCTAGACAAAGAACTTGTTTTCACTGCAGCCAACCGGGACATTTTAAGAATCAATGTCCTAGTAAAGGGCTCCAACGAGCTTCAGTGGTAAAGACAGAAAAGTCCCCAGTGCCAGGGATCTGTCCAAAGTGTAGAAGAGGTAAACATTGGGCTAATGAGTGTAGATCTGTCACTGAGTTTGACAGGAGCCCGGGGAATGGACTGGGGCCAAAAAACGGAAGGCAGGGCCCTTTGCCTCGGGGCCCGCAAATGTACGGGGCTATGGAGATGCCAGTGCACCATACTCCAGGTACAATCCAGACCATTCCTCGTCACGACCCCTTCTTTCCATTGACTCCCTCGTCCGAGGAATCTCAGGCAGCGCAGGATTGGACCTCTGCTCCACCTCCCGACTCATATTAACACCTGAGATCGGAGTCCAACTAATTCCTTCAGGGGTGTCAGGGCCTCTTCCTCCAAATTCAGTAGGCTTACTTCTTGGTCGTATTCACTTACTCTTTCCGGCTTTCATATCCTTCCAGGGGTTGTAGATTGTGATCATACAGGTGAAATTAAAATTATGGTAAGTTCTCCCTGTGGTATCTCAGTCATCAGTCCAGGAGATAGAATAGCCCAATTAATCTTACTTCCATGTATGCATAAAAATTTGAAGAGTATGCCTCAAAATAGGGAATCCAGTGGATTCGGGACAACTGGAAAAGAACAAATGTTTTATTGGGTGAAGGATTGTTCAAAAAGGCCTCTGCTCAAATTACTTTGCAAGGAATTACCATTGAGAGTCTCCTTCATACTGGGGTAGACATATCCATTATTAATGCTCAACATTGGCCTAAGCAATGGCCTCTTCAGAAGGCTGATTGCATGCTGAGGGGGTTAGGATTTTCGCAAAGTCCTGATCGGAGTGCTCAAGTTTAATCCTGGCAGGATGGGGAGGGACATAAAGGTACTTTTCCAACTTATGTGTTAGCATCATTGCCTATCATGTTGTGGGGCATAGATGTATTGCAGGAAATGGGAGTACATCTGACCACAGAACTGTCAAGGAAGACAAAGAATTCTGGATGGCAAAACCTGAATCAGGACATATACCAGGTAAGAGTGCCTGGACAATGACGCACAAGCAGGGTTATCTGGAAGGGAAAGGTCTAGGAAAACTTCTTCAAGGAAATCCTCATCCTCTACCCATAACCAAGAAAAATGACCGATATGGAGTTGGTTATCTTTTTCATTAAGGGCCACTGTGAAATCACCATTAAAAATAACCTGGAAATCTAATAATCCTATTTGGGTCCCTCAGTGGCCCTTGTCAAAGGAGAAACTCCAAGTGGCCCAAAAGTTAGTACAAGAGCAATTACAAGCTGGCCACATTGAGCCTTCTACTTCTCCTTGGAATTCCCCTATTTTTGTAATAAAAAAGAAATCTGGAAATGGAGACTTCTTCACGATCTGAGGGTAATCAATAATTCTATGCAACTTATGGGTCCCTCGCAACCTGGCCTCCCTAATCCTGTAGCCATTCCAAAAGGACATCAAATTATTGCTATTGATATTAAGGATTGCTTTTTTTCTATTCCATTACATCCTGGGGATGTTCCAAGGTTTGCCTTTTCAGGACCCGCTATAAACAATGAAGGCCCTTGTCAAAGATTTCAATGGAAAGTCCTACCTCAGGGTATGGCTAATATCCCCACAATCTGTCAGGTGTATGTTGATGCAGCCATTAAGCCCCTTAGAGGAAGGTATCCTGACGTAATGGTAATACATTATATGGATGATGTTTTATTAGCACACCCCAATTTAAATTTACTTTTACAAAGTTTTGGCCTGATGTCAGATATGTTAAAAAGTCATGGACTTCATATAGCTGAGGAAAAGGTACGATCAGGTTCTTCCATTCTTTATTTGGGATATCAAATTATGGGTACATGTATTAGGCCACAAAAAATTCAAATTGCTAACGATAAATTGATTACTTTAAATGATTTTCAACAGCTCTTAGGGGATATTAATTGGCTACGTCCCTCCTTGGGGCTATCTACAGGACAACTTAAACCCTTACTTGAGATATTACGAGGGGATCCTGATCCTTCATCTCCTAGGGAGTTTACTCCAGAAGGAAGAGAAGCCTTGCTTCATGTAGAAAAAGCTATAGAAAGAGCTTATTGTGATCGTATTGATTTTTCTAAAGAACTCAGGTGTATTGTAATTTCTTCGGCTTAAACACCTACCGGAGTTTTCTGGCAAGAGGGTCCTTTTTTGTGGGTCAATTTTTCAACCTCCCCAAAGAAAGTAATTATGCCTTATCCATCTATGATAGCTGAATTAATTATGCAAGCCCTTACTACCTCCCTTAAGGTTTTTGGAGTTCATCCTTGTAAAATTATTACCCCTTATACATTTCAACAAGTGGAATATTTAATCGGAAATACCAATGAATGGGCCATTATAAGATGCTCTACTCAAGCCTACTTTGATAATCATCCTCCAAAATCTAGTTTATTATCATTCTGTTTAGAACATCCCATTATATTTCCCACTATAGTTAAAAAGGCTTTGACAGTATTTACAGATGGATCTTCTCTTGGCATTGCTGCTGTGGTTACTAAAAATACTGCACTTACACGTTACCCCTCATAAGTCTGCTTAATTAGTAGAATTCGAGGCTTACAACGCTATCCTTCTGTTCCTTTAAATATTTTTTCTGATAGCTTGTATATTGTTCACTTTTTCCTTCTCTGGAAACTACTGGACCTATTTCACCACAAAATCCCGCCTTTTCTATGTTTTTCCAGATTCAAAAAATTTTGTGGAAACGTTGCAATCCTGTTTTTATTGGGCATGTACGAGCTCACATGGGATTGCCAGGCCTGTTAAGTAAAGGAAATCAATTAGCTGACTTGGCTACAAAAACCATCTTTATTTTTTCAGTAATGGAACAGGCTACTCGCTTTCGTTCTCAATTCAATGATGATAGTATGACCCTTAAACAGTGCTTTAATATTACAAAAGAGCAAGCCCAAATGATTGTTAAACAATGTCAAAAGTGTGCTCCCTCCCTTCCAGTAGCTCATCTGGGTATAAATCCAAGAGGTTTACAACCCAATCGTATTTGGCAAATGATGTTACTCATGTGCCTAGCTTTGGTACTCTGCAGTACGTGCATGTATCTATTGATACTTTTTCTGGATTCATATTTGCTTCCTCGCATGCTGGAGAAAAGGTTAAGGATGTCATATGTCATGTGCTGCATGCATGTGCAGCTATGGAGATGCCTAAAAGTATAAAGACAGACAATGGTCCGGCATATACATCTGCTTCCTTTATTCAATTTTGTGCAACTTTAAATATTGTTCATAAAACAGGTATTCCTTAAAATCCTCAAGGACAGGGGATAGTAGAGCATGCACATCAGACATTAAAATTATTGCTTTTAAAACAAAAAGGGGGGATTGGAAGACTACCAAGGATAGACTTGCTATAGCTCTTTTTACTTTAAATTTTTTAACTCTTGATGCTGAAGGACGTTCTGCGGGAGATAGACATTTTAATCCTTCTAGAAGTAATAAACCTTCAGTATTGTGGAAAGATAGTTTTTCTGGTAACTGGAAAGGTCGAGACCCTGTTCTCATGTGGGGGCGAGGAAGTGTTTGTGTTTTTCCACAGAATGCTGACAGTCCCATTTGGGTGCCGGAGAGACTGATACGTCAGACAGTGGAGGCTCCTCAGAAGCATATCAGTCAAGATGAAGGCTATTCTAGTTAGCACGAGTACGGTTCCTGGAATGAATCCACAGGCCAACAATACACGACCCTATCAACATTGCTGAGGACCACGCTGCTGGGAACCTGAACAACCTTGGCCACCCTCCTGAACTGGATGTCAAGGATCCTCAAGAGCTAATTTTGTGGCTCAGTCATCTTTTATCAAAATCCAACTGAGGACTAGAATTGTTATGCTTAATCAACAAGTTGATTCATCGCAAGAACAACTGAATATTACAGAGCAGGTGATGAGCACCTCTTGTGTAGCTGCCAGTTCCAGAGTTTGAACTTGGACATAACATGGACATAACATAAAATACTCAAGTTAATAACTTGACAGCCTCTCTACGTACACAAATAATTGGACACATATTGATATTCCAACCTTGGGTGATTGGTCATGTTTATTTGAGACTGCTTTGGGATTTGGTCAAAAGTGGGTAGGATTGATTGGCTTGGGTTAGTTTTTATGTGTTATAATTGTAATATTGTTTGTGTAAAATAATGAAAAGTCAACATCGAGAACAAATGCTGACACGATCGATGTTTGCTGCCATGGAAACAAGTGCCTTCCCTCAGGTCTGGCTTGCTTAAATGGACGGCTGGTAGTCAGAGACTGGTATGTCCCAGTTGTTAGCCTATCAACCAAAGACAGGAGCCAAGTAAAGAGTACTTGGTGATCCCATGATGGGTAAGAAGAGTAACGAGCTTGATAATACCTAAGACAGGCACAGTCAATCTGATATGATGGTAGCCCCACATATCCTAGGTCTGTCTTTCTTTTCTTTTCTAAAATAAAAAAGGGGGAGATGTTGGAGACCACTGTTTTCAGCCTCCTGAGGAAGTAAGATTATATGTTGGCACCTGGCAGCTCGCTAATGAGTCAGTAGTTGTTGACCAGGAAGTTTCTTTGCATTCATTGGTTTGTTTTTTCCATGCTTGTGAATAGTGTGGATTGCTAGATTTCTTCCAGGTTTGTTTGCTGCTTTGCAGATGACCTTTACTGTGACTGGATGCTTAGGGATATAAATAGTGTGGGATTTGAGAGAGAGGAGGGAGAAGAGAAAAAGACAGAGAGGCAGAGGAGAGAGGACAGAGAGAAATAAACGACCTCTGCTTGCAGCGATTTGAGTCTGTGATCATTCCCAGTACGTATCCGAAGTGACGTGTCATTGCCGCGGGCAACGACAGTTAGGGTCACGGTGAGGGTCAGTGTGAGGGATAGGGTTAGGGTTAGGTTTAGGTTTAGGTTTATGGTTAGGGTGAGGGTTAGTGTTAGAGTGAGGGATAGGGTGAGAGTTAGGGTTAGGGTTAGGATTAGGATTAGGATGAGGGTGGGGGTGAGGGTTAGGGTGAGGGGTAGGGTTGGGGTTAGGGTGAGGGTGAAGGTGAGGATTAGGGTTAGGGTTAGGGTGAGGGTGAGGGTTAGGGTGTGTGTTAGGGTTAGGGATAGGTTGGGGTTAGGGTTTGGGTTAGAGTTAGGGTTAAGGTTAGCGTGAGGGTGAGGGTTAGGGTGAAGGTTTGGGTTAGGGTTAGGGTTAAGGTTAGCGTGAGGGTGATGGTTAGGGTGAAGGTGAGGGTTAGGGTTAGGATTAGGGTTATTGTCAGGGTAAGAATGAGAGTTAGGGTTAGGGTTATTGTTAGGGTTAGGGTGAGGGTTAGGTTTAGGGTGAGGGTGAGGGTTAGGTTTAGGGTTAGGATGAGGGTGAGGATTAGGTTTAGGGTGAGGGTGAGGGTTAGCTTTAGGGTTAGGATGAGGGTGAGGATTAGGTTTAGGGTGAGGGTGAGGGTTAGGGTTAGGGTTAGGGTGAGGGTGAGGGTTAGGTTCAGGACGGGGGTTAGGGTGAGGTTCGGTATTAGGGTTAGGGTTAGGTGTAGGTTTAGGGTGAGGGTGAGGGTGAGGGTTAGGATTAGGGTTAGGGTTAGGATGAGGGATAGGGTGAGGATTAGAGTTCAGGTTCGGGTAAGGGATTGGTGTAGGTTTAGGGTTAGGGTGAAGTTGAGGGTTAGTGTGAGGGTGAGGTTTAGGCTTAGTGTTAGGGTGAAGGTGAGGGTTAGTGGTAGGGTGAGTGTTTCAGTTAGGGTTAGGTTGAGGGTTAGGATTAGGGTGAGGGTTACGGTGAGAGTTAGGTTTAGTGTTAGGTTTAGTGTTAGGGTGAGGGTGAGGGTTAGGTTTAGGGTTAGAGTTAAGATGAGGGTTAGGGTTAGAGTGAGGGTTTGGGTTAGGGTTAGGGTTAAGGTTAGGGTGAAGTTGAGGGTTAGGGTGGGTGTTAGGGTGAGGGTTAGAGTTAGGGTTAGGTTTAAGGTTAGGGATAGCGTTAGTTTTAGGGTGTGGGTGAGGGTTAGGGTTAGGGTTAGGTTTACATTACGGTTAAGATTAGGGTTAGGGTTAAGTTTAGGGGTGCAATGAGGTTGAGGGTGAGGGTGAGGGTTAGGGTGAGAGTCAGGTTGAGTGTTAGGATGAGGGTGAGGGTGAGGTTTAGGGTTACGTTTAGGGTTAGGATTTGGGTGTGGTTGAGGGTTAGGTTTCGGGTTAGGGTGAGGGTGAATTTAGGGTGAGTGTTAGGGTTAGGGTTAGGGTTAGGTTTAGGATTAGGGTGAAGGTGAGGGTCAGGTTGAGGGTAAGGATTAGGGTGAGGGTGAGAGTTTGGGTGAGGGTGAGTGTGAGCCTTAGGGTGAGGGTGAGGATGAGCGTTAGGGTTAGGGTTAGGGTTAGGGTTAGTGTTAGGTTGAGGAAGAGGGTTAGGCTGAGGTTAGGGATAGGGTTAGTGTTAGGTTTATGTTTAGGGTTAGGTTTTTGGTTAGGGTTAGGGTGAGGGTTATGGTTAAGGTTTGGGTGAGGGTGAGGGTTAGGTTTAGGGTAAGGGTTAGGGTTAGGGTTAGGGTTAGGGTTAGTGTTATGGTGAGGGTTAGCGTTAGGGTTAGGGTGAGGGCCGGGTTAGGGTTACGGTTAGGGTTAGTGTTAGGTTTTAGGATAGGGTTAGGTTTAGGGTTAGGGTTAGGGTGAGGGTGAGGGTCTGGTTTAATGTTTGGGTTAGGGTAAGGGTGAGGGTGAGGGTTCGGGTTAGGTTTAGGGTTAGGGTTAGGATTTTGGTTAGGGTGAGGATTAGAGTTAGGGTTAGGGTTAGATTTATGGTTAGGGTGACGGTGAGGGTGAGGGTGAGGTTTAGGGTTAGGGTGAGGCTGAGGTTTAGGGTTAGGGTTAGGGTGAGGGTTAGGGTTAGGGTGAGGGTTATGGTTATGGTTATGGTTATGGTTATGGTTGGCTTAGGGTTTGGACTAGGGTTAGGGTTAGGGTTAGGTTTAGGGTTAGAGTGAGGGTAAGGGTGATCATTAGGGTTAGGGTGAGTGTTAGGATGAGGGTTGTGGTAAGGGTTAGTGTTAGGTTTAGGGTGAGGGTGAGCATTAGGGTGATGGTTAGGGTTAGGTTCAGGCTTAGGGTTAGGGTGAGGGTGAGGTTGAGGTTGAGGGTGAGGGAGAGGGTGAGGTTTAGGGTTAGTGTTAAGTTTAGGGTTAGGAATAGGGTTAGGGTGAGGGTGAGTGTTAGGGTGAGGATTAGTTTTAGGGTTAGGGTTAGGGTTAGGGTGAGGGTTAGAGTGAGGGTTAGGGTGAGGGTTATGGTTAGGGTGAGGGTGAGCATTAGGGTGATGGTTAGGGTAAGGGTCAGGTTTAGTGTTAGGGTTAGGGTGAGGGTGAGGGTTAGGGTTAGGATTAGCTTTAAGATTGGGTAAGGGTTAGGGTTAGGATTAGTGTTAAGTTTAGGGTGAGGGTGAGCATTAGGGTGATGGTTAGGGTTAGGGTCAGGTTTAGGGTTAGGGTGAGGGTGAGGGTGAGGGTTAGGGTTAGGGTTAGTGTTACGGTGAGGATTAGGGTTAGGGTTAGGTTTGGGGAGAGGGGAGGGTTAGGTTTAGGGTTAGGGTGAGGTTTAGGGTGAGATTTAGGGTTAGGGTTAGGATTAGATTCAGGTTAGGGTGAGGGTGAGGGTTAGGATTAGGATTAGGGTGAGGGTTAGGGTAAAGCTTAGGGTTACGGTTAGGTTTAGAGTGAGGGTTAGGATTAGGGTTGGAGTTAAGGTGAGTGTTAGGGATAGGTTGACGGTTAGGGTGATGGTTAGGTTTAGAGTGAGGATTAGGGTGAGGGTTAGGGTTATGGTAAGGTTAGGGTTAGCTTTAGTGTTAGGGTGAGGGTGAGGTTTAGGATTAGGGTTAGCGTGAGGGTTAGGGTGTTGGTTAGAGTTAGAGTTAGGATGAGGATGACAGGGTTATGGTTATGGTTATGGTTAGGGTTATGCTTAGGGTTTGGGTTAGTGTTAATATTAGGATTAGGCTTAGGGTTAGGGTGAGGGTGGTTTGGGTTAGGGTGAGGGTGAGGGTGAGTGTGAGGGTAAGATTTATGGTTTGGGTTAGTTTTAGGGTTCCAGTTTGGGTTAGGGTTATTGTTGGGTTTAGGGCTAGGGTGAGGCTTGGGGTTAGGCTTAGGGTTAGGGTTAATGTTAGTGTGAGGTTTACGTTGAGGGTTAGGGTTAGGGTTAGTGTTACGGTGAGGGTTAGGGTTAGTGTTACGGTGAGGGTTAGGGTTAGGGTTAGGGTTAGGGTTAGGGTTAGGGTTAGTGTTATGGTGAGGGTTAGCGTTATTGTTAGGGTGAGGGCAGGGTTAGGGTTACGGTTAGGGTTAGTGTTAGGTTTTAGGATAGGGTTAGGTTTAGGGTTAGGGTTAGGGTGAGGGTGAGGGTCTGGTTTAATGTTTGGGTTAGGGTAAGGGTGAGGGTGAGGGTTCGGGTTAGGTTTAGGGTTAGGGTTAGGATTTTGGTTAGGGTGAGGATTAGAGTTAGTGTTAGGGTTAGATTTATGGTTAGGGTGACGGTGAGGGTGAGGGTGAGGTTTAGGGTTAGGGTGAGGCTGAGGTTTAGGGTTAGAGTTAGGGTGAGGGTGAGGGTTAGGGTGAAGATTAGGGTTAGGGTTAGGGTTAGGGTTAAGGTGAGGGTAAGGTTTAGGGTGAGTGTCAGGTTTAGATTTAGGGTTAGGGTTAGGGTTAGTGTTGTGGTGAGGGTTAGCTTTAGGGTTAGGGTAAGGGCCAGGTTAGGGTTACGGTTAGGGTTAGTGTTAGGTTTTAGGATAGGGTTAGGTTTAGGGTTAGAGTTAGGGTGAGGGTGTGGATTAGGGTTAGGGTGAGGGTCTGGTTTAATGTTTGGGTTAGGGTAAGGGTGAGGGTGAGGGTTAGGGTTAGGTTTAGGTTTAGGGTTAGGATTTTGGTTAGGGTGAGTATTAGAGTTAGGGTTAGGGTTAGATTTATGGTTAGGGTGATGGTGAGGGTGAGGTTTAGGGTTAGGCTGAGGCTGAGGTTTAGGGTTAGGGTTAGGGTGAGGGTTAGGTTTAGGGTGAAGATTAGGGTTAGGGTTAGGGTTAAGGTGAGGGTAAGGGTTAGGGTGACTGTCAGGTTTAGATTTATGGTTAGGGTTAGGGTGAGGTTGAGAGTGAGGTTTAGGGTGAGCGTGAATGTGAGAGTGAGGGTTAGAGTGAGCGTGAGGGTTAGGGTGAAGGTTAGTGCTACGGTTAGTGTTACGGTAAGGGTTAGGGTAGGTTTAGGGTAAGGGTAGGGGTAAGGTTAGGTTTACCTTTAGGGATGGGGTTAGGGTTTGGGATAGTGTAAAGTAGGGTTCGGGTTAGGGTGAGGGGGAGAGTGAGGTTTAGGGTTATGGTGATGGTGGGGGAGAGGGTTTGGGTTAGGGTTAAGGTTAGGGTGAGAGTTAGGGTTAGGGTTGGCTTTAGGGTTGGGGTTAGTGTGAAGTCGAGGGTGAGGATGAGGGTTAGGGTTAGGGTTAGTGTTATGGTTATGGCTTGGGTTAGGGTTAGGGTTAGGGTTAGTGGCAGGGTGAGGGTGAGGTTTAGGGTGAGAATGAGGGTGAGGGTGAGGGTCAGAGTTAGGGTGAGGGTGAGGTTTAGGGTGAGGGTTAGGATGAAGGTTATGGTTATGGTTAGGGTTAGGGTTAGGGACCCTTAAGATTAGGGTTAGGGTTAGGGTCTCTTAGGATTAGGGTTAGGGTTAGGTTTAAGGATAAGTTCAGGATTAGATTTAGGGTTAGTGTTAGGGTTATGTATAGGTTAGAGCTATGGCTAGGATTACAGTTAAGGTTAGGGTTAGGGTTAGGATTTTGGTTTGGGTTACAGTTAGGGTTATCTTTATGGTTAGTGTTAGGTTTAGAGTTTGGGTTAGGGTTCGGGTTAGGGTTAAAGTTAGGGTTAGAATTATTGTTAATATTAGGGTTAGGAATAGGGTTGGGGTTAGGGTTAGGGTGAGGGCTGGGTTAGGGTTAGGGTTAGGGTGAGGGTTAGGTTTAGGGTTAGGTTGAGGGTTAGGTTTATGATTTGAGTTAGGGTCAGGTTTAGGGTTAGGATTAGGGTTAGGGTGAGTGTTAGGGTTAGGGTGAGGGTTAGGTTTAGGATTAGGCTTAGGGTCAGAGTTTGGGTGAGGGTGAGGGTGAGCATTAAGGTTAGAGTTAGGTTTAGGTTGAGGGTGAGGGTTAGGGTTAGGATTAGGGTTAGGGTTAGGGTTAGGGTTAGACTGAGGGTTAGGGTTAGGGTTAGGGTTAGGATTAGGGTGAGGATTAGGGTTAGGGTTAGGGTTAGGGTTATGATTAGGGTTAAGTTGAGGGTGAGGTTTAGGGTTAGGGGTACGGTGACGGTGAGGGTTAGGGTTAGGGTTAGTTTTAGGGTTTGGATTAGGGTGAGGGTGTGGGTGAGGGTTAGGGTGAGATTTAGGGTTAGAATTAGGGTTATTTTTAGGGTGAGGGGTTGGATGAGGGTTAGGGTGAGGGTTAGGGTGGGGGTTAGCGTGAGAGTGAGGGTTACGGTTAGGGTTACGGTTAGAGACATTTACTGTTAGGGTTAGGGTTAGGGCTAGGACAAAGGTTAGCATAGGTTAGAATTAGGGTTTAGTGTTAGGGTTATGGCTAGGGTTAGTGTTAGGTTTAGGGTTAGGGTGAGGGTTGGGATTAGGGTGAGGGTTAGTGTTAGTGTTAGGGTTTGGGTTATGGTGGAGTGAGTATGAGGGTTAGGGTTAGGGTTAGGGTTAGGTTTAGGTTTTGTGGTAGAGTTAAGGTTAGGTTTAGGGTTAAGGTGAGTGTTTGGGTTAGGGTTTGATTAGGGTTAGGGTGAGTGTGAGTGTGAGTGTGTCATTTAGGTTTAGGTGAGGGTGATGTTTAGGGTTAGGATTAGGGTTAGGGTGAGGGTTAGGATGAGGGTTAGGTTTATATTTATGGTTTGGTTGGGTTAGACTTAGGGTGAGGGTTAAGGTTGGGGTTAGGGTGAGAGATAGTGTTAGTGTTAGGGTTAGGGTGACGGTGAGGGTTAGTGTTAGTGTTAGGGTTAGGGTGAGCCTTAGGGTCAGGGTGAGGGTTAGGAGAAGGGATAGGGTTAGGGTTAGGTTTAGAAATTCCGTTAGGATGAGGTTTAGGATTAGGGTTAGGGTGAGGGTGATGGTTAGGGTTAGGGTTAGGTTTAGGGTAAGCGTGAGAGCGAGGGTAAGGGTGAGTGTGCGGGTGAGGGTTTGGGTGAGGGTGAGGGTTAGAGTGAGTGTGAGGGATAGGTTCTGGGTAAGAGTAAGGCTTAGGGTTAGGGTGAGGGTGAGAGTGAGAGTTAGGGTGAGGCTGAGGGATAGGGTTAGGGTTAGAGTGAGGGTGAGAGGGAGGGTTAGGGTGATGATGAGGGTGAGGGTGAGCATGAGGGTGAGGGTTAGGATTAGGGTGAGGGTGAGGGTTAAGGTTAGGGTTAGGGGTGGGGTTGGCGTGAGGGTTATGGTTAAGGTGACGGTGATGGTTAGGTTTAGGGTTTGCGTTAGGTTAAGAGTTAGGTTGAGGGTTAGGGTTAGTGTTAGGGTTAGGTTTTGTGTTACGGTTAGGGTTAGTGTTAGGGTTAGGTTGAGGGTGTGAATGAGGGTTAGGGTGAGTGTTAGTGTTAGGTTTAGGGTGAGGGTGAGGTTTATGGTTAGAGTTACTGTTCGAGGTAGGTTTATGGTTAGGGTTAGGATGAGGTTTAGGGTTAGGGTTAGGGTTAGGATTAGGGATAGGGTGAGGGTGAGGGTTAGGGTTAGGGTTAGGGTTATGGTTAGGGTTAGGTTTAGGTTTAGGGTGAGGGTGAGCGTGAGGTTTAGGTTGACGGTTAGAGTTAGGGTTAGGGTTAGGGTGAGGCTTAGGGTTAGGGTTAGTGTGATGGTTAGGTTGAGGGTTAGGGTGGGTTAGGGTTAGGATTAGGGTTATGTTGAGGGTTAGGAATAGGGTTAGGCTTTGGTGAGGATGAGGGTTAGAGTTAGGGTTAGGTTTAGTGTTACGGTTAGGGGTAGATTTAGGGTTAGGTTAGGGTTAGCATGAGGGTTAGGGTGAGGGTTAGGGTAGGGTTCGGGTGAAGATTAGTGTGAGGGTTAGTGTGAGGGTGAGGGTTACGGTGAGGGTTAGGGTAGGGGACACTTAAGGTCAAGGTTAGTGTTAGGGTTAAAGTTAGGGTTATCGTTAGGGTTAAGGTTAGTGTTATTTTTATGGTTAGGGTTAGAGCTAAGAATAGGGTTAGGTTTCGGGTTAGGCTGAGGGTTAAGGTTAAGTTTAGGGTTAGGTTTATGATTACGGGTAGGGTGATGGTTAGGGTTAGGGATGGGGTAGTGTTATTTTTTTGGTTAGGGTGAGGTTTAGGGTTAGGGTTGGTTAGGGCTCTGGTTAGGGATAGGGGTATGGTTAGGTTGAGGGGTAGGGGGAGGCGGAGGGTTATGTTTAGAGTTAGGGTTAGGGTTAAGTTGAGGGTGAGGGTGAGGGTTAGGATGAGGTTGAAATTTAGGCTGAGGGTTAGGCTGAGGGTTAAGTTTAGGAAAATAAGAATAACCCCAGATTTCTCAGCAGAGACCATGCAAGCAAGAAGTGACTGGAAGCATATATGTCATGCCCTTAAGTCAAATAACTACCAACCAAGAATACTGTACCCAGTTAAGCTCTCATTCATAACTGAGGGAACAATAAAAATATTCCATTACAGGGAAAGGCTGCAACAATATGTTGCAACAAAACCAACACTACAGAGAATTCTCAAAGATGTTCAACACATAGAAAATCAAAATAAATGCAATATAGGGAAAGAAATGGCACCTAAACAGCATTCCATCTAAGAACCACAAGAACTGTCAAGGCACAGGACCTAATAAAAGCTTTTAAAAATGGTAGGAACTAATAAATATCTCTCAATCCTAACTCTCAATATCAATGGACTTAACTCTCTAATTAAACGGCATAGTCTGTCTAGTTGGATCAAAAAGCAAGAGCCATAGTTCTGCTGTCTTCAAGAGACACATCTTACCCAAAAAAACAATCATCTTTTGAAAGTAGGCGGTTAGAATAAACTCTATCAAGCTAACAGCCCCCATAAACAGGCTGGAGTTGACATCCCCATATCAGATAAAATAGACTTCAAACTAAAATTAGTAAGAAAAGACAAAGAAGGTTACTACATACTACTAAAGGGATCTTTCCTCCAGGAAGACATAACGATCCTAAATATTTACACACCCAATCCCGGAGCTCCGAACTTCATCAAGCAAACTTTACTTACACTGAAACCATACATAGATCGAAATACAGTGATTGGCAGTGACTTTAACACACCACTCTCACCTATGGACAGATCAACAAGGCAAAAACTCAACAGGGAAACCTTAGAACTGAACAACTGTATAGACCAACTAGATCTAACAGATATCTGCAGAATATTCCACCCAGCAACAACACAATATACGTTTTTCTCAACAGCACATGGAACATTTTCCAAAATAGATCACATCTTAGGCAATATAACAAACCTGGTCAGATTCAGAAACACTGAAATTATTCCATGCACACTCTCAGACCACAAAGGCATCAAATATGAACTTAACACACATCTCCACCAATGAAAAACCTGTAATTCTTGGAGACTGAACAAGACATTGTTGAATCACCAATGGGTCATCGAAGAGATCAGAACAGAAATCCAACAGTTTATGAAATTTGACAGTAAGGAGCACACAAAATACCAACTCCTTTGGGACACAGCAAAGGCAGTACTTAGAGGAAAATTTATAGCGCTGAGTGCCTACAACAAAAAGTTGGAAAAATTACAAACAAACAAGTTAATGTCTCACCTTAAGCTCCTGGAAAAAGAGCAACAAACCAACCCTAATCCCAGTAGAAGAAAGCAAATTATTAAAACCAAAGCAGAATTAAATGATTTGGAATCCAAAAAAACTATAGAAAGAATCAACAAAACAAGGAGTTGGTTCTTTGAAAGAATTACCAAATTGACAAACCCTTAGCAAATCTTACCAAAAAAAGAAGAGAGCATATCGAAATAAACAAAATCGCAGATGAAAATGGTAATATCACGACAGAAATTACCAAGATCCAGAATATCATGAGGGAATACTTCTCAAACCTTTACGCCAACAAATTTGAGAATCTAGATGAAATGGATGAATTCCTAGCCAATATTAACCTATCCACATTGAACCAAGAAGAACCAAGCCAACTCAACAGGCCTATTTCAAGCTCTGAAATAGAAATGGCAATTATATATAGAACTTCCACCTAAGAAAAGCCCAGGGCCAGATGGATTCACAGCTGAATTCTATAAGGTCTTCAAAGCAGAGCTCACATCAATACTCCTCAAGCTCTTCAAGGAAATTGAAAATGAAGGTTCCTTACCAAACTCTTTCTATGAAGGCAGTATAACCCACATCCCCAAACCAGACAGAGATTCATCAAAGAAAGAGAACTATAGACCTATTTCTTTGATGAATATCGATGCAAAACTTCTCAATAAAATACTGGCCAACCGTCTACAACAACTCATCAAAAAATTATACACTATGATCAAATTGGATTCATCACAGGGAGGCAAAGCTGGTTCAACATACGCAAATCAATTAATATAATTCAACACATTAACAGGAGCAAGGACAAAAATCACATGATTGTCTCAATAGACGCAGAAAAGGCATTTGACAAGATCCACCACCCCTTTATGTTAAAAGCTCTGGAGAAACTAGGAATCCATGGAACATTCCTCAATGTAATAAAGGCTGTGTATGAGAAATCCACTGCTAGTATTACACTTAATGGTGAAAATCTAAAGACAAGGATGCCCACAATCTCCACTACTCTTCAACATAGTAATAGAATTCCTAGCCAGTGCAATAAGGCAAGAAGCAAGCATAAAGGGGATCCAAGTAGGGAAAGAGGAAATAAAACTATCCCTCTTTGCAGATGACATGATTCTGTATTTAAAGAATCCTATAGACTCTACTCCCAAGCTCCTTGAGCTGATTCAAAACTTTGGAAGAGTAGCAGGCTATAAAATCAACCCTCAAAAATCAACTGCCTTCCTTTAGGCCAAGGGTGAGGGGAACGAGGCAATAATCAGGAAAGAAACTCCTTTCACAATAGCCTCAAAGAAAATAAAGTACCTAGGAATTAGCTTAACTAAGAATGTGAAGGACCTTTTTGATGAAAACTTTAAAACCCTAAAAAAGGAAAATTAAGCAGAACTAAGAAAATGGAAAAACCTCCCATGCTCCTGGATTGGAAGAATCAACATTGTGAAAATGACAATCTTGCCAAGAGCTATATACAAATTCAACGCAATACCCATCAATATCCCAATAGCATCGTTAAAGAAATAGAAGAGGCAATCCAATCTTTCATATGGAATGATAAAAGACCCCATATAGCATAAACACTTCTTAGCAGAAAGAACAGTGCTGGAGGAATTTCAATTCCAAACTTTAGACTCTATTACAGAGCTATAATCATCAAAACAGATTGGTAGTGGCACAAGAACAGGCCTGAAGACCAATGGAATAGAACTGAGGACCCAAATATTAAACCACAGACCTATGGCGACCTAACCTTTGACAAGGGAGCCAAAAAAATAGAATGGAAGAAAGACAGCCAGCAAGTTGTGCTGGCAGAACTGGTTAAGTACCTGCAGAAAACTAAAGTTGGATCCTTCTTTGTCACCTTACACTAGAATTAAGTCCAAATGGATCAAAGACCTGGAGGTAAAAGCTGACACACTGAAAACTTTACAGGAAGGAATAGATGATACACTAGGCCTCCTTGGCACAGGTCGAAACTTTCTTTTTTTTTTTTTCATGATTAAGGGTCCCGTGGGATAGGCCAGAGGTCCCACCCCAGCCAGCTCTGGTTTATTTTTTTATTTTTTTGAATATTTTTACTGTAATTAATAAAAGGGTTACATGATATTTGCCAGATAGAGGGTGCATTAATTCACATACATTGATACCCTTTCACATGTCTTGGTCCCCATTACCCTCCCCCCCACCCCCCACCCCCCGTTTTGGTTTGTCCCCCTTCCCTATCCAATTTCAAAGAACCAAATACAAATAAATCCAATATATCAGATAACAAAGTGAGATACTGTAACAATATGAGATACCCAAGGGACAGCAAAAGAGATGAGATATAACATAGTACATTAAGGACAGCAATCATTCGTTATAGCTCTGGTTTAACACGAGACTTGGCTCCCAGGACAGTGGACAATTTGCTGATGCCTGTGGTGGGAGAGGCCCTACCCTAATCTTCATTAAGTGGTTTTAATTGCAGGACCTCCGTCTGCAAAATTCTAACTCATCTTCCTCTTGCTTAGTGCCGTCTTGATTGTAATAGGATTGCCTCCGGATATGGTTGACAGAGTAGCATTTTCAGTAAAAACATCAAATTGTGCTCAGTGAAGGCAGCCAAAGAATTGGCCCAAGGTCAGTTAAAAAAAGACTCTGAACCCTGGCTGCTGGTAACAAGGATCATGCTCTCCACTTCTGTGAGTTCATTTCAGAACTTGGAGTGTTCAACCCTCTGGATTCTGTTTATTTCACAGATCATAATGATCTCCAGTTTCAACCATGTTGTCAAAGAAGACATCTTTTGATTTATTTATTTTTCCCCCATTACATACATATATCATTTTTTAGTCATTCACTGATGGACTAATAGGTTGATTACCAAGAGTGCTGCAATGAATAGTGCCATCATTCCAAGCACTGAGAAAAATCTCTTTCCTGTGTTTGATAGTAAAAAGATTAATATTTTGAAAGAACTGACTCCTGCTAAGTATTTAGTATTGCAAGTGCTCCCAAGCTATGTGTCAACTAATTAAAGAACTCAAAATGCAGCCACTGACATTAATTAAATGCTAGAGCACTGAGTGAAGTGCAATAAATATACATGAAATAAAAATAGAGACGATTTAGGGCTGATCTGAATTGACTATTGATTCAGATGATAGTAAAATGCATATGTGGACACATCAGTAATTAACTAATGTAAATCATTTTCAATAAGTGTTCTCTCTCTTAAAGCACATGTTCACAAAGAATCAAGGGAACAGATGCCCCAGCATCTTCCCAGTTTCTGTCATGGCCGTCCCAAACAGCTGCAAGTGTAGCAGCACATAGCCACACTCCATTTAATGAAGAATAAACATATTAGTTAATTCTCTCTGACTTTGAGCCAAAAGTCTGAATTGTGAAAATAGAGGGATAAGCCAATGATGGTTAATTGTGGTATGTTCTTTCAAAAGATCTCTTTTTTTTGAGGTTAAAATGTACCTCTAAGCACATTTTTTTCTTTTTTTTATTGTAATTAGTAAAAGGGTTACATGATATTTGCCAGATAGAAGGTGCATTAATTCACATACATTGATACCCTTTCACATGTCTTGGTACCCGTTTCCCTTCCCCCCCACACCCCCCACCCGTCTTCGTTTTCCCCCCTTCCCTATCAAATTTCAAATATCCAAACACAAATAAATTCAATATATCAGATAACAAAGTGAGATACTATACCAATATGAGATAACCAAGGGACAGCAAAGGAGATGAGAGACAACATAGTACATTAAGGACAACAATCATTCGTTATATGGCTTTTGTTTCAATATCCTGCAGGTCCTTTCAATTAGCTTCATACTAAGTCTTTCCATTTCCTAACAAATGGGGCGATGTCATTCTTTCTGACAGCAGCATAGAATTCCATTGTATACAAATACCACAACTTGTTGATCCACTCATCAACTGAGGGACATCTAGGTCGGTTCCATATCTTTGCTATGGTGAATAGTGCTGCAATGAACATTGTTGTGCTAGTGGGTTTAGTATGTCCTTCTTTCTGGGTGGTTGGGTAAATGCCAAGTAGTGGAATTGCTGGGTCATAGGGGAGTTCTATGTTTAGCCTTTTGAGGCACTGCCACACTGCTTTCCATAGTGGTTGAACGAGTTTGCACTCCCACCAACAGTGTAGTACTGATCCCTCCTGGCCACATCCCCTCCAGCATCTGTTGTCATTCGTTTTCCTGATCCTGGCCATTCTAGCTGGAGTGAGGTGGAATCTTAGAGTTGTTTTGATTTTTATTTCTTTTATGACCAGAGATGTTGAGCATTTCTTCATGTGTCTATAGGCCTTTTTTGTGTCTTCTTCAGAGAAGACTCTCTTTAAGTCTTTGGCCCATTATTTAATGGGATGGTTGGTACTTTGGAGGTTAGTTTTGGAGTGATTCAATTTTTTGAGTTGTTGATATATTTTAGATATGAGGCCTTTGTCCGTTATTTGGTTGGTGAAGATCTTCTCCCACTCTGTAGGCTTCCTGATTAGTTTACTAGCTATGTCCTTTGCCATACAAAAGCTCTGCAGTGGAAAGCTGCGCCGGACCAAGTCACGAAAAGCGGCTTGAGCGGGCGCTGGCTCCATGCGGGGAAAGTGGGGGCGGGCACCAGCTGTAACCCATGAAAAGCGGTGGCAGTGGAGGGCACCAGGCTGGGAGCCCAACGGCTGCAGAAACCAGCACAGAACCGGGCCAGCGAACGGTGGAAGCAGCAGAACGCAGACGCAGTACCAGAACAGCAAGCAGCGGAACCCAGATGCAGAACACAGGCAGCGGCAGAGACCCGAGGGGAGTGAAAGACTCCACACCACCGTGGAGCACCCGCAGACGGACGCAGAGGCGTGAGTAATACAGTGCATCCCCAAACACATCGGGAAAGCGGAGCGGGTGCCAAGCAATAGAACTTAACAGACCCCAACACCTCGCCCGAGAAAGACTGGCGGGAGCAGGGGGGCAAAGAATTTAGAATCCTGTCCCTCCCCTCAACAGCCCCCTCCCTCAGGCCATTGACTGGAGATTGACAGTCAGGCTACCCATAAGACCCAGCACCCCACCAAGGGAGACTGGGCTGTTCCAACTCCCACCCACCCAACGGGCTCAACCCCCAGCCCTCTGACTGGAGACTGACAAGCGGGCGGACCCTAAGACTCAGCACCCCACCAGGGGAGGCGGAGCTGTCCCAGCTCCCACCCACCCACCAGGCTCCTCTCCCAGGCCACTGGATCTGGAGAGTGGAGGACTTTGAGACCCTGCCTTACAACAGTGGGTAGGGGGTGCGGGGAAATAGGAGCCAGCATCTGCCCCCCCTCAATTCTCGAGCGGGGCATCCTCCAGCAGGGAATCCTGAGCAAGACACCACCGAGGGCCCCCCCCACAGTCACAGACTCTGACAAAGCAGTGGAAACACAGCAGAGATCTGAAGGGCCAACCAGCAGCCAAGCTCCCCCTCTGAGAACCAAAAAGGCGTGGCTCCGCCCTTGGAGCCCATGTCCCCAGCTGGGCCCCGCCCCTGGGAACAGAGGGGTCTCCTGCTGGTCCTGCTGGGAGCTCCTGAAACTCTCAATCCCCAGACCCTTGGCTTGGGGCCGCCCCTGGAAGCAGCACAGGAAGACTTCCGCCAACCGCGCTCAGACGGAAGCTCGCAGATCCATCCCATGGTCCACTGTGAGGCCACTGGTTGGGCTAAGAGCTAGTCGCGCAGCAACACATGAGTTTTATTCTAATACTTTCCAAACTTTGTACTCAAATACTCTACCTACTTACCCCCTGACCTCTCTCATTCTATTTTTCTATCTCTGGACCTCTAATCCCCTTTCAACCCTTATACTGCATGGATCTACACTTGATGGCTGTTGAGCAACATTGTATATCTAGGTGTTTAATTATCCTCTAGGCTCAGAGGGACTTAAAGACGATAGAGATTGGATTGAGAGGCTTATTGTTTTGGATAAATCGCTTATCAGTGAATAATTAGACTAGTCGGTAACTGCACGAAAAGAAAGTGTGGAAAAAGAGCAACAAACAAACCCTAATCCCAGTACAAGAAAGCAAATAATTAAAATCAAAGCAGAATTAAATGATTTGGAATCCAAAAAAACTATAGAAAGAATCAACAAAACAAGGAGTTGGTTCTTTGAAAGAATTAACAAAATTGACAAGCCCTTAGCAAATCTTACCAAAAAAAAAGAAGAGAGCATATCCAAATAAACAAAATCGCAGATGAAAATGGTAATATCATGACAGAAATTACCAAGATCCAGAATATCATGAGGGAATACTTCTCAAACCTTTATGCCAACAAATTTGAGAATCTAGATGAAATGGATGAATTCCTAGCCAATATTAACATACCCACCCTGAACCAAGAATAACTAAGCCAACTCAACAGGCCTATTTCAAGCTCGGAAATAGAAATGGCAATTAGAGAACTTCCACCTAAGAAAAGCCCAGGGCCAGATGGATTCAGAGCTGAATTCTATAAGGTCTTCAAAGCAGAGCTCACACCAATACTCCTCAAGCTCTTCAAAGAAATTGAAAATGAAGGCTCCTTACCAAACTCATTCTATGAAGCCAGTATAACCCACGTCCCCAAACCAGACAGAGATTCATCAAAGAAAGAGAACTATAGACCTATATCTTTGATGAACATCGATGCAAAACTTCTCAACAAAATACTGGCCAACCGTCTACAAAAACTCATCAAAAAATTATACACTATGATAAAACTGGATTCATCACAGGGAGGCAAAGCTGGTTCAACATAGGCAAATCAATTAATATAATTCAACACATCAACAGGAGCAAGGACAAAAATCACATGATTGTCTCAATAGATGCGGAAAAGGCATTTGACAAGATCCAACTCCCCTTTATGTTAAAAGCTCTGGAGAAACTAGGAATCCATGGAACATTCCTCAATGTAATAAAGGCTGTGTATGAGAAACTTTCTTAATAAGGACCAAGAATCACAACAAATCAGAGAAAGTCTGGATAAGTGGGACTGCATTAAACTGCGGAGCTTTTGTATGGCAAAGGACATAGCTAGTAAATTAATTAGGAAGCCTACAGAGTGGGAGAAGATCTTCACCAACCAAATAACGGACAAAGGCCTCATATCTAAAATATATCAACAGCTCAAAAAATTGAATCACTCCAAAACAAATCTCCAAAGTAACAACCATCCCATTAAAATATGGGCCTAAAATTTAAAGAGAGTCTTCTCTGAAGAAGACACAAAAATGGCCTATAGACACATGAAGAAATGCTCAACATCTCTGGTCATAAAAGAAATGCAAATCAAAACAACTCTAAGATTCCACCTCACTCCAGCTAGAATGGCCAGGATCAGGAAAACGAATAATAACAGATGCTGGAGGGGATGTGGCCAGGAGGGATCACTACTGCACTGTTGGTGGGAGTGCAAACTCCTTCAACCACTATGGAAAGCAGTGTGGCAGTGCCTCAAGAGGCTAAACATAGAACTCCCCTATGACCCAGCAATTCCACTACTTGGCATTTACCCAACCATCCAGAAACATGGACATACTAAATCCACTAGCACAACAATGTTCATTGCAGCACTATTCACCATAGCAAAGATATGGAACCGACCTAGATGTCCCTCAGTTGATGAGTGGATCAACAAGTTGTGGTATTTGTACACAATGGAATTCTATGCTGCTGTCAGAAAGAATGACATCGCCCCATTTGTTAGGAAATGGAAAGACTTAGAAAAAATCATATTAAGTGACGTAAGCCAGACTCAAAGGAACTTAGGCTCAATGGTTTCCCTCATTCGTCATAATCAGTAGAAACCGTGGGTTCTACTAGCAGAGATCTGCAATAGAGCAAAATCTTGATACATATGGCCATATAGTATGAAGCTAATTGAAAGGACCTGCAGGATATTGAAACAAAAGCCATATAACGAATGATTGTTGTCCTTAATGTACTATGTTGTCTCTCATCTCCTTTGCTGTCCCTTGGTTATCTCATATTATTATAGTATCTCACTTTGTTGTCTGATATATTGAATTTATTTGTATTTGGTTATTTGAAATTTGATAGAGAAGGGGGGAAAACCAAGACGGGTGGGGGTGTTGGGGGGGAGGGTAATGTGTACCAAGACATGTGAAAAGGTATCAATGTATGTGAATTAATGCACCTTCTATCTGGCAAATATCATGTAACCCTTTTACTAATTACAATAAAAAATAAAAAAAGAAATGTTAGGGTTAGGCTTAGGATGAGGGTTAGGTTTAGACTGAGGGTGAAGGTTACGGTTAGGGATATGGTTAGGGTTAGGGTTAAGGTGACGGTTGGGTTTAGGGATAGGGTTAGGGTTAAGTTTCGGGTTAGGGTTAGGATTAGTGTTAGGTGAGGGTGAGGGTGAGAGTGATGGGTAGGGTGAGGGTGAGGGTTAGGGTGAGAATGAGGGTTGGTGTGAGTGTGAGTGTTAGGGTGAGAGTGAGTGTTAGCTTGAGGGTTAGGCTGAGGGTTAGGTTGAGGATTAGGCTGAAGGTTAGGGTGAGGGTTAAGATTAGACTTAGGGTGAGGTTGAGGGTTAGGGTTGGGGTTAGGGCTAGGGTTAGCTTTAGGTTTAGGGTGAGGGATAGGGTGAGGTTCAGGGTTAGGGTTAGGTTTAGGGTTAGGGTGAGGGTGATTGTTAGCGTTAGGGTTAGGTTTATGGTTAGGGTGAGCCTTAGGGTTAGGGTGAGGGTTAGAGTAAGTTTTAGGTTTAGGATTAGGTTTAGGGATTACCTTAGGATGAGGGTTAGGCTTAGGGTTATGGTGAGGGTGAGGGTTAGTGTTAGGGTTATGTTTAGGGTGAGGGTGAGAGGGAGGGTAAGGGTGAGTGTGAGGGTGAGGGTTAGGGTGAGGGTTAGGTGAGGGTTAGGGTTAGGGTTAGGATTAGCGTTAGATTGAAGGTTAGGGTTAGGATTAGTGATTGGGTTAGGGTGAGGGTGAGGGTTAGGGTTAGGGTTAGGTTTAGGGTGAGGGTGAGAGGGAGGGTAAGGGTGAGGTGAGAGTTAGCGTGAGAGTTAGGGTGAGGGTTAGGTGAGGGTTAGGGTTAGGGTTAGGATTAGCGTTAGATTGAAGGTTAGGTTTAGGATTAGTGATTGGGTTAGGGTGAGGGTGAGGGTTAGGGTTAGGGTTAGGTTTAGCGTTAGGATGAGGGTGAGGGTGAGGTTTAGGCTGAGGGTTATAGTTAGGGTTAGGGTTAGGGTTAGGGTGAGGGTTAGGGTAAGGGTTAGCATGAGGGTTATGGTGAGGGTATGTGAGGGTTATGGTTAGGATTAGGGTTGGGGTTAGGATTAGGATTAGGGTGAGGGTTAGGGTTAGGATTAGGGTTAGCGTTTGGGTGAGGGTGCGGGTTAGGGTTAGGGTTACGTTTAGGGTTAGGGTGAGGTTTAGAGTTAGGGTTAGGATTAGGGTTAGTTAGAGTGAGTGTTATTTTGAGGCTTAGGGTAGGGTTAGGGTGAAGATTAGTTTGAGGGTTAGCGTGAGGGTGAGGGTAACGGTTAGGGTTAGGGTAAGGGACACTAAAGGTCAGGGTTAGTGTTAGGGTTAAAGTCAGGGTTAGCGTTAGGGTTAGGGTTAGTGTTAGGTTTATGGTTATGGTTAGGGCTAAGACTAGGGTTAGGGTTAGGTTTAGGCTGAGGGTTAAGGTTAGGTTTAGGATTAGGTTTAAGTTTAGGGTTAGGGTGAGGGTTATGTTTACGGTTAGGGGTAGTGTTGGGGTTATGGTTAGGTTGAGGTTTAGGGTTAGTGTTAGCGTTATGGTTAGGGTTAGTGTTATGGTTAGGTTGAGGGGGAGGGGGGAGGGTTAGGTTTAGGGTTATGGTTAGGGTTAAGGTGAGGGTGAGGGTGAGGGTTAGGGGGAGTGTGAAGGGTAGCCTGAGGTTTAGGCTGAGGGTTATGGTTAGGGATAGGGTTAGGATGAGGGTTAGGTTTAGAGTGAGGGTGAAGGTTAGAGTTAGGGTTATCGTTAGGGTTAGGGTTAAGGTGACGGTTGGGTTTAGCCTTAGGGTTAGGGTTCAGTTTTGGATTAGAATTAGGGTTAGGGCTAGGATGAGAGTGAGGGTTAGGGTTAGGGTGAGGGTGAGGGTGAGGATGAGGGTGAGGGCGTTAGGGTGAGAGTGAAGGTTAGGTTGAGTTTAGGCTGAGGGTTATGGTGAGGATTAGGCTGTGTGTTAGTGTGAGGGTTAGGTTAGTGTTAGGGTTAGGGTGAGGGTTAGGTTTAGGTTAAGGTTGAAGTTTAGGGTTAGGGTTATCATTAGGGTTAGGGTTAAGGTGAGGGTTAGGGTTAGGGTTAGGTTAGGGTTAAGTTTTTGGTTGGGGTTAGGGTCAGGGTGAGCGTGAGGGTGAGGGTTAGGGTTAGGGTTAGGATTAGGGTTTGGGTTAGGAATGGGCTTAGGGTTTGGGTTAGGGTTAGAGTTAGGGTTAGTTTTATGGTAATGGTGAGGGTGAAGGTGAGGGTTAGGGTGAGGTTTAGGTTTAGGTTTAGGGTTAACGTTAGTGTGACCGCTACAGTTAGGGTTACGGTTAGGGTTACGGTTACGGTGAGGGTTAGGGTTAGAGTGAGGGTTAGGGTTAGGGTAAGGGTTAGGTTTAGTGTAAGGGTGAGGGTCAGTGTGAGGGTTAGGATTAGGGTTATGGTTAGTGTGAGGGTTAGGGTTATTGTTAGGGTTAACCTTAGGTTTAGTGTTTGGTTAAGGGTTAGTGTTACGGTTAGGGTTAGGTTTGGGCTATGGTTAGGTTAAGAGTTAGGGTTAGGTTTAGGTTGAAGGTGTGGGTGTGGGTGAGAGTTAGGGTTTGGTTTAGGGTTAGGGTTAGGGTGAGGGTTCGGTTTAGTGTTAGGCTTAGGGTGAAGGTGAGTGTTAGGGTGAGGTTTAGTGTTAGGGTTAGGGTTAGGGTTAGGGTCAGGGAGAGGGTGTGGGTTAAGTGAGGTTTAGGGTTAGGGTTAGATTTACGGGTAAGGTTAGGGTTAGGGTTTTGGTTAGGAATAGGGTTAGGGTTAGGGTGATGGTGAGGGTTAGGGATAGGGTTAGGTTTAGGGTTATGTTTAAGGTTAGGGTGAGGGTGAGGGTTAGGTTTAGGGTTAGGGTTAGCGTTAGGGGTAGGTTAAGTGTAAGGGTGAGGGTGAGGGTTAGGATTAGGTTTAGGAATAGGGTTAGGGTTAGGGTTTGGCTTAGGGTTACCCTTAGGTTTAGGGTTAGGTTAAGGGTTAGGGTTAGGGTTAGGGTTACACTTAGGATTAAGGTGTAGGTTAGGGTGAGGGTTAGAGTGAGGTTTATGGTTAGGTCTATGGTTAGGGTAAGGGTTAGGGTTTGGGTGAGGGTTAGGGTTAGGTTTAGGTTTAGGGTTAGGTTTATGGTTAGGGTTAGGGGTAAGAGTAGGGGTAGGGTGAGTGTTAGGATTAGGGTTAGGTTTAGAGATCCTTAGGGTGAGGGTTTTGGTTAGGGTTAGGGTTAGTGTGAGGCTTAGGGTGATGTTTAGGGTTAGGGTGAGGGTTATGGTGAAGGTTAGGGTGAGGGTTAGACTTAGGGTGAGGTTTAACTTTAAGTTTAGGATGAAGTTTAGGGTTAGGGTTAGGGTTAGCGTAAAGATTTGTGTGTAGTGTTAGGGTTAGGTTTAGGGTTAGGGTTAGGGTAAGGATTAGTGTTTGGATTAGGGTTAAGGGTTAGGGTTAGGGTTAGGGTTAGGATGAGGGTGAGGGGTAGGGTGAGAGTGAGGGTTTGGTTTAGGGTTAGGGTTAGGGTAACAGGTTGAGTGTTAGGGTTAGGGTCAGGGTTAGGGTTAGGTTCTGGGTTAGTTTTAGGTTTAGGGTTAGGGTTACAGTGAGGGTGACAATGAGGGTTAGGGTTAGGGTTAGGGTTTGGGTTAGGGTTAGGGTTAGGTTTAGGGTGAGGGTTAGGGTTTGGGTTACGGTTAGGTTTAGGGTTAGGGTTAGGATTAGCGTGTGGTTTAGGGTGAGAGTTAGAGTGAGGGTTAGGTTTAGTTCTGTGGTTAGTGTTGGGGTTAGAGTTAGGGGTAAGACTATGGTTAGGGTGAGGGTTAGGATTAGGTTTAGGTTTATGGAACCTTAGGTTTATGGTTAGGGGTAGGGGTAGGGATTAGGGTTTGGGTGAGGTTTATGGTTATGGTTAGGGTTAGTGTTCAGGTAGGGTGAGTATGAGGGTTAGGGTGAGCGTGAGGTTTAGGATTAGGGTTAGGGTGAGGGATAGGGTGAGGTTTACGGTTAGGGTTAGGTTTAGGGTGAGGGTGAGGGTTAGGGTGATGGTTAGGTTAGGGTGAGGGTTAGGATGAGGTTAGGATTAGGGTTAAGATGAGGTTAAGGGTTAGGGTTAGGTTTAGCGTTAATATTTGGGTGTGGGTTAGTGTTAGGTTGTGGTTTGGGTTAGTGTTTGGATTAGGGTTAGGGTTAGGTTAGGTTTGCGGATTGGTTTAGAATTAGAGTGTGGGTTAGGGTGAGGGTGAGGGTGACATTTAAGATTAGGGTTAGGGTTAGGGTGAGGGTTTTGGTTGGGTTACGGTTAGGTTTATGGTTACGGTTAGGATTAGGGTGTGGGTTAAGGTGATGGTTAGAGTGAATGTTAGGGTTAGGCCTATGGTTAGGGTTATGGTAGGATTAGGGTTAGGGTGAGGGTGAGGATTAGGGTGAATGTTAGGGTTAGGATTAGGGTCAGGGATAGGGTTAGGGTTTTGGTGAGAGTGAAAGTTAGGGTGAGGGTGAGGGTTAGGTTTTGGATTAGGGTTATGTTGAGGGTTCGGTTTCGGGTTTGGTTTAGCGTTAGTGTGAGGGTGAGGGTTTGGGTGAGGGTGATGATTAGGGTTAGGTTTAGTGTTAGGGTGAGGGTTAGGTTTAGGTTTATTTTTAGGTTTAGGGTTAGGGTATGGGCTAGTGTTAGTGTTAGAGTTAGGGTGAGGGCTAGGGTGAGGATCAGGTTCAGGTTTAGGGTTAGGGTAAGGTTTAGATTTAGGGTGAGGGTGAGGGTGACGGTTAGGGTTAGGGTTAGGTTTAGGGTTAGTGTGAGGGTTATGGTGAGGGTTAATGTTAGGGTTAGTTTTAGGGATATTTTTAGGGGTAGTGTGTGTGTTAAGGTGAGGGTTAGGTTTAGGGTGAGGGATAGGGTTAGGGTTAGGTTTTGGTAGAGGGTGAGGGTCAGGGTTAGGGTGAGACTTAGCGTTAAGTTGAGGGTTAGGGTGAGCTTTAGGGTTAGGTTTAGGATTGGTTGAGGTTTAGGGTTAGGTTTAGGGTGAGGGTTAGAGTTAGGGTTGGGCTTAGGTGAGTGTTAGGGATCGGTTGACGATTAGGGTGATGGTTAGGTTTAGGGTGAGGATTAGGGTGAAGGTTAGGGTTACGGTTATGATTATGGTGAGGGTTATTGTTAGGATGAGGGTTACGGTTAGGGTTAGGGTTAGGATTATGGTTATGGTTATCATTAGGGTTAGGTTTAGGGTTAAGTTTAAGGTGAGATTTAGGGTGATGGTTAGGGTTAGGGTGAGGGTTAGGGCTAGTGTTAGTGTTAGTGTTAGGGTTAGGATGAGGATGACGGTTAGGGTTATGGTTAGGGTTAGGGTTAGGATTATGCTTAGGATTTTGGTTAATGTTAATGTTAGGGTTAGGGTTATGGTGAGGGTTTGGGTTAGGGTGAGGGTGAGGGAGAGGGTGAGGTTTAGGGTTAGGGTTAGTGTTAGGTTTACGGTTTGGGTTAGGGTTTTTGTTGGGTTTAGGGTTAAGGTGAGGCTTGGGGTTAGGGTTAGGGTTAGGGTTAGGGTGAGGTTCAGGTTGAGGGTTATGGTTAGGGTTAGGTTTACGGTGAGGGTTAGGGTTAGGGTTAGAGTTAGATTGCGGACGAGTTTAGAGTTACCATTAGGGTTAGGTTTAGATTTTAGGATAGGGTTAGGTTTAGGGTTAGGATTAGGGTGAGGGTGTGGGTTAGGGTTAGGGTTAGGGCTAGGGTTTGGGTTAGGGTAATAGTTAGGTTGTGGGTTAGTGTTATGGTTTGGGTAGGGTTAGGGTTAGGGTAAGAGTGTGGGTGAAGGTTAGGGTTAGGGTTAGGATTATGGTTTGGTTGAGGGTTAAGGTTAAGGTGAGGGTGAGTGTTGGGTAAGAATGAGAGTGAAGGTGAGGGTCAGGGTTAGGGTGAGGGTGAGCTTTTGGGTGAGAGTTAAGATGAGGTTTAGGGTTAGGGTTAGGTTTAGGGAAACTTAGGGTTAGGGTTAGTGTTAGGGACCCTTAGGGTTAAGGTTAGGTTTAGGGTTAAGTTTAGGGTTAGGGTTAAGGTTAGGGTTTGGGTTAGGTTTAGGGTTAGTGTTATTGTTAGGGTTAGGGTTAGGTTTAGGGTTAGGGTTATAGTTAGGATTAGGGTTAGGTTTAGGTTTAGGGTTATGTTTAGCGTTCTGGTTAGTGTTAGGGTGAGGGTCTGGGTAAGGTTTAAAGTTAGGGTCAGGGTAAGGGTTAGGTTTTTTGTAAGGGTTAGGTTGAGGGTTAGTGTTAGGGATAGGGTTAAGTTGAGGGTTAGATTTAGGATTAGGGTTAGGATTAGGTTTAGGGTGAGTGTTAGGGTTACGGTCAGAGTTAGGTTTAGGGTTAGGGGTTGGGGTAGGAATATGTTTAGTGTAGGTTTAGGATTAGGGTTAAGTTTAGGGACCCTTAGGGTTAGTGTTAGGGTTAGGGTTAGGAGTTTGTCGTTATTTTTAGGGTTAGTGTGAGGGTTAGTGTGAGGTTTAGGGTTAGGGTGAGGGTGAGGGTGAGGGTTAGTGTTAGTGTTATGGTTCGGCTTAGGGTGAGGGAGAGAGTTAGGGTTAGGGTGAGGGTGAGTGTGAGGTTTAGGGTCAGGGATAGGGTTAGGGTTAGGGTGAGGGTGACTGTGAGGCTTTCGTTCAGGGTTAGGTTGAGGCTGATGGTTAGGTTTAGGTTGAGCGTTATGGTGAAGTTTAGATTTAGGGTTAGGTCGGGTTAGAGTTAGGGTGAGGGTGAGGGTGAAGTTTAGAGTTAGCGTGATGGTTAGGTTTAGGGTGAGGGATACGGTGAGGGTGAGGGTTAGGGTTAGGTTTAGGGTGAGGGTTAGTTTTAGGGTTAGGGTTAGGATGAGGGTCAGGGTTAAGGTTAGGGTTAGTTTTAGGGTTAGGGTTAGGATGAGGGTCAGGGTTGGGGTTAGGGTGAGGGTGAGGATTTTGGTTAATGTTAAGGTGAGGGTGAGAGCAAGAGTAAGGGTGAGGGTGAGGGTTAGGGTGAGGTTTATGGTGAGGGTGAGGGTTAGGGAGAGGGTGAGAGTTTGAGTGAGGGTTCGGGTGAAGGTTAAGCCGAGGGTGAGTATAGGTTTAGTTGAGGGTGAGGGTTAGGTTGAGGGTGAGTGTGAGGGTGAGAGTTAGGGTTAGGGTTAGGGTGAGGGTGAGGGTGAGTGTTAGGTTTAGGGTTAGGGTTAGGGTTAGGGTGAGAGTTAGAATTAGGCTTAGAGTTAGGGTTAAGGTTAGCCTGAGGGTTAGGGTTAGGGTGAGGGTGAGGGTTAGGTTTAGCGTTTGGGTTATGGTAAGAATTAGGTTGAGGGTTAGGGTTAGGGATAGGGTTAGGGTTAGGTTAGTGTTTGGGTTAGGGTTAGGTTTAGGTTTAGGGTTAGGTGAGGATGAGGTTGAGGGTGAAGTTTAGGTTTAGGTTTAGGGTTAGGGTTAGGGTTTGAGTTAGGGTTAGTGTTAGGGTTAGGTTGAGGGTTTAGGGTGAGGGTTAGAGTGAGTGTTAGGGTTAGGGTTAGGGTGATGGTGAGGTTTAGGGTTAGTTTTACCTTTAGTGTTAGGGATAGGGTTAGCATGAGGTTTAGTGTGAGGGTTAGGGTTAGGGTTAGGATGAGGGTTAGGGTGAGAGTTAGGGTTAGGGTAGGGTAAGGATGAGGGTGAGGGTTAGGTTTAGTGGTAGGGTTAGGGTTAGGGTTAGGGTGAGAGTTAGAGTTGGGGTTAGAGTTAGGGTTAGGGTTAGGGTGAGGGTTAGGGTTAGGGTGAGGGTTAGGTTTAGGGTTTGGGTTAGGATAAGAATTAGGTTGAGGGTTAGGGTTAGGTCTAGGGTTAGGGTTAAGGTTAGTGTTTGGGTTAGGGTTAGGTTTAAGTTTAGGGTTAGGGTGAGGATGAGGTTGAGGGTGAAGTTTAGGTTTAGGGTTTGGGTTAGGGTTAGGATTTGAGTTAGGGTTAGGATTAATGTTAGGGTTAGGTTGAGGGTGAGGATAAGGGTTATGGTGAGTGTTAGGATTAGGTTAAGGGTGATGGTGAGGTTTAGGATTAGGGTTAGAGTTCAGGTTAGGGTTAGTCTTAGGGTTAGTATTAGGGTGAGGGTGAGTGTGAGGGTAAGTGTTAGGGTCAGGGTTGGTGTTAGGGTGAGAGGTAGGGTGAGGGTTAGGGTTAGGGTCATGGTTAGGGTTAGGGTTAGGGTTAGGGACAATTAGGGTTAGGGTTAGCGTTAGGGTTAAGGTTAGTGTTAGTGTTAGGTTCACGGTTAGGTTTAGGTTTATGTTTAGGGTTAGGGCTAGGACTAGGATTAGGGTTACTGTTAGGATTAGGGTTAAGGTTAGTGTTATGTATAGGGTTAGGGCTAGGGCTAGGTTTAGGGTTTGGATTAGTGTTAGGGTTAGGGTTAGGGTTAGGGTGAGGGTGAGGGTTAGGTGTAGGTTTAGGGTAAGGGTTAGGTTTAAGGTGAGGGTGAGGGGTAGGGGAGCCTTAGAGTGAGGGTAATGCATAAGGTGAGGGTTAGGGTTAGGTTTACAGTCAGGTTTAGGGTTAGGGTTAGGATTAGCGTTATGTTTAGGGTTAGGGTTAGGGTTTGGTTTAGGGTTAGGGTTAGGTTGAAGTTGAGGATGAGGATTAGGGTGGGGGTTAGGGTTAGGTGTAGGGTGATGGTGAGGTTTAGGGTTAGGGTTACGGTGAGAGTTAGGGTTAGGTTTAGCGTTAGTGTGAGGGTGAGGGTTAGGGTTTTGATTAGGGTTAGGGTGAGGGTTATTGTTAGGGTGAGGGTTAGGCTTAGGTTTAGGGTTAGGTTTAGGGTGAGGGTTATTGTTAGGGTGAGGGTTAGGGTGAGGGTTAGGGTGATGATTAAGTTTAGGGTGAGGGTTGTGGTTAGGGTTAGTGTTAGGTTTAGGGTGCGGTGAGCATTAGGCTGAGGTTTAAGGTTAGGGTTAGGTTTAGGATTAGGATTAGGGTGAGGGTGAGGTTTAGGTTTAGGGTTAGTGTTAGAGTTAGGGTTAGGATTAGGTTGAGGGTAAGGGTTAGGGTGAGGATTAGTTTTAGGTTTATGGTTAGGGATAGGATGAAGGTAGGGTTAGGGTAAGGGTTAGGGTTAGGGTGAGGTTGAGGTTTAGGTTGAAGGTTAGGGTTAGGATTAGGGTTAGTGTTACGGTAAGCGTTAGGTTTAGGTTTTGGGTTAGGGTGAAGGCAAGGTTAGGGTGGCGGTTAGGGTTCGGGTTAGATTTTGGGATAGGGTTAGGTTTAGAATTAGGGTTAGGGTGAGGATGAGGGTTAGGTTTAGGGAAGGTTGACATTGAAGGATAGGGTTAGGGTTAGGTTTAGGGTGAGGGTGAGGGTTAGGGTTAGAGTTAGTGTCAGGGTGAGGATGAGGGTTGGGTGAGAATGAGGGTGAGGGTGAGGTTGAAGTTAGTGTGAGGTTTAGGGTTAGGGACACTTAGGGTTAGGCTTTGGGTTAGGGTTAAGGTTAGGGATAGGGTTAGGGTAGGTTTAGTGTTAGGGTTATGTATTGGTTTAGGCCTAGGTCTAGGATTAGAGTTTGTTTTAGGGTGAGGGTTAAGGTTAGGGTTTGGGTTAGGTTTAGGGGTAGGGTTATTGTTAGGGTTAGGGCTTAAGTTAGGTTTATGGTTATGGTTATGTTTAGGGTTCGGGTTAGGTTTAGGGTGAGGGTGAGGGTGTGGGTAAGTATTAAAGTTAGGTTTAGGTTTAAGGTTAGGGTTAGGTTTTTGTTAGGTTTTGGGGTTAATTCTATGGTTAGGGTTATGGTTAGGGTTACGGTTAGGGTTAGGGTTAGGGATAGGGTTAAAATTAGGGTTAGGCTTAATATGAGGGTGAGGGTTAAGGTTAGGTTTAGGGTTAGCGGTTGGGTTAGGGTTAGGTTGAATGTGAGGGTGATGGTGAGGGTTACAGTTACGGTTAGGGTTAGGGTCAGGGTTAGGGTTAGGAGTTATGTGTCATTTTTACGGTTAGGTTTAGGGATAGTGTTAGGGTTAGTGTGAGGGTTAGGGTTAGTGTGAGGGTTAGGGATAGGGTGAGGGTTAATCTTAGGGTTAGTGTTAGGGTTAGGGTGATTGTTAGGGTAATTGTTAGAGTTAGGGTTATCGTTAGGGTGAGAGGTAGGGTGATGGTTAGGGTTAGGGTCATGGTTAGGGTTAGGGTTAGGTTTAGGGACACTTAGGATTAGGGTTAGGGTTTCAGTTAAGGTTAGTGTTGGCATTAGGTTTAGGTTTAGGTTTAGGTTTAGGTTTATGGTAGGGTTAGGGCTAGGACTAGGGTTAGGGTTAGGGTTAGGATTAGGGTTAAGGTTAGGGTTATGTATAGGGTTAGGGCTAGGGCTAGGTTTAGGGTTTGGATTAGTGTTAGGGTTAGGGTTAGGGTGAGGGTTAGGGTGTGGGTTGGGTAAAGGCTTAGGGCAAGGGTTAGGTTCAGGGTGAGGGTGAGGCTGAGGGTTAGGGTTAGGGTTAGGGTGAGGTTTACGTTGATGGTTAGGGTTAGGCTTAGTTTTACGGTTAGTGTTAGGGGTAGGGTGAGGGTTTGGGTGAGGGTTAGCTATAGGGTGAGGTTTAGGGTCAGGGTTGGGTTATTGTTAGGGTTAGGCTTAGGTTTAGGGTGAGGGTTAGGGTTAAGGTTAGGGTGAGGTTTAAGGTTAGGGTTAGGGTTAGCGTTAAGGTTTGGGTGTAGGCTTAGGGTTACGGTTAGGGTTAGGTTTAGGGATTGGTTTAGGATTAGGGTGAGGGTTATGGTGAGGGTTAGTGTAAGGGTGAGGATGAGGTTTAAGTTTAGGGTTAGGCTTAAGGTTAGGTTGGGAGTTGGGTTAGGGTTACAGTCAGATTTATGTTTAGGGTTAGGATTAGGGTGGGGGTTAGTGTGAGGGTTAGGGTGAGGGTTATGGTTAGGTCTATGGTTACGGTAGGGTTGGGATTAGGGTTAGGGTGAGGGTGATGGTTAGGGTGAGTGCTAGCGCTAGGGTTAAAGTCAGGGTTAGGGTTAGGTTTAGGGTGAGGGTGAGAGTTAGGGTGAGTGTGAGGGTTAGGTTTTGGGTTAGGGTTAGATTGAGGGTGAGGATTCAGGTTCGCGTTAGGGTAAGGGTTAGGGTGAGTGTTAGGGTGAGGGTTTGGATTAAGTTTAGTGTTAGCGTGAGGGTGAGTGTTAGGTTTAGGGTTATGGTTAGGGTTAGGGTTAAGGTTTGGGTTAGTGTTTGTGTTAGTGTTAGGATTAGGGTGAGGGTTAGGGTGAGGGTGAGTGTTAGGTTTAGGATTAGGGTAAGGTTAGGTTTAGGGTGAGGGTGAGGGAGATGGTTAGGGTTAGTGTTAGAGTTGGGGTGAGGGTTACGGTGAAGGTTAGTGTTAGGGTTAGGGTTAGGTTTAGGTTGTGGGTGAGCATTAGAGTGAGGGTTAAAGTTAGGGTTAGTTTTAAGGTTGGGATGAGGTTTAGGGTAAGGGTGACTGTTAGGGTTAGGGTTAGGGTGAGGGTGAGGGTGATGTTTAGCTTTAGGGTTAGTGTTAGGTTAGAGTTAAGATTAGGGTTAGGGTGAGGTTTAGGGTGAGGATTAGTTTTAGGTTTAGGGTTAGGGTTAGGGTGAGTATTAGGGTTAGGGTTAGTGTTAGGGACACTTAGGGTTAGGGCTATAGTTAGGGTTAAGGTTATGTTTATGGTTAGGTATAGGGCTAGGGCTAGAGTTAGTGTAGGTTAGAATTAGGGTTTAGCGTTAAGGTTAGGGGTAGTGTTAGGTTTAGGAGTTAGGGGTTATTTTTAGGGTCAGGGTTACTGTTAGCTTAGGGTTAGAGTGAGAGTTGGGGTTATGGTGAGGGTTAGTGTTAGTGTTAGTGTTAGTATTACTGTTAGGGTTTGCGTTAGGGTGAGTGTGTGTTTTAGGGTTACGGTGAGGGTGAGTATTAGGATTAGGGTTAGGGTTAGGTTTAGGTTTTTGGGTAGGGTTAGGGTTAGGTTTAGTGTTAGGGTGAGGGTTTGGGTTAGGGTTAGGGTGAGGGTGAGGGTGAGTGTGAGTGTGGCATTTAGGTTTTGGTGAGGGTGATGTTTACGGTTTCGGTTAGGGTTAGGGTCAGGGTTAGGGTGAGGGTTCGGTTTAGGTTTAGGGTTTGATTAGGGTTAGACTTAGGGTGAGGGTGAGGGTTAGGGTTAGGGTTAGGGTGTGGGATATGGTGGGGGTCAGGGTTAGGGTTAGGTTTAGGGTTAGGGTGATGGTGAGGGTTAGGATTAGGATTAGGTTTAGGGTGATGGTGAGGGTTAGTGTTTGGGTTAGGGTTAGGGTGAGCCTTAGGGTTAGTGTGAGGGTTAGGGTAATGGTTAGGTATTCCGTTAGGATGAGGGTTAGGTTTAGGGTGAGGGTGAGGGTTAGGGTTAGGGTTAGGGTGAGGGTGAGAGCGAGGGTAAGGATGAATGTGAGGGTGAAGGTTAGGGTAAGGGTGAAGGTTAGGGAGAGGGTGAGGGGTAGGGTTAGGGTGAGGGTTAGCGTTAGCGTAAGAGTGAGAGTTAGGGTGATGGTGAGGGTGAGGGTTAGGGTTAGGGTTAGGGTGAGGGTGAGAGGGAGGGTTAGGTTGAGGGTGAGGGTGAGGGTGAGGGTTAGGGTGAGGGTTAGGGTTAGGGTGAGGGTGAGGGTTAGGGTTAGGGTTAGGTTTAGGGTTAGCATGTGGGTTAGTGTTAGGGTGAGGGTGAAATTTCGGTGTACAGTTTGGTTTAGGGTAAATGTTAGGTTGAGTGCTAGGTTTAGGGTTAGAGATAGGGTTAGGGTTAGGTTTTGGGTTAGGGTTAGGATTAGTGTTAGGTTTTGGATTAGGGTTAGGGTTAGTGTTAGTGTTAGGTTGAGGGTGAAGATGAGGGTTAGGGTGAGGGTTAGTGTTAGGTTTAGAGTGAGGGTGAGGTTTAAGGTTAGGGTTACTTTTAGAGTTAGGGTTAGGGGTAGGGTTACCGTGAGTGTAAGGGTGAGGGTTAGTTGAGGGTTATGGTTACAGTTAGGGTTAAGGTTAGGGTTAGGGTGAGGGTTAGGGTTAGGATTAGGGATAGGGTTTGGGTGAGGGTGAGGGTTAGGGGTAGTGTTAGGTTTATGGTTAGGGTTATGGCTAAGTCTAGGGTTAGGGTTAGGGTTAGGGTTAGGATTAAGTTTAGGGTTAGGAACCCTTAGGGTTAGTGTTAGGGTTAGGGTTAGGCGTTAGGTGTTATTTTTGGGTTAGGGTTTGGTGTATTAAGGTTAGGGTTAAGGTTATGGTTAGGGTGTGGGTTAGACTGCGGGATAGGGTGAGGGTTAGGGTGAGTGTTAGTGTTAGGGTTAGGGTTAGTGTTATGATTTGCGTTAGGTTTACGTTTAGGTTTAGGGTTAGGGTTAAAGTTAGGGTTAGGCTTAGGGTGAGGGTGCGAGTGATGGTTAGGTTTAGGGTTAGCATTAGGGTTAGGGTTAGTGTGACGGTGAGGGTTATGTTGAGGGTTAGGGTTAGGGTTATGGTTATGGTTAGAGTTAATGTTAGGTTTAGCATTAGGGTTAGGCTTATGGTTAGGTTTATGGTTAGGGTTAGGGCTGGGAGTAGGGTTAGGGTTAGGGTAAGAATTAGGGTTAGTGTTAAGGACCCTTAGGGTAAGGGTTAGGGTAGGGGTTAGGAGTTAGCGGTTATTTCTAGGGTTAGGGTTTGGGTGAGGGTGATGGTGATTGTTAGGTATAGGATTAGGTTGACGGTTAGGGTTAGGGTGAGGGTAAGGGTTAGTGTGAGAGTTAGGGCTAGGGTTAGAGTTACGGGTAGGTTGAGGGTGAGTGTTAGGGTTAGGTTTAGGGTTAGGGTTAGGATTATGGTTAGGGTTAATGGTAGGGAGAAAGTGTTGGTGAGGGTTTGATTGAGGTTTAGGGTTAGGGTTAGGGTTAGGGTGAGGGTTAGGATTAGGGTGAGGGTGTGGGTTAGGGTGAGGGTTAGCGTGAGAGTTAGCGTGAGGTTGAGGGTTAAGCTTAGGGTTAGGGTTAGGATCACTTAGGGTTAGGGTTAGAGTTAGGGTAGGGTTAGGATTAAGGTTAGGGTTAGGGACCCTTAGGGTTAGGGTTAGGTTTAGGGTTAGGGTTAGGAGTTCGGGGGTTATTTTTAGGGATAGGTTTAGGGTTATGGTGAGGGGTAGAATTAGGATGAGGGTTAGTGTTAGTGTTTTTACGGTTAGGGTTAGGGTTAGGGTGATGGTGAGGGTTAGGGTTAGGTTGAGCGTGACTTTGAGGGTTAGGGTTAGGATTAGGGTTAGGATTAAGGTGAGGGTTAGTGTTAGTGTTTTTAGGGTTAGGGTTCTCCTTAGGGTTAGGGTGAGGGTGAGTGTGAGGGTTAGGGTTAGGGTTATGTTTAGGGTTTGGGTTAGGTTTAGGGTTAGTTTTAGGTTTTTGGTGACAGTTTGTTTTAGGATTAGGTTTAGGTTTAGGGTGAGGGTGAGTGTGACTTTGTCATTAGTGTATGGGTGAGGGTGATGTTTAGGGTTAGGGTTAGGGTTATGGTAAGGCTTAGGGTGAGGGTTAGGTTTAGGGTTAGTGTTAGGGTTAGTGTAAGGGTTAGAGTTAGGGTGAGGGTGAGGATGAGGGTTAGGGTTAGGGTGAGTGGTAGGATTATGGTGAGGGATAGGGTGAGGGTCAGTGGTAGGGTTAGGGTTAGGTTTTGGGTTAGAGTGAGGGTGAGGGTGAGGGTTAAGTTTAGGGTTAGGGTTAGGGTGAGGGTAGGGTGAGAGTTACGGTTAGGGTTAGGGTGAGAGTTAGTGTTGGTGTCAGGTTTAGGGTAAGGGTTAGGGTTAGGGTTAAGATTAGGGTTAGGTTTATGATGAGGGTTAGGGATTGGGTTAGGGTGAGGGTGGGGATTAAGGTTAAATTTAGGGTGAGGGTGAGAGTGAGGGTAAGGGAGAAGGTGAGGGTGAGGGTTAGGGTGAGGATTAGGGTTAGGGTGAGTGTTAGGGTTAGAGTTAGGGTTAGTGTGAGTGTTAGGGTGAGGGTCAGGGATAGGGTTAAGTTGAGGTTTAGGGTTAGGGTTAGGGTGAGCATGAGAGTGAGAGTTAGGGTGTGGGTGAGGGTGAGGGTTAGGGTTGTGGTTAGGTTGATGGTTAGGGTTAGGATTATGGTTAGGTTTAGGTTTATGGTTAGGGTTAGGGTGAGGATGAGGTTGAGGGCGAGGGTGAGCCTTAGGTTTAGGGTTAGGATTAGGGTTAGGCTTAGGATTACGGTTAGGGTGAGGATGAGGGTTAGGGTCAGGATTAATTTTAGGTTTAGGGTTTGGGTTAGGGTGAGGCTTATGGTTAGGGTTAGTGTAACTGTGAGCGTTAGGGTTAAGGTTAGGATTAGGGTGGGGGCGAGGTTAGGGTTACGGTTAGGGTTCAGGATAGGGTTTGTGATAGGGTTAGGTTTAGGGTTAGGGTTAGGGTGAGGGGGAGGGGGAGGGTTAGGTTTAGGGTTTCAGTTAGGGTAAGAGTTAGGTTGAGGGTCAGGATTAAAGTTAGGGTTAGGGTTTGGGTTAGGGTTAGGGTTAGGGTTAGGGTTAGGTTTAGTGTCAGGGTTAGGGTTAGGAGTTAGGGGTTATTTTTAGGGTTAGGGTAAGGGTTATGTTTAGGGTTAGGGTTAGGGTTAGGGTGAGGGTTAGGGTCAGGGTTAGGGTGAGGGTGGGGGTTAGGGTTAGGGTGTGGGATAGGGTGAGTGTTATGGTTAAGGCTAGGGTTAGGATGAGGTTTAGGTTTAGGGTTAAGTTTAGGGTTATTGTTTGGATTAGGGTTAGGGTTAGGGTTGTGGATTGGTTTAAGATTAGGGTGAGGGTTAGGGTGAGGGTGAGGATGACGTTTAAAGTTAGGGTTAAAGTTAGGGTTAGGGTGAGGGTTAGAGAGAGGGTTAGAGTTAGATCTATGGTTAGGATTAGGGTTAGCATTAGGGTTAGGGTGAGGGTGTGATTCGGATGAGCTTTAGGGTTAGGGTTAGGGTTAGGGTGAGGGTGATTGTTAGGGTGTGGGTGAGGGCTAGAGTTTGGGTTAGGGTTAGGTTGAGGTTGAGGATTCGTGTTATGGTTATGGTTAGATTTAGGGTGAGTGTTAGGGGTTGGGTGAGCGTTACGGTGAGGGTTAGGTTTAGGGCAAGAGTTAGGGTTAGGGTTAGGTTTAGGGTGAAGGTGAGGTTAGGGTGAGCGTTAGGGTTAGGGTTAGGATTAGATTGAGGTTTAGGGTGAGGGTGAGGGTTAGGGTGAGGGTTAGGGATAGCGTGAGGGTTAGGGATAGGGTGAGGGTTAGGGTGATGTTTATGTTTAGGGTGAGGGTTAGGGTTACGGTGAGAGTTAGGGTGAGGGCTAGTGTTAAGGTGAGGTTTAGGGTTAGGGTTAGGGTTATGGTCAGGGTTAGGTTTAGGGTTTTGGTTAGGGTTAGGGTTAGCGTGACATTTAGGGTGATGGTTAGGGTTAGGGTGAGGGTTCAGGTGAGGGTTAGTGTTATGGTTAGGGTTAGTGTCAGGGTGAGGGTGAGGTTTGGGTGAGAATCAGGGTGAGGATGAGGGTCAGAGTTAGGTTGAGGGTGAGGTTTAGGGTGAGGGTTAGGATGATGGTTCGGATTAGGGTTAGGGTTAGGGTTAGGGATTTTGGGGTTAGGGTTAGTGTTAGGGTTAGGGTTAAGGTTATGTATATGTTTAGGGCTAGGTTTAGGGTTAGGGTTACAGTTAGGGTTAAGGTTTGGGTTTGGGTTACGTTTAGGGTTAGGGTTATTGTTAGGCTTAGGGTTAGGGTTATTGTTAGGGTTAGGTTTAGGGTTAGGGTTATGTTTAGGGTTGTGGTTATGGTTATGTTTACGGTTAGGGTTAGGGTTTGGGTTAGGGTGAAGGTGTGGGTAAGGGTTAAAGTTAGGGTAGGGTTAGGGTTAGGGTTAGGTTTATTGTAAGGGATAGGTTGAGTGTTAAGTTTAGATTAAGTGGTAGGGGAGGGTTAGGGTTAGGTTTAGGATTAGGGTTAGGGTGAGTGTTAGGGTTAGGGTTAGGGTGAGGGTGAGGGTTAGCGTTAGGATGAGGGTGAATGTTAGGTTGAGGATTTGGGTTAGGTTTAAGATTAGGTTTAGGGTTAGGGTTAGTGTTAGGGTTAGGATGAAGGTGAGGGTTAGGGTTAGGGTTAGGGTAAGGGTTAGGTTGAGGGTAAGGTTGGTGGTTAGGGTTAGGGTCAGGGTGAGGGTTAGGGTGAGGTTTAGGGTGAGGGTTAGCGTGAGGTTGAGGGTTATGGTTAGGGTTAGGGTTAGGGACACTTAGGGTTAGTGTTAGAGATAGAGTTAAGCTTAGGTTTATGGTTAGGTTTAAGGCTAGGACTATCGTTAGGATAGGGTTAGGAGTAGGGTTAGGGTTTACAACCCTTGGGGTTAGGGATGGGGTTAGGGCTAAGAGGTTATTGTTATGTTAGTGTTAGGGTTAGGGTGAAGGTGAGGGTTAGGGTTGGGGTGTGGGTTAGTGTTAGTGTTAGGGTTCGGGTTAGGGTGAGGGAGAGCATTAGGGTTAGGGTGAGTGAGAGGTTTAGGGTCTGGGGAGGGTTAAGGTTACGGTTTGGGTTAGGGTTATTGTTAGGTTTAGGGAGCGTGTGAGGTTTTCGGTTAGGGTTAGGTTAGGGTTAGGGTGATGGTGAGTGTGAGAGTGTCGTTTAAGGTTAGGTTGAGGTTGATATTTAGGGTTAAGGTTAGGGTTAGGGTGAGGGTTAGGGTGAGAGTTAGGTTTAGAGTTAGGGTTAGGGTTAGCGTTAGAGTTAGTGTGAGGATGAAGGTTAGGGTTAGGTTTAGGGTGAGGGTTAGGGTTAGGGTGAGGGAGAGGGTGAGGGTCAGTGTTAGGTTTAGGGTTGGGTTTAGGGTTAAGGTGAGGTTGAGGGTTAGGGTTAGGGTTAGCGTGAGGGTGAGGGTTAGGGTTAGGGTGAGGATTAGGGTTAGGGTGTGGTTTAGGGTATGGGTTAGTGTTAGGTTTAGGGATAGGTGAGGGTTAGGGTGAGGGTTCGGGTGAGGGTGAGGGTTAGAGTTCGGGTTAGGGTTAGTGTGATTGTGTGGGTAAGGGTTAAAGTTAGGCTTAGGTTTAGGGTTAGGGTGAGGGTTAGTGTTAGTGTGAGGGTTAAGGTTAGGATTAGGGTTATGGTGAGGGTTAGGTTTGGGTTAGAGCTAGGGTTAGCGTTAGGATTAGGGTTTGAGTGATGGGAGGCTTAGGTTAAGGATTCGGTTTAGGGTTAGGTTGAGGGTGAGGGTGAGGGTGATCTTTAGGGTGAGGATTAGGGTTAGGGTTAGAGTTAGGTTTAGGCTTAGGTTGAGGGTGAGGGTTAGGGTTAGGGTTAGGGTTATGTTTAGGGTTAGTTTGAAAAAGAAGTCAAAGCAGTATATTGAAGTTGCTTGAGGAAAAAAAAACCACGTTTACAAAGAACCAATCTAGCAGATAGAGCAATGTTGGTGGAAGCACAGTCTCCGTTGTACTGGATCAAATACCATGATGAAACAAAAGCAGATAAACTGAACTTGCGTGAGGAAGAATAAAATACCCCGCTTAGACGCAAAATTTCTTAGCAGAGAGAACAATGCTGTAGGATGTTCAACACCAAAATCCAGTATCCATTACACTGGATGAAATCTTCCAAGAAGTAAAAGCAGATACATTGAAGTTGCTTGTGGTAGAATAAAAACCACGTGTACACGGAAACAATCTTAGCTGATAAAACAGTGTCCGTGGAAGTACACTCTCTGTTTTACTGGATCAAAGACTATGATGAAACGAAAGCAGATACACTGAAGTTGCATGTGGAAGTATAAAATACACCGCTTACACAAAAAAGTTCTTAGGAGATAAAACAATGCCTTGGGAAGTTCAAGGCAAAAATCCAGTATCCAATACACTGGATGAAATCTTCCAAGAAGTAAAAGTAGGTACATTGAAGTTGCTTGTGGAAGAATAAAAATCACGTTTACACAGAACCAGTCTTAGCAGATAGAGCAATGTCGGTGGAAGTACACTCTCCGTTGTATTGGATCAAACACCACGATGAAAGAAAAGCAGATACACGGAAGTTGCATGTGGAAGAAAACTGCCACGTTTACACAGAAAAATCTTACCAGATATAACAATGCCGTGGGAAGTTCAAGGCAAAAATCCAATCTCCAATATACTGGATGAAAGACCTCCAAGAAGTAAAAGCTAATACATTAAAGTTGCATGTGGAAGAATAAATTACCACGTTTAGACCAAAAAAATCTTAGGAGATAGAGCAATGTCAGTGGAAGTACAGGCTCTGTTATACAGGTTGACAGATCTCGATGAAATAAAAGCTGATAAAATTTAGTCACCCGTGGAAGAAGAAAACCACGTTTACACAGAACAAATCTTAGCAGACAGAACAATGCCGTGGGATTTTCAATGAAAAAAACCACTCTCCATTACACTGGATGAAAGACCTCGAAGAAGTCAAAGCAGACACATTGAATTTGCTTGTGGAAGAGTAAAAACCACATTTATACAGAAACAATCTTAGCAGATAGAGCAATGTCGGTGGTAGTACTGTCTCCATTATACAGGGTCACAGACTTCGATGAAATAAAACCTGTAAAATGAAGTGGCATGTGGAAAAAGGAAACCACGTTTACACAGAACAAATCTAAGCAGATAGTGCAATGTTGGTGAAAGTACAGTCTCCATTGTACTGGATCAAAGACCAGGATGAAATAAAAGCAGATACAACGAAGTAGGAAGCAAAAGAATAAAACACCCCGCTTAGACAAAAAAGTTCTTAGCAGATAGAACAATGCTATAGGATGTTAAACGCCAAAATACAGTATCCATTACACTGGATGAAATATTCCAAGAAGTAAAAGCTGATACATTGAAGTTGCTTGTGGAAAGATAAATGACCACGTTTAGACAGAGCAAATCTTAGCATATAGAGCAATGTCGGTGGAAGCACAGTCTCCTTTGCCCTGGATCAAAGACTACAATAAAATAAAAGAAAATACACTGAAGTTGCATGAGGAAGAATAAAACACCCCGCTTAGAGAAAAAAGTTCTTAGCAGATAGAACGTTGCTGTAGGATGTTGAAAGCCAAAATCCAGACTCCATTATAATGGAAGAAAGACGTGGAAGAAGTAAAAGCACATACATTGAAGTTGCATGTGGAAGAATACAATACCCGCTTAGACAAAAACGTTCTTAGCAGAGAGAAAAATTCTCTAGAATGTTCAACACCAAAATCCAGTAGGTTTTGGGTTAGGGATAGGGTTAGTGTTTGGATTATGGTTAGGGTTAGGGTTGCGGATTGGTTTAGGATTAGGGTGAGGGTTAGGGTGAGGGTTAGGGTGAGGGTTACGGTTTGGGTTATGGTTAGGTTTAGGGTTAGGCTTAGAATTAGGGTATGGGTTAGGGTGAGGGTTAGAGTGAGGGTTAGGGTTAGGTCTATGGTTAGGATTAGAGTTAATATTAGGGTTAGGGTGAGGGTGAGGATTCGGTTGAGTGATAGAGTTAGAGTAAGGATCAGTGTTAGGGTTAGGGTTAGGGTGATGGTGAGAGTTAGGGTGAGGGTGAGGGTTAGTTTTCGGGTTAGGGTTAGGTTGAGGGTGAGGGTTCAGGTTAGGTTTAGGGTTAGGGTTAGGGTGAAGTTTAGGGTGAGGGTGAGGGTTGGGGTTAGGTTTAGTGTTAGGGTGAGGGTGAGGGTTAGGTTTAGGGTTATGGTTAGGGTTAGGGTATGGGTTAGTGTTAGGGTTAGGTTTAGGTTTAGGGTGAGGATGAGCGTTAGGTTTAGGGTTAGGGTAAAGGTTAGGTTTAGGGTGAGGCTGAGGGTTAGGGTTAGGTTTAGTGTTAGGGTGAGGGTTACGGTGAGGGTTAGAGTTAGGGTTAGTTTTAGGGTTATTGTTAGGGGTAGAGTGAGGATTACGGTGAGGGTTAGGTTTAGGGTCAGGGTTAGGGTTAGGGTTTGGTTTAGGGTTAGGGTGACGGTTATGGTTATGTTTAGGGTTAGGGCTAGGGTGAGGGTGAGGGTGAGGGTTAGCATGAGCGTTAGGGTTAGGGTTAGGATTAGGTTGAGGGTTAGGGTGAGGGTAAGGGTGAGGGTTAGGGTTAGTTTTAGGGTTAGGGTGATGGTTAGGGTTAGAGTGAGGGTTAGTTTGAGGGTTAGGGTGAGGTGAGGGATAGGGTTAGGGTGAGTGTTAGGGTTAGGTTTAGGGTGAGGGTGAGATTGAGGATTAGGGTGAGGGTGAGGGTTAGGATTAGGGTTAGGGTGAGGGTGAAAGGGAGGGTTAGGGTGAGGTGAGGGTGCGGGTTAGGGTTAGGATTAGGGTTAGGGTGAAGGTGACAGTTTGGGTTAGGGTAAGGGTTAGGATTAGCATGAGAGTTAGGGTTAGGGTGAGGGTTAGGTTTAGGGTTTTGTTTAGGGTTGGGGTTAGGGTTAGGGTGAGGGTTAGGGTTAGGTTTAGTGTGAGGGTGAGGGTGAGACTGAGGATTAGGGTGAGGGTGAGGGTTAGAGTTAGGATTAGGGTTAGGGTGAGGGTGAGAGGGAGGGTTAGGGTGAGGTGCGGGTGTGGGTTAGGGTTAGGGTGAGGGTGACAGTTCAGGTTAGGGTAAGGGTTAGGGTTAGCGTGAGGGTTAGGGTTAGGGTGAGGGTGAGGGTTAGGTTTAGGGTTTTGTTTAGGGTTGGGTTTAGAGTTAGGGTTAGGGTCAGGGTTAGGGTGAGGATGAGGATGAGGGTGAGCTTTAGGGTTAAGGTGAGGGTTAGGTTTAGGGTTAGGGTTAGTGTGAGGGTGAGATTTAGGGTTAGGGTTAGGGTTAGGATTACCATGAGGGTTAGGGTTAGGGTTAGGTTTAGGTGAGTGGGAGGGTTAGGGTTAGGGTTTGTATTAGAGTTAGGATTATGGTTATGGTTATGGTTATGGTTAGGGTTTGGGTTTGGGTTAGGGTTAGGGTTAGGGTTAGGGTTAGGGTTATCCTGAGGGTTAGGATGATGGTGAGGGTTAGGTTTAGGATGAGGGTTAGGGTGAGGGTTGGTATTAGAGTGAGGGTAAGGGTGAGGGTGAGGGATAGGGTTAGGGTGAGGGTTAGGTTTAGGGTTAGGATTAGGGTTAGGATGAGGGTTAGGATGAGGGTTGGTGTTAGAGTGAGGGTAAGAGTGAGGGTGAGGGATAGGGTTATGGTGAGGGTTAGGGTGAGGGTTAGGGTTAGGATGAGGCTTAGGGTTAGGGTTACGTTTAATGTTAGGGTTAGAGTTAATGTTATGTTGAGGGTGAGGGTGAGGGTGAGGGTTAGGGTGAGGGTTGGTGTTAGAGTGAGGGTAAGCCTGAGGGTGAGGGATAGGGTTAGGGTGAGAGTTAGGGTTAGGTTTAGAGTTAGGATGAGGGTTAGGGTGAGGGTTGGTGTTAGAGTGAGGGTAAGGGTGAGGGTGAGGGATAGGGTTAAGGTGAGGGTAAGGGTGAGGGTTAGGGTTAGGATGAGGGTTAAGGTTAGGGTTACATTTAGTGTTAGAGTTAATGTTAAGGTTATGTTGAGGGTGAGGGTGAGGGTTAGGTTTAGGGTTAGTGTCAGGATTAGGGTTAGGATTAGGGTTAGGGTGAGGTTGAGGGTTAATGTGAGGAATAGTTTCGTGGTTAGGGTTAGGGTTAGGGTTAGGGTTAGGTTTAAGGTGAGGGTGAGGGTTAGGGTTAGGGTTAGTGTAAAGGTGAGGGTTACGGATATGGTTAGGGTTAGGTTGAGGGCGAGGTTAGGGTAATGAATAGGGTTAGGGTTAGGGTTTGGGATAGGGTTAGGTTTAGGATTAAGGTTATAGTGAGGGTGAGGCTTTGGTTAGGGTGAGGATGAAGGTGAGGGTTTGGGTTAGGGTTAGGGTAAGGGTGAGCATGAGGGTTAGGGTTAGGGTTAGTGTTAGAGTTAGTGTGAGGTTGAGGGTGAGGGTGAGGGTTAGGGTTAGGGTTATGTTTAGGTTTGGGTTAGGGTTATGGTTAGGGTTGTTGTCAGGGTGAGGTTTAGGGTTAGGGTGAGGGTTAGAGTTAGGGTTTAGTTGAGGGTGAGGGTGAGGGTTAGGGTTAGGATTATGGTTAGGATTAGGGTGAGGGATAGGTTTAGAGTTAGGTTTAGGGTGAGGGTGTGGGTGAGGGTTTGGGTTAGGTTTAGGGTTAGGGTTAGGGTTAGGGTGAGGGTTAGGTTGAGGGTTACAGTTAGGGTGAGGGTGAGGGTTAGTTTGAGGGTTAGCGTGAGGGTGAGGGTTACATTTAGGGTTAGGGTTAGGGACACTTGGGGTTAGGGTTAGAATTAGGGTTCAGCTTAGGTTTATGGTTATGGTTAGGGCTAGGACTAGGGTTATGGTAGGGTTCAGATTAGGATAAAGCTTAGGGACCCTTAGGCTTAGGGTTAGGGTTAAGGTTAGGTGTTTGGGGTTATTTTTAGGGTTAGGGTTAGGGTTAGGGTTATGTTTAGGGTTTCAGTTAGGATTAGGGTTTGGGTTATGGTTATGGTTAGGGTTAGGGTGAAGGTTAGGGTTAGGTTTAGGGTTAGGGTGAGAGTTAGGGGTAGTGTTAGGGTTAGGGGTAGGGTTAGGGGTAGGATTAGGTTTAGGGTGAGTGTTAGGGTTAGGGTGAGGGTTAGGGTGAGGGTGAGGGTGAGTGTGAGGGTTAGGGATTGGGTTAGGATGAGGTTTAGGGTTAGGTAAGGGTTAGCATTAAGATGTGGATGTATGGTTAGGGTTAGGGTTACTGTTAGGGTTATGGTTAGGTTTAGGGTTAGGGTTAGGGGTGGGATTCGGTTTAGGGCTAGGGTGAGGTTGTGGGTAAGGTTTAAAGTTAGGGTTAGGGTTAGGGTTATGGTTATGGTTAGGGTTAGGGTGAAGGTTAGGGTTAGGGTTAGGTTTAGGGTTAGGATGAGGGTTAGGGTTAGTGTTAGTGTTAGGGTTAAGGGTAGGGGTAGGATTAGAGTTAGGGTGAGTGTTAGGGTTAGGGTTAGGTTTAGGGTGAGGGTGAGGGTTCGGGTTAGGATTAGGTTTAGGTTTATGGTTAGGGTGAGGGTTAGGTTTAGGGTGTGGGTGTGGGTAAGGGTTAATGTTAAGGTTATGGTTAGGGTTATCTTTAGGGTTAGGGTTAGCGTGAGCATTAGGTTTAGGGTTAGGGTGAGGGTTAGGGTTAGTGTTAGGGTTAGCATTGGGTTAGGTTTAGGGTTAGGGTGAGGGTTAGAGTTAGGGTTAGGTTGAGGGTGAGGGTTAGGATTTGGGTTAGGGTTAGGATTATGGTTAGGGTAAGGGTTACGGTTAGGTTGACGGTTAGCATTAGGGTTAGGGTGAGATTCAGTTTGAGGATTAGCGTGAGGGTGAGGGTAACGTTTAGGGTTAGGTTTAGGGACACTTGGGGTTAGGGTTTGAGTGCCGGGGCCAAAAAACAATAAGACAATCAAGCAATTATCTGATGCAAATCAAAGTAGTTTGATTCTACTCTGGCTCCCAACATATCCCCCATCTTTATTATAAAAGAAACACAAGTGAAATTTCTACTCTATCCAATACCTCTAATTCATCCTGTCTCACTTTCCAAAAAATGACTGGTCCCTTCATCTAAAGGGGATTGATGGGCGGATATTCAGCTTCTGTGATTTCTTCAAGCTGACTCAGGGGCGTTGTCTCTGTGCTTGACCAGGGACCTTAAGAAGCCTAGCCTGTTTGATCAAGGGGTTGCCAGGATTAGATATCAGGAACAATAATTTACTCCAAACTAGAGATCATATTTAACATTTAACAACTGCACAAACCATCTTTGGCTACAATAGTGTAACTTACTTAGCACTCATTTGCAAAGGCTTTTTCTTGATTGTCTGGGGAACTAAATTTCTGCAACCTTAACAATGCTTCAGTTGTCAGATCTAAACAGATTAATAGAGACACAAGCCCCAGATCCACAAACTTTCCTGAGTTTGTGGCTGGTTTCAGATAAAAAGTTCGCTCAATTAGGACTTTAAACTATCCACTATCACAGAAGATTAACAAGTTCCTGCCCAGTTATGAAAGGCACGGGCATTAGTAAGGCATGCTTACAAACTATTCTATGACCTCCCGGCTCTGATTAATTTGAGTAGCCAAGCACAAGTGACTCTAAGATCTGACACCATCTCTGCCATCCAAGCTGAGGCTTTCGTGTCCCAGTAGTGTCTCTCCACACAGGGATAAACATGCCATTGGCATTTCACTTTGTTGGTTGCTGTACTTGAACTCGGGGCCTGGGCACTGTCCCTCAGCTCTCCAGCTCAAGGCTAGCACCCTGCCACTGTGAGTCCTGAGCTTGGTGCTTGAGTGCTTCCCCCCAGCTTTTCAGCTCAGAGCTGGCACTCTGCCACTTCAAGCTCCAAAGCAACTCTGTCCCAGCATCCTGCTGGCATATTAGACACCACAGTCTCACAGGGACTTTGCTTTGCCCCGGGTTAGCTCAAAACTGCAGTTTTCAGATCAATGAGTCCTACAAAAGGCCACGTTACTCCAATTAAAGCAACAAGGTGGTCAACACAGAAATAGTCTCTAAGCATGAGCTTACCTAGAACCTGATAAAAGCCAAAGTTACATCTGAATAAGGATTGCTGTCCTTCTCCATGGGCTAGCTGGAAGTTGCTATAAGGTAACTTACAAGAGCAAGCTGAAACAGCAATTAAGCAATTACTTTGATAGTCCTAATTTTCCTTTTTTCTCTTTCCTCAAACATTTAAGACAACTTCACTTTCAAATATTGTTTAGAAACCCATTTCCAATGTTCTTAACAACTTTTACTGATACTGGCTTAAACAATTAACACCTTAGCCTTTATTTGCAATTGAAAAACCTTTAAGGGCACAAAGAACTCCTTCTGCCTTCAGGCCCCCTAGGGCTCAAGGCACTCCTCTTGCCTTTTAGAAAAGGGCTTTTTTGCAGTTTAGATTACTGTCTAGAACTCCAACAACAGTTTAAACTCAAATAACAGTTTTTCCCTAATGCAAGAACTATAGACATCAGTGCACCAAAGGTCTAAGTCTGGACTTAGTTTCCTTCCTTTTTTAAAATATACCCAATTGCATGGAGATAAACCTTTAAACATTCCTTTAAAATACTAATCACATTATCCACATTTTACCATTAGATTTCTAGTGTCAGTCTGCAAGAAAAGACAGATAAGCAAAGTTTCTGACGTTAATGAACAATTTTACATTTAAATCTCTAATAGGGAAGGGGGGAAAACCAAGACGGGTGGGGCGTGTGGGGGGGGAGGGAAACGGGTACCAAGACATGTGAAAGGGTATCAATGTATGTGAATTAATGCACCTTCTATCTGGCAAATATCATGTAACCCTTTTACTAATTACAATAAAAAAAATAAAAAAAAATCTCTAATACATGTCTCCAAACTTTAACTTAAGGTAATAAATTCCAAATTCCCTAATACCTCTGTGCTAAACAGGATACAATATTTGCAATGTAAACAGCTGTATGTATTGCAATACCAGATTTTTAAAATGCAGATTTCCGGATCTTTAGAAAAGTATTTACCAGTTTTTCTTTAAGACAACATAATTATCCTTTGAGACATTGTAAAACATTTAAACCTAATATTTTTCTTGAAGTTTTAAGCTTAAATTTACCCAATAGCCTTTGTGTTTAAGTATGAATTATCCATTGTTTTATACAGCATGCTGGTAATTTAACCTTGAACATGTTCACTCACTCATTCACACATATTCATACTCAAAGATCTTAAAGCGTGCAAAATTAATATCGGCCATTCATTTTCCGGAAATTTTAGTACCATGAGGGTTTTTTGCTAATCTTATTCTTGTGGGTGAAAACCAAGTTTTAAAACAAAGCTTTTTAAGAAAGCGACTAGCTGAAATTTATTTTTTTAGAGCTAGTTCCTGATATTAGACATATTACCATAATACCTTTTACAGATGAAAGGTGGGTGGGAGTCTTAAACTTAGGAGAACTAAGACTGAACTTTATGTCCTGCCACCAACTGTCTCTAGACTGTCACTTCAGCAGGTTGTAGGAAAAAGGAAACTAGACGGAAGACTGCAGCTGCTTTGTCTGGCCTCTGCTCACCTCAGCAGCAGCCGATTGGGAGGGGCCATACTAGGCCTGAGTGGGGCCAAAACTTTTTACTTCCCAGAAATATTCAAATAGATAACAAGGATGTGCTTAATTACATGCAGAAAAACCATAAGGATCCATATTTAGAACTGGTACCAATTTTAAAGACAAACTGGACAAGGAAAAATATGTAACACAAACAAGACAGAGAAGCGGAGACTTTTAAATAATCAGACATTGACATATAACAAGAAAATTGGACTCAATCAGATACACTTAACACAGAAAACATGAGCTCAGATGAATGTTTTCACCAAACAGCTATTTTTAGATTTAGACATGTCTTGCTGGTGGGACTCTCAGATATGCCTTGTTATCGACAAGAAACTCAGAAAGGGAGGGGGGGGTCAAGGCATCCCTTGACCACCCAGGCCTCTGTTTTAGGCCCACAGTGCACCTTTTCAAAAAAAATAAAATAAACTAAAACACAGACATACAGGGGGTCAGCCGACTTCTACTTACCTCTGGAGACCTTTGCTTTTCACCTGGGCATCTTTTACAAAAAAGGTTATTAAGAAAAGGGATGGTAAAGACAAAATAATGTCACGTCACTCTCCACAATCCGAACGCAGCGTTCAGGCAGCCAGCGGGCGTCATTTTCTCCTAGTGAAAAAACACATACATGCCCTCGACCCCAGGTTAGAACAGGATTGGGTCCATGCCAAGTACCAGTTAGGGGTTCCTTCCACTTTACTAAGGCAAAACCACGCTGCTCTCTTTTTTCCCAGAATCGCTGAGCAGCAGATAAATTATTTAAGTCCAAATTCAAAAAATTTAAAAAAAATAAAGCATGATTAAGTATATTCACAGGGGTAGCAGAATACAACTCCCCTTTCTTTATCTTAAAAATTTGATATTTTAGTAATCCATTAGCTCGCTCCACAATACCCTAATCCTTGTCTCTGTGAGTGAGACTAGGGTTGGAGTGGCTCTGGCCCTCCCTGTGCTGCTGGGCCTAGTCCCCCAGAAGGGAGGAGGCCTTGATCAAGCAGCTGCTTAGTAACTTCAGCACTAGGACTAAACATATACAGTCCCATTTTTTCCAGGACATCACGACCTCATAAATTACTTGGCAGATGATCCAGGACAAATGGCTGAAAATGACCAGAGTGCCCTTCCTCATCTCTCCAAACAAGGATCGCACTGCTCTGCTGTGGGTCAGTTGCATACCCAATTCCCTGTAAGGAAGTCATAGAGGTTGTTAGGGGCCATTGGGCTGGCCAATGCTTTTTAGGTATCACAGACACATCTGCTCCGGTGTCTAATATTCCTTTAAAGGGCTTTTCTTGTATAAATAAAGTCATCTCAGGCCTCTCTTGTTTTATGCTTTGTACCCAATAGATATCAGAAGATCGAAATCCTCTCTGTCCACATGGGGAATTAGCAGTCTCCCCGGGAGGTAAAGGCACAAGCATTAGTTGTGCTAATTTTTGACCGGCTGGGATCGATACCACGTGTTTCGGGGCAGAGGCCATAACTTTGATTTCTCCAGTAAAATTTTGCCAGGTGTAATCTGTATCCCTTTAAGGGCTGAGCTACTTGGCCCTAACAGCAATCCAGCCACTCCCGGGGAAGGGGACCGAAGACCCCTGTGGGGAGAGCTTGTGTCCCCATCTATGGGGTCAATACTGAGCAGGTGGAGGAACAGAGGTCCAATACTGCACTGCCTGGGGTGGCATGGAGGAGGCTGGAGACTGATTTTGGGGGGTTGTTAGAAGATGCACTTGTGGCCGAGAAGAGGGAGGGACTGCCCTATGGTTTTGCGGGACCAGGGGCTGGCCCCTTCTCCAGTTTCCCGAAAACAGGCGGCCATTGCGATTTGTTTCTGACTTTCAATCTTTAGCCCAGTGCTTCCCTTTACCACAGCGTGGACATGTGCCAGGTGATTTTTCTCTCTTTAACCTGGCCTGGCGTGGGCATTGCGTCATCCAATGTCCTATTTGTTCATAGGAAATGCAACGCCCTGGGGGTCTAGCATCCTGAGAATGCCGCTGACCTCTATATTTTAGAAATTCAGTAACAGTCTTTCCTTGAGGAGCAGCGGCTAAAGTAAGGCCTTGTACATGGGAGGGTCCAATATCAGCACACAGTGAAATAAAGTCCGTGATTCCTCCCTTATTCCTATGGGGTCTGATAGCCACCTGACAGGTGGCGTTGGCATTTTCATAGGCTATGTGTCTAACTATAATCTTCTTTGCGTTCTCATCTTGTACTATGCGGTCTGCAGTCTCCATTAATCGAGACAAAAATTCTATATAAGGTTCATTAGCTCCCTGTTTAACTTCTACTAGATTTTTTGTACGATTGGAATTACGTAACCTTTTCCAAGCCTCTCTCGCCGCAGCATTTATTTGTAAATAGGCTTCCTTTGCATAACCCAATTGATCTTCGGTGTTTTTATAGGTTCCCTCTCCTAACAACTGATCAAAAGTGTAAGGCAGGTTCTTAGACCTATCTGTTTCAGTTTTAGCCCGACACTGTGCAGTGAACTCTGTCTCCCATAATAAGTACTCTCCTGCACTAAGGCATGCTCTGGCAAGACGCTTCCAGTCATTTGGGCATGCAATACCAGCACACGCGGCCTCCAATATTACTTAAGTAAAAGGGGCAGTTGGCCCATATTGGGAGCAGGCACTTTTTAAATCCTGTAATAGTTTAACAGGAACAGGTTGATGGTATACTTGTTCATCATGATCAACTAAACTAGGGAAGCATCGAGGCCCTGAAATTTCCCTCTCTCTAGCAGCCTGATCCAGGTTTAATTGCGATGCACTGTGCCTGGTTGTAGTGCCTGTTAAAAGGGGCTTGTTGCTAGGGCCTTTAGGCTTGCCTAAAGGTTGACAAAGGGATTGAGGCTGTAAGGCTGCAGCCGGAGGCGGTGGGTGTGAGGGGTAAGGTTTAGAATCAGACACCATAGTGGCCTGAGGGTCATATTTCTTTCCTACTTCTGGGGGGGCTCTCTGCTGTATCCCCATTTCCGATAGAAGATGTAGGATTTCTTTTAACTTCTTCTCCATCATAGCTATCCGGTCCTCCATTGACTCATCATAACTTTCCTCCTTGATATTCAAATCTGAATTCTGATACTCAATATCTACTGGTTGTTGTTCCCTTTTCAAGATCTCACTTAGACTCTCTTGGGCTGCGGCATATGGCTCAGCCTCAGGTTTTTCAGAAGGGTCCTTTAATTCATAAATTTCCCTTAATTCAAGATTAAGTTCAGCATTCTTATGTTGAGGATTTATGCATTTACTTACTAAATTCCATACATTAATAGCCTCTACTGGGGTCTTTTCGGAGCCATATACATTATAATAATCTTGAATTCCTTTTCCTATCCGCTGCCAGGTTTTTTGGAATTCCTCCTCTATAGACCTCGGGCATGCCTCCTTGACAAACTGTAGGAAGCTCTGAAGCACCCCTTTTTCCACCCACGTTCCGTGGGCTTCAAGTAGGCCTGTTAAGATCGGTACATATGACCTGTGGCTATTAACTTGACCCATAATTTTTACTCTGGACAATACAGCCTCCCGCTCTCTCACTCTCTTAAAATCCTCTCTTAATAGTCCTACGATGTGTTACCACAGCTGGGTCCTCCACCTTCGTCCCAGATTTTCAGGGTCCCTGTTCGGGCTCCACTTGCCGGGGCCTACCGGCAGCAAATTGGGGTTCCTGAAATAGGGGGCGGGACTGGAAAAAATAGAAGGGAGACAAACACATCGGGTCCGGGAGGTCTGCAGCCCAGGCAAAAACTGCCGCCGCATTTATTATCAACTCAAAGCTTATATCCCTTCTTGAGACCAGGGTACTGCCAGGTGTTACATCCAGATGGTTAATCAGGGAACTGTTGGGGGTTACATTCATATGGTAAATCTCAGATCAATTGAACAGGAGAAGGCCAAAAAACAATAATACAATCAAGCAATTATCTGATGCAAATCAAAGTACAGTTTGATTCCACTCTGGCTCCCAACATTAGAGTATGGTTAAGCTTAGGTTTATGGTTAGGGTTAGGGCTAGGACTGGGGTTAGGGTATGGTTAGGATTAGGATAAGGGTTAGGGACCTTTAGGGTTAGAGTTCGGGTTAGGGTTAGGGAACCTTAGACTTAGGGTTAGGGTTAAGGTTAGGAGTTTGGGGTTATTTTTAGGGTTATGGTTATGGTTAGGGTTAGGGTTATGGTTATGGTTATGGTTAGGTTTAGGTTTAGGGTTAGGGTGAGAGTTAGGTTTAGGGTTAGGGTTAGGGGTAGGGGTAGGGGTAGGATTGGGGTTTGGGTGAGTGTTAGGGTTAGGGTGAGGGTTAGGGTGAGGGTGAGGGTTAGGGTGAGGGTGAGGGTTAGGGTTAGGATTAGGTTTAGGTTTAGGGTTAGTTTGAGGGTTAGGTTTAGGGTTAGGGTTAGGGTGAGGTGTGGGTGAGGTTTAGGTTGAGGTTTAGAGCTAGGGTAAGGGTTAGGGTTAGGATAAGTTTGAGGGTTAGGGTTGGTGTTAGGGTGAGGGTTAGGGTGAGGATTAGCGTGAGGGTGAGGGTTAAGGTGAGGGTTAGGTTTAGGAATAGAGTGAGGGTGAGGGTGTGGGTTAGGGTTAGGGTTAGGGTTAGGGTTAGGAATAGGGTTAGGGATATTGTTAGGTTTAGGGTTAAGTTTAGAGTTAGGGTTATGGTTAGGTTTAGGGTTAGGTTTAGGTTAATGTTAGGGTTAGGGTGAGGGTTAGGTTTATTGTAAGGGTGAGGTTGAGGGTTAGGGTTAGGATTAGGGAAAGGGTTAGGGTAAGGGTTAGAGTTAGGGTTGGATTAGGGTTAGGGTGAGTGTTAGGGTGAGGGTTAGGGTTAGGGTTAGGGTGAGGGTGATGATTGGGTTTAGGATTAGTTTTAGGTTTAGGGTTAGGTTTATTGTAAGGGTTAAGTTGAGGGTTCGGGTTAGGGTTAGGGTGAGGGTGAAAGGGAGGGTTAGGGTGAGGGTGAGAGTTAGGTTTAGAGTTAGTGTTATTTTTAGGGTGAGGGTGAGAGTGATGGTTAGGTTTAGGGTTAGGGTTAGCGTGAGGGTTAGGGTTAGGGTGAGGTTGAGGGTTAGGTTTCAGTTTGGGTTAGAATAAGAGTTAGGTTGAGGGTTAGGGGTAGGGTTAGGGTGAACTTGTGGGTTATGGTTAGGGTTAGGTATAGGGTGAGGGTTAGGGATGGGGTGAGGGTTAGGTTAAGGGATAGGGTTACGGTTAGGATGAGGGTTAGGGTTAGGATGAGGGTTAGGGTTAGGATGAGGGTCAGGGTTTGGATTAGGGTGAGGGTGAGAGCGAAGGTAAGGGTGAGGGTGAGGGTGAGGGTTAGTGTGATGGTTTGGGTGAGGGTGATGGTTAGGGTGAGGGTTAGGGTTAGAGTGAGGTTGAGGGATACGGTTAGGGTGAGGGTTAGGGTTAGGGTTAGTTTTAGGGTTAGGGTGCAGATTTGGGTTAGGGTTAGGTTTAGGGTTAGGGTGAAGGTGAGTGTGATGGTGTCATTTAAGTTTATGGTGAAGGTGATGGCTATTTTTAGGGTAAGGGTTATGGTGAGGGTTAGGGTGAGGGTTAGATTTCGGGTTAGGGTTAGGATTTGGGTTAGGGTGAGGGTGAGGGTTAGGGTTAGGGTGACGGTGATGGTGAGGGTTAGGGTAAGGGTTAGCATTTGGGTGACAGTTAGGGTTAGGATTAGGGTTTGGTTTAGGAACCCTTGGTTGGGGTTAGGGTTAGGGTTTGGGTTTGGGTTAGGGTTAGGGTTAGGAATAGGGTTAGGGTTATTGTTAGGTTTAGGGTTAAGTTTACGTTAATGTTAGGGTTAGGGTGAGGGTGTGGATAAGGTTTAATGTTAGGGTTAGGGTTAGGGTTAGGGTTAGGTTTATTGTAAGGGTGAAGTTGAGGTATAGGGTTAGGATTAGGGAAAGGGTTAGGGTAAGGGTTAGGGTTAGGGTTGGATTAGGGTTAGGGTGAGTGTTAGGGTGAGGGTTAGGGTTAGGGTTAGGGTGAGGGTGATGATTAGGTTTAGGATTAGGTTTAGGTTTAGGGTTAGGTTTATTGTAAGGGTTAATTGAGGGTTAGGGTTAGGGTTAGGTTGAGTGTTAGGGTTACGGTTAGGGTTAGGTTGAGGGTGAGGTTTAGGGTTAGGGTTAGGGTAAGGGTTAGGGTTAGCATTAGTTTTAGGGACATTTAGGGTTAGGGTTAGGGTTAGTTTCAAGGTTAGTGTAAGGGTTAGGTTTAGGGTTAGGTTTAGGTTTATGGTTAGGGTGAGGGTAGTTCATGGGTTAGGGTTAGGGTTAGGATTAGGTTTAAGTTAGGGTTACGTATAGGATTAGGTGTAGGGCTAGGTTTAAAGTTTGGATTAAGGTTAGGGTTTGGGATAGCATTAGGGTTAGGGTTAATGTTAGGGTGAGGGTTAGCGTGAGGGTGAGCGTTATGGTTAGGGTTAGGGACACTTAGGGTTAGGTTTAGGGTTAGGGTTAGGAGTTCGGGGTCATTTTTAGGTTTAGGGTGAGGGTTAGGGTTAGGGTCAGGTTTAGTGTTAGGGTTACGGTTAGGGTGAGGGTTAGTGTTAGGATGAGGGTGACTGTTAGGGTTAGGGTTAGGGTGAGGGTGAGGGTGAAGGTTAGGGTTAGAGTTAGGGTTAGGGTTGGTGTTAGAGTTTGGTTTAGGGTCAGGGTGAGGGTTAGTGTTAGGTTTAGGTTTAGGTTGAGGTTTAGGGTTTGGGTTATGGTTACGTTTTGAGTTAGGGTTAGGGTTATGGTTAGGGTGAGGGTTAGGCTGAGGGTTAGGGTTTGGTCTATGGTTAGGGTTACATTTAGTATTAGGGTGAGAGTGAGGGTCAGTGTGAGTGTTAGGGTTAGGCTTAGGGTTAGAGTTTGGGTTCGGCTTGGGTGAAAGTTAGGGTGAGGATGAGGATGAGGGTTACGGTTAGGGTTAGTGTTTGGCTTAGGGTTAGTGTTAGGGTGAGGGTGAAGGTGAGTATTAGGGTGAATGTTAGGGTTAGGGTTAGGGTTAGGTTTATGGTTATGATGAGGTTTAGGGTTAGGGTTAGGGTTAGGGTTAGTTTAGGGTTAGGGATAGGGTTAGGGTGAGGATGAGGATGAGGGTGAGTGTTAGCGTGAGGGTTAGGTTTAGGGTTAGGATTAGGTTTAGGGTTAGGATTAGGGTTAGGGTGAGGGTGAGGGTTACGGTGAGGATTAGTTTTAGCGTTATTGTTATTGTTAGAGTGAGGGTTAGGGTTAAGGATATAGTTAGGGTTAGGGTGAGGGTTAGGTTGAGGGTGAGGGTTACATTTAGAATTTGGGTAAGGGTTAGGGTTAGGGTTAGGTTGAGGGTTAGGGTTTTTGTTATGGATAGGTTTAGGGTTAGGGTTAGGATTAGGGTCTTGGTTAGGGTGAGGGTTAGATTGAGGGTTAGGTTTAGGTCAATGTTTAGGGTTAGGGGTAATGTTAGGGTTAGGGTTAGGTTTATGGTTAGGATTAGGGGTAAGATTAGGGTTAGAGTGAGCATTAGGATTAGGGTTAGTTTTAGGGACTCTTAGGGTTAGGGTTAGAGTTAGGGTTAGGTGTTAGGCATTATTGTTAGGGGTATGGTTATGGTTAGGTTTAGGATTAGGGTTAGGGTGAGGGTTAGGGTTAGGGTTAGGCTCAGGGTTAGTGTTCAGGTTAGGTTGAGCGTGACGGTTAGGATGAGGGATAGGATGAGGGTTAGGGTTAGGGTTAGGGTGAGGGTTAGGGTTAGTGTGAGGGTTAGGGTTAGGATTAGGGTGAGGGTTAGGGTGAGAGTTAGGCTTAGGGTGAGGGTTAGGGATAGGGTTCAAATGAGATTTAGGATTAGGCTAAGGGTTAACGTTAAGATTTGGATGTACGGATAGGGTTAGGGATAGGATTAGGGTTAGGTTTAGGTTTAGGTTAGGGTTAGTGTTTGGATTAGGGTTAGGGTTAGGGTTAGGGTGGCGGATTGGTTTAGGATTATGCTGAGGGTTAGGGTGAGGTTTAGGGTGAGGGTGAGGGTGAAGTTGAACATTAGGGTTAGGGTTAGGATTAGGGTGAGGGTTTAGGTTTGGGTTATGGTAAGGTTTAGGGTTAGGTTTAGGATTAGGTTGTGGGTTAGGGTGAGTGTTAGAGTGAGGGTTAGGGTTAGGTCTATGATTAGGGTTAGAGTTAGGTCTATGGTTAGGGTTAGGGTTAGGGATTGGGTTAGGGTGAGGGTGAGAGTTAGGGTGAGGGTGAGGGATAGGGTTTGGTTTAGGGTTAGGTTGAGGGTGAGGTTTCGGGTTAGGTTTAGGGTTAGGATTATTGTGAGGGTTAGAGTGAGGGTGAGGGTTAGGGTTAGGTTTATGTTTAGGGTTAGGTTAGGGTATGGGTTAGTGTTAGTGTTAGGGTTAGGGTAGGGTCAGGGTTAGGTTTAGGGTTAAGATAAGGGTTAGGTTTAGGTCGAGGATGAGGGTGAGGGTTAGGGTTAGGGTTAGGCTTAGGGTTAGGGTGAGGGTTACGATGACGGTTAGGGTTAGTTTAGGGTTATTGTTAGGGTTAGGGTGAGGGTTAAGTTTAGGGTTAGGGTTAGGGTTAGGTTTAGGGTTAGGGTTAGGGTGAGCATGTGAGAATGAAATCTCCCCATAATGTAATAGTAACCAATAGCAACCACTCGAAAGAACTTTCACAACACAAACATAATCCAAAGTCTTAAAAGAATGGCCTTTAGAATAGTGCAAGTAGCTGCAGTTTATACAATGGGCTGGAAAAACAGCCAACAGGATGTGCAGTTTGAGTTGGTTCGAGTCAGTGAAACTGTATACCTTATGAACCTGAATAAGAGGGGGAAATTCCAGGAATAAAACAATAAAATATGGCCAGAAACAAGACATGCAGTCAACTGCCTGTTTAACCAAGTGGAAATTCAATAAACCCCTAGCTGAGTCTTACCTAATGTGATTATAATCAATCATTACTCTGTAACTATGCTTCTGCTTCTGTAACCTGCTTCAGCCACCCATAAATATCCCCCTCTCCCCAGCCTAGGTGCGCAAGTCTCCTAGGAGATCTTGTTGCCCCCGGGTTCCTGAATAAACCTCTTGCTGATTGCATCCGACTGAGTGGACTCGCTGTTCCTTGGGAAGGGGGCTCCGTCTGGAAGACATCCCGCTGAATCGGGAGTCTAACATTTGGAGGCCCCAGCGAGATAGGAGACCCCCACCCAGGGACCACCGACCCACCTTCGGGAGGTAAGCTGGCCAGCAAATTTCTGTTGTCCTTTGTATGTCTTGTCTTATGTTAAGAGTATTTCTGGCATGTTGTCTTTTGTGTGCCTTGTCTTATGTTAAGAGTATTTCTGGCATGTTGTCTTTTGTGTGCCTTGTCTTATGTTAAGAGTATTTCTGGAATCTGTGACTCGGCCGTGTCAATCTGTATCTGGCGGACCCGTGGAGGAGCTGACGAGCTCGTACTCCTGACCGCAGCCTCCGGGAGACGTCCCGGAGGTGTCTGGGGTCAGATTTCTGACCCATCTGGTTTCGGGGCTTCGCCCCGGTCTGAGGACTCTCTAGTCCGTCTGTTTTCGGGGCTTCGCCCCGGTCTGAGGACTCTCTAGTCCGTCTGGTAGGGGAGACTCCGAGCTCCCTCGAACGCCCCTCCCCTTTCGGTTTTGCACCGAAGCCGCGCTGTGAAGTGTGTTGTCCTTTGTGTCTGTTTAATTGTTGTGTTTATGGTGACAGGACTGGGACTGATTATTAATATGGGACAGCCTGTGACTGCTGCCATGTATGTCATCAAAATTTGGGGTACTTAAAGGTCTCTGCTTCTGTCTTGTTTTGTGAGATGTTTTTTTTATTGTATGGTTTTGTTTTCAAAATTGGTACCAGTCTTAAATATGGATCCTTGCAATTTTTGTGTGTGTTCTGGGCAGTTGTAACAAGCCCTAGAAAAATAAATCACTGCTAAGTTGCCTTGTAAAAAGTTTTGTTTTGAACCTGGTTCTCACCTGCAAGAGTAAAATTGGCAAAGCTCTCTTGACACAAACTTCCGGCCGATATTAATTTTGCGCGCTTTAAGATCTTTGAGTATGAGAGTATAAGTGTGTGTGAATGAATGAGTAAACATGTTCAAGGTTAAATTATCAGCATGCTGTATAAAACAATGGATAAACTTATACTTGAAACAAAAAAGCAATTGGGTAAGTCTAAACTTTAAGAAAATTATTAGGTTAAAATGTTTGACAATGTCTCAAAGAGTTATTGCATTGCTTTAAAGAAAAACTGGTAAAAAGTATTTTTCTAAAGTAGAAAAAGTATTTTCTAAATGAAATTTGCATTAATAATTTGATATTAAAATGCACAGAGCTGTTTACATTGTAAACATTGTGTCCTGTTTAGCCCAGAGGTATTAGGGAATTTAGAATCTATTTCCTTAAGTTAAAATTTGGAGATAAATATTAGGAATTAAAATGTAAATTTATTTATTTCAGAGACCTTACCTATCTTTCAAAACTGTCTAGGTAATCGAATGCTAAGAGAAAGGATGGGAAAACTTAGGATAGTCCTGTGTGACCATCTTTGGGGGTGAGAGGTGAACTGGCAAAGGTGCAGCTCTGGGTAAATAAACTGGAATGAAGGCTGTTCACTTAACTTGGTCAGGTGGACTGAGATCCACATCTTCGCTCTTTTTCTTTGCAGACTGACACTGAAAATCTGATGGTAAAATCTGGGTAATATGATTAGCATTTTAAAAGGAATGAATATTTAAAAATTTATCTCTGTATAATTTGGGTTCATGCTACTGCATTGCAATTGGATGTATTCTAGAGAAAGAAGGAAACTAAGTCCAGATTTAGACTTTTGGTGCACTGATGATGTTTACAGTTCTTGCATTGAGGAAACTGTTGCTGGAGTGTTGAAACCTGGAAACAAGGGGAGTTCCTTGGGCCCTTACAGATTTTTCAAATGCACATAAAGGCTAAAGTGTTAATTGTTTAAGCAAATATCAGTAAAAATTTTTAAAGAACATTGGAAATGGGTTCCTGAACAAAGTTTGAAATTGAAATTATCCTAAATGTTTGTTTAAACAAGAAAAATTAGGACTACCAAAATGGTTGCTTAATTGCTATTTCAGCTTATTCTTGCAAGTTACTCTATAGCAATTTGCAGCAGGTCTATGGAGAAGGACAGCAGATCCTCATTCAGATGTAAATTTGGCCCTCACCAAGTTCCAGGTAAGGTCATGCTTAGAGACTATTTCTGAGTTGACCACCTTGTTGCTTCTAATTGGAGTAAAGTGGCCTTTGTAGGACTCACTGATCTGAAAGCCGCAGTTTTGAGCCAGCCCGGGCAAAGCAAAGTCCCTGTGAGACTGTGGTGTCTAATCTGTCAGAGTGCTATTGAGAGTTGCTTTGGAGCTCCAAGTGGCAGAGTGCTGGCTCTGAGCTGAAAAGCTGGGGGACAGCACTCAAGCACCAGGCCCAGGACTCAGTGGCAGAGTGCAAGCCTTGAGCTGCAGAGCTGAGGAGAGGCACTCAGGCCCTATGTTTGGGACTTAAAAGTGGCAGGGTGTTAGCCTTGAGCTGGAGAGCTGAGAGACAGCACCCAGACCCTGAGTTCAAGTCCAGCAACCAACAAAGTGAAATGCCAATGGGACATTTATTCCTGTGTAGAGAGACCCTACTGGGACAATGAAGCATCCAGATGCAGTAAGCCACAGCTTGGATGGCAGAGGTGGTGTCAGATCCTAGAGTCATTTGTGCTTGGCCATTCAAAATTAATCAGAGCCGGGAGGTCATAGAATAGTTTGTAAGCATGCCTTACTAATGCCCGTGCCTTTCATACCTGGGCAGGAACTTGTCAATCATCTGTGATAAAGGATGGTTTAAAATCCTAACTGAGTGAAGTTTGATTTGACACCAGCCACAAATTCAGGGTGGATGTGACGCTTGCGCCCCTATTATATGTTTAGATCTGGCAACTGAAGCATAGAGTGCAGGGATTAAGTTCCCCAGAAAATCAGGAAAATGCCTTTGCAAGTGGGTGCTAAGTAAGCTACACTGTTGTAGCCAAAGAAAAAGTTTGTGCAGTTGTTAAATGCTTTACATGACCTCCAATTTGGAGTAGAATATATGTAATCTTGACAGCCTCTTGATAAAATAGGCTAAGTTTTCAGGGTCCCTGGCTAGGTATAGAGACAACGCCCCTGAGTCAGCCTGAAGAAGTTATAGAAGATGGATCGTCGCCCATCAGTCCTCTTTAAATAAAGGGACCAAAAAGTTGTTTCTTAAAAATTAAGACAGCATAAGTTAGAGGCATGGAAAAAATAGTAATAACAAATGTGCAAGTGGAGACTGCACTTGTGAGGAACGGCTACAGTTTCGAGTCTTCTGTGCCTGTCTAGAGAGTGCTAAGCCTTGTTCAATCCGGTTACTAAAAGTTGTCACCCTGGTATTACTTTGGATTCTCAATCCTATACTGTCTTAAAAACTAACGGGTGCCAGCCTGCAAAAATGAGTGTGCTCGGGTAAAGCAACTAGAAAAGCATTGGGAGAATTCACCAAAGTCAGGCCTTAGGTTAAGCTTCTTTAGAAATTTTGCAGGTGACCCAGCAGGAGGTGTGACATTCCATTGGAGCTACTGTGCTGCCGGATTCAACCACCACCTCACAGTTGTTTCCTGAGAGGACTGGAACTAAACTCTTGGTGATGGGACCCAACCTGATTTGAATTTATTGCCCTAACCAAGGCCCTCCAAATGGCAGAAGGTCTTAATATGCCTTTGCTACTGCCCACATACATGGAGAAATTTATAAAAGAAGAGGCCTATTGACCTCAGAGGGAAAAGACATTAAAAATAAGGCAGAAATTGTAGCCCTGTTGACTGCAATATTTTTACCAAAAAGACTGAGCATTATACATTGCCTGGGCCACCAAAACACGAGGCAATTGTCTGGCAGACCGAGCGGCTCTGAAAGCTGCACTTCAGAGAACACCAAGAGTGCTGGCCCTCCCAATAATAGAGAAGCCTCACCGTAGTCTTCCCCCACTCCCATCCACTCCAGAGGATATTGAGTGTCTTAAGAAAATGGGGGCGGCCTATGACTCCAAGCAGAAATTATGGACTTTTGATGAAAAAACAGTTTGGCCCAAAAAGTGGACTTTTAAAATGAAGACTCTCATAGAGCGGCAGGAAAACTTTGGCCACTTCTTGGGAAAGGAGGAGGCTTTGCAACAAGTGGCTGCCCAGTGCCCAGCGTGTGCTAGGGTGAATGCAGGACAGACTAAAATTGGACTTGGAACTAGAATGAGAGGACACCTCCCAGGTGTTCATTGGGAAATTGACTTTACAGAAATTAACCTGGACAATCTTGGTTGTAAAAATCTCTAACATCCTTGTCTGAAGTACTTTTTAAGATGGTGATTTGTGTGCTGCTTTAAAAGAGGCCAACTTGGAGAAAGGCTATCAGAAAGAGAGAAAGAATTCCGCTCTCAGAAAGGATGGTTTGAAAACTGGTTTAATCAATCCCCCTGGTTTGCAACTCTGTTACTCATTCTAATTCTCACCTTGGGTCCCTGTACCCTAAATAGACTAGTCCAATTTGTAAAAGATCGATTAACTGTAGTACAAGCCTTAGTGCTCACTCAACAGTATCAGCAACTTAAGGAAAGAGAGACCACTCTCATTGAATGAAGGATTTCATTCGACCCATAAGAAAATGGGGGATGTGAGAATGAAATCTCCCCATAATGTAATAGTAACCAATAGCAACCACTCGAAAGAACTTTCACAACACAAACATAATCCAAAGTCTTAAAAGAATGGCCTTTAGAATAGTGCAAGTAGCTGCAGTTTATACAATGGGCTGGAAAAACAGCCAACAGGATGTGCAGTTTGAGTTGGTTCGAGTCAGTGAAACTGTATACCTTATGAACCTGAATAAGAGGGGGAAATTCCAGGAATAAAACAATAAAATATGGCCAGAAACAAGACATGCAGTCAACTGCCTGTTTAACCAAGTGGAAATTCAATAAACCCCTAGCTGAGTCTTACCTAATGTGATTATAATCAATCATTACTCTGTAACTATGCTTCTGCTTCTGTAACCTGCTTCAGCCACCCATAAATATCCCCCTCTCCCCAGCCTAGGTGCGCAAGTCTCCTAGGAGATCTTGTTGCCCCCGGGTTCCTGAATAAACCTCTTGCTGATTGCATCCGACTGAGTGGACTCGCTGTTCCTTGGGAAGGGGGCTCCGTCTGGAAGACATCCCGCTGAATCGGGAGTCTAACAAGCATTAGGTTTAGGGTTAGGATAAGGTTGAGGGTTAGGGTTAGGATGAGGGTTAGCATGAGGGTGAGTGTTAGGGTGAGGGTTAGGGTTAGGGTTAGGTTTAGGGTGAGGGTTAGGGATAGGGTGAATGTTAGAGTGATGGTTATGTTTGAGGTGACCGTTAGGGTGAGGGTTAGTGTTAGGGTTAAGGTTATGGTTAGGATTTGTGTTAGGGTTAGGGTTTGTATTAGGGCTAGGGTTAGGGTGAGGGTTAGTGTGATGGTAAGGGTTAGGGTGTGGGTTAGGGTGAGGGTTAGGGTGAGGGTTGGGGTTGGGATTAGTGTTAGGTTTGGGTGAGGTTGAGTATTAGGGTCAGTGTTAGGGTTAGGGTTAGGTTTAGGGTTACAATGAGGGTTAGGGCTAGGATTACGGTTAGGGCTAGGTTTAGGGTCAGGATTAGGGTGAGGGTGAGGGTGAGCGTTAGGGTGAAAGTTAGGTTTAGGGTTAGTGTTAGATTTAGGTTTAGAGTTAGGATTAGGGTTAGGGTGAGGGTGAGTGTTAGGGTGAGGATTAGTTTTAGGGTTATGGTTAGGGTTAGGGTGAGAGTTAGGGTTAAGGTTAGGGTTAGGGTTAGGGTGAGGGTTAGGTTGAGTGTTAGGGTTAGTGTTACAGTGAGGGTTAGGATTAGGGTTAGGGTTAGCCTGAGGGCGAGGTTAGGTTTACCGTTATGGTTAGGGTGAGTGTTTGGGATAGGGTTTGGTTTAGTGTTAGGGTTAGGGTGAAGGTGAGGGTTAGGGTGAGGGTGAGGGTTAGCTTTGGGTTTGGGTTACGGTAAGAGTCAGGTTGAGGGTTGGGGTTAGGATTAAGTTAGATTTAGGTTTTGGGTTAGGGTTAGGGTTAGGGTTAGGGTGAGGGTGAAGGTGAGGGTTGGGGTTTGGTTAGGGTTAGGGTTAGGGTTAATGTTTGGCTGAGCGTTAGGTTTTGGTTTACGATTAGGTTTAGGGTTAGTGTTAGGATTAGGGTGTGGGTTAGGGTGAGGGTTAGAGTGAGGGTTAGGGTTAGGTCTAGGGTTAGGGTTAGAGTTAGGATTAGGGTTAGGTTTGGGGTTAGGGTTAGGTTTATGTTTATGGTTAGGTTTGCGTTTAGGGTTGGGGTAAGATAAGGGTTAGGGTGAGCGTTAGGATTAGGGTTAGGTTTAGGGACCCTGATGGTTAGGGTTAGAGTTAGGGTTAGGTGTTAGGTGTTATTGTTTTGGATATGGTAATGGTTAGGTTTAGGATTAGGGTTAGGGTGAGGGTTAGGTTTAGGGTTAGGGTTAGTGTTCAGGTTAGGGTGAGGGAAAGGGTGAGGGTTATGGTTAGGGTTAGGGTTATGGTTAGGGCGAGGTTTAGGCTTAGTGTGAGGGTTATGGTTAGGGTGAGCGTTAGGGTTAGGGTGAGGGAAAGGGATAGGGTTAGTATGAGGTTTAGGGTTAGGGTAAGGGTTAGCATTAAGGTTTGAATGTACGGTTAAGGTTATGGTTAGGGTTCAAATTAGGGTTAGGCTTAGTGTTTGGGTTAGGGTTCGGGTTAGGGTTAGGGTTGAGGATTGGTTTAGGATGAGGGTGAGGGTAAGGGTGAGGTTTAGGATGAGGGTGAGGGTGACGTTTAAGACAAGGGTTAGGGTTAGGATTAGGGTGAAGGTTTAGGTTAGGGTTACAGTTAGGTTTAGGGTTAGGTTTAGGATTAGGTTGTGGATTAGGGTGAGGGTTAGAGTGAGGGTTAGGGTTAGATTTAGGGTTATGGTGAGGGTGAGGGTTAGGTTTAGGTTTAGGGTGAGGGTTAGGGTTAGGGTTAGGATTAGGTTGAGGGTTAGGTTTAGCGTGAGAGTTAGGGTTAGGGTTAGGATAAGGGTTATGGTGAGGGTGAGGGTTAGGGTGGGGGTTAGGGTTAGGTTTAGGGTTAGGGTTAGGTTTAGGGTGAGGGTTAGGGATAGAGTGAGGGTTAAGGTGAGGATTAGGGTGAGGGTTAGGGTTACGGTTAGGGTTAGGGTGAGGGTTAGGGTTAGGGTTAGGTTTAGGGTGAGGGTTATGGTTATGGTTATGGTTAGAGTTAGGGTTAGGGTTTGGGTTTGGGTTAAGGTTAGGGTTAGGTTTAGGTTTAGGGTGAGGGTTAGAGTGATGGTAAGGGTTAGCGTGAGGGTTAGGGTGAGGGTTAGGGTGAGGGTTGGGGTAGGGTTAGTGTTAGGTTTGGGTGAGGGTGACTATTAGGGTGATTGTTAGGGTTAGGGTTAGGTTTAGGGTTACGATGAGGGTTAGGGTTAGGGTTACAGTTAGGGTTAGGGTTAGTTTTAGGTTTAGGATTAGTGTAAGGGTGAGGGTGAGGGTGAACATTAGGGTGAGTGTTAGGTTTAGGGTTAGTGTTAGGTTTAGGGTTAGTGTTAGGTTTAGGGTTAGGATTAGGGTTAGGGTGAGGGTTAGGGTTAGGGTTATTTTTAGGGTTATGGTGAGGGTTAGGGTGATTTTTAGGGTTAAGTTTAGAGTTAGGGTTAGGGTGAGGGTTAGAATTTGTGTTACGGTGAGGGTTAAGATTAGAGTTAGCGTGAGGGTGAGGTTAGGTTTACGGTTATGGTTACGGTGAGGGTTTGGGATAGGTTTAGGGTTAGGGTTCGAGTTAGGGTGAAGGTGAGGGTTAGGGTGAGGGTGAGGGTTAGCTTTGAGTTGGGTTACAGTAAGAGTCAGGTTGAGGGTTGGGGTTATGGTTAAGTTAGGGTTAGGGTTTGCGTTAGGGTTAGGGTTCGGTTTAGGATTAGGGTGAGGGTTAGGGTTAAGGTTTGGTTAGAGTTAGGGTTAGGTTTTGGTTGAGCGTTAGGGTTTGGGTTAGGGTTAGGTTTAGGGTTAGTGTTAGGATTAGGGTGTGGTTAAGGGTGAGGGTTAGAGTGAGGGTTAGGATTAGGTCTAGGGTTAGGATTAGGGTTAGGGTTATAGTTAGAATTAGGGTTAAGGTTGGGGTTAGGGTTAGGTGTATGTTTAGGGTTAGGGGTAAGATTAGGGTTAGGGTGAGCATTAGGATTAGGGTTAGGTTTAGGGATCCTTAGGGTTAAGGTTAGAGTTAGGGTTTGGTGTTAGGGGTTATTTTTCGGGTTATGATTAGGGTTAGGTTTAGGGTTAGGGTTAGGGTGAGGGTTAGGGTTAGGGTCAGGGTTAGTTTTCGGGTTAGGGTGAGGGTGAGTGTTAGGGTGAGGGATCGGGTGAGGGTTATGTTTAGGGTTACAGTTAGGGTTAGTGTTAGGGTGAGGGTTAGGGTTAGTGTGAGGGTTAGTGTGAGGGTTAGGGTGATGGTTAGAGTTAGGGTGAGGATTAGGGTGAAGGTTATGGTGAGGATTAGTTTTAGGGTTATTGTTATTGTTAGGTTGAGGGTTAGGGTTAGGCTTAGGGTTAGGGTGAGGGTTAGGTTTAGGGTTAGGGTTAGGGTTAGTGTTACGGTGAGGGTAAGGGTTAGGGTTAGCGTGAGGGCGAGGTTAGGGTTACGGTTAGGGTTAGGTTTAGAGTTTGGGATAGGGTTAGGTTTGTGGTGAGGTTGAGGGTTAGCCTGAGAGTGAGGGTAGCTTTAGGGTTCGGGTCACTGTAAGAGTTTGTTTGAGGTTTGGGGTTAGGGTTAGAGTTAGGGTTAGGGTTTGGGTTAGGGTTAGGGTTAGCTTTAGAGTTAGGGTGTGGGTGAGGGTTAGGTTTAGAGTTTGGGGTAGGGTAAGGGTGAGTGTTAGGGTTTGTCTTACGGATAGGTTAGGGTTAGGGTTAGGATTAGGGTCTTGGTTAGGCTGAGGGTTAGATTGAGGGTTAGGTTTAGGCCTATGTTTAAGGTTAGGGGTACAGTTAGGGTTAGGGTTAGGGTTGGGGTTAGGGTTAGGTTTATGGTTAGGATTAGGGGTAAGCTTAGGTTCAGGGTGAGCGTTAGGATTAGGGTTAGGATTGGGGACTCTTAGGGTTAGGGTTAGAGTTAGGGTTAGGTGTTAGGGGTTATTGTTAGGGGTATGGTTATAGTTAGGTTTAGGATTAGGGTTAGGTTGGGGGTTAAGCTTAGGGTCAGGGTTAATGTTCGGGTTAGAGTGAGGGTGAGGGTTAGGGTGAGGGATAGGGTGAGGTTTACGGTTAGGGTTAGTGTGAGGGTTAGGGTTAGGGTTACGGTTAGTGTTTGTATTAGGGGTTTGTATTAGGGCTGTGGTTAGGGTTAGGGCTTCGGATTGGTTTAGGATTAGGGTGAGGGTAAGGGTGAGGTTTAGGGTGAGGGTAAGGGTGACATTTAACATTAGGGTTAGGGTTAGGATTAGGGTAAAGGTTTATGTTTGGGTTATGGTTAGGTTTAGGGTTAGGTTTAGGATTAGGTTGTGGGTTAGGGTGAGGGTCAGGGTTAGGTTTAGAGTTAGGGTAAGGGTGAGGTTTAGGTTGAGGCTGAGGGTGGGGCTTAGCGTTAGGTTTAGGGTTACGGTGAGGGTTATGGTGATGGTTAAGGTTAGTTTTAGGTTTACTGTTAGGGGTAGGGTGAGGGTTAGGGTGAGGGTTAGTTTTAGGGTATGGGTTAGGGTTAGGGTTAGGTTTAGGGTTAGGGTGAGGGTTAGGGTGAGGGTTAGGGTTAGGGTTAGGGTGAATGTGAGTGTTAAGGTGAGCATTATGGTTTGGGTTAGGATTAGGTTGAGGGTTAGGGTTAGGGTGAGGGATAGGGTGAGTGTTAGGGTGAGGGTTAGGTTTAGGGTGAGGATTAGGGTTAGGGATAGGGTGAGGATTAGGGTGATGGTTAGGTTTGAGGTGACCGTTAGTGTGAGTGTTAGGGTTACGGTTAGGGTTAGGGTGAGGGTTATTGTTGGAGTGAGTGTTAGGGTTAGGGTTATGGTTATGTTTATGGTTAGGTTGTGGGTTAGGGTTTGGGTTAGGGCTAGGGTTAGGTTTAGGTTGAGGGTGAGGGTTAGGGTGAAGGTAAGGATGAGAGTGGGGGTTAGGGTGAGCGTTAGGTTGAGGGTTGGGGTTAGGGTTTGTGTTAGGTTTGGGTGAGGGTGAGTATAAGGGTGAATGTTAGGGTTGGGTTTAGGTTTAGGGTTATGATGAGGGTTAGGGTTAGGATTACGGTTGGGTTAGGATTAGGGTTAGGATTAGGGTGAGGGTGAGTGTGAGGGTGAGCGTTAGGATGAGGGTTAGGTTTAGGGTTAGTGTTAGGTTTAGGGTTAGGATTAGGGTTAGGGCGATGGTGAAGGTTAGGGTGAGGATTAGTTTTAGGGTTATTGTTAGGGTTAGGGTGAGGGTTATGGTTAGGGTTGGGGTTAGGGTGAGGGTTAGGTTGAGGGTTAGTTTAGGGTTAGGGTTAGGGTGAGGGTTAGGGTGATGGTAAGGATTAGAGTGAGGGTTAGGGTGAGGGTTAGGGTGAGGGTTGGGGTAGGATTAGTGTTAGGTTTGGGTGAGTGTGAGTACTTGGGTGAATGTTAGGGTTAGGGTTAGGTTTAGGGTTACAATGAGGGTTAGGGTTAGGGTTACGGTTAGGGTTAGGTTTAGGGTTAGGATTTGGGTGAGAGTTAGGGTGATGTTTAGGTTTGAGGTGACCGTTAAGGTGAGGGTTAGGGTTACGGTCAGGATTAGGGTGAGGGTTAGTGTTAGGGTGAGTGTTAGGTTTAGGGTTATGGTTAGGATTAGGGTTAGGGTTTGGCTTTGAGTTAGGGTTAGATTTAGGGTTAGGGTGAGGGTTAGGGTGATGGTAAGGGTTAGGGTGAGGGTTGGGGTGAGGGTTGTGGTAGGGTTAGTGTTAGGTTTGGGGGAGGGTGAGTATTAGGGTCAGTGTTAGGGTTAGGGTTAGGTTTAGGGTTACGATGAGGGTTAGGGTTAGGTTTATGGTTAGGGTTAGGTTTAGGGTTAGGATTAGGGTGAGGGTGAGTGTGAGGGTGAGCGTTAGGGTGAGGGTTAGGTTTAGGGTTAGTGTTAGGTTTAGGTTTAGGGTTAGGTTTAGGGTGAGAGTTAGGGTGAGGATTAGTTTTAGGGTTATTGTTAGGGTTAGGGTGAGGGTTAGGGTTAAGGTTAGGGTTAGGGTTAGGGTGAGGGTTAGGTTGAGGGTTAGGGTTAGTGTTATGGTGAGGGTTAGGATTAGGGTTAGGGTTAGCATGAGGATGAGGTTAGGTTTATGGTTAGGGTTAGGGTGAGGGTTTTGCATAGGATTAGGTTTAGGGTTAGGGTTATGGTGAAGTTGAGGGTTAGGGTGAGGGTGAGTGTTAGCTTTAGAGTTTGGGTTACGGTAAGAGTCAGGTTGAAGGTTGGGGTCAGGGTTAAGTTAGGGTTAGGGTTTGGGTTAGGGTTAGGTTAGAGTTAGGGTTAGGGTGAGGATGACGGTGAGGGTTACGGTTGGGGTTTGGTTAGGGTTAGGGTTAGGGTTAGTGTTTGGTTGAGTGTTAGGGTTTGGGTTATGGTTAGGTTTAGGGTTATTGTTAGGATTAGGGTGTGCGTTAGGGTGAGGGTTAGAGTGAGGGTTAGGGTTAGGTCTGGGTTAGGGTTAGGGTTAGAGTTAGGATTAGGGTTAGAGTTGAGGTTAGGGTTAAGTTTATGTTTAGGGTTAGGTGTAAGATTAGGTTTAGGGTAAGTTTTAGGATTAGGGTTAGGTTTAGGGAACCTTCGTGTAGTGTTAGCATTAGGGTTAGGTGTAGGGGTTATTTTTAGGGTTATGATTAAGGTTAGGTTTAGGGTTAGGGTTAGGGTGATGGTTAGGGTTAGTGTCAGGGTTAGTGTTCGGGTTAGGGTGAGGCTGAGGGTTAAGTTGAGTTTTCGGGTGAGGGTTACGTTTAGGGTTACGGTTAGTGTTAGGGTGAGGCTAAGGGTTAGTGTGAGAGTTAGGGTGATGGTTAGGGTTAGGGTGAGGGTTAGGATGAGGGTTAGGCTCAGCGTGAGGGTTAGGGTTAGGGTTAGGATGAGGTTTAGGGTTAGGGTAAGGGTTAGCGTTAAGATTTGGGTGTAGGGTTAGGTTTAGGGTTAGGGTTAGTGTTAGGTTTAGGTTTAGGGTTAGTGTTAGGGTTAGGGTTAGTGTTTGGATTAGTGTTAGGGTTAGGGTTAGGGTTGCGGATTGGTTTAGGATTAGGGTGAGGGTTAGGGTGAGGGTTAGTGTGAGGTTGAGGGTGACGTTTAATGTTAGGGTTAGGGTTAGGATGAGGGTTAGGTTTGGGTTATCGTTACGTTTATGGTTAGGGTTAGGATTAGGTTGTGGGTTGGGCTGAGGGTTACAGTGAGGTTTAGGGTTAGGTCTATGGTTAGGGTTAGGATTAGGATTAGGTTTAGGGTGATGGTGAGTTAGTATGAGGGTGAGTGTTAGGCTTTGGTTTAGGGTTAGGTTGAGGGTGAGGTTTCAGGTTAGGGTTAGGGTTAGTGTTAGGGTGAGGGTTAGAGTGAGGGTGAGGATTAGGGTTAGGGTTATGTTTAGGGTTCAGTTAGGGTATGGTTTAGTGTTAGTGTTAGGGTTAGGGTTATTGTGAGGGTTAGGGTGAGGGTCAGGGTTAGGTTTAGTGTTAGGGTAAGGGTTAGGTTTAGGTTGAGGGTGAGGGTGAGGTTGAGGGTTAGGGTTAGGTTTAGGGTTAGGGTGAGGGTTACGATGAGGGTTAGAATTAGGGTTAGTTTTAGGGTTACTGTTAGGGGTTGGTTGAGGGTTAGGTTTAGGGTGAGGGTTAGGGTTAGGGTTAGGTTTAGGTTTAGGATTAGGGTAAGGGTTAGGGTTAGGGTGAGGGTGAGGTTTAGGGGAAGGGTTAGGTTTAGGGTTCGGGTGAGTTTAGGGATAGGGTGAGAGTTAGGGTGATGGTTAGGTTTAGGGTGAGGGTTAGGATGAGGGTTAGGGTTAGGGTGAGGGTTGTGGTAGGGTTAGTGTTAGGTTTGGGGGAGGGTATTAGGGTCATTGTTAGGGTTAGGGTTAGGTTTAGGGTTACGATGAGGGTTAGGGTTAGGTTTATGGTTAGGGTTAGGTTTAGGGTTAGGATTAGGGTGAGGGTGAGTGTGAGGGTGAGCGTTAGGGTGAGGGTTAGGTTTAGGGTTAGTGTTAGGTTTAGGGTTAGGTTTAGGGTTAGGGTGAGGGTTAGGGTTATGGTGAGGATTAGTTTTAGGGTTATTGTTAGAGGTAGGGTGAAGGTTAGAATGAGGTTCAGGTTTAGGGTGAAGGTTAGGTTTAGGGTTAGGTTTAGGGTTAGGGTTAGGGTTGGGTGAGGGTGAGGGTAAGGGTTAGGGTGAGCATTAGGGTTAGGTTTAGAATTAGGTTGAGGGTTAGGTTGAATGTGAGGGTTAGGGTTCGGGTGAGGGTTAGGGTGATGGTTAGGTGTAGGTTGAGGGTGAGGGATACGGTTAGGGTTAGGGTGAAGGTTAGGGTTAGGGTTAATGTTAGGGTGAGGGTTAGGGTGATGGTTTGGGTTAGGGTGAGGGTTAGACTGAGGGTTAGGGTGAGAGTTGGGTTTAGGGTTAGTGTTAGGTTTAGGGTGAGGTTGTGCATTAGGGTGAGGTTTAGGGTTAGGATGAGGGTTAGGGTTAGTGTTAGGTTTAGGGTTGGGATGAGGGTTAGGGTTAAGGTTAGGTTTAGGGTTAGGGTTAGGGTGAGGGTGAGGGTTAGGTTTAGTTTTAGGGTTCGGGTTAGAATTATGGTTAGGGTGAGGGTGAGTGTAAGGGTGAGGATTACTTTTAGGGTTAGGGTTAGGGTTAGTGTGAGGGTTAGGTTGAGTGTTAGGGTTAGGGTTAGTGTTATGGTGAAGGTTAGGGTTAGGGTAAGGTTTAGGTTGAGGGCGAGGTTAGGGTTATGGTTAAGTTTAAGGATAGAGTTTGGGAGAGGTTTAGGTTTAGGGTTAGGGTTAGGGTGAGGCTTAGGGTTAGGGTGATGTTGAGGGTTAGGATGAGGTTTAGTGTTAGGGTTATGGTTAGGGTTAGTTTTAGTGTTAGGGGTAGGGTGAGGGTGAGGGTGAAGGTTACGTTTAGTTCTAGGGTTCAGGTTAGAATTGTTAGGGTGAGGGTGAGGGTAAGGGTGAGGATTAATTTTAGGGTTACGGTTAGGGTTAGGTTGAGGGTTATGTTTAGGGTTAGGGTTAGGATTAGGGTGAGGCTTAGGGTTAGGTTGACGGTGAGGGTTAGGATTAGGGTTAGGGTTAGGGTTAGGGTTAGCTTTAGGGTGAGGGTGAGGGTGAGGGTTAGGGTTAGGGTTTGGGTTAGGTTTAGGGTGAGGGCTAGGGTTTGGGTTACGGTTAGGTTTAGGGTTAGGTTTAGGATTAGGGTATTGTTAGGTTGACGGTTAGAGTGAGGTTTAGGTTTATGTCTATGGTTAGGGTTAGGGTTAGATTTAGCGTTAGGGTTAGGGTTAGGTTTATGGTTAGGGTTAGGGATAAGGCTAGGGTTAGGGTGAGGGATAGGATTAGGGTTGGGTTTAGGGACCCTTAGCGTAAGGGTTATGTTTAGGGTTAGGAATCAAGGGTTATTTTTAGGGTTAGAGTTAGGTTAGGGTTAGGGTTAGGGTTAGTGTGAGGGTGAGGGTTAGGGTCAGGGTTAGTGTTCGGCTTAGGGTGAGTGTGAGGGTTATGGTGAAGATGAGGGTTAGGGTTAGGGTTAGGGTGAGGGATAGGGTTAGGGTTACGGTTAGGGTTAGGGTGAGGGTTAGGGTTAGTGTGAGGTTTAGGGTGATGGTTAGGGTTAGGGTGAGGGATAGGTTGAGAGTGAGAGTTAGGGTTAGCTTCAGCGTTCTGTTCTGGTTAGGGTGAGGTTGAGGTTTAGGGTGAAGGTGAGGGTTAGGATTAGGGTGAGGGATAGGGTGATGGTTACAGTTAGGCTTATGGTTAGGGTGAGGGTTAGTTTAGTGTGAGGTTTAGGGTGATGGTTAGAGTTAGGGTGAGGGTTATGGTGATGGTTATTGTTAGGGTGAGGTTTAAGATGAGGGTTAGTGTGAGGGTTGGGGTTAGCGTTAGTGTTAGGTTTAGGGTGAGGGTGAGCATGACGGTGAGGGTTAGAGTTAGGGTTAGGGTTAGGGTTAGGATAATGTTAGGATGAGGGTTACGTTTACGGTTATGTTTAGAGTTAGGGTTAGGGTGAGGGTGAGGGTGAGGGTTAGGTTTATAGTTAGTGTTAGGGTTAGGGTTAGAGTTAGGGTTAGGGTGAAGGTGAGGGTTAGGGTGAGGATTAGTTTTAGGGTTAGGGTAGTGTTAGGGTGAAGATTAGGGTTATGATTAGGGTTAGGGTTAGGGTGAGGTTTAGTTTGAAGGTTAGGGTTAGGGTTAGTGTTACTGTAAGAGTTAGGGTTATGGTTAGGGTTAGAGTGCGGGCGCGGTTCCGGTTCCAGTTAGAGTTAGGGTTAGGGTTTGGGATAGCGTTAGGTTTAGGGTTAGGGTTAGGGTGAGGGTGAGGGTTAGGGTTAGGGTGACGGTGATGGTAAGGGTTAGGGTAAGCACTAACATTTGGGTGACGGTTAGGGTTAGGGTTAGGGACCTTTGGGGCTGGGGTTAGGATTAGGGTTAGGTTTAGGTTTAGGATTAGGGTTAGGGTTATTGTTACGGTTAGGGTTAGGTTTAGGGCTAGGGTTATGGTTAGGGTTAGGGTTAGGTTTAGGTTTAGGGTTATCGTTAGGTTTCGGGTTAGGGTTAGGGTGAGGGTGTGCGTAAGGTTTAAATTTAGGGTTAGGGTTATGATTAGGGTTAGGGTGAGTGTTAGGGTGAAGGATAGGGTAAGGATTAGGGTGAGGGTGATGATTAGGGTTAGGATTAGGTTTAGGTTTAGGGTTATATTTATTGTAAGTGTTAAGTTGATGGTTAGAGTTACGGTGAGGGTTAGGATTAGGGTTAGGTTGATTGTTAGGGTTAGGGTTATGTTGAGGGTGAGGGTTAGGTTTAGGGTAAGGGTTAGGGTGAGGATTAGGGTTAGGGACACTTAGAGTTAGGGTTAGGGTTAGTTTTAAGGTTAGTGTAAGGGTTATGTTTAGGGTTAGGTTTAGGTTTATGGTTTGGCTGAGGGTTTGACTTGGGTTAGAGTTAGGATTAGGGTTTAGTTCAAGGTTACGTGTAGTTTTAGGGCTAGGGCTATGTTTAGGGTTTGGATTAAGATTAGGGTTTGGGTTTATGTTAGGGTTAGGGTCAATGTTAGGGTGAAGTTAGCGTGAGGGTGAGAATTACGGTTAGGGTTAGGGACACTTAGGGTTAGGGTTAGGGTTAGGGTTAAGGTTAAGGTGAGGGTTAGCCTTAGGTTTAGGGTTAGGGTTAGGGTTAGATTTATGGTTAGGGTGAGGGTGAGGGTTTGTGTTAGGGTTAGAATTGGGGTTAGGGTTAGGGATAGAGTGAGAGTGAGGGTTAGGATAACTTTGGGGTTAGGGTTAGGTTTAGGTTGAGGGTTAGGTTAAGCGTTAGGATTAGGGTGAGGGTTAGGGTTAGGTGAGGGTTAGGGTGATGGTTAGGTTTAGGGTGAGGGTTAGGGTTAGGGTTAGTGTTAGGGTAAGTTTGAGGGTAAGTGTTAGGGTGAGGTTTAGGGTTAGGGTTAGGGTAATTGTTAGGGTTAGGGTTAGGATTTGGTGAGGGTTAGGGTTATGGTTAGGGTTATGGTGAGGGTTAGGTTGAGGTTTGGGTTTAGGTTTAGGGTTAGGTTTAGGGTGAGAGTGAGCATTAGGGTGAGGGTTACGGTTAAGTTTAAATTTAGGGTTAGGATGAGGTTTAGGTTTAGAGTTACGGTTAGGGTTAGGGTTAGGGTGAGGGTGAGGGTTTGGGTTTGGGTGAGGGTGAGGGTTAGGATTAGGATTAGGTTTATCGTTAGGGTTAGGTTTATTGTAAGGGTTAGGTTGAGGGTTAGGGTTAGGGTTAGGGTTAGTTTGAGGATTAGGGTTAGGTTAGGGTTTGGATTAGGGTTAGGGTTAAGGTGAGTTGTTAGGGTTAGGGTTAGGGTTAGGGTGAGGGTAAGGGTTAGGTTTAGGGTTACGGATAGTGTTAGGGTCAGGATTAGGGTTAGGGACACATAGGATGAGGGTTAGGGTTAGGTTTCATGTTAGGTTAGGGTTAGTGTTCGGGTTAGGGTTTGGGTTTGGTTTCAGATTATGGTTATGATTAGGTTTAGAATTAGGTTTAGAGTTAGGGTATGGGTTAGGTTTAGGCTTAGGGTTAGGTTTAGGATTAGGGTTTGGTTTAGGGTTAGTGTTCGGGTTAGTGTTAGGGTTAGGGTTCAGATTCTGCTTAGGGTAAGTGTTTGGATTAGGGTTAGGTTTATGTTTAGGGTTACTTTAGGGGTTAGGGCTGGGGAAAGTTTACAGTTCTGCTTTGGGTTATTGTTATTGTTTGGGTTAGGGTTCAGGATAGGGTTAGGGTTAAGGTGAGGGATCAGTTTTGGGTTATACTTCTGGTTCAGATTAGGGTTAAGTTTTGTGCTCAGGTTTAGAGTTAAGTTCAGGTTAGAGTTAGGGTTAGGATTTTGTTAGGGTTTGGGTTACGGTCGGGTTAGGGTTAGGATTATGGTTAGGGTTAGGGTTCGGGTTAGGGTTAGGTTTCGGTTTAGGTTTTGGGTTAGAGTTAGGATTTGGGTTCTGTTTAGGGTTAGGGTTTCGGTTAGGTTTGGGTTGGTTTAGGTTTGTCGTTAGAGTTAGGGTTATGGTTCTGTTTCAGGATACATTTCAGGTTAAGATTAGGTTTCTGTAAGGGTTGGGGTTAGGTTTGGATTAGTGTTAGGATTCGGGTGAGACTTAGGGTTAGAGTTATGGTCAGGCTTTGTATTTTGGTTAGGGTTCAGGAAGGGGGTTATCTTTAGGGTTCGGGTTACGGTTAGGTTTAGGGTTTCGGTTTGTGTTATGGTTTGGTTAGGTTTAGGGTTTGGGTTAGGGTTCTGTTTAGAGTAAGGGTTAGAGTTTGTGTTAGGGTTAGAGTAAGGTTTCTGCAAAGGATTAGGGTTCAGGTTAAGGCTCGGTTAAGGTTAGAATTAGCGTTCAGGTTAGGGTTAGGTTTTGTGTTAGGAGAAGATTTCTGTGTAGGGTTCGACTTAGGGTTACGTTTCAAGTTAGGGTTTGTTTCTGGTTTCGAGTCTGGTTAGGTTTTGGGTTCGGTTAGGGTTAGAGTTAGGATGCTGTGTTAGGATGTCGTTTAGGATTAAATTTAGGGTTAGGGTTAGGTTTCATGTTTGAGTTCGGGTTGGGGTTAGGTTTAGGACTCTGGTTAGGTTTACACTTAGGTTAGGGTTAGGGTTAGGGTTATTGTTAGTGTAGGGTTAAGTTCGGGTTCAGGTTATAGTTATGGTTAGGGTTAGGGTCGGGTTCGCTGCAGGTTCAGGTTAGAGGTAGGGGTAAGGGACTGGTTAGGGTTAGGATTAGGTTTAAGGTTTGGGTTAGGTTTTGGTTTAGGGTTCGGTTTAGAATTCGTGTAAGGTTAGGGTTCTGGTTAGGCTTAGGTTTAGGATTAGGATTAGTATTACAGATAGGGTTATGGTTGGGTATGGATTCAAGTTCCAGTTAGGATTAGGGTTTTTATTGAGTTTGGTTTAGGGTTAGGATTAGGGTCCAGGATAGGGTTAGTGCTAGGTTTAGGGTCCAGGTAAGGGTTAGGGTTAGTGTTAGGGTTAGAGTTTGACTTATGGTTAGGGTTAATTTTCAATTTCGTGTTAGGTTAGGGTTAGGGTTCGGTTTAGGTTTAAGTTCGGTTTTGGGTTTGAGTTAGGATTCGTGTTCAGGTTAGTTTAGGGTTATTGTTTGCGTTTGGATTAGGTTTATTCTTAGAATTAGATTTAGGGATAGGATTAGGGATTGTTTTCAAGTTAGGATCGGGTAAGCCTCGGTGTAGGTTTCTATTTAGACTTAGGGTTAACCTCTAGAGGCCAGGTTAACCTCTAGCAAGGTTAATCTCTAGAGTAGTGTTTTAGTTTGCAGAGTCTATTGGAGCTACCAGCAATCTTCCTGGAGTGTTTTGAAATTTGTTTCTCTCTGCCTCCAGCATTTCACTGACTTGTTTGTTTTCAGGAACCTTAGCTTAAGAAACATACTGCTTCTCTGAGTCTTCTCTGGGTTGAGGCTTGTCCTCAGGGAATAGACACCCTTTACCCAAATGGTTTTTGGCTCAAGGCTTGTATCCTAACACTTTGAGCCACAGCTCTACATCTGTTGGTTAATTGAAGATAAGTTACTCAGGACTTCCTGCCAATGCTGTATTTGAACCTCAGATCTCAGCCCCCTGAATAGCTAGGTTTAGAATTGTGAGCCACAGTGCTCCACTAATTCTAGTGTTTTCCATCAACCTTGATATTAGGGATTTCATTTGAGCTTAACACTCTGTGTCTAAAAGAGTTGTTGATTTTTATTTCATTTGTTTTTCTTTTGTGCATGAGCATATGGCTATCTGTATCCTCACAACAGGCAATATAAAGTAAATTTCTGTGACATAATTTAATCCTAAAAGTACCAGAGTTTTGCTCTGTTTTTGTGCCTCATATGGAAGAAAGGTGAGCCAAAGCCTGGGATATATGTTACAAGATTGAGTGGTCGATGAGCCCTCAACTTAGTGAGCAGTAAACCTTTGAATATTCTGTCATTTTTTGATGTTTTATTATCACCAATATCAACATCAGAACTTCACCTCGTTAATGACTAAAAACATTTACACAACATTGACAGGATGTGTAAATCACCATCTCTCATGTCATTGTCTTAATTAGACTTGATAACCATATTTCCTTTCTGATGGCCAACGTGCATACTGACATATGCATAGTGAGTATTGGGGAATTCATATGTTCTGATGAGTATGAATTGATTGTTACTAAATGGGACATCACTGTTTACTTGGGAATAATAATCCAACCCCATTTAATAAATTATTACAATAAATCAAAAGTAAATTATGAACTTCAATAGAAACTGAAACGTCACCATATATTTAATGAAAATGCTAACAATTTAGAAACATTTGCTCAGTAGTATGCCATTTAAAACAAACATAAATCCAATTTTTTTGACAAATACATTATTATGTTTCCAGTATAAAACTAATGTAATAGATGTCTATTAGAAACACAAACGTGAGAAAAAAAGTGCAATGTGAATAAATGTGTAGTGCAATCTGTGAATGAATGTGAAAGACTACCATTATGTAATTATATGTGTTAAAGAGTAATATGTTTCTTTAAATAAGTAGAGCACAGTAAATCAAACTGTTTAAAATAATGAATGAAAAACTACTGGAAATATAATGTCTTCTTGGTATAAACTATAACAACACTAATTGATAACATAAAAAGAAAAATATGTATATCTAATATATGTAATTGTATATCTATAAATGCAAAGTGATTTAAAATAATTTGAAAAATGAATTCAGCTATGTTTAAGCAAGCTATTGTGTGTCTATTCTTTCCTCAGCTATTAATCCATAAATGTAATACATTCTGATATAAAGTAGAAATTTATTATAGTAACAGACACAATCTATTGTTGAAATTCAAAAGCTATATAGAGAAAGAAGTGAGGAAGGAAGAAAAAATAAGATGAAAGAAAAAGAGAGAGGGAAGGGAAATGGAGAGGATGGCAGGAGACTGATCAAGAAAACAGAAAAATACTGCAAAATGCAGTTATATGATGCAGAACTATACAACCATTAAACAAACCACATTCTGAGCATATGAAAATATGGAACATCTTTTTTCCATATATTTTTATTGTAATTAATAGAAGGGTTACATTATATTCACCAGATGGAAGGTCTATTACTTCACAAACATTGATACCTTTTCTCATATCTTGGTCCCCATTTCCCTCCCTCCACCCCTGCCCCTCATCTTGTTTTCCCCCCTTCCTTATGCCATTTCAAATAACCAAATAAGCCTACATACAATATATCAGATAACAAGGTAAATTACTGTAACAATATGAGATAATGTGAGACTACAAAAGAGATGAGAGATAACATATTACATTAAGGAAAACAATCACTCATTATATGGTTTTTGTTTCTATAACCTAGACACATGAGTCCATAGAGGAACATTCTTAAGTGGAAAATGCTAACAAAATATTTGTAAGGATTAAACAGCTTAGTGAAGTATAGGAAGGAAGTTATTATAATTTAAGATATAGAGTAATACCTATAATCCTAGCCACTCAGGAAGCTGTTGATTGGTGATCATGGTTTGAATACAACCTGGAGAAAAATTCTTATCTCTAATTACCCAGCAAATAGCCAAAAGTGATGTTGGTGGTTGAAGTAGTAAAGCCCCAGCTTTAATCAAACACCAAGGGATGATAGCCAGGATTTAAGTTCAAGCTCCAGGACCGGTAATCAAAACACAATTTTTAGGCAAGGGATTATGAAAGGAAAAGTAAAAGAAGAGGCAACAGTAAAAATATAGTAGTGGAGATGATGACGTAAGTCTAGACTAATTAAAAAGCATCAAAAATACACTGATTGAAATTTAAATATTGCTAGTTATAGCTAGAACTATTGACTGTAACGTTACTAGAGAAAGGCCTAAGAGTCACTTAGTAAATGAAGTGATTCCAACCATAGGAAGATGTGATAGAAAAAATCAGAGTAGATTTTTTTCTAAATCTTCTATACATTTGAATAATCATTTTGGTTTCATACTAAGAGAGTTTGTTACTCCCAGTCCATGTTTTCTCCAGAATCCATGCAGAAAATTTCTATCTGGTCTTCACAAGTTGATGTAACATTTGGGGGCAAAGATGCAGCCCAGGAGCACTGCACTAGAGACAAAGATGGAGAAGACCACTACAGTCACCATAAGCTTCCCCTCGGCACTGTGGTAGACAGGCAGGAAAGTGAGCCAAACACTGCAAAACGCCAGCATGCTGAAGGTCAGGAACTTGGCTTCATTGAAGGTGTCAGGCAGGTTCCTGGCCATGAAAGCCACAGTGAAGCTGGCCATGACCAGGCAGCCCAGGTATCCCAGAACACAGTAGAAAACAGTGAGGGAGCCTTTGTTACACAATATAATGATGTGGTCAAGTTCAGAGTGTATATCTGTGTCAATGAAGTGAGAAGATGTTCCCAGCCAGATTCCACAAAGAGTCAATTGGATCAGGGTGCAGATGGGAATAATGAAGTTAGGTGCCCCTGATACCAGCAGCCACCTCATTTTTCTCCCAGGAGAAATGGCATTGAGATCCAGAACTACAGTTAGAGTTTCAGCCAAGACTGCAGAAACAGCTATAGGGAATGCAACTCCAAATGTGGTTTGTTGTAGAATGCAGGTGACTGTGTTGGGACGGCCAATAAAGATCAAAGAGAGAAAGCAATAGATGAAGGAGATGAACATTATGTAGCTTAGAGCGTGGTTATTAGCCTTGACAATAGGGGTGTTCTGATGTTTCACAAACACCCCAAGAACAATGGCTGTGAGTGTAGATAAAGCAAATGATATACATGCTAAAGCCATCCCTAAAGGCACCCCATAACCCAGGAAACTTGTTCTTTTTGGAAGCACTTGTTTCTCTCTCTGTTGGCAGACTGATGATCTGGGCACATCACACATTACTCCGTGTCTGGTGCAGAAGTCAAATAACAATCAGTCTCTCTTAAAGAATTTAAAAGGAAATTAGTAAATCCCTATGTAGAGATATTTTTGGCACGTCAATAATTACTAGCAAAAACAATATTTTTACAAAGTATTGTAAGGTATGCTCATTAGTATTTTATACCTGTTATGTTCTCATATTGATTCCCACAAACCTAATTGAAATTGTTTACTTGAGATGACTAACATGCATATTGTTTCTTGCCATATCTAATAACCTAACAATAATTGTCCATATTTCTTCATGTTTCCATAATAATTCTCTTCCTTTCATGCACAACTCAATGTACTCAACAAGGTGAATAGGAAAGCTTGTACTATCCTGTATGTCTATGTGCAATATGAATACTGGCCCTGTGGCCCTTCCTTGCAGTTATATTTTTCTCTGCTACTCACATGTAATGCAGTAAGAAACCCAGAACCAAATCATTTATTGAAGGTATAAATTCATGATATGTACAACATCTGTAGTCTCTTCTTCCATCAAACCTGACCCTACACTTGCTCTGTTTTAAGAACATGTCTGCCCAAAAGAAACAAAGCTATGGAAGATCTGTGTTTTCTTTATAATATAAAAATAATTTGGAGAGAACTGAGACCTTGTCATTAAAAGGATTTTTCACATACTATGACAGAAATCAAATTTAAATTACAGAGTAGTTGAATAAACATCAATACAACAGACTCCAGAAAATATAATCCTATATGTAATTCAGAACCCACTGTATTTTTTTCAAAAACCAATATCATCCATTGTCACAATTAAATTACTAAGTAAAAGAAGGAAGATTGATTCTTAATGCATAACATTTTCACACATCTGCATAAATTTGAAGGGGCAATAGGCAAGAGAATAAATTTCTCCCAAAGCCAAGAACATACACGTCTTATTAGCAATCTCATTCTCTGAGCCAGGAGTACAGTCAAAGTAACAGGCAGCCTTTTCCTCCTGAGGGGATTTCCTGAATCCAGGAGCACAACTCTCACTAAACAGTGGGAGTACGCTAAGAAAATCAGATGTGTGTCAGTAACTGTTTATACTTTTTCGTAACTCTCTCAAAGTTCTATTATTTGAAATAATTGGATTATGAAGCATACTATTTCTATTCATATAAATCCAGTCTGTTAAATAAATGGTGTTATGGTTTGCACATCTTGTGACCAAAAAAGGCTTATGTGTTATTGGGTTGTTCTCTAGTCTATTGAAATACTGATAAACATGAACTTTTTAAAATTCAGAGATTAATATTGAGAATGTGAATCATTGTGGAGCATCCTTAAATTCATGCCATTTCATGTCTCCTACTCATTTGTGAAATGGTAAAGAGCAAGGAGAAAGAATCCTCTTTAGAATTACAAAAAATAAAAAAAAGAATTACAAAAAATATATGCTACAAGGTAAGGCACAGAGTTCCCTCTCTAGGATCATGTGAACCACACATACATATTATCTTCTTACTTTTCCAGAATCTTTTTCACAAATTCAATGATTTCATTCAATGATACCTTTCTTAAAAGTATCTATGTAGCAGACCAACCTACCATTAAATGAACTTCCAGAGAAGAGAGCAAAATAAACCATTCAAACACATAAAGTGATCCCTCAGACTACTTGTAACAATGTTAGAACGTACTAAGAAATATTCAAATTGTATTTTTGATAATATTCTAAATAAATATTTAGAAACAAACACATTTTCTTAGGAGGGTGCTGATTCTGGAGCTTGAATTTAGGTTCCAGACACTATAATTGACCTTTTCTTACTCAAATTTATCACTGTACCATTTGACCCAGAACTCAAGTTTATTTTATTGGTTATATATTGACAGAGTCTCACAGACTTTGCTATCCTGTTAGGCTTAAAATTCACCTGTAGTTTCATATCTGAGCAAGGCATCAGTCACCAGCACACCAACCTGATTTTATGGTGGTTAAATTAAGATAAGAGTTTTCCAGTTATTCTTGCTTGGATTGACTTCAAACCCATGATATTCAGACCTGAATAGCTACTACTACAGGAGTCAGTTATTCCCATCAAATCAGCTATACATTTTCTGGGTAAAGTTTACTTCTATTTCCTTAAAATATAACCATTAAATGCAACCCACCCCTGTAGATTCTATGGCCCACTCTATCATATCTCCAGATAAAGACAGTTGATGACCATGTGGAACATATGGAGAACATTTTCCTATTGTCACCTCAAGATCAAGACCTTCTGGAAAACTTCAAACGTTCACAATGTCATATTCTGCGACCAATTTTCTCTTGTCATCTAAAATCATCTGATCTCCACCAGGATTGTAAAATAAGATGTTTTTCAGAAAATAGTTGTATCTGAAAGAGATACATTATTTTATGTTGAAGTATATTTCAGGATTAAGATAGAAAATCTGAACTGAGAAAAGTTCCTTATTGCCTTTAATGTCTGATTCAGAATTCAAGGATAGAGGAAACATCTAATGAAGTTCTCCAGAAGAAAATCTTTGAAGGAGTACAAATAATCTTTCTAAATCTTGATCACTGGGGAAAGGAGTAGAAGGCCTTTTTTGAAGAGAAACCTATTTCACATAAATGATCATAAATGAGACATTTCCAGTTTTCCGCAACCATAAACTCTATCAGTTTCTATAGTTTGAGTTCCTGAAAATTGTAATACCTACAATAGAATGCAAATAGGTATGTTACAAATATATATATATATATATATATATATATAGTTACTTTTGTTCAGCAGATTATCCTTAGAAACTCATAGGGAAATGGATACATTTGCTGTTTTTTAAAACATTAGCTACAAATATATTGAGGCTAATTGTAACTTAAAGAATTTATAAAACATGGAATTCATTTGGTCCTTGTTATTGGCCTGTTCTTCCTTAAGAGCACATGAACACATGTTTAGATTGCCTAACAAACATTAACAGAAGTATAATTTCTTCAGTTTTGGAAAAATATCTGAAAAATTTAATGTGATATGGTAAGAAATACCTCTAGGAAGTGATTTGGCTCATAGTTTGAGCCATCCAAAAGAGAAGGCCTTACCTGTACAGAGGAAGATACTGTCCCTTTCCTATTTTCCATTGTGTGTACCTCTGTTTGATGAGGAAGGATCTCATCCATAGCCTGGGCCACAGTATTACACAGCGTTGTATATATTGTTACTGTGTTCAGACATAGTCATGTCAAAAACGTGCCTAGGCAACCAATCCAAGGAAGCTTCGTGAGGACAATTTTTCCATGTTACACAGGCAGATTCAGAATGTGAACAATTAAAAGAGAGAAAACACAGCCTAGCAAGAAATAAGTCTTTTGGGTATTTGGAAGAGCTAACTGCCTTGATAAAATCTGTGAATCCAGAAACCTCTGACTAATGGTGTGAAAAAAATGAATGGCACATGAAATGAACCTTGCATGAAATATGTTCTCTTGTGGTTAAATCACACTGTGAGATTATGATAAAAACTTTGCCTTTTATTAAATACTGTTAATTAAATTTAATACTGATTCATTATCACCATATATGATGAGGACATTGGCTGAAGAATTATTAATCTGGTTATAAAGTGCCATAACTTTAAATGAAAGGGTATAGTTTGGGATTGTTAGCTCAAAGGCTACACAAACTCTGTTGTTGGCCATCTGTTCTTTCAACTCAGGAACAATCATCAAACCATTCTCATCTTGTAAAGTCCCACCCAGTTCCAGCTGAAGTGAAGCAGTAAGGAGACCTTGGCAGTGGCTCTCCATGTATCCTTTGAGGCCATCTGATACTGAGCAGGAAACTTTTGATGGTCACTCAGGGCATGATCAGAAAACCCAAAGGTAAGCTAAAGGAAATGAAAATTGGATTGCACATGAATGAGAAGATTTCTATACAACACAATGTCAGTGAAGATACATGTTAAGTAATCAGTTGAAGTAAGCAAAAGTTGGGTTTTTCTTTTGGGTTTCAAAAAACATGAAAAAGTGTTTTAGTTCTACAACGTATTACTTTGTATGTAAATAGTCTCTTTAACTTTGTCACTGAGTCTGTCAACTTCTTCCTTCTATATCAACCCAATCAATTCCCTGACTTTCCTAGTTCCATTGTCACATATATACATTGAATAGTATGTTGCATTTTCCAACATATATATTCCCTATTCTTCTGCCCCCATGCACAATCAATGATCCCCAAACCCTCCTCAGATAAGATATGACTCATTTGTATGGTATTTGGTTTGTTTTTATATTGTGTGTTATTTGATTGGAGAGACTATGCCCTGGAATTTCACCCCATGCATAACATACTTTCTATATTAATCATGTACATACATGTGTGTGTGTTTGTGTATACCTACTAATGTAAATTGTATGTTTGTTCTGAATTTTTTCTAGTCCTGGGCCTGGGCACTGTTCTTGAGCTTTCTCAAGGCTAGCACTCTACCATTTGAACAACAGCTCCACTTCTGGCTATTTTCTGTGTATTTGATACTGAAGAAATGAACTCAGGTTTTCATGCATGCTAGACAAGCACTCTACCACTACGCCACCCTCTGGCCCTGTTCTACATGTATATCTGATTTCATGCCCATGTTTTTTATTTAATATTTACATAATAGGAGCCAGACTTACTTCATTCAACATAATAAATTGTGCATTTGCCTCTATGTGTGTGTGTTTCTGTGTGCATGGGTGCACACATGTGTGTTTTTCTTTGCTAGCACAGAGGCATTGACCCTCAGAACCTCAGGCAGTTTCTTGGCTTTTTCACTGAACGCAAGCACATATTACAAGGCTATACCACACTTTATTTCCTGCTTTTTTGGTTAATTAGATAATTACTTAGTGGCTATGATTACAGGTGTAATAAACTAGCGTATCTTTATACTTTCAAGTCATTTTCCATTTGCTGCTTTTTAAATTATTGATAAGACTCCAAATAATCCCTTTGTCTGATCTAAATTTCCAATCTCTTTCCAAAGAATGGGACTATACTCAGCCCATTTCTTGAATATTCACTCTTTGGTATCACAAAATTTGCTAGATTTGTAAATGTGGTCATTTACTCTAATTCTTTTCTAACACTTGAAATGGAACCAAATTAGACACCTTTAAATATTGTCCTACTCTTAACACCCTCACCTGTGGAAACATATAGAGACCCAGCAGTGTTCCTGTCTCTGCAGATGTTAATCCTGATGGTGTGTAAGTACTGCTATAGACTTCCTTTTCTCATAGAGGAGTAGTTGGACTATTGTACTTCCCAAAGAGACAAATGAAGGGATTTTTAAATGCCATTGAAAATTCAAATTGAACATTGCAGATATCAAATCCCAGAGTCAAATTATGTAATAGAACAGGGTCTTAGTTGATCTCTTCAATAACAAATGTCAGGCCAAAACAAACTGGTAGTTCTTGAAGATTAATCTGTGTGATTAGTATAGAAATTTATGAAAATTATTTCACAACTTATTATTTTGATGAATGGAATTATTGCTTCTCTCCCAAGGAATATTAAGACATTACTCCCAATTGAGATCAAATTGAAATGCTGCATCTTATCCTTGTAGATACGATGAAATGAGGTCATGAAGAGAATTTGTTATGAACGGGATTCAGAAAAAAAACTTAAATCAAGAAAGACAGCTTGCTTAGTCCCTACTACCTTACATATCACAATAAAACCTGTGGTGAATTAAACATAAAATAGTCTTTCATAAACAGCAATTTTACCATGCAGACAATACATTTTTATTTATTTAATGATTTTACCTTTTATTGTTATTGTGGAGTTGATATGTGGTGGAATTACAGTTCTGTGAATCAGGAACTGAATAGCAAGTATAATTCTTTTTGAACCATCTTTCCCCTTTTGTTGCTCTCTCCTGGTTTTCCTTCCAGTCTCCACCTACAAGATACACACTTCATTTCCCACACAGAGTCTAGAGAGTAACAATTTTACTTTTCACCTTTGTTCTACCATTTATGTAGCACAAACAAGGTTATGTAGAATAAACAAGGTTAAAGGAAATGAAAACAAGAAGCAGCAACAATGGCAACTAAAATATCTGTTGCCTCATTTTTTGGAGTTAATTTCATAAAATATTATTTTATATGATCAACTGAATATACCTCCTAAGCCTTTATCAACCACTCCATTAGGTATGATCCTTAAGGCTCAGGTTTAGAATACTATATAATTCACCACAGACACCAAATATTCTTTTGCCTTTCCATTATAATAATTAACTAAAGTGTGTGTGAAAACTCTTATATTTTGAATTAAACTTTATGTTATGTGGTTATATGGCAGGCCAGGCTAATTAACAAATCTTCACTTTTAGAGCATCTTTCAAAAATAAAGTATCATTTAAGCAAGAGTCTATCGAAAGCTGTGCTAGCAGACCCAAATTACTGAACAGCTCTATTTGCCAGATCAATCAGAAAAACAACTTAAATATCAGGCCAGTGAATTTTATTTTTGTTTATCTAATGAAACAGAACACTTTCATCCAACTTTGAATATTTGCTTATGGAGAATGAGCCTTCAACATGAGGGAAGAAGATAAAATTGTAAGTTTTACATTGAAATCACAGTGCCTTGGTCACCATTGTAAAATGCAATGATAACTAATGTCTTCCTAATATGTTTATCAATTGAGAAACTGGAAAGGAAATAATAGAGGAGTAAAGATGATGTAAGTACCGTTTTTCTTTTCGTTGTCTGTGCAAGGGTGTGTGTGAATATACACATTATGAAGAAATTAATATGAAATCAAAACACTTTTTTAAAAGAGGAAACAATGGAGGCAAGATAGAAATGCAAGAGAGAGGATGAATTTGCTCTAAACCAAGGTTAGGTACATGTCACATTTCAAAATGAATGATTATCATACTCACGATGTCTTCCAGTAAGAAGAAAATAGTGAGCTTGAAGAAAAACTAATTGAACATACACATATGGAGCAGCAACCTGAAAGCAAGAATGACGATATAAATAAATCAGTGTACCAAAAGTTGACAACGTTATTTCAAAAAGCAAAACTTTCTATTCTGGAGATTCAATAAATGATTATGAAAGAAAAATTTTAAATGATTTTTATTATAATTAATGACAAAATTTGAAATTCCCAATGTAGAGAAGGATGCATATATAAGCTATATAAGCTGAAAGGTCGTCAAGTATTTGACCGAGACATCTACACATCTACAGCAAGGTGCCTTATATATGTATACATATTTATGGAAGCTTCTCTAGATTAGAAGTGTAAGGAGAGTGATAACAATTACATGCACCTATGTCTCTAACAGCTAATTCTTCACTAGAACCACAGAAGCAGAAGAGCATTGTAAGACATGTATTCAGATAAAAATTTAAAAAAACTATATATAAACTATATATATATATATAAAGCTGTAAGTTAAAATTACAAACTTTTCACCAAGATCCCTGTACCTAGCAGAAATATCATTTCAATATGAAAGTTAAATGGATAATGATATTCCGGACAAGAAAGTTAAGAAAATATATTTCACCAGACCTGTAGAAGATATATGAAAGTATTCTGTCCACTAGCAGAACCATTTATGAACAAGAAAAGTATAAAATAATGTATAAAACTTATTAGTAAGAGTGTGTATACAAGAGAGCTGCGAATACTCTAACATTATAAATATGCTAGCAAATCATGTACAATTTTTGCAAGGGTAAGCATTAATATAACTATATTTGGAAATTTTTATAGAACAGCATAAAATTAGATGTCCAATATTAAAAATGATGGGAGGTCTATAATGCCATTGCAGTTTTTGTTTGCCTTTAATATTTCATCTTAAAATCTTTTTTTGATTTTTTTATTGTAATTAATAAAAGGATTACATGATATTTGCCAGATAGAAGGTGCATTAATTCACATACATTGATACCCTTTCACATGTCTTGGTCCCCATTACCCTCCCCCCATCTTGTTTTCCCCCTTCCCTATCGAATTTCAAATAACCAAATACAAATATATCCAATATATCAGATAACAAAGTGAGATACTGTAACAATATGAGATAACCAAGGGCCAGCAAAAGAGCTGAGAGATAACATAGTACCTTAAGGACAACAATCATTCATTATATGGCTTTTGTTTCTATATCCTAGAGGTCCTTTCAATTAACATCATACTATATGGCCTTATGTATCAAGGTTTTGCTCTATTGCAAATCTCTGCTAGGAGTGCCCAAGGTTTCTACTGATTATGACAAATGAGGGAAACCATTGAGCCTAAGTTCCTTTGCATCTGGCTTACTTCTTAAAATCTTAAATGAAAACTATTTCACTGTAACATCTGTTCATTTACTTATGAATTTTGATTGATTGCTTGTGTGATTGTTTTCTCTTTTTCTCTCAAACTGATTACTATCTCAGATTATTATAATCATTCAAAAATCACGTTCTGTACTCTTTTTAAGACCCCTAATTACCAGGACATCTACAATGTCGAAATTAAAACTCCCAGTTCAGAAATCACCACATACATCGGAAAATGCCAGAATTGTTGCTGTGGATCAAGTGGTAGAGTTCAAGCCTTGAGAAAGCCTTAGGACAGTGCTCAAGCCCTGAGTTCAGTCCCCACGACTGACAAAAAAATATTCCCCCAAGAATGCACGTTGCTAGGTTTCAGGACTGAGTGCCAGCCTGGATAGCAAACATTCTTATTTGTAATCCATTCACATTTGTGCTGAGTCTACTTCTGTATAAAACAAAACAGCCAGTTTTCATGCAAATGTTCTGGAATACAGAGGTAGCTACTCAAAATCACTGCTAGATTTCTTTAGTAGATAATCTATGAAAGAGGAGGCAAATTTAGTTCAAGTGTAGTGTGCACCTGTATAAAACTGTCTGAACGAACTCCTTCATAATGTAATTTGTAGTAAGTTAAATTAAGTAAGTTTAAATTTTAAAAGAATCCAAACCAATGCCCTTTTTGTGATGATATATAAAAATTATAGATTGTATACATCTCAAGAAATTAACCGGTACTGGAAGCTTACGTCACTAATTCTATCTTATCAGGAGGCTGAGATATAAGGATCCTGAATCAAAGCCAGCTGGGGCGAAAAGAAGTCTTTGACACTTTTTTAAATTGGAAATATGATTTAAAGAGTTTGCAGTTACAAAAGCTATGTAAGAAATATATTTTGTTTTGAACAATATTATCCCCTCCTGCATTTTCAACAAGTGCTTTCTCTCATGAGCCTCTTAGCCAACAAGTCTTATAATTTCCAACTAAGTGTCCAATGGCAATCATCACTGAATTAGATCACCTTTATCATCAGTTAACCAAAGTCAGAAGTGGAGTTGTGGCTGAAATAGTAAAGAATCAGTTTTGAGAGAAAAAGCCAATCAAGTATAGAAAGCAGGTGAAATATCAGTGGCTCACTATAATCCTAGAGAGCTCAGGATGCTGAAAATGAGCAGAGAAAAATGAGAGATGTAGGAGAGAAAAAACTGGAGGTGGAACAATTTATAAAAAGTGATCATAAATAGAGTGAGTGACTATAATCAAAGGATGTATCTCATATAAGTTAGAACTACAATATGAACTGGTAGTTGGCATAAGTTCCGTATTGCATAAAAGTTGAAAAACATAGTCAGAACATCAGTGCATGTAAAGTTGAGTCAAATATCTCACCTACTGGGGTTTAATTGCAGTGGTCCAATTAGCCAGAAGAAAGTTCTCATGAATACTGCTGTCTATAGGCAATAATATGCACAAATTTTATTAGTATCTGTATGTAATAAAGCAACATGGATTGGCTGAAACTATAATCCTCATTATTTTTATCTTACCAAAGGTACTCAAACGTATTTGAAATGAGAAGTAAATTTAGCTAAACATGTATGCATGTGTCTGTCTTCTGATATGCAATCAGAGTCTAGACACTATCATTGAGCTTTAGTACTCAAGGTAAGCACACTGTCACATGAAACACAGCTCCTTTTTTCAGATTTTAACTGAGTAATTGCAAATAAAAATCTCATGAATTTTCATCCCTAGTTGGACTTCATACCTCATTACTCAGTATCACCCTCTTGAGTAGTTAGGATTACAATCATGAGTCACCAGAATAAAATAAGGTTTTTTTATCCATCTCCTCAATGTAAGTGTTACAAAAGAACTCTCAGACCACTGGTCTGTGGGGTAGGAAATGTGTTTGCAAAACTCTTTCCATTAATTCGGTTTTGTTTGTTTTTTAATAACATCACTTCATTTCACAATGACATCAGGGATGGAGAAGATAAAGGAATAAACTGAATAAATAGAATAAACTGAAGAGCTTACAGACATGGAAAAGAGCAGCTACATGAAAAGAAACTGAACTCCTTTTGAATAGGAGACAGAAAATTACTCAACAATAGTTTGAAGATAAAATAATGAAATTGAGTGTTTTGGGTACAATAGGTATGGGAAGTCAAAGTAGAGAAGACAGAACATTCATGTCTGCACCTAGAGTTCCCTCAGATATTTCTCACCCTGAGAACAAAAAAAATGAAATGAACTGATGTGTTACAGCTTGTTCTCTTCCTGTATGGAAGCACCGTTGTTACTGGGATATGTCCCTAAAGTGTACAGAGGGGAAAACCCAGCCATCATCACATCTCCATCCATGTGTGCTCATTGCATCATTGTAGAAAAGCAACTGGTGCCATCCAAAGACTTAACAAGGAGAGTAAACTGGAGAAGAACAAGTGTGAAGGTCAAATGACACATCCCTGAAGCATCTGGCAAGCTGAAAATTTGGCTGGAAGTAATGGACCACAAAGTCAGGTACACTGATACACCATTGAAGATATGCATATGTGTCTTTCATTGACAGAGATGTACACTGTAACTCATCTTTCTTTGAAGCCTCTGGTGACTCTCCAGGAAGCATGTGTAAAAATCTTGCCTGTGGCTCTTTTGAGGAACTGCCATACTGCTTTCCATATTGGCTGAATGAGTTTGAATTCCCACCAACAGTGTAGTAGTGATCCCTCCTGGCCACATCCCCTCCAGCATCTGTTGTTATTAGATTACTTGATCATGGCCATTCTAAATGGAGTGAGGTGGAATCTTAGAGGGGTTTTTTTGATTTGCATTTCTTTTTTGATTTCCATTTCTTTTATGACCAGAGAGATCGAGCATTTCTTCATGTGTTTATAGGACATTTTTTATTTCTTTTACAGAGAAGACTCTCTTTCAGTCTGTGGACCATCTTATAATGGGATGGTTGTTTCTTTGGAGATTAGTTCTGGAGTGATTCAATTTTTTGAGCTGTTGATTTATTTTAGATATGAGGCCTTTGTCTGTTGTATGGTTAGTGAAGATCTTCTCCCACTCAGTAGGCTTTCTAGTTAATTTCCTAGCTATGTCCTTTGCCATACAGAAGCTCTGAAATTTGATGCAGTCCCACCTATCCAGACTTTATCTGATTTGTTGTGTTTCTTGGTATTTATTAAGAAAGTTTTGACCTGTTCCAAGAAGACCTAGTGTACCTCCTATTCCTTCTTTAAAGTTTTCAGTGTATTTGCTTTTACCTTGAGGTCTTCAATCCATTTGGAGTTAATCCTGGTGCAGGGTGACAAAGAAGGATCCAACTTGAGTTTTTTGCAGGTGCTTAACCAGTTCTGCCAGCATAACTTGTTGAAGATGGTGTCTTTCTTCCATTCTATATTTTGGCTCGCTTATCAAAGATTAGGTGGCCAGAGTTCTGTGGGTTAATATCTCGGTCCTCAGTTATATTCCATTGGTCTTTAGGCCTGTTCTTGTGCCAGTATCAAACTATTTTGGTCACTATAGCTCTGTAATAGAGTCTAAAGTTTGGTATTTAAATTCTTCCTGCACTGTTCTCTCTACTAAGAACTGTTGTTGCTTACGGGGTCTTTTATTGTTCCATATGAAATTTTGGATTGCTTCTTCTATTTCTTTAAAGAATGACATTGGGATATTGATGGGTATTTTGTTTAATTTGTAGATAGCCCTTGGCAAGATTGCCATTTTCACGATGTTAATTCTTCCAATCCTGGAGCATGGGAGGCTTTTCCATTTCCTCAGTTCTGATTTAATTTCCTTTTTCAGGTTTTCAAAGTTTTCATCCTAAAGGTCCTTTACGTTCTTAGTTAAGTTAATTTCTCGGTACTTTGTTTTCTTTGAGGCTATTGCAAAAGGAATTGCTTTTCTGATGGTTACCTTGTTCCTCTCATTGTTGGTACAGAGGAAGGCAGTTGATTTTTGAGAGATAATTTTATACCCTGGAATCATCTCAAGCAGCTTGGGGGTAAAGTCTATGGGATTCTTTAAATACAGAATCATGTTTTCTGCAAAGAGGGAATGTTCCACTTCAACTTTCCCTATTTGGATCCCCTTTATGCTTGCTTCTCACCATATTGTTCTGGCTAGGAATTCTAATACTACATTAATGAAGAGTCGAGAGAGTAGACATCCTTGTCTCATTTATGATTTTAGAGGGAATGGTTTTAGCTATTTTCCATTGAGCTGTGGGTTTATGATACACAGCCTTTATTATACTGAGGAATGTTCCATGGATTCCTAGTTTCTCTAAAGCTTTTAGCATAAAGGGGTGTTGGATTTTGTCAAGTGTTTTTTTTATATCTGTTGAGACATCCTGTGGATGTGTTGAATTATATTAGTTGATTTGTGTATGTTGAACCATCAGCTATTTTTTGCTTTCTGACAGTTTGTCCAATTGTAATTTGTTCCACTTGAGAATATCTGTGTTTGGACAGTCTGAGACAAAGGCACATTTGAAGTTCTGGCTTCTCGTGTGTAATATGATTTCCCAATGCTTGATTTTGTGTTATGTTTTGGTCTTTCCTGGGCACTAGAACTTTTTTGTTTTGCTGACAAGATCTGTATAGATGTTAATGAGGTAACAAGGTACAAGTCCCTGCAGAAAGATGACTGGTGACCATATAGCCAACACATGATCTCTACTGCTGTATTCCCTATGGGGGAAGCAGAGCAGGAGGAAGGAATATGAACGAGGGTAAGAGGATATGATGAGGGACAGAGAATGGAAGAGAGAGATATAACAAAACAAACTCATGAATATTACAGAAGCCAGAAGTGTGAAAAGAAACAAGAAGCTATTGAATAAAACATACAAGATGAGCAAAATTAAACATAAAACATCATTAAGAGGAAAATAAGATGTACAGAAAGAAAGTTCAGCTATAATATTTTAGAAAGTGAAAGAGAAACCAAAGATAGGAAACAAGGCAACAGTAAAAAGATGTAAAACATGCGGATAATAGCATTAAGTTGAGATGATAGGAATCAAAAATATACAAATTTATAATTAAATATAGCCAGCTATTACTGTAGTTTCCCTATAGCAGTACTAGAGGAATAAATATCATATAAATGAGTTATATATAAATATTCATTGAAGTAATTTCTACAGTATAAATTAATGCAATATTAGGAAAAATGTGGATTAAGTTCAGATCTTCTATCACATGACCATTCACATTAGTCATGTAGGACAGGCTTTCTTCCACTAGTATGTGTTTTATATTTGAAGCCATGGATAGAGTTTCTTTCTGGTCTAACATGATGAAGTAGCACTTGGGGACAAAGATGCAGCCTAGGAGCCCTGCACTGGAAGCCAAGATAGAGAATATCTACCTATGACCTTCCCCTTGGTACTATGATATACTGGCAGAAAAGTAGCCCAGACACTGAAGAACACCAGCATGATAAATGTTAGGAACTTGGCTTCATTAAAAGCACCAGGTAGGTTCCAGGAAAGGAAATCTACAGCGAAGCTGGCCAGGCCCAGGGAGCCAAGGTATCCCAGAACACAATAGAAAGCAGTGAAGGAACCTTCATTGCACATGATGAGGATGTGGCCATATTCATAGTGTGCATCTGTGTCAATGAAGGAGGAGAAGCTGTGACCCAGAATCCAGAGATTGTCCCCTGGATAGGTGTGCAGAGGGGAACAATGTTTATTTCGGTATGCTCCCTTCTTTTTTCGGTAAGATTTGTTAAGGGTCGGTCCATTTTGTTAACTTTTTCAAAGAACCAATTCCTTCTTTTGTTGATTCTTTCTAAAGTTTTTTTGGATTACAATTCTGCTTTGATTTTAATAATTTGCTTCCTTCTACTGGGATTAGGGTTGGTTTGTTGCTATTTTTCCAGGAGCTTAAGGTGACGCATTAAATTATTGGTTTGGGGTTTTTTTCAATTTGTTTTTGTAGGCACTCAGAGCTACAAATTTTCCTCTGAGAACTGCCTTGTCCCAAAGGAGTTGGTATTTTGTGTGCTCCTTTTTGTTCAATTTCATACACTGTTGGATTGCTGTTTTGATCTCTTTGATGACCCATTGCTGATTCAATAATGTGTTGTTCACTCTCCATGAGTTACAGGGTTTTTGTTGGTAGAGATGGCTGTTCAGTTCCAATTTGATGCCCTTGTGGTCTGAGAGAGTGCAGGGGATAATTTCAGGGTTTCTGAAATGCCCAGGTTTGTTTCATGCCCTAAAATGAGGTCTATTTTGGAAAATGTTCCATGTGATGTTGGAAAAAAACCATATATTGTGTTGTTGCTAGGTGGAATAATATGCAGATGCCTGTAAGATCTAGTTGGTCTTTACAGTTGTTCAATTCTAAGGTTTCTCTGTTGCATGGTCTCTTCTGAGAAATCTGGGATTACTCTGATTGGTTTCCGTTTGTAGGTGATTGCTCTCCTCTCCCTGGCTGCTTTTAGGATCCTTTCTTTGGTCTCTATTGATCCAATTCGGATTATAATGTGGCAGTGGGAGGTCCTTTTCTGATCAGGCCTGTTTTCGGTTCTAAAAGCTTCTTGTATCTGGATGGGCCTGCCCTTCTGGATATTTGGGAAATTCTTTGAGATGATTCCTTGAAGTACACTTCCAATACCATAGACCTCTTTCTCCAGACCCTCCTCAATACCAATTAGCCTTAAATTGGGCTTCATGATTGTATCTTGGACCTCCTGTAGCATTTTCTCATATTTCCTAGATTTGAATTGACTCATTTTCTGTTCTTCTCTACAACAACTAAATTATCTTCAACCTTAGAAATTCTCTCTTCTTCATTGTCTAACCTGCTATCAAAGCTTTCTACTTTTTAAAAATTTTTTATTGTAATTAATAAAAGGGTTACATGATATTTGCCACATAGAAGGTGTATTAATTCACATACATTGATACCCTTTCACATGTCTTGGTACCCTTTACCCTCCCCTCCACCGCCCCACACACCTTGGTTTCCCCCCTTCCCTATCAAATTTCAAATAATCAAATACAAATAAATTCAATATATTAGATAACAAAGTGAAGTACTGTAACAATATGAGATACTCAAGGGACAGCAAAGAAGATGAGAGATAACATAGTACATTAAGGACAACAATCATTTGTTATATGGCTTTTGTTTCAATATCCTGGAGGTCCTTTCAAATAGCTTCATACTATATGACCTTATGTATCAAGGTTTTGCTCTGTTGCAGATCTCTGCTAGTAGAACCCAAGGTTTCTACTGATTATGACGAATGAGGGAAACCATTCAGCCTAAGTTCCTTTGAGTCTGGCTTACTTCACTTAATATGATTTTTTCTAAGACTTTCCATTTCCTAACAAATGGGGTAATGTCATTCTTTCTGACAGCAGCATAGAATTCCATTGTGTACAAATACCATAACTTGTTGATCCACTCATCAACTGAGGGACAACTAGGCTGGTTCCATATCTTTGGTATGGTGAATAGTGCTGCAGTGAACATTGTTGTGATAGTGGATTTAGTATGTCCTTGTTTCTGGGTGGTTGGGTAAATGCCAAGTAGTGGAATTGCTGGGTCATAAGGGAGCTCTATGTTTAGCCTTTTGAGGCACTGCCATACTGCTTTCCATAGTGGATGAATGAGTTTGCACTCCCACCAACAGTGTAGTAGTGATCCCTCCTGGCCACATCCCCTCCAGCATCTGTTATTATTCATTTTCCTGATCCTGGCCATTCTAACTGGAGTGAGGTGGAATCTTAGAGTTGTTTTGATTTGCATTTCTTTTATGACCAGAGATGTTCAGCATTTCTTCATGTGTCTATAGGCCATTTTTGTTTCTTCTTCAGAGAAGACTCTCTTTAAGCTTTGGCCCATTTTTAATGGGATGGTTGTTACTTTGGAGATTAGTTTTGGAGTGATTCAATTTTTTGAGTTGTTGATATATTTTAGATATGAGGCCTTTGTCCATTGTTTGGTTGGTGAAGATCTTCTCCCACTCTGTAGGCTTCCTAATTAGTTTACTACAAAGCTTTCTACTTTATTCTTCATCTCCCTTACTTCTAATTGCTCAGTTTTGATGACTTGCATGTCTTGTTTTAGATCGTGTATGGATTTCTTTAACTGCTTGATTTCCATTTGAGTGGATAGGTCCACAGCTTTATTCTCTTTGGACATTTGTTGGAGTTTGGTCACGTTTTTGTTTGTGGATTCTATGAATTAACCCATTTTTCTTTGAAAAACCGTTATTATGGCCTCTTTATGGCTTCCCCTTTTTCAAATATCACCTTTTTTATGATTTCCTCTTGTTTAGCTATGGCTCCCTCCCTTATCTCTTCCTTTATGTTTTCACATTTTTCATTAATGAAGTTTTTCAATTGCAATTGTATAGCACTTGGAAGACTCTCCTCTAGATTTGCCTCTGATTGCTCCATTGCCTGTTTATTTTGGTTGGGAGATGCTGTACCTGATTTGATATTTTTGTTGAGTTTCTTGTTCTGCCCATTTGAAAATGGGAGCAAGATTATAATTTTTCATATATGACCAGTCTAGACCTTTTTAGTTGGCTGACAATAGATGTTCGCACTTTTAGATTGGTAATATCACTCTCTCTTTCTTTTTGTGCACTTACATACAAATCTAATAGAACCACAGATTACTGATTTATGACCAAAACAATAAGCCCTTCAATCCAATCTCTATTGTATTTAAGTCCCTCTGGACCGAGAATATAGTTAGACACCTAGTTACACAGCATTACTCAAAAACCATCAAATGTAGATCCATGCATAATAAGAGTTGAAGGATGAACAGAGGACCAGAGATAGAAAAATAATATGAAAGACAACAAGGGAGGTAGGAAAAGAATAATGCAGGAGTGTAAGATTATTATAGTAATGAAGAAAAGGTATCGTGTAAGGATAACTGTCCCAAGGTGATAGACAGGTAGAATATTTGAGTAGAAATTTAGATGAACTTAGATAAAACTTATGAAAATAAGTAGAGTAATATGAAGAAGATATAGAGAAAAGAGGGAGGTAGATATAGAAGATTTCAATGATACAAAGTTTAAAAAGAAAAAAGAAACAAAACAACAAAATAAAAGAGAACACACACACACACACACACACACACACACACACACACACACACAAAGGTGGGGGGAGACTACTCACTCTTCTGAGTTCTTACCCAAGAGATACTAGAGTTGAGAACCAGGAGTTTAAAGAGCAGGTGACTGTATCAATATAGATATCATTTTTATTCTGAGTGTACCCAGAGCTGTCACTGTGTTTCTAGGAATGACTACAGTGACAGAGGAATGCAGGAAAAGAGAGGAGAAAAAAAAATTTAAAAAGGAATGAATCATAACATTAGAAAAAAAGGTGTAGGTAAAATGGCAAAGAGAAAATAAGAACACCTAAAAATGCAAATGAAAAGGGGTAGAAAAACAAAAAAAATGGGTATTCTTCAGGGTTTTTTTTGGGGGGGGTAGGATAGGTAACGTTTCTCCACTAAATTCAGGATCCAAATACTTCACAAAGCCTTTTTCTCTTGTGATTTGGCTTTGTGCTTTTTTGGATCAGATTGCTTGATTGGTAAAACAAAGCTGAAAGATCTGTGGGCGGCTTTGTTTACCAGGTCTGTGGCCGGCCAAGGGGATGGAGTTCAGCAGGGCTGGCACCGGAATTCTGGCTAAGGGATCTCTGGGAAATCCTTTGCCAATTAGAAAGATGGTGTTTCCAGCATCACTTCTCAGGCTGCAATTGCTTTGGCCGGGTCTTGTCAGCAGTCAAGATGGCACTGCTCTCAGCTTTGGGGGAAGGGGCTCCCTCCCAAGGCCGTTCCATGAGCAGAAGAGCAGAAGTGGAAACTTCTCCTTGGAGGTACTATCAAGTTGCTGGATTCTCCGGTTCCGTGAAGCTGGCAGGTCCATGCACGGCTGGGTGTTGGCTCTGGGCTTCTGCAGGCTCTTTGTGGTTCTGTCTGCAGCTGGCTGGTGTGTGCCACCGTGAAGTGCTTTCTGCTCAGTGGCTGGCAGGGCTCCATGCTGTCTCCTACCACCAGTATTAGGCCTTTTTGCTCTCTGACTGAGATCTTTGTGGCACTAAAGCTTACTTAGGATCAATTTTTCTTAAAGAACTGTCCCCTACGCTGCCAGAAGTTGTATCTTGGCGGGAGCTCAGAATGACTCACACTGAACCATCGCCATCTTCCACCAATCTCGACATTTTCCTTTATTTCACTGAATGCTTTAATTCAGTGTAATCTCATTTATGAATTCTTGCTCTTATTTAGTGATCTATTTGAAGTTACTACCTAAACAAAATGTTTCATTGATGTGGCTATCTGTAGTCTAGTGTTTGTTTTTTTTAAGTTTTAGTACTTAAATTTCTGTGTTCTAGAAAAACAAGGAACATCCACAATTTAGGTAAAACTGGAATATCTGCCACAGAATAAGATGTCTGGAATTGTGGTCATAAAGAAGGAATCTCTCTGAGAGGAAACATTTAATTACCATATATGCTGTCCTTGTGTATACAAATGTTGAGCCTTTGCAGCCAGAGTATTCCAGCTTGACTCATAGAGGAGAAGTTACCCTACATTCAGCAATTGTTTCCAGAACACAGAACAGAAGCTTTAATTGGGAACCATTTAAACATTTAGTGTTTTTTTTGCTTTATTTTTTATTGTAATTAGTAAAAGGGTTACATGATATTTGCCAGATAGAAGGTGCATTAATTCACATACATTGATACCCTTTCACATGTCTTAGTACCTGTTTCCCTCCACCCCACACCCCCCACCCGTCTTGGTTTTCCCCCCTTCCCTATCAAATTTCAAATATTCAAATACAAATAAATTTAATATATCAGATAACAGTGAGATACTGTACCAATATGAGATAACCAAGGGACAGCAAAGGAGATAAGAGACAACATAGTACATTAAGGACAACAATCATTCATTATATGGCTTTTGTTTCACTATCCTGGAGGTCCTATCAATTAGCTAAACATTATATATCCTTATGTATCAAGATTTTGCTCTATTGCAAATCTCTGCTAGTAGAGCCCAAGGTTTCTACTGATTATGACGAATGAGGGAAACCATTCAGCCTAAGTTCCTTTGAGTCTGGCTTACTTCACTTAATATGATTATTTCTAAGTCTTTCCATTTCCTAACAAATGGGGCGATGTCATTCTTTCTGACAGCAGCATAGAATTCCATTGTGTACAAATACCACAACTTGTTGATCCAGTCATCAACTGAGGTACATCTAGGTTGGTTCCATATCTTTGCTATGGTGAATAGTGCTGCAATGAACATTGTTGTGCTAGTGGGTTTAGTATGTCCTTGTTTCTGGGTGGTTGGGTAAATGCCAAGTAGTGGGATATGGGTTTGATTCCTCAGTAGAGAAAAAGCTGGAAGTGGTTCTGTCTCAACCATGTTATCTAAATAAATAAAATTTCTGGAACATAAAAAAAAACTGCAGCCCTGTTTATTTTAAACTCAAGTCTTATATTCCTTCTTGAAACCAGGGAACTTCCAGGTGTTAACTTCATATGGTAAATCGCAGCCCAGAAAACAATAAGACAATAAAGCACTTGTCTGATGCAATTCAAGGGACAGTTTGATTTCACTCTGGCTCCCAACATATCACCCGTTTTTTAATATTTTTTATTGTAATTAATAAAAGGGTTACATGATATTTGCCAGATAGGAGGTGCATTAATTCACATATATTGATACCCTTTCACATGTCTTGTTCCCTATTACCCATTACCCTCCCCCTCACCCCCACCCCTGTCTTGGTTTTCCACCATTCCCTATCAAATTTCAAGTAACCAAATACAAATAAATCCAATATATCAGATAACAAAGTGAGATACTGTAACAATATGAGATACCCAAGGGACAGCAAAGGAGATGAGAGATAACATAGTACATTAAGGACAACAATCATTCATTATATGGCTTTTGTTTCAATATCCTCACCCGTTTTTATTTTAAAAGAAACACAAGTGAAATTTCTACTCTATCCAATACCTCTAATTCATCCTGTCTCACTTTCCAAAAATGACTCTGGTCACTTCATCTAAAGGGGATTGATGGTGGAGATTCACTTTCTGTGACTTCTCCAAGCTGAGTCAGGAGCATTGTCTCTGTGCTTGACCAGGGACCTTAAGAAGCCTAGCCTGTTTTATCAAGGGGTTGCAAAGATTAGATATCAGAAACAATAATTTGTTCCAAACTAGAGATCATATTTAACATTTAACAACTGCACAAACAATCTTTGGCTACAATAGTGTAGCTTACTTAGCACCCATTTGCAAAGGCATTTTCTTGATTGTCTGGGGAACTAAAACTCTACAACCTTAACAATGCTTCAGTTGTCAGATCTAAACAGATTAATAGAGACACAAGCCCAGATCCACAAACTTTCCTCAATTTGTGGCTGATGTCAAATAAAAAATTAGATCAATTAGGACTTTAAACTACCCACTAGCACAGAAGATTGACAAGTTTCTGCCCAGTTATGAAAGGCATGGGCATTAGTAAGGCATGCTTAAAAACTGTTCTATGACCTCCCGGCTCTGATTAATTTGAATAGCCAAGCACAAGTGACTCTAGGATCTGACACCATCTATGCCATTCAAGCAGAGGCTTTCTGGATGCTTTATTACTTTCGTCCCAATAGTGTCTCTTCACACCGGGATAAACATCCCATTGGCATTTCACTTTGTTGGTTGCTGGATTTGAACTCAGCGTCTGGGTGCTGTCTCTCAGCTCTCCAGCTCAAGGCTAGCACCCTGCCACTGTGAGTCCTGAGCTTGGTGCTTGAGTGCTGCCCCCCAGCTTTTCAGCTCAGAGCTAGCACTCTGCCACTTTGAGCTCCAAAGCAACTCTGTCCCAGCATCCTGCTGGCAGATTAGACACCACAGTCTCACAGGGACTTTGCTTTGCCCGGGCAGGCTCAAAACTGCGGCTTTCAGATCAGTGAGTCCTACAAAAGACCATGTTATGCCAATTAAAGCAACAAGGTGGTCAACATAGAAATAGTCTCTAAGCATGATCTTACCTGGAACTTGGTGAGGGTCAAAATTACATCTGAATGAGGATCTGTCCTTCTCCATGGGCCTGCTGGAGATTGCTATAACGTAACTTACAAGAGTAAGCTGAAATAGCAATTAAGCAACCATTTTGGTAGTCCTAATTATCCTTGTTTCTTTTTTTGAAACAAAACTTTAAGACAACTTTACTTTTAAATTTTGTTCAGAAACCATTTCTAATTTTCAGGCTCTTTAGAAAAATACTTTTTACCAATTTCTCTTTAACACAATGTAATAATCCTTTGAGACATTGCAAAACATTCAAACCTAATACTTTTCTGGAAGTTGTGTTTAAATATAAATTTATCCATTGTTTTATACAGCATGCTGACAATTTAACCTTGAAAATGTTCACTCACTCATTCACACACATTCATACTCAAATATCTTAAAGCACGCAAAATTAATATCGGTCGTTCATTTTCCGGAAGTTTGTGTGAAGAGAGCTTTGCCAATTTTACTCTTGCAGGTGAGAACCAGGTTGAAAGCAAAACTTTTTGCAAGGCAACTTAGCTGGAATTTATTTTTCCAGGGCTTGTTACAACTGCAGACAGGCAATAATGGCCATACTAGGCCCAGAAATGTTCAAATAAATAACAAGGATGTGTGCTTGAATACGCACAGAAAAACCATAAGGATCCATATTTAGAACTGGTACCAATTTTAAAGACAAAACTGGACAAGGAAAAATATGTAACACGAACAAGACAGAGAAGCGGAGAATTTTAAATAACTTCTAATGGCATGCCCTGTTAGCGACAAGAAACTCAAAAGGGGGGTCAAGGCGTCCCTTGACCACCCAGGCCTCTGTTTTAGGCCCATAGTGCAACTTTAAAAAAAAATAAAACAAAACCAAACAAAACACAGACATACAGCGGGTCGGACAATTTCTACTTACCGCCGGAGGCCTTTGCTTTTCCCCTGGACAACTTTTACAAAAAAGGTTGTTAAGAAGAGGGATGGTAAAGACAAAATAAAAAGAACAATCCTTTATCTCAATAGCATACAATTTGTAAAAGAACAATTGTCACATGTTACATTAAATGTGTACAGGCAATTAATATGTTAAAAGGTCCCTACATATTAGCAAAAGGAGGAGAAACACATATGAATGTGTTGAACAAGTGGATCAGGAGCAGTCCCACTGTCATGCACAAATAACTCAGGTTCTTCCCACGTCGCAGGATGCACCACTGGAAGGTTTGGGTGTAGGCCCAGTGAGTCGCTGCTTGGATGGCCACTGTCAATCTCCACAATCTGAACACAGCGTTCAGGCAGCCAGCGGGCGTCATTTTCTCCTTGTGAAAAAACACATACATGCCCTTGACCCCAGGTTAGAACAGGATCAGGTCCGTGCCAAGCACCAGTTAGGGTGCTTTACTAAGGCAAAAGCACGCTGCTCTCTTTCTGTATGCTTTGTACCCAAATAAATATTAGAGGATCTAAATCCTCTCTGTCCATGTGGGTCAGAGGAATTGGCAGTCTCCCCGGGAGGTAAAGGCACAAGCACTAGCTGTGCTATTTTTTGTCCTGCTGGGATCGATATTACATGCCTCGGGGAACTGTCCATAATCTTGATTTCTCCAGTAAAATCCTGGTCAATTATGCCAGGTGTAATTTGTATCCCTTTAAGGGCTGAGATACTTCGACCTAACAGCAATCCAGCCACTCCTGGGGGAAGGGGGCCGAAGACCCCCGTGGGGAAAGCTTGTATCCCCATCTCTGGGGTCAATACTGAGCAGGTGGAGGAACAGAGGTCCAATCCTGCACTGCCTGGGGTGGCATGGAAGAGGCCGGAGACTAATTTTGGGGGGTTGTTAGAAGATGTACTTGTGGCTGAGAAGAGGGAGAGACTGCCCCATAGTTTTGTGGGGCTAGGGGCTGGCCCCTTCTCCAGTTTCCCAAAAAAGGGCGACCATTGCGATTTGTTGCTGACTTGCAATCTTTAGCCGAGTGCTTCCCGTTACCACAGCATGGACATGTGCCAGGTGATTTTTCTTTCTCTAACTTAGCCTGGTGTGGGCATTGCGCCATCCAATGTCCTATTTGTCCACAAGAGAAGCAACTCCCTGGGGGTTTAGCAGCCCAAGAATCCAGCGGGTCTCTATGTTTTGTAAATTCAGTAACAGTCTTTCCTAGAGGAGCGGCAGCTAAAGTGAGGCCTTGTACATGGGAGGGTTCTATATCAGCACACAGTGTAATATAGTCTGTAATTCCTCCCTTATTCCTACGGGGTCTGATAGCCGCCCGACAGGCGGCATTGGCATTTTCATAGTCCATTTGTCTAACTATAGCCTTCCTTGCGTTCTCATCTTGTACTAGGCGGTCTGCAGTCTCCATTAATCGAGACAAAAATTCTTGATAAGGTTCATCTGGTCCATGTCTAATTTCAACTAGATTTTTAGTGCGGTTAGAATTTGGTAATTTTTTCCAAGCCTCTTTTGCCGCTGCATTTATTTGTATATAGGCTTCCATTGCATAGCCCAATTGATATTTGGTGTTTTTATAGGTTCCCTCTCCTAGCAACTGATCAAAAGTGTAAGGCAGGTTCTCAGCACTATTTGCTTCAATTTTAGCTCGGCACTGTGCAGTGAACTCTGTTTCCCATAATAAGTACTCTCCCCCACTAAGGCATGCTCTGGCAAGCTGCTTCCAGTCATTTGGGCATAAAATGTCAGTAGACATAGCCTCCAATGCAACTTGAGTAAAAGGGGCAGTTGGTTCATATTGGGAGCAGGCACTTTTTAAGTCCCATAATAGTTTAAAAGGAACAGGTTGATGGTATACTTGTTCATCATGATCAAATAAATGGGGAAGCATCAAGGCCCTGAAATATCTTCCCTCCTTTTAGCAGCCTGAGCCAAGTTTAGTTGTGATGCACTGTGACTGGTTGTAGTGCCTGTTAGGAAGCACTTGTTGCTAGGACCTTTAGACCTTGCATAAAGGTTGAGAAGGGGGTTGGAGCTGCAAGGCTGCAGCCGGAGGCAGTGGGAATAGGGGTAAGGATTAGATTCGGCCGAGATTGTGGCCAGGGGGTTATTTCTATTTCCTACTTCTGGGGGGGATCTCTGCACTATCCCCGTCTTAGATAATAGATGGAGGATTTCTTCTAACTTCTTCTCCACCATAGCCAGCTGGTCCTCATCATCTCTTTCCTTCCTGTTACCCACACATGAACTCTTATACTCAATATCTGCTGGCTGTTCCCTTTTCAAAATCTCACTTAGATTCTCTCGGGCTGCGGCATACGGCTCAGCCTCGGGTTTCTCAGAAGGGTTCTTTAATTCAAGATTAAGTTCAACATTCTCATGTCAAAGATCTAAGCATTCATTTACTAAATTCCATAAAGGAATAGCCTCTGCTGGGGTCTTTTCAGGGCCATATACACTATAATAATCTTGAATTCCTTTCCCTATCCTCAGCCATGTTTCTAAATTTAGAGTTCCCTCCTCTGGAAACCACGGGCATGCCTCCTCGACAAACTGTAGAAAGCTCTCAAGCTGCCCTTGTCCCACCCATGTTCTGTGGGCTTCAAGTATGCCTGTTAGGACCGGTACATAGAGCCTGCGGCCATTAACTTGACCCATAATTTTTACTCCCGACAATACAGCCACCTGCTCTCTCACTCTTAAAATCCTCTCCTAATAATCCTATGACACGTCACTCACCACAGCGGGGTCCTCCACCTTCGTCCCAGATTTTCAGGGTCCCAGTTCGGGCGCCACTTGTTGGGGCCTACCAGCAGCAAATTGGGGTTCCTGAATAGGGGGCAGGGACTGGGAAAAAATAGAAGAGAGACAAACACATGGGGTCGAGGAGGTCTGCAGCCCAGGAAAAAAACTGCAGCCCCATTTATTTTCAACTCAAGGCTTATATCACTTCTTGAAACCAGGGAAATTCCAGGTGTTATATTCATATGGTAAATCTCATGTCAGAAAACAAATCAAGGTACAGTTTGATTACACTCTGGCTCCCAACAAAAGCAGATACAGTGAAGTTGCATGGGGAATAATAAAATATCCCGCTAGGACATAAAAGTTCTTAGCAGATAGAGCAATGCTGTAGGAAGTTAAACACAAAAATACAGTATCCATTACATTGGATGAAATCCTCCAAGAAGTGAAACCAGATACATTGCAGTTCCTTGTGGAAGAATAAAAGACAATGATTAGGCCGACCCAATCATAGCAGATAGAGCAATGTCGGTGGAAGTACAGTCTCCATTGTATTGCATTAAAGAGCACAATGAAATAAAAGCAGATAAACTGACGTTGCATGAAGAAATTTAAAATATCCTGCTTAGACAAAAAAGTTCTCAGCAGATAGAGCAATGCTGTAGGAACTTCAACTCAAAAATACAGTATCCATTACACTGGATGAAATCCTCCAAGAAATAAAGCAGATACATTGAAGTTGCTTGAGGAAGAATAAAATACCCTGCTTAGACAAAACAGTTCTTAACAGATAGAGCAATGCTGTAGGAAGTTCAACACAAAAATCCAGTATCCATAACACTGGATGAAATCCTTGAAGAAGTAAAAGCACATACATTGAAGATGCATGTAGAAGGTAAATGACCACGTTTAGACTGAACAAATTTTAGCGGATAGAACAATCTCGGTGGAAGTACAGACTCCATTGCACTGGATCAAAAACCATGATGAAATAAAAGCAGATGCACTGAAGTTGAATAATGAAGAATAAAATACCCCGCTTAGACAAAAATGTTCTTAACAAATAGAGCAATGCTGCAGGAAGTTCAACGCAAAAATCCAGTATCCATTACACTGGATGAAATCCTCCGAGAAGTAAAAGCAGATACATTGAAGTTGCTTGTCGAAGATTAAATGACGAAGTTAAGACAGAACAAAACTTAGCGGATAGAGCAATGTTGCTGGAGGTACAGTCTCCTTCCACATGATCAAATCACGATGAAATAAAATCAGATACACTGAAGTTGCATGAGGAAGAATAAAATACGCTGCTTACAGAAACAGTTCTTGTCAGAGAGAGCAATGCTGTGGGAGGTGAAATGCAAGAATCCAGTATCCATTACACTGGATGAAATCCTCCAAGAAGTAAAAGCAGATACATTGAAATGGCTTGTGGAAGAATAAATGAACACGTTCAGACAGAACAAATCTTAGTAGATAGAGCAATATCGGTGGAACTACAATCTTCGTTGTACTGGACCAAAGACCACGAAGAAATAAAACGGATACACTGAAGTTGCATGAGGAAAAATAAAATACCCCGATTTGACAAAGAAGTTCTTAACAGACAGAGAAATTCCAAATGATGATCAACGCAAATATCCAGTATCCATTACGTTGGATGAAATCCTGCAAGAAGTAAAAGCAGATACATTGAAATTACCTGTGGAAGAATAAATGACCACGTTTAGACAGAACAAATATTAGCATAAAGAGCAATGTCCATGGAAGTAATGTCTCCGTTGTACTGGATGAAAGGCCAACATAAAATAAAAGCAGAGCCACTGAAGTTGCATGAGGAGGAATAAAATATCCCGCTTAGAAAAAAGTTCGTAACAGTTAGAGCAATGCTTTAGGAAGTTCAACGTTTAGACAGAACGAATCTTAGCAGATAGAACAATGTCGGGGGAAGTACACTCTCCATTTTTACAGGATCAAGACCACGATGAAATAAAAGCAGATACAATGAAGTTGCATGAGGAATAATAAAATACCCCGCTTAAACATAAAAGTTCTTAGCAGATAGAGCAATGCCGAAGGATGTTCAACGCAAAAATCCAGTATCCATTACGCTGGATGAAATCCTCCAAGAACTTAAAGCAGATACATTGAAGTTGCTTGTGGAAGAATAAATGACCACGTTTAGACAGAACAAATCTTAGCAGATAAAGCAATGTCAGTGGAAGTACAGTCTCCTTTGTACTGGATCAAAAACCACGATGAAATAAAAGCAGATAAATTGAAGTTACGTGGGGAAGAATAAAATACCCCGCTTAGACAAAAAAGTTCTTAACAGATAGAGCAATGCTCTAGGAAGTTCAACACAAAAATACTGTATCCACAACACTGGATGAAATCCTACAAAGTAGTAAAAGCAGATACTTTGAAATTGCTTGTGGAAGAATGAATGACCACGTTTACACAGAACAAATCTTAGCAGAAAGAGCAATGTCGATGGAAGTATACTCTCCGTTGTACTGCATCAAAGACCAGGTTGAAATAAATGCAGATACAATAAAGTTGAAGGGGGGAGAATAAAACACGCCTCTTTGACAAAAAAAGTTCTTAACAATTAGAGCAGTGCTGTAGGAAGTTCAACGCAAAAACACTTTATCCACAACACTGGATGAAATCCTGCAAACTAGTAAAACAGATACTTTGAAGTTGCTTGTGGAAGAATAAATGAGCACATTCAGACAGAACAAATCTTACCAGATAGAGCAATGTCTGTGGAAGTACAGTCTCCTTTGTACCAATTCAAAGACCATGATGAAAAAAAAGCAGATACCGCGAAGTTGCGTGGGGAAGAATGAAATACCCGGCTAGACAAAATATTTCTTAGCAGATAGAGCAATGCCGAAGGATGTTCAACGCAAAATCCAGTATTCATTACACTGGAAGAAATCCTCCAAGAAGGAAAAGCACACACATTGAAGTTGCTTCTGGAGGAATAAATGACTACGTTTAGACAGAAGAAACCATAGCACAATGTCGTTGGAAGTACAGACACCATTATACTGGATCAAATACTACGATGAAAATAAAGCAGATACACTGAAGTTGCATGAGGAGGAATAAAATACCCCGCTTAGACAAAAAGTTCTAAGGAGATAAAGCAATGCCGAAGGATGTTTAACACAAAATCCTGTATCCATTACACTGGTAGAAATCCTCCAAGAAGTAAATGCAGATACATTGAAGTAGCTTGTGGAAGAATAAATGACCACATTCAGACTGAACAAATCTTAGTAGATGGAGCAATGTTGGTGGAACTACAGTGTCCGTTGTACTGGATCAAAGATCAGGATTTAAGAAAAGCAGATGCACTGAAGTTTCATAAGGAAGAATAAAATACCCCACTTCGACCAGACAGTTCTTAAGGGATAAAACAATGCTGTAGGAAGTTCAAAGCAAAAATCCAGTATCCATGACACTGGATGAAATCCTCCAAGAAGTAAAAGCAGATACATTGAAGTTGCTTGTGGAAGAATAAATGACCATGTTTAGACAGAACAAATCATAGCAGAGAGAGCAATGTCAGTGGAAGTACAGGCTCAGTTGTACTGAATGAAAGGCCAGGATGAAATAAAAAAACGACTCATTGAACTTGCATGGGGAAGAATAAATATAGGGCTCAGACAAAAAAGTTCTTTCAGACAGAGCAATGCTGTAGGAAGTTCAACACAAAAATCCAGTATCCATTACACTGGATGAAATCCAAGAAGAAGTAAAAGCATATACATTGAAGTTGCTTGTGTAAGAATAAATGACCACGTTTACACAGAACAAATCTTAGCAGATAGAGCAATGTCGGTGGAAGTACAGTCTCCTTTGTACCGGATCAAAGACCATGATGAAATAAAAGCAGATACAGTGAAGTTGCATGGGGAAGAATAAAACACCCCGTGTAGCCAAAAAATTCTTAACAGATAGAGCAATGCTATAGGAAGTTCAACGCAAAAATCCAGTATCCATTACACTGGATGAAATCCTCCAAGAACTAAACGAACATACATTGAAGTTGCTTGTGGAAGTATAAATGAACACGTTTACACACAACAAATCTTAAAATATAGTGCAATGTCGGTGGAAGAACAGTCTCCTTTATACTATATCGAAGACCACGATGAAATAAAAGCAGAGACACTGAGGTTGCTTACGGAGCAATAAAATACCCCACTTAGACAAAAATATTCTTAGCAGATAGAGCAATGCCGAAGGAAGTTCGACACAAAAATCAAGTATCCATTACACTGGATGAAATCCTCCAAGAAGTAAAAGAAGATACATTGAAGTTGCTTGTGAAAGAATAAATGACCACGTTTAGACAGAAAAAATCTTAGCAGATACAATGATGTCGGTGGAAGTACAGTATCCGTTGTACTGGATAAAAGACCACAATGAAATAAGAGCAGATACAGTGAACTTGTATATGGAAGAACGAAATACCCCACTTCGAGAAAACACTTCTTAACAAACAGAGCCATGCTGTCGGAAGATCAACGCGAAAATCCAGTATCCACTATACGAGATGAAATCCTCCAAGAAGTAAAAGCAGATATATTGAAGTTGTTGTGGAACAATAAATGACCACGTTTAGACAGAACAAATCTTAGCAGATAGAGCAATGTCAGTGGAAGTACAGTCTCCACTGTACTGGATCAAAGGCCATGATAAAATAAAACTAGATACACTGAAGTTGCAAAAGGAATAATAAAACACTCCACTTAAACAAAAAAGTTCTTAGCAGATAGAGCAATGCCGAAGGATGTTCAACGCAAAAATCCAGTATCCATTACACTGAATGAAATCCTCCAAGAAGGAAAAGCAGATATATTGAAATTGCTTGTGAAAGAATAAATGACCAGGTTTAGACAGAACAAATCTTAGCAGATAGAGCAATGTCGGTGGAAGGACAGTCTCCGTTGTGCTGGATCAAAGACCACGATGAAATAAAAGCAGATACAGTGAAGTTGCATAGGGAAGAATAAAATACCCCGCTTAGACAAAAAAGTTCTTAGCAGATAGAGCAAAGCTGTAGGATGTTCAACCTGGAAATCCTGTATCCATTACAATGGATGAAATCCTCCAAGAAGGAAAAGCAGATATATGGAAGTTGCTTTTGGGATAATGAATGACCACGTTTAGAAGGAACAAATCTTAGCAGATTAAGGAATGTCGGTGGAAGTACAGTCTCCGTTGTACCGGATCAAAGACAATGATAAAATAAAAGCAGATGCACTGAAGTTGTATATGAAGAATAAAATACCCCGCTTAGACAAAAAAGTTCTTAGCATATAGAGCAATAACAAACGATATTCAATGCAAAAATCCAGTATCCACTACACTGGATGAAATGCTCCAAGAAGTAAAAGGAGATGCATTGATGTTGCTTCTCGGAGAATAAATGACCACGTTTAGACAGAACAAACCTTAGCACATAAAACAATGTTGGTGGAAGTACAGTCTCCATTGTACTGTATCAAAGACCATGATGAAATAAAACAGACGCACTGAAGTTGTAGAAGGAAGAATAAAATACCCCTCTTAGACAAAAAAGTTCTGAGCACATAGAGCAATGTCGAAGGATGTTCAACGCGAAAATGCAGTATCCATTACACTGGATGAAATCCTCCAAGAAGTAAAAGCAGATACATTGAACTCGCTTGTTAAAGAATAAATGACCATGTTTACACAGACCAAATCTTAGCAGATAGAGCAATGTCGATGGAAGGACAGTCTCCTTTGTACCGGATCAAAGACCACGATGAAATAATTGCAGATTCAGTGAAGTTGTGTGGGGAAGAATAAAATACCCCACTTAGACAAAAAAGGTCTTAGCAGGTAGAGCAAAGGAGAAGGATGTTAAACGTAGAAATCCAGTATCCATTACACTGGATGAAATCATCCAATAAGTAAAAGCAGATACATTGAAGTTGCTTGTGGAAGAATAAATGACCAAGTTTAGACAGAACAAATCTTAGCAGACAGAGCAATGTCGGTGGAAGGACAGTTTCCATTGTAGTATATGAAAGACCACGATAAAATAAAAGCAGATGCACTGAAGTTGTATGAAGAAGAATAAAATACCTTGCTTAGACAAAAAAGATCTTTTTTATATTTTATTGTAATTAATAAAAGGATTATATGATATTTGTCAGAGAGAAGGTGCATTAATTCACATACATTGACACACTTTCACATGTCTTGGTCCCCATTACCCCCCCTCATCGCGCCCCCTTTTCTTGGTTTTCCCCCACTCCCTGTCCAATTTCAAGTAACCAAATAAAAATGTATCCAAAATATCAGATAACAAAGAGATATTGTGACAATATGAGATAACCAAGGAACAGCAAAAGAGATGAGAGATAACCTAGCACATTAAGGACAGCAATCATTCATTATATGGCTTTTGCTTCAATATCCTAGAGGTCCATTCAATTAGCTTCATACTATATGGCCTTATGTATCAAGTTTTTGCTCTATTGCAAATATCTGCTAGTAGAGCCCAAGGTTTCTACAAGTTATGAAGAATGAGGGAAACCATTAAGCCTACTTTTCTTTCAGTCTGGCTTACTTCGCTTAATGTGATTTTTTCTAAGTCTTTCCATTTCCTAACAAATGGGTCGATGTCTTTTTTTTCTGACAGCAGCATAGAATTACTTTGTGTACAAATACCACATCTTGTTGATCCCTTCATCAACGGAGGGGCATCTAGGTTGGTTCCATATCTTTGCTATGATGAATAATGCTGCAATGAATATTGATGTGGCAGTGGATTTAGTATGCCCATGTTTCTGGATGGTTGGGTAAATGCCAAGTAGTGAAATTGATGGGTCATAGGGAAGCTATATGTTTAGCCTTTTGAGGCACTGCCATACTGCTTTCCTTAGTGGTTGAATGAGTTTGCACTCCCACCAACGGTGTAGTTGTAATCCCTCCTGGCCACATCCCCTCCAGCATCTGTTGTTATTCGTTTTCCTGATCCTGGCCATTCTAACTGGAGTGAGGTGGAATCTTAGAGTTCTTTTGATTTGCATTTCTTTTATGACCAGAGATGTTGGGCATTTCTTCATGTGTCTATAGGCCAGGGAGCTTGGGAGTAGAGTCTATTGGATTCTTTAAATACAAAATCATGTCATCTGCAAAGAGGGATAATTTTACTTCCTCTTTCCCTACTTGGATCCCGTTTATGCTTGCTTCTTGCCTTATTGCATTGGCTAGGAATTCTAATACTCTGTTAAAGAGGAGTGGAGAGAGTGGGCATCATTCTCTCATTCCTGATTTTAGAGGGAATGTCTTTAGCTTTTCGCCATTAAGTATAATTCTAGCTGTGGGTTTGTCATACACAACCTTTATTATATTGAGGAATGTTCCTTGGATTCCTATTTACTCCAGAGCTTTTAACATAAAGGGGTGTTGGATCTTGTCAAATGCCTTTTCCGCGTCTATGGAGACAATCATGTGATTTTTCTTCTTCCTTCTGTTGATGTGCTGAATTATATTAATTGATTTGCATATGTTGAACCAGCTTTGCTTCCCTGTGATGAATCCTGTTTGATCATAGTGTATAATTTTTGATCAGTTATTGTAGACGGTTGGACAGTATTTTGTTGAGAAGTTTTGCATCAATGTTCATCAAAGAAACAGGTCTATAGTTCTCTTTTTTTGATGAGTCTCTGTCTGTTTGGGGATTAGGGTTATACTGGCTTCATAGAACGAGTTTGGTAAAGAACCTTCATTTTAAATTTCGTTGACGAGCTTGAGGAGTATTGGTGTGAGGTCTACCTTGAAGACCTTGTAGAATTCAGCTGGCCCTGGGCTTTTCTTAGGTGAAAAGACTCTTATTGCCATTTCTATTTAAGTGCTTTAAACAGGCCTGTTTAGTTGGGTCAGTTCTCCTTGGTTCAGTGTGGGTATGTTAATATTGGCTAGGAATTCATCCATTTCTTCTAGATTCTCAAATTTGTTGGTGTAAAGGTTTGAGAAGTATTCCCTCGTGATACTCTGGATCTTGGTAATTTCCATCATGATATTACCATTTTCGTCTGCGATTTTGTTTATTTCGTTATGCTCACTTCTTTTTTTGGTAAGGTTTGCTAGGGGTTTGTCAATTTTGTTAATTCTTTCAAAGAAGCAACTCCTTGTTTTGTTGATCCTTTCTATAGTTTTTTGGATTCCAAATCATTTAATTCTGCTTTGATTTTAATAATTTGCTTCCTTCTACTTGGATTAGGATTGGTTTGTTCCTCTTTTTCCAGGAGCTTAAGGTGAGACATTAACTTGTTGGTTTGCAATTTTTCCAACTTGTTTTGTAGGCACTCAGCTCTATAAATTTTCCTCTGAGTACTGCCTTTGCCGTGTCCCAAAGGAGCTGGTATTTTGTGTGCTCCTTATTGTTAAATTTCATAAACTGTTGGATTTCTGTTCTGATCTCTTCGATGACCCATTGGTGATTCAACAATGTGTTGTTTAATCTCCATGAGTTACAGGGTTTTTGTTGGTGGAAATGTGTGTTCAGTTCCAATTTGGTGCCTTTGTGGTCTGACAGCGTACAGGGAATAATTTCAGTGTTTCTGAATCTGTCCAGGTTTGTTTTATGGCCTAAGATGTGATCTATTTTGGAAAATGTTCCATGTGCTGCCTAAAAAAACGTATATTGTGTTGTTGCTGGTGAATTATTCTGCAGATGTCTGTTAGATCTAGTTGGTCTATACAGTTGTTCAATTCTAAGGTTTCTCAGTTGAGGTTTTGCCTTCTTGATCTGTCCATAGATGAAAGTGGTGTGTTAAAGTCACCAACAATCACTGTGTTTCGATCTATGTATGGTTTCATTGAAAGTAGAGTTTGCTTTATGAAGTTTGTAGCTCCGGGATTGGGTGTGTAGATATTTATGATCGTTATGTCTTCTTGGAGGAACGATCAATTTAGTAGTATGTAGTAACGTTCTTTGTCTTTTCTTACTAATTTTATCTGATATGAGGATGGCAACTCCAGCCTGTTTTTTCGGGGTCGTTAGCTTGATAGAGTTTATTCCAACCTCTTGAAGACAGAAGAATGATGGATCTTGCTCTTTGATCCAACTAGATAGTCTATGCCGTTTAATTGGAGAGCTAAGTCCATTGATATGGAGAGTTAGAATTGAGTGATATTTATTAGTTCCTACCATTTTTAAAAGCTTTTATTAGGGCCTGTGTCTTGACGGTTCTTGTGGTCCTTAGATGGTAGGCTGTTTCGGTGCCATTTCTTTCCCTATATTGCATTTATTTTGGTTTTCTATGTATAGAACATCTTTGAGAATTCTCTGTAGTGTTGGTTTTGTTGCTACATATTGTTGCAGCTTTTCCCTAGAATGGAATGATTTTATTGTTCCCTCAGTTATGAATGAGAGCTTAGCTGGGTACAGTATTCTTGGTTGGTAGTTATTTGACTTAAGGGCATGACATATATGCTTCCAGACACTTCTTGCTTGCATGGTTTCTGCTGAGAAATCTGGGGTTATTCTGCTTGGTTTGCCTTTATAGGTGATTGATCCCTTCTACCTGGCTGCCTTTAGGATCCTTTCCTTGGTCTCTGTTGATCCAGTTTGGATTACACTATGGCGGTGGGGTGTTCTTTTCTGATCAGATCTGTTTGGGTTTCCAAAAGCTTCTTATATCTGGATGGGCCTGCCCTTCTGGATATTTGGCAAATTCTCTGAGATGATTCCCTGAAGTATATTTCCAATACAATTGACCTCTTTCTCCAGACCCTCCTCAATACCAATTAGTCTTAAATTAGGCTTCCTAATTGTATCTTGGACCTCCTGAAACGCTCTCTCATTTTTTCTAGATTTGGATTGACTCATTTTCTGTTCTTTCTCTATAACAAGTAAGTTATCTTCAGCCCTGGAAATTCTCTCTTCTGCATTGTCTAACCTGCTATCAAAGCTATCTACTTTATTTTTCATCTCCCTTGCTTCTAATTGCTCATTTTTGATGCCTTGCATCTCTTCTTTTAGATCATGTATGGGTTTCTTTAGCTCCTTGATTTCCATTTGAGTGGTTAGCTCAGTAGCTTTATTTTCTTTGGACATTTGCTGGAGTTCGGTCACCTTTTTATTTGTGGATTCTATGAATTCATCCATCTTTCTTTGAAAAACCTTTATTATGGCCTCCCTTATGGCTTCTTCTTTTTCACTTATCACCTTGATTATGGTTTCCTCTTGTTTAGCTATGGCTTCCTCCCTTATCTCTTTCTTTATATTTTCACATTTTTCATTAATGATGTTTATCAATTGCATTTGTATAGCACTTGGAAGACTCTCCTCTAGGTTTGGCAGTGACTATTCCATTGTCTGTTTACATTGAGTGGGGGATGTTGTTTCTTGATTTGACATTTTTCTTGAGTTTCTTTTTCTGCCCATTTGAAAATGGGAGCAAGATTAATACTACATGTGATTATAGTTTTTCAGATATTACCAACCTACACCTCTGTAGCTGGCAGCCACTAGAGGTTCACAAGTGTGGTTTGGTGTTATCACTCTTTATTTTTGTGCACTTACAGACCCGTCTAATACAACCACTTATAAGAGACTTATACCCACAACAATAAGCCTTTCAATCCACTCTCTATTGTCTTCAAGTTCCTCTGAGCCTAGAGAATAATTAAACAACTAAATATACAGTATTGCTCAACAGCCATCAAGTGTAGATCCGTGCAGTCTAAGGGTTGAAAGATGAAGTTGTGTAAGGAAGAATAAAATACCCCTCTTAGACAAAACAGTTCTTAACAGATAGGGCAATGCTGTAGGAAGTTCAACGGAAAAATCCAGTATTCATTACAATGCATGAAATCCTCCAAGAGCAATGTCAGTGGAAGTACACTCTCCTTTGTACCGGATCAAATACCATGAGGAAATAAAAGCAGATACACTGAAGTAGCATGAGGAAGAATAAAATACCCCGCATACACAAAAAAAATTCTTAACAGATAGAGCAATGCTGTAGGAAGTTCAATGCAAAAATCAAGTATCCATTACACCGGATGAAATCCTCCAAGAAGTAAAATCAGATACATTGAAGTTGCTTGTGGAAGAATTAATGACCACCTTTAGACAGAACAAATCTTAGCAGATAGAGAAATGTCGGTGTATGTACAGTCTACAGTGGGCCGGATCAAACACCACAAAAAAATATAAGCAGACACAGAGAAGTAGCGTGGGGAGGAATAAAATACCCTGCTTTGACAAAAAAGTTCTTAACACATAGAGCAATGCTGTAGGAAATACAATGAAAAATCCAGTATCCAGTACACTGGATGAAATTCTCCCAGTAGTAAAAGAAGATACACTGAACTTGAGTGAGGAAGAATAAATGACCACGTTTAGACAGAACAATTCAGCAGATAGAGAAATGTCGGTGGAAGTACAGTCTCTGTTGTACTGGATCAAAGAGCACGATGAAATAAAAGTAGAGACACTAAAGTTGCATGAGGAAGAAAAAACCACCTTCACAAAAAACATATCTTAGCATGTAGAACAATGATGTGGGATGTTCAACGCAAAAATCCAGTCTCCCTTGTACTGAATGAAAGACTTCGCCGAAATAGAAGCACATACATTGAAGTTGTGTGTGGAAGAATAAAGAACTCAATTACACTGAAGAATTATCAGCAGATAGAGCAACGTCGGTGTCAGTACAGTATCCTTTGTACCTAATTAAAAACCACGTGAAATAAAACAGATACACTGAAGTTGCATGAGGAAGAATACAGTATCTCGCTTAGGCAAAAAAGTTCTTAGCATATAGAACAATGCCGAAGGAAGTTCAACGCCAAAATTCAGTATCCATTACACTGGATGAAATTCTCCAAGAAGTAAAAGTAGATACATTGAAGTTGCTTGTGGAAGAATAAAGACCACGTTTTCACAGAAAAAAATCTTAGGAGAGAGAGCATGTCGGTGGAAGTACAGTCTCCATTTTACAGGAGGAAAGACCACGATGAAAAAAAAGTAGATACACTGAAGTTGCATGACGAAGAATACAATACCCCAGTTACAGTATCTCGCTTAGGCAAAAAAGTTCTTAGCGTATAGAACAATGCTGAAGGAAGTTCAACGCCAAAATTCAGTACCCATTACACTGGATGAAATACTCCAAGAAGTAAAAGCAGATATATTGAAGATGCTTGTGGAAGAATAAGTGAAGGAACAAATCTTAGCAGATAGAGCAATGTTGCTGGACATAGAGTGTCCATTGACAGGATTAAAGACTATGATGAAATAAATGCCGACACACTGAAGTTGTATGAGGAAGAATACAAGACCCCACTTAGAAAAAAAAGTACTTAGTAGCTAGAACAATGCCATAGGGAGTTCAACGCCAAAATCCATTGTACATTACACTGGATGAAATCCTCCAAGAAGTAAAAGTAGATTTATTGAGGTTGCGTTTGGAAGAATAAGTGACAGAACAAATATTAGCCAATAGAGCAATATTGGTGGACATACAGTGTCCATTGACTGGATTGAAGACTACGATGTCATAAACACAGATACACTGATGTTGCATGATGAAGAATACAGTACCCCGCTTAGACAAAATTTCTTACCAGATAGAACAATGCTGAAGGAAGTTCAACGCCAAAATTCATTATCCATTACACTGGATGGAATCATCCAAGAAGTAAAAGCCAATACATTGAAGTTGCTTGTGGAACAGTAAAGACCACGTTTTCACAGAACAAATCTTAGCAGATAGAGCATTGTCGGTGGAATAACTGTCTACGTTGCACCGGATCAAAGACCAGGATGAAATGAAATCAGATACACTGAAGTTGCATTAGGAAGTATACAATAGCCCGCTTAGACCAAAAAGGCTTAGTAGAGAAAACAATGCCATAGGAAGTTCAACGCAAAAATCTAGTATCCATTATGCTGGATGAAAGACCTCGAAGAGGTAAAAGCAGATACATTGATGTTACATGTGGAAGAATAAAGACCACATTTACACTTAAGAATTCTTAGCAGATACACGTAATGCCAGTGTAAGTACAGTGTCCTTTGCACTTGATCAAAGAACAGGATGAAATAAAAGCAGATACACTGAAGTTGCATGACGAAGAATACAATACCCCAGTTAGAAGAAAAAGTTCTTAGCAGATAGAACAATGCTGTAGGAAGTTCAATGGCCAAATACAGTATCCATTACAGTGGTTGAAATCCTCCAAGAGGTAAAAGCAGATACATTGCAGTTGCTTGTGGAAGAATAAACTATCACGTTTATACAGAACAAATCTAAGAAGATGGAGCAATGCTAGTGGACGTACAGTGTCCATTGACTGAATTAAAGACTATGCTGAAATAAACGAAGACACACTGAAGTTGCATGAGGCAGAATGCAAGACCCCGCTTACACAAAAAAGTTCTTAGCAGATAGAACAATGCCATAGGAAGTTCAACTGCCAAATCCAGTATCCATTACAGTGGATGAAATCCTCCATGATGTAAAAGCAGATACATTGAAGTTGCTTGTGGAAGAAAAAATGACCACGTTTAGACAAACGAAATCTTATTAAATAGAACAATGTTGGTGGACGTACAGTGTCCATTGATTGGATTAAAGACTACGATGAAATAAACAGAGATACTCTGAAGTTGCATGAGGAAGAATGCAATACCCCCCTTAGACAAAAAAGGTCTCAGCGGAAGAGTAAACAATCAGGTTTAAACAGAACAAATCTTAGCCAATAGAGTAATGTAAGTGGAAGTAGAGTCTCCGTTACTCCATTACACTGAAGTTACTTCTGGAAGAATAAAGACCATGTTTTCACAGAAAAAATTTGAGCAGATAGAACAATGTTGGTGGATGTACAGTGTCTGTTAGACTGGATCAAAGACCACGATGAAACAAAAGGAGATACACTGAAGTTGCATGAGGAAGAATACAAGACCACGCTTAAACAAAAAAGTTCTTAGCAGAGAAAACAATGCCATAGGAAGTTCGGTGCAAAAATCCAGTCTCCCTTATGCTGGATGAAAGTCCTCGAGGAAGTTAAAGGAGATACATTGAGGATGCTTGTGGAAGAATAAAGACCACATATTCACAGAACAAATCTTAGCAGATAGAGCAATGTAGGCAGAAGAACAGTCTCTGTTGTACAGGATTAGAGACCACAAGAATTAAAACAGATACAGTGAAGTTGCATGAGGAATACAGTATCCCGGTGAGGCAAAATGTTCTTAGCAGACAGAACAATGCCGTAGGAAGTTCAACAGCCAAATCCAGTATCCATTAGAGTGGATTAAATCTTCCAAGAAGTAAAAGCAGATTCATTGAAGATGCTTGTGGAAGAATAAATGACCACGTTTAGCCAGAACAAATCTTAGCAGATAGAAAAATGTTGGTGGACGTACAGCGTCCGTTGAATGGATTAAAGACTACGTTGAAAGAAACGCAGATACACTGAAGTTTCATGAGGAAGAATAAAATACCCCGCTTAGACAAAAAGTTCTTAGCAGATGGAACAATGCCATAGGAAGTTCAACCCCAAAATTCAATATCCATTACACTGGATCTAATCATCCAAGTAGTAAAAGCAGATATTGAATTTTCTTGTGGAAGAATAAAGACCACTTTTTCACAGAACAAATCTTAGCAGATAGAGAAATGTCAGTGGAGGAACAGTCTCCCTTGTACTGCATCAAAGACCAGGATGAAACAAAAGCAGACACACTGAAGTTACATGAGGAAGAACACAACACGCTGCTTAGACAAGAAAGTTCTTAGCAGATAGAACAATGCTGTAGGAAGTTCAGGCCAAAATACAGTATCCATTACACTGGATGAAATCCTCCAAGAAGTAAAAGCCGATACATTGAAGTTGCTTCTGGAAGAATAAACAATCACGTTTAGACAGAACAAATCTTTGCCGATATAGTAATGTAGGTGGAAGTACAGTCTCCCTTTCACTAGATGAAAGACCACGATGAAACAAAAGCAGAAACACTAAAGTTGCGTGAGGAAGAAGAAAACCACCTTTACATAGAACAAATGTAAGCATTAGAACAATGCGGCGGGATGTTCAACGGAAAAATCCAGTCTCCATTATAATGGATGAAAGACTTCGAAGAAGTAGAAGCAGATATATTGAAGTTGCCTGTGGAAGATTAAAGAACTCATTTACCCTTAAAAATTCTTAGAAGATTGAGTAATGTCGGTGTCACTACAATCTCCTTTGTACAGGATTAGAGACAACATGAAATAAAACAGATACACTGGAGTTGCATGATGCAGAATACAGTACCCTGCTTAGTCAAAAATGTTCTTAGCACATAGAACAATGCCGAAGGAAGTTCAACTCCAAAATTCAGTATCAATTACACTGGATGAAATCCTCCAAGAAGTAAAAGCAGATACATTGAAGTTGTTTGTGGAAGAATAAAGACCATGTTTTCACAGAACAAATCTTTGCACATAGAGCAATGTCGGTGGAAGAACAGTCTACATTGCAATAGATCAAAGACCACGATGAAACAAAAGCAGATACACTGTAGTTGCACAAGGAAGAATACAATATCCCACTTAGACCAAAAAGGCTTAGTAGAGAAAACAATGCCATAGGAAGTTTAATGCAAAAATCTAGTCTCCCTTTTGCTGGATGAAAGACCGCGAAGAAGTAAAAGCAGATACATTGATGTTGCATGTGGAAAAATAAAGACCACATTTACACTTAAGAAATTTTAGCAGATAGAGCAATATCGGTGTAAGTACAGTCTCCTTTCTACTTGATCAAAGAACACGATGAAATAAAAGCAGATACACTGAAGTTGCATGAGGAAGAATACAATACCCCAGTTAGACAAAAAAGTTCGTAGCAGATAGAACAATGCCGTAGGAAGTTCAACGGCCAAATCCAGTATCCACTACAGTGGGAGAAATCCTCCAAGAAGTAAAAGCAGATACATTGAAGTTGCGTGTGGAAGAATGAGAGAGAGAACAAATCTTAGCAGATAGAGCAATGTTGGTGGATGTACAGTGTCCGTTGACTGAATTAAAGACTACGATGAAATAAACGCAGATACACTGAAGTTTCATGAGGAAGAATACAAGGCCCCGCTTAGACAAAAATATTCTTAGCAGATTTAACAATGCCATAGGAAGTTCAACGCCAAAATCCAGTATCCATTACAGTGTATGAAATCCTCCAAGAAGTAAAAGCAGATACATTGAAGTTGCTTGTGGAAGAATAACATATCACGTTTAGAAAGAACATATCTTAGCAGAAAGAGCAACAATGGTGGAAGTACAGTCTCTGTTTTACTAGATGAAAGACCATGATGAAATAAAAGCAGATACACTGAAGTTGCATAACGATGAAAAAAATACTCCAATTACACGAAAAATTCTCAGCAGATAGAACAATGCCGTAGAAAGTACAACGCCAAAATCCAGTATCCATTACACTGGATGAAATCCTCCAAGAAGTAAAAGCAGATATATTGAAGTTGCTTGTGGAAGAATAAACTATCACGTTTAGACAGAACAAATCTTAGCAGATTGAGCAAAGTGGGTGGAAGTACAGTCTTCGTTTTACTAGATGAAAGACCACGATGAAATAAAAGGAGATACAACAAAGTTGCATGAGGAAGAGGAAAACCACCTTTACACAGAGCAAATCTTAGCATGTAGAACAGTGCTGTGGGAAGTTCAATGCAAAAATCCAGTCTCCCTTACACTGGATGAAAGACCTCGAGGAAGTAGAAGCAGATATATTGAAGTTGTGTGTGGTAGAATAAAGACCTCAAATACACTTAAGACTTCTTAGCAAATAGAGCAATGCCGGTGTCAGTACAGTCTCCTTTGTACAAGATTAGAGACCACTTGACATAAAAGAGATACATTGAAGTTGCAGTATTCTGCTTAGACAAAAAAGGTTCTTAGCAGATAGAACAATGCTGAAGGAAGTTCACCGCCAAAATTCAGTATCCATTACACTGGATGAAATCTTCCAAGAAGTAAAAGCAGATACACTGGAGTGGCTTGTGGAAGAATATAGACCACGTTTTCACAGAACAAATCTTTGCAGATTGAGGAATGTCGGCTGAAGAACAGTCTACATTGTACTGGATCAAAGACCACCATGAAACAAAAGCAGACACACTGAGGTTGCATGAGGAAGAATACAATACCCCGCTTAGACCAAAAAGGCTTAGAGAAAACAATGCTGTAGGAAGTTCAACGCAAAAATCTAGTCTCCCTCATGCTGAATGAAAGACCTTGAAGAAGTAAAAGCAGATACGTATATGTTGCATGTGGAAGAATAAAAACCACGATGGAACGAAAGCAGATACACTGAGGTTGCATGAGGAAGAATGCAAGAACCCGCTTAGCCAAAAAAGTTCTTAGCAGAGAAAACCATGCCGTAGGAAGTTCAACGCAAAAATCCAGTCTCCCTTATGCTGGATGAAAGACCTCGAGTTAGTTAAAGGAGATACATTAAAATTGCTTGTGGTGGAATAAAGACCACGTATTCACAGAACAAATCTTAACAGATAAAGCAATGTTGGTGGAAGAACACTCTCCGTTGTACAGGATTAGAGACCATGAGAATTAAAACAGATACACTGAAGTTGCATGATGAAGAATACAGTAACCCGCTGAGACAAAAAAAGTTCTTAGCAGATAGAACCATGTCATAGGAAGTTCAACGGCCACATCCAGTATCCATTACAGTGGATTAAATCCTCCAAGAAGTAAAAGCAGATTCATTGAAGATGCTTGTGGAAGAATAAATGACCATGTTTAGCCAGAACAAATCTTAGCAGACAGAACAACGTTGGTGGACATACATTGTACATTGTACTGGATTAAAGACCATGAAGAAATAAAAGCAGATACAATGAAGTTTCATGAGGTAGAATAAAATACCCCGCTTAGACAAAAAGTTCTTAGCAGATGGAACAATGCCATAGGAAGTTCAACCCCAAAATTCAATATCCATTTCACTGGATCTAATCCTCCAATTAGTAAAAGCAGATATTATATTTGCTTGCGGAAGAATAAAGACCACGTTTTCACAGAACAAATTTTACCAGATAGAGCAATGTCAGCGGAGGAACAGTCTTCCTTGTACTGCATCAAAGACCAGGTTGAAACAAAAGCAGATACACTGAAGTTACATGAAGAAGAATACAATAACCTGTTTATACAAGAAAGTTCATAGCAGAGAAACAATGCCGTAGGAATTTCAACGCCAAAATACAGTATCCATTACACTGGATGAACTCCACCAAGAAGTAAAAGCCGATACATTAAAGTTGCTTGTGGAAGAATAAACAATCACGTTTAGACAGAACAAATCTTAGCCGATATAGTAATGTGGGTGGAAGTACAGTCTCCCTTTCTCTAGACGAAAGACCACGATGAAACAAAAGCAGATACACTGAAGTTGCATGAGGAAGAAGAAAACCACCTTTACACAGAACAAATGTAAGCATGTAGTACAATGCTGCGGGATGTTCAACGCAAAAATCCAGTCTCCATTATAATGGATGAAAGACTTTGAGAAGTAGAAGTAGATATATTGAAGTTGCCTGTGGAAGATTAAAGAACTCATTTACCCTTAAAAATTCTTAGCAGATAGAGCAATGTCGGTGTCACTACAATCTCCTTTGTACAGGATTAGAGACAACATGAAATAAAACAGATACACTGGAGTTGCATGATGCAGAATACAGTACCCTGCTTAGTCAAAAATGTTCTTAGCACATAGAACAATGCCGAAGGAAGTTCAACTCCAAAATTTAGTATCAATTACACTGGATGAAATCCTCCAAGAAGTAAAAGCAGATACATTGAAGTTGTTTGTGGAAGAATAAAGACCATGTTTTCACAGAACAAATCTTTGCACATAGAGCAATGTCGGTGGAAGAACAGTCTACATTGCAATAGATCAAAGACCACGAAGAAACAAAAGCAGATACACTGTAGTTGCAGGAGGAAGAATACAACACCCCGCTTAGACCAAAAAGGCTTAGTAGAGAAAAGAGTGCCATAAGAAGTTTAACGCAAAAATCTAGTCTCCCTTTTGCTGGATGAAACACCGTGAAGAAGTAAAAGCAAATACATTGACGTTGCATGTGGAAGAATAAAGAACACATTTACACTTAAGAATTCTTAGCAGATAGAACTATATCGGTGTAAGAACAGTGTCCTTTGTACTTGATCAAAGAACACGATGAAATAATAGCAGATACACTGAAGTTGCATGACGAACAATACAATACCCCGGTTAGACGAAAAAGTTCGTAGCAGATAGAACAATGCCATAGGAGGTTCAACAGCAAAATCCAATATCCATTAGAGTGAATGAAATCCTCCAAGAAGTAGAAGCAGATACATTGAAGTTGCTTCTGGAAGAATAAATGACCACGTTTACACAGAACAAATCTTAGCAGATAGAGCAATGTTGGTGGACATACAGTGTCCATTTTACTAGATGAAATACCACGATGAAATAAAAGCAGATACACTAATGTTGCAAGAGGAAGAAGAAAACCACCTTTTCACAGAACAAATCTTAGCATGTAGAACAATGTTGTGGGATGTTCAACGCAAAAATCTAGTGTCCTTTACACTGGATGAAAGACCTCGAAGAAGTAAAAGCAGATGCATTGAAGTTGTGTGCAAGAATAAAGACCTCAATTACACTTAAGAATTCTTAGCAGATAGAGCAATGTCGGTGTCAGTACACTCTCCTTTGTACAGGATTAGAGACCACTTGTAATAAAATAAATACACTGAAGTTGCATGATGAAGAATACAGTACCCCGCTTAGAAAAAAATTCCTTAGGAGTTCAACGGAAAAATTTAGTCTCCCTTATGCTGGAGGAAAGACCGAAAAGAAGTTAAAGCAGATACATTTATGTTGCACGTGGAAGAATAAAGACCACATTTACACTTAAAACTTCTTAACAGATAGAGCAATGCCGGTGTAAGTACAGTGTCCTTTCTACTTGATTAAAGAAAAGGATGAAATAAAAGCAGATACACTGAAGTTGCATGACGAAGAATACAATACCCCAGTTGGATGAAAAAGTTCTTAGCAGATAGAACAATGCCGTAGGAAGTTCAAGGGCCAAATCCAGTATCCATTACAGTGGGAGAAATCCTCCAAGAAGTAAAAGCAGATACATTGAAATTGCGTGTGGAAGAATAAGTGGCAGAACAAATCTTAGCAGATAGAGCAATGTTGGTGGATGTACCGTGTCAGTTCACTAGGTTAAAGACTACGATGAAATAAACGCAGATACACTGAAGTTGCATGAGGGAGAATGCAAGACCATGCTTAGAGGAAAATTTTCTTAGCAGATTTAACAATGAAGTAGGAAGTTCAACGCCAAAAATCCAGTATCCATTACACTGGATGAAATCCTCCAAGAAGTAAAAGCAGATACATTGAAGTTGCTGTGGAAGAATAAACTATCACATTTAGAAACATAATATCTTAGCAGGCAGAGCAACAATGGTGGAAGTACAATCTCCCTTTTACTAGATGAAAGATCACGGTGTAATAAAGGAGATACACTAAAGTTGCATGAGGAAGAAGAAAACCACCTTTACACAGAACAAATCTCAGCATGAAGAACATTGCTCTGGGATGTTCATCCAGTATCCCTTACAGTGGATGAAAAACCTTGAGGATGTAGAAGCAGATACATGGAAGTTGTGTGTGGAAGAATGAAGACCTCAATTACACTTAAGAATTCTTAGCAGATAGAGCAATGTCGGTGCCAGTACAATCTCCTTTGTACAGGATTAGAGTCCACGTGAAATAAAATATATACACTGAAGTTGCATGATGAAAAATACAGTACACCGCTTAGACAAAAAAGTTATTAGCAGACAGAACAATGTCGAAAGTAGTTCAATGTCAAAATTCAGTATCCATTACACTGAATGAAATCCTCCAAGAAGTAAAAGCAGATACATTGAAGTTTCTTGTGGAAGAATAAACTATCATGTTAGGCACAACAAATCATAGCAGATATAGCAATGTCGGTGGAAGTACAGTCTCCATTTTACTATATGAAAGACCACAATGAAATAAAAGCAGATACACTAAAATTGCATGAGGAAGAAGAAAACCACCTTTACATACAAAAATCTTAGCACGTAGAATAATGCTGTGGGATGTTCAACCCAATAATCCAGTCTCCCTTATAGTGGATGAAAGATCTGGAGGAAGTAGAAGCAGATACTTTGTGTGTGGAAGAATAAAGACCTCAATTACACTTAAGAATTCTTAGCAGAGAGAGCAATGTCGGTGTCAGTACACTCTCCTTTTTACATGATTAGAGACCACGTGAAATAAAAGAGATACACTAAAGTTGCATGAGAAAGAAGAAAACCACCTTTACACAGAACAAATCTTAGCATGTAGAAAAATGCTGTGGGATGTTCAACGCAAAAATACAGTCTCCCTTATACTGGATTAAAGACCTCGAGGAAGTAGATGCAGATACATTGAAGTTGTGTGTGGAAGAATAAAGACCTCAGTTAGGCTTAAGAATTCTTAGCAGATAGAGCAATGTCGGTGTCAGTACAGTCTCCTTTGTACAGGATTAGAGTCCACGTGAAATAAAACAGACACACTGAAGTTGAATGATGAAGAATACATTACCCCGCGTGGACAAAAAGTTCTTATCAGATAGAATAATGCCGAAGGTAGTTCAACGCCAAAATTCATTATCCATTACACTGTATGTAATCCTCCAAGAAGTAAAAGCAGATGCATTGAAGTTGCTTATGGAAGAATAAACTATCACATTTAGACAGAACAAATCTTAGCAGATAGAGCAATGTCGGTGGAAGTACAGTCTCTGTTTTACTAGATGAAAGACCATGATGAAAAAAAAGCAGATACACTGAAGCTGCATGACGAAGAATACAATACCCCGGTTAGATGAAAAATTCTTAGCAGATAGAACAATGCCGTAGGAATTGCAACTCCAAATCCAGTATCCATTACACTGGATGAAATCCTCCAAGACGAAAGAGCAGTTACATTGAGGTTGCTTGTGGAAGAATAAACTATCACGTTTAGACAGAATAAATCTTAGCAGATAGAGCAAAGTCGGTGGAAGTACAGTCTCCGTTTTACTATATGGATGACCACGAAGAAGTAAAAGCAGATAGACTAAAGTTGCATGAGGAAGAAGAAAACCACCTTCACATTGAACAAATCTTAGCATGTACAACAAGCTGTGGGATGTTCAATGCAAACATTCTGTCTCCCTTATACTGGATGAAAGTCCTCGAAGGAGTAAAAGCAGATACATTGAAGTTGTGTGTGGTAGAAGAAAGACCTCATTTACACTTAAGAATTCTTAGCAGATAGAGCAATGTCGGTGTCAGTACAGTCTCCTTTTTACAGGATTAGAGACCACGTGAAATAAAACAGATACAAGGAAGTTGCATGATGAAGAGTACAGTACCCTGCTTAGACAAAAATTCTTAGCAGATAGATGCATGAGGAAGAATACAATACCACGCATAGACCAAAGGCTTAGTAGAGAAAACAATGCCATACGAAGTTCAACGCAAAAATCTAGTCCCCCTTATGCTGGATAAAAGACCTCGAAGAAGTGAAAGCATATACATTGATGTTGCATGTGGAAGAATAAAGACAACATTTACACTTAAGAATTCTTAGCAGACAGAGCAATGCCGGTGTAAGTACAGTGTCCTTTGTACTTGATCAAAGAACACGATGAAATAATAGCAGATACACTGAAGTTACATGACGAAAAATACAATACCCCGGTTAGACAAAAAAGTTCTTAACCGATAGAACAATGCCGTAGGAGGTTCAACAGCCAAATCCAGTATCCATTAGAGTGGATGAAATCCTCCAAGAAGTAAAAGCAGATACATTGAATTTGCTTGTGGAAGAATAAATGACCACGTTTAGACAGAACAAATCTTAGCAGATACAGCAAAGTCGGTGGAAGTACAGTCTCCGATTTACTAGATGAATGACCACGATGAAATAAAACCAGATAGACGAAAGCTGCAAGAGGAAGAAGAAAACCACCTTTTCACAGAACAAATCTTAGCATGTAGAACAATGTTGTGGGATGTTCAACGCAAAAATCTAGTGTCCTTTACACTGGATGAAAGACCTCGAAGAAGTAAAAGCGGATGCATTGAAGTTGTGTGTGCAAGAATAAAGACTTCATTTACACATAAGAATTCTTAGAAGATAGAGCAATGTCAGTGTCAGTACAGTCTCCTTTGTACAGTATTTGAGACAACATGAAATAAAACAGATACACTAAAGTTGCATGATGAAGAATACAGTACCCTGCTTAGAAAAAATTTCTTAGCAGATAGAACAATGCCGAAGGAAGTTCAACGCCAAAATTAAGTATCCATTACACTGGATGAAATCCTCCGAGAAGTAAAAGCAGATACATTGAAGTTGCATGTGGAAGAATAAACTATCACGTTTACACAGAACAAATCTTAGCAGATAGAGCAATGTCGTTGGAAGTACAGTCTCCGTTTTACTAAATTAAAAACCATGATGAAATAAAAGCAGATACACTAAAGTTGCATGAGGAAGAAAAAAACCACCTTTACACAGAACAAATCTTAGCATGTAGAACAGTTCTCTAGGATGTTCAAAGCAAAAATCCAGACTCCCAAATACTGGATGAAAGACCTTGAGGAAGTGGATGTAGATACATTGAAGTTGTGTGTGGTAGAATAAAGACCTCAATTACAATTAAGAATTCTTAGCAGATAAAGCAATGTCGGTGTCAGTAAAGTCTCCTTTGTAGAGGTAGAGATCAGGTGATATAAACAGATACACTGAAGTTGCAAGATGAAGAATACAGTACCCTGCTTAGGCAAAAACGTTCTTAGCAGATAGAAGAATGCCGAAGGAAGTTCAACGCCAAAATCCAGTATCCATTACACTGGGTGAAATCCTCCAAGAAGTAAAGCAGTTACATTGAAGTTGCTTGTGGAAGAGTAAACGATCACGTTTAGACAGAACAAATGTTAGCAGATAGAGCAATCTCGGTGGAAGTACAATCCGTTTTACTAGATGAAAGACCACGATGAAATGAAAGCGGATACACTAAAGTTGCATGAGGAAGAAGAAAACAACCTTTACAAAGAACAAAACTTAGCATGTAGAACAATGATGTGGGATGTTCCACGCAAAAATACAGTCTCCCTTATACTGGATGAAACACCTCAAGAAGTAGATGCAGATACATTGAAGTTGTGTGTGGAAGAATAAAGACCTCATTTACACTTTAAAATTCTTAGCAGACAGAGCAATGTCGGTGTCAGTACAGTCTCCTTTGTACAGGATTAGAGACCACCTTAAATAAAACAGATACACTGAAGTTGCATGATGAAGAATACAGTATCCCGCTTAGACAAAAATGTTCTTAGCAGATAGAACAGTGCCGAAGGAAGTTCAACACCAAAATTCAGTATCAATTACAACTGGATGAAATCCTCCAAGAAGTAAAAGCAGATACACTGAAGTTGCTTGTGGAAGAATGAACCATCACGTTTAGACTGAAAAATCCCAGCATATAGAGCAATGTTGGCGGAAGACCAGTCTACATTGTACTAGATCAAAGACCACGATGAAACAAAAACAGATACACTGAAGTTGCATGAGGAAGAATACAATACCCCGCTTATACAAAAAAGGCTTAGCAGAGAAAACAATGTGGTAGGAAGTTCAACGCAAAAATCTAGTCTGCCTTTTGCTGGAGGAAAGACCTCGAAGAATAAAAGCAGATACATTGATGTTCCATGTGGAAGAATAAAGACTTCATTTACACTTAAGAATTCTTAGCAGATAGAGCAATGTTGGTGTAAGTACCGTGTCCTTCTACTTGATCAAAGAACACGATGAAATAATAGCAGATACGCTGAAGTTGCATGACGAAGAATACAATACCCTGGGTAGACGAAAAATTTCTTAGCAGATACAACAATGCCATAGGAAATTCAACGGCCAAATCCGGTATCCATTACAGTGGATGAAATCCTCCAAGAAGTAAAAGCAGATACATTGAAGTTGCTTGTGGAAGAATAGATGACAGAACAAATCTTAGCAGACAGAGCAATGTTGGTGGATGTACAGTGTCCAGTGCAATAAACTACGATGAAATAAATGCAGATACACTGAAGTTGCATGAGGAAGAAGAAAGACCACGTTTTCACAGAACAAATCTTACCAGATAGAGCAATGTTGGAAGAAGACCATTCTCCATTGTACTGGATGAAAGAACACAATGAAACATAGCAGATACACTGAAGTTTTATGAGGAAGAATACAATACCTCGCTTAGACCAAAAAGGGATAGTAGAGAAAACAATGCTGTACGAAGTTCAACGCAAAAATCTAGTGTCACTTATGCTGGATAAAACACCTCCTAGAAGTAAAAGCAGATACACTGATGTTGAGTGTGGAAGAATAAAGACTACATTTACACTTAAGAATTCTTAGCAGATAGAGCAATGCCGATGTAAGCACAGTGTCCTTTCTAATTGATCAAATAACATGATTAATAAAAGCAGATAAAGTGAAGTTGCATGACAAAGAATACCATACCCCGGTTAGACGAAAAAGTTCTTAGCACATAGAACAATGCCGTAGGAACTTCAAAGGCTAATCCACTATCCACTACAGTGGATGAAATCCTCCAGGAAGTAAAAGCAGATACATTGAAGTTGTTGTGGAAGAATAAATGACAGAACAAATCTTAGCAGATAGAGCAATGTTGGTGGATGTACAGTGTTGACTGGATTAAAGACTACGATGAAATAAACTCAGATACACTGAAGTTGCATAAGGAAGTATACAAAACCCCGCTTAGACAAAAAAGTTCTTAGCAGATACAATAAGGCTGAGGAAGTTCAACGCCAAAATTCAGTATCCATTACAGTGGATGAAATCCTCCAAGAAGTAAAAGCATATACATTGAAGTTGCTTGAAGAAGAATAAACTATCACTTTCAGACAGAACAAATCTTAGCCGACAGAGCAATGTCAGTGGAAGTACAGTCTCTGTTTTACTAGATGAAAGACCACGATGAAATAAAAGCAGATAGACTAAAGTTGCATGAGGAAGAAGAAAACCACCTTTACACAGAACAAATCTTAGCATGTAGAACAATGCTGGGGGTTGTTCAACGCAAAAATCCAGTCTCGCTCATACTGGATGAAAGACCTCAGGATGTAGAAGTAGATACACTGAAGTTGTGTGTAGAAGGATAAAGACCTCATTTTCAAGCTAATTGAAAGGACTTCCAGGATAGTGAAACAAAAGCCATATAATGAATGATTGTTGTCCTTAATGTACTATGTTGTCTCTCATCTCCTTTGCTGTCCCTTGGTTATCTCATATTGGTATAGTATCTCACCTTGTTATCTGATTTATTGAATTTATTTGTATTTGGATATTTGAAATTTGATAGGGAAGGGGGGAAAACCAAGACGGGTGGGGGGTGTGGGGGGGAGGGATACGGGTACCAAGACATGTGAAAGGGTATCAATGTATGTGAATTAATGCACCTTCTATCTGGCAAATATCATGTAACCCTTTTACTAATTACAATAAAAAAAGACCTCATTTTCATGTAAGAATTCTTAGCAGAGGGAAGGAAGATGGCACCGAGACAATAGGGAGGCCGCCAGGCTCTCTCTCACAAAAAGAGATAACCAGGGAATCCCACAAGCCAATTATCTTAAGAAATCCACAACAACAAACTCAAAAAGCAATGGAGTAGGACTTAAACAGGGAAAGAAATCCAGATAAAGGTCACATCCAACTTTCTCAAAGAATTCGGAACGGGAGGACCCCTCCCCCACCTTTATCCATGGGCTCCAAGCCCCGAAAAGTGGAGGCAGGCAAAGGGCGCCAGGCTGGGTGCCCGACTGCTGCAGATACCAGCACAGGACTGGGCAAGCGAACCGCGGTAGTAGTTGAACCCAGACGCGGAACCAGAATAGCAAGCACCAGAACACAGACACGGCACACAGGCGGCAGCGGAGACCCGAGGGGAGTGAAAGACTCCCCACAACCATGGAACACCCACAGACAGAACGCAGAGGCGTGAGTAATACAGCGCGGCCCCAAACACATCAGGAAAGCAGAGCTGGTGCCAAGCAATTGAACTTAACTCAGACTCCTCCACTCCGCCCGAGAAGGACTGTTGGGAGCAGGGGGGCAAGGAAGTTAGAATCCTGTCCCTTCCCTCAACAGCCCCCTCCCTCAGGCCATTGACTGGAGATTGACAGGCGGGCTACCTAAGACCCAGCATCCCACCAAGGGAGGCGGGGCTGTCCCAACTCCCATCCGCCCAATGGGCTCAACCCCCAGCCCTCTGACTGGAGGCTGACAAGGGGGCAGACACTAAGATTCAGCAGCCCACCAGGGGAGGCGGAGCTTTCCCAGCTCCCACCTGCCCACCAGGCTCCTCTTCCAGGCCACTGGATCTGGAGAGTGGAGGACACTTGGACCCTGCCTTACAACAGTGGGTAGGGGATGCGGGAAAATAGGAGCCAGCATCTGCCCCCCCTCAATTCTTGAGTGGGGCATCCTCCAGCTGGGAATCCTGAGCAAGACAGCACCGAGGGGCCCCCCAGAGTCACAGACTCTGACAAAGCAGTGGAAACACAGCAGGGATCTGAAGGGCCGACCAGCAGCCAGGCTCCCCTTCTGAGAATCAAAAAGGCGCGGCTCTGCCCTTGGAGCCCATTTCCTCAGATGGGCCCCACCACTGGGAACAGAGGGGTCTCCTGCTGGTCCTGCTGAGAGCCCCTGGAAACTTTCAATCCCCAGACCCTTGTCTTGGGGCCGCTCTTGGAAGCAGCACAGGAAAATGTCTGCCCAGCACGCTCAGACTGAAGCTCGCAGATTCATCCCAGGGTCCACTGTGAGTCCACTGGTTGGGCTAAGAGCTACTCATGCAGCAACACATAAGTTTTATTCTAATACTTTCCAAACTTTGTACTCAAATACACTACCTACTTACCAACTAAGGTCAGATTTCTCAGCAGAGAATATGCAAGCAGGAAGTGACTGGAGATTATATGTAATGCCCTGAAGTCAAATAACTACCAACCAAGAATACTGTACCATTCCATTCCAGGGAATGAACATTCCATTCCAGGGAAAAACTGCAACAATATGTAGCAACAAAACCAACAATACAGAGAATTCTCAAAGAGGTTCTATACATAGAAAATCAAAATAAATGCAATATAGGGAAAGAAATGGCACCTAAACAGCATACCATCTAAGGACCATAAGAACTGTCAAGACACAGGCCCTAATAAAAACTTTTAAAAATGGGAGAAATTAATAAATATCTCTCAATCCTAACTCTCAATATCAATGGACTTAACTCTCCAATTAAACAGCATAGGCTGTCTAGTTGGATCAAAAACAAGAGCCATCATTCTGCTGTCTTCAAGAGATGCATCTTACCAAAAAAAATCATCTTTTGAAAGTGAGAGGTTGGAATAAACTCTATCAAGCTAACAGCTCCCATAAACTGGCTGGAGTTGCCATCCTCATATCAGATAAAATAGACTTCAAACTAAAATTAGTAAGAAAAGACAAAGAAGGTTACTACATACTACTAAAGGGATATTTCCTCCAGGAAGACATAACAATACTAAATATTTACACGCCCCATCCCGGAGCTCCAAACTTCCTCAAGCAAACTTTACTTACACTGAAACCATACATAGATCGAAACAGAGTGATTGTCGGTGACTTTAACACAACACTCTCACCTATGGACAGATCAACAAGGCAAAACTTCAATAGAGAAACCTTAGAACTGAACAACTACATAGACCAAATAGATCTAAAGACATCTGAAAAATATTCCACCCAGCAAAAACACAATATACATTTTTCTCAGCAGCACATGGAACATTTTCCAAAATAAACCACATCTTACGCCATAAAACAAACCTGGACAGATTCAGAAACACTGAAATTATTCCATGCACATTCTCAGACCACAAAGGCATCAAATTGGAACTGAACACACATCTCCACCAACGAAAACCCTGTATCTCATGGAGACTGAACAACACATTATTGAATCACCAATGGGTCATCGAAGAGATCAGAACAGAAATCCAACAGTTTATGAAATTTAACAATAAGGAGCACAGAAAATACCAACTCCTTTGGGACACAGCAAAGACAGTACTCAGAGGAAAATTTATAGCGGTGAGTGCCTACAACAACAAGTTGGAAAAATCGCAAACCAACAACTTAATGTCTCACCTTCAGCTCCTGAAGAAAGAGCAACAAACCAACCCTAATCCCAGTAGAAGGAAGCAAATTATTAAAATCAAAGCAGAATTAAATGATTTGGAATCCAAAAAAAACTATAGAAAGAATCAACAAAACAAGGAGTTGGTTCTTTGAAAGAATTAACAAAATTGACAAACCCTTAGGAAATCTTACCAAAAACACAAAAGAGCATATCGAAATAAACAAAATCGCAGGCGAAAATGGTAATATCATGACAGAAATTCCCAAGATCCACAATATCATGAGGGAATACTTCTCAAACATTTATGCCAACAAATTTGAGAATCTAGAAGAAATGGATGAATTCCTAGCCAATATTAACATACCCACCCTGAACCAAGAAGAACTGACCCAACTCAACAGGCCTATTTCAAGCTCGGAAATTGAAATGGCAATTATATATAGAACTTCCACCTAAGAAAAGCCCAGGGCCAGATGGATTCACGGCAGAATTCTATAAGGTCTTCAAAGCAGAGCTCACACCAATACTCCTCAACCTGGTCAACGAAATTGAAAATGAAGGTTCCTTACCAAACTCATTCTATGAAGCCAGTATAACCTTCATCCCCAAACCAGACAGAGACTCATCAAAGAAAGAGAACTATAGACCTATATCTTTGATGAACATCGATGCAAAACTTCTCAACAAAATACTGGCCAACCGTCTACAACAACTCATCAAAAAAATTATACACTATGATCAAACTGGATTCATCACGGGGAGGCAAAGCTGGTTCAAATTACGCAAATCAATTAATATAATTCAACACATCAACAGGAGCAAGGACAAAAATCACATGATTGTCTCAATGGTTGCAAAAAAGGCATTTGACAAGATCCAACACCCCTTTATGTTAAAAGCTCTGGAGAAACTAGGATCCATGGAACATTCCTCAAAATAATAAAGGCTGTGTATGAAAATCTCACTACTAGTATTACACTTAATGGTGAAAATCTAAAGCCATTCCCTCTAAAATCAGGAACGAGACAAGGATGCCCACCCTCTCCACTACTCTTTAACATAGTACTAGAATTCCTAGCAAGTGCAATAAGGCAAGAAGCAAGCATAAACGGGATCCAAGTAGGGAAAGTAGAAATAAATCTATCCCTTTTTGCAGATGACATGATTCTGTACCTAAAGAAACCTTAGGCTCAATGGTTTCCCTCATTCATCATGACCTGTAGAAACCTTGGGCTCTACTAGCAGAGATTTGCAATAGAGCAAAAACTTGATACATAAGCACATATAGTATGAAGCTAATTGAATGGACCTCTAGGATATTGAAAAAAAGCCATATAATGAATGAATGCTGTCCTGACTGTGCTATGTTATCTCATCTCTTTTGCTGTTCCTTTGTTATCTCATATTGACACAATATCTCACTTTGTTATCTGATATATTGGATACATTTGTATTTGGTTGCTTGAAATTGGACAGGGAAGAGGAAAACCAAGAGGGGGATGGGGGGGATGGTAATGGGACCAAGACATGTCGAAGGGTAATAAATAAAAAAAAGAAACCTATAGACTCTACTCCCAAGCTCCTTGATTCAAAACTTTGGAAGAGTAGCAGGCTATAAAATTAACCCTCAAAAATCAACTGCCTTCCTTTACGCCAACACTGAGAGGAACGAGGCAATAATCAGGAAAGAAACTCCTTTCACAATAGCCTCAAAGAAAACAAAGTACCGAGGAATTAGCTTAACTAAGAATGTAAAGGACCTTTGTGATGAAAACTTTAAAACCCAAAAAAAGGAAATTAAAGCAGAACTAAGGAAATGGATAAACCTCCCAGGCTCCTGGATTGGAAGAATCAATATTGTGAAAATGACAGTTTTGCCAAGGGCTATCTACAAATTCAACGCAATACCCATCAATATCCCAATGGCATTCTTTAAAGAAATAGAAGAGGCAATTCAAAATTTCATATGGAATAATAAAAGACCCCCTATAGCAAAAACACTTCTTAGCAGAAAGAACAGGGCTGGAGGAATTTCAATATCAAACTTTAGACTCTATTACAGAGCTATAATTCTCAAAACAGCTTGGTACTGGCACAAGAACAGGCCTGAATACCAATGGAATAGCACCGAGGAATCAGATATTAAAACACAGACCTATGGCCACCTAATCTTTGATAAGGGAGCCAAAAAAAATAGAATGGAAGAAAGACAGCCTCGTCAACAAGTTGTGCTGGCAGAGCTGGTTAAGCACCTGCAGAAAACTAAAGTTGGATCCTTCTTTGTCACCCTGCACTAGAATTAACTCCAAATGAATCAAAGACCTGGAGTTAAAACTTGCACACTGAAAACTTTACAGGAAGGAATAGGAGATACACTAGGCCTCCTTGGCACAGGTAGAAACTTTCTTAATAAGGACCAAGAATCACAACAAATCAGAGAAAGGCTGGATAAGTGGGACTGCATTAAACTGCAGAGCTTTTGTATGGCAAAGGACATAGCTAGTAAATTAATTAGGAAGCCGACAGAGTGGGAGAAGATCTTCACCAACCAAACAACGGACAAAGGCCTCATATCTAAAATATATCAACAACTCAAAAAATTGAATCACTCCAAAACTAATCTCCAAAGTGACAACCATCCCATTAAAAAATGGGCCAAAGCCTTAAAGAGAGTCTTCTCTGAAGAAGACACAAAAATGGCCTATAGACACATGAAGAAATGCTCAACATCTCTGGTCATAAAAGAAATGCAAATCAAAACAACTCTAAGATTCCACCTCACTCCAGTTAGAATGGCCAGGTTCAGGAAAACAATAATAACAGATGCTGGAGGGGATGGGGCCAGGAGGGATCACTACTGCACTGTTGGTGGGATTGAAAACTCGTTCAACCAGTATGGAAAGCAGTGTGGCAGTGCCTCAAAAGGCTAAACATAGAACTCCCCTATGACCCAGCAATTCCACTACTTGGCATTTACCCAACCATCCAGAAACAAGGGCATACTAAATCCACTGTCACAACAATGTTCATTGCAGCACTATTCACCATAGCAAAAATATGGAACCAACCTAGATGTCCCTCAGTTGATGAGTGGATCAACAAGTTGTAGTATTTGTACACAATGGAATTCTATGCTGCTGTCAGAAAGAACGACATCGCCCCATTTGTTAGGAAATGGAAAGACTTAGAAAAAATCATATTAAGTGAAGTAAGCCAGACTCAAAGGAACTTAGGCTCAATGGTTTCCCTCATTTGTCATAATCAGTAGAAACCTTGGGCTCTACTAGCAGAGATCTGCAATAGAGCAAAATCTTGATACATAAACCCATATAGTATGAAGCTAATTGAAAGGACCTCCAGGATATTGAAACAGAAGCCATATAAGGAATGATTGTTTTCCTTAATGTACTATGTTATCTCTCATCTTCTTTGCTGTCCCTTGGGTACCTCATATTGTTACAGTATCTCACTTTGTTATCTGATATATTGAATTTATTTGTATTTGGATATTTGAAATTTGATAGGGAAGGGGGGAAAACCAAGAAGTGTGGGGGGGTGGGAGGGAGGGTAAAGGGTACCAAGACATGTGAAATGGTATCAATGTATGTGAATTAATGCACCTTCTATCTGGCAAATATCATGTAACCCTTTTATTAAGTACAATAAAAATTTTTTAAAAAAAGGAATTCTTAGGAGATAGAGCAATTTAGGTGTCAGTACAGTCTCCTTTATACAGGATTAGAGAAAACATGAAACAAAGCAGATACACTGAAGTTGCATGATGAAGAATGGGGTACCCCGCTTAGACAGAAATGTTCTTAGTAGATAGAACAATGCCGAAGGAAGTTCAATGCCAAAATTCACTATCCATTACAGTTCATGAAATCCTCCAAGAAGTAAAAGCAGTTACATTGAAGTTGCTTGTGGAAGAATAAATGACCACGTTTAGACAGAACAAATCTTAGCAGATAGAGCAATGTCGGTGGAAGTACAGTCTCCATTTTACTAGATGAAAGACCACGATGAAAAAAAAGCAGATACACTAAAGTTGCACGACAAAGAATATAATACCCAGGTTAGAGGAAAAATTCTTAGCCGATAGAACAATGCCGAAGGAAGTTCAACGCCAAAATCCAATATCCATTACACTGGATGTAATCCTCCAAGAATTAAAAGCAAATACGTTGAATTTGCTTGTGGAAGAATAAACTATCACGTTTAGACAGAACAAATCTTAGCAGATAGAACAAAGTCGGTGGAAGTACAGTCTCCATTTAACTAGATGAAAGACCAAGATGAAATAAAAGCAGATAGACTAAAGTTGCATGAGGAAGAAGAAAACAACCTTTACACAAAACAAATCTTAGCTTGTAGAACAATGCTGTGGGATGTTCAATGCAAAAATCGAGTTTATCTTACACTGGATGAAAGACCTCGAAGAAGTAGAAGAAGACACATTGAAGTTGTGTGTGTAAGGATAAAGACCTCATTTATATTTAAGAATTCTTAGCAGATATAGCAATGTCGGTGTTGGTACATTCTCCTTTGTACACGATTAGATACCATGTGAAATAAAACAGATACAGTGAAGTTGCATGATGAAGAATACAGTGCCCTGCTTAGACAAAAAAGTTCTTAGCAGATAGGACAATGCCAAAGGAAGTTCAACGCCAAAATTCAGAATCCATTACACTGGATGAAATCCTCAAAGAAATAAAAGCAGATATATTGAAGTGGCTTGTGGAAGAATAAAGACCACCTTATCACAGAACAAATCTTAGCAGATAGAGCAATGTCGGCGGAAGAACAGTCTACATTGTACTGGATCAAAGACCCCAATGAAACAAAAGCAGACATGCTGAAGTTGTCTGCGGAAGAATACAATACCCCGGTTAGACGAAAAAGTTCTTAGCAGATAGAACAATGCAGTAGGAAGTTCAACGGCCAAATCTAGTATCCATTACAGTGGATGAAATACTCCAAGATGTGAAAGCAGATACTTTGAAGTTGCTTGTGGAATAATAAATGACCATGTTTAGACAGAACATATCTTAGCAGAAAGATCAATGTTGGTGGTGGTACAGTGTGCGTTGCATTGGATTAAAGACTATGATGAAATAAGCGCAGATACAGTGAAGTTGCATGAGGAAGACTACAAGAGCTCGCTTAGAGAATACAGATTTTAGCAGATAGAATAATGCCGAAGGAAGTTCAATGCCAAAATCCATTATCAATTCACTGGATGTAATCCTCCAAGAAGTAAAAGCATATATATTGAAGTTGCTTGTGGAAGAATAAGACCACGTTTAGAAAGAACAAATCTTAGCAGATTGGGCAATCTCAGTGGAAGCACAGTCTTCGTTTTAGTAGACGAAAGATCATGATGAAAGGAAAGCAGATACACTGAAGTTTCACGAGGAAGAATACAATACCCACTTAGACCAAAAAGGCTTATTAGAGAAAACAGTGCCATAGGGAGTTCAACGCAAATATTTAGTCTCCATTATATTGGATAAAAGACCTCGAAGAAGTAGAAGCAGATACATTGAAGTTACGTATGGAAGTATAAAGACCTCATTTACACTTAAGAATTCTCAGCAGATAGAGCAATGGCGGAGTAAGTATAGTGTCATTTCTACAGGATTGAGACCACGTGAAATAAAACAAATACACTGAAGTTGCATGATGAAGAATACAGTACCCCGCTTAGACAAAAATGTGTTTAGCAGATTGAACAATGCCGAAGGAGGTTCAACGCCAAAATACAGTGTCTGATACACTGGATGAAATCCTCCAAGAAGTAAATGCAGATACATTGAAGTTGCTTGTGGAAGAATAAAGACCACCTTTTCACAGAAAAATCTTAGCAGATAGAGCAATGTCGGCGGAGGAACAGTCTACATTGTACTGGATCAAAGACCGTGATGAAACAAAAGCAGATACATTGAAGTTGCATAAGGAAGAATTCAAGACCAAGCTTAGACAAAAAAATTCTTCACAGATAGCACAATTCCGACGGAAGTACAACGCCAAAGTGAAGTATCCATTACACTGGATGAAATCCTCCAAGAAGTAAAAGCAGATACATTGAAGTTGCTTTGGAAGAATAAACTATCACGTTTAGACAGAACAAATCTTGGCAGATACAACAATGTCGGTGGAAGTACAATCCGTTTTACTAGAAGAAAGACCACGATGAAATAAAAGCAGATATACTAAAGTTGCATGAGGAAGAAGAAAACAACCTTATATAGAACAAATCTTAGCATGTAATACAATCCTGTGGGATGTTCAACGCAAAAATCAAGTTTAACTTACATTGGATGAAAGACCTCGAAGAAGTAGAAGCAGATACATTGAAGTTGCGTGTGGAAGAATGAAGATCTCATTTACACTTAAGAATTCTCAGCAAATAGAGAAATGTCGGTGTCAGTACAGTCTCCATTGTACAGGATTAGAGACCACGTGAAATAAAAAGATAAACTGATGTTGCATGATGAAGAATACAATACCCTGCTTAGAAAAAGTAGTTCTTAGCAGGCAGAACAATGCCGAAGGAAGTTCAACGCCAAAATTCAGTATCCATTACATTGCATGAAATCCTCCTAGAAGTAAAAGCAGATACATTGAAGTTGCTTGTGGAAGAATAAACTATCACGTTTAGACACAACAAATCTTAGGAGATAGAGCAATGTCAGCGGAAGAATAGTCTGCATTGTACTGTATCAAAGTCCACGATGTAACAAATGCAGATACACTGATGTTGCATGAAGAAAAATACAATACCCCGCTTAGACTAAAAAGGCTTAGTAGAGAAAAAAATGCCTGAAGAAGTTCAACGCAAAAATCTCGTCTCCTTTATGCTGGATGAAAGACCTCGAACAAGTGAAAGCAGATACATTGATGTTGCATGTGGAAGAATAAAGACCACATGTACACTTAAGAATTCTTAGCAGACAGAGGAATGTCGGTGTATGTACAGTGTCCTTTGTACTTGATCAAAGATGAAATAAAAGCAGATACACTGATGTTGCATGAGGAAGAATACAATACTCCGGGTAGACGAAAAAGTCCTTAGCAGATAGAACAATGCCGTAGGAAGTTCAACGGTCAAATCCAGTATCCATTACAGTGGAGGAAATCCTCCAAGAAGTAAAAGCAGGTGCATTGAAGTTGCTTGTGGAAGAATAAATGACCACGTTTAGACAGAACAAATCTTAGCAGATAGAGCAATGTTGGTGGATGTACAGTGTCCGTTGACTGGATTAAAGACTATGATGAAATAAACGCAGATACACTGAAGTTGCATGAGGAAGAATACAAGACCCCTCTAAGACAAAATAGTTCTTAGCAGATAGAACAATGAAGTACGAAGTTCAAGGCCAAAATCCTGTATCCAGTACACTGGATGATATCCTCCCAGAAGTAAAAGCAGATACATTGAAGTTGCTTGTGGAAAAATAACCAATCAAGTTTAGACAGAACAAATAGTAGTCGACAGAGCAATGTAGGTGGAAGTGCAGTCTCCATTTTACTAGATGTATGACCACGATGAAACAAAAGCAGATACACTAAAGTTGCATGAGGAAGAAGAAAACCACCTTTACATAGAACAAATCTTAGCATGTACAACAATGCTGGGGGATATTCAATGCAAAAATCCAGCCTCCATTGTACTGGATGAAAGACCTCGAGGAAGTAGAAGGAGAAACATTGAAGTTGCGTGTGGAAGAATAAAGACATCGTTTACACTTAAAAATTCTTAACAGATAGAGCAATGTCAGTTTCAGTAGAGTTTCCTTTGTGCAGAATTAGAGACCACGTGAAATAAAACAGATACACTGGAATTTCATGATGAAGAATACAGTACCTCGCTGAGACAAAAAAGTTCTTAGCAGATAGAACAATGCCGAAGGAAGTTCAATGTCAAAATTCAGTATCCATTACACTGGATGAAATCCTCCAAGAAGTTAAAGCAGATACATTGGTGTTGCATGTGGAAGAATAAAGCCACATTTACACTTAAGAATTCTTAGCAGATAGGGCAATGCTGGTGTAAGTACAGTGCCTTTTGTACTTGATCAAACAACACAATGAAATAAAAGCAGATACACGGAAGTTGCATGACGAAGAATACAATAACCCAGTTAGACAAAAAATATCTTAGGAAGTAGAACAATGCAGTAGGATATTCAACTGCCAAATCCAGTATCCATTACAGTGGATGAAATCCTCCATGAAGTTAAAGCAGATACATTGAAGGTGCTTGTGGAAGAAAAAATGATGACGTTTAGACAAAACAAATCTTAGCAGATAGACCAATGATGGTGGACGTACAGTGTCCGTTGTACTGGATTAAAGACTACGATGAAATAAACGCAGATACACTGAAGTTGCATGAGGAAGAATACAATACCCCGCTTAGACCAAAAAGTTCTTAGTAGATAGAACAATGCCGTAGGAAGTTCAACGCAAAAATGTAAAGGAATTATTCGATGAAAATTAGAAAAGCGTAATGAAAGAAATTAAAGAGGACACTTGGAAATGGAAAGACATCCCATGCTCAAGGCTAGGGAGAATCAACATAGTGAAAATGGCTATACTGCCAAAATTGATATACAAATTTAATGCAATCCCCATCAAAATCCCAAAGACATTCTTTATGGAAATTGAAGATATAATCCAAAGATTCATATGGAACAAGAAAAGACCTAGAATAGCCAAAACAATTCTAGGCAAAAAAGCATTGCTGGTGGTATTACAATACCAGACTTCAAACTCTACTATAGAGCCATAGTAACAAAAACTGCTTGGTACTGGCACAAAAACAGACCAGAAGATCAGTGGAACAGAATAGAAGACCCAGAAATAGAACCACATACCTATAGGCAACTTGTATTTGACAAACTAGCCAAAGATATACAATGGAACGAACACAGTCTATTCAATTATTGGTGCTGGCAAAACAGGGCAGCCACATGCAGAAAACTAACAATTGACCCTAGCCTTTCGCCATGCACAAGCATTAACTCAAAGTGGATCAAAGACCTCAACGTCAGACCGGAAACCATGAAATTGCTACATGATAATGTAGGAGAGACACTGGAACTCATAGGCACAGGCAACAGATTCCTGAACAGAATCCTAGGGTCACAACAGATTGGAGAGAGACTCGATAAATGGAACTACCTAAAAATAAAAAGTTTCTGTACAGATAAAAATATAGTTGCAAAGGTAGAGAGACAGCCAACCAACTGGGAAAAGATATTCACCAACAATATATCTGACAAATGCTTAATATCCAGTATCTATAGGGAACTCAAGAAACCAATCCCCCAAAAACCCAATAAATCATTCACTAAATGGGCAAGGGAACTAAAGAGAGACCTATCAGAAGAAGAGATTAAAATGGCAGAAAAACATATGAGAAAATGTTCATCATCTATGGTCATAAAGGAAATGCAAATAAAAACACCCCTAAGATACCACCTTACCCCAACAAGAATGGCCAAGATTTTGAACTCAATGATAGTTGCTGGTGGGGTTGTGGAGAAAAAGGAACCCTACTGCACTGCTGGTGGGTTTGTAAACTAGTTCAGCCACTCTGGAAAGCAGTGTGGAGGTTCCTTAAAGAACTGAAAATAGACCTTCCCAATGATCCCACCATACCACTTCTGCGCATCTATCCTGAACAGCATGACCCAGGATATTATAAAGACACCTGCACAGCTATGTTCATCTCTGCACTATTCACAATAGCCAGGCGATGGAAACAATCCAGATGCCCTACTGCAGATGAATGGATACAGAAAATGTGGTATATATACACAATGGAATTCTACATAGCCAACAGACAAGATAAAATAATGGCATTCGCAGGGAAGTGGATGAATCTAGAGTGAATCATGCTGAGTGAGACAAGTCAAGACCTAAGGAACAGAAGGAGCATGGTATCCTTAATATGCGGTTATTAAATCCAAAGTGTACAAGAGCGAGGACTCAATAACTGCATACCCAAAGCAATGGACATGGTAATGGAAATACAAACATAACTATAAAGACAAAAAAACCTATGACTCTATAATCATAATGTTTTATTTCATAAACTGATGTTTCTATGACATACAAACTGTTAGCCTAATTTTGATTAAGTTCTAAAGCCTAAGTCCCAGAGAATGTAATTAGATTCCCTCCTTGAACAATTGATTGTTAATCTTGTCATTTAAAATATGATGTAAACATAAGCCATATAATTAATGATTGTTGTTCTTAAGGTACTATGTTATCTCTCATCACCTCTACTGTCCCTTGGTTATGTCATATTGTTACACTATCTCACTTTGTTATCTGATATATCGGATATATTTGTATTTGGTTATGTGAAATTGGATAGGGAATGGGGAAAAACAAGATGAGCGGTGGGGGAGGAAGGAAGGGAAATGGGGACCATGACATGTGAAAGGGTATCAATGTGTGGGAATTAAGGCACCATTTATCTGGCAAATAAATTGTAACCCTTCTATTAATTACAACAAAAAATATATTTAAAAAAACGCACCCTCACCCTAAAACTAACCTTAACCTAATTCTACCCCTAAACCCATCCATAAACATAACCCTAACTCTAACCCTAACTCTACACTAACCCTAAGTCTAACACTAACCAAACACTGCACATAACCCTAACCCTAACCGTAATCCTAACCCAAACCGTAAAACCCTAACTCTTACCCTACCCTAACCTAACCCTAACTGTAACTGTAACCCTAACCTTAACCCTAACCCTACTCTAACACTAACCCAAACCCAATCCTAACCCTAACCCTAACCCTAATCCTAAAACAACACTAACCCTAAACCAAACTCCAACCCTCACCTTCACGCTAACCCTAACTCTAACCAAAGGCAAACCATAATCTTAATACTCCTTCTCACCCCTAACAAACACCCTCACCCTCACTCCCACCCTCACCTTCACATTCACACTCACCATCATACTCACGCTAAGCATATTACTAACCCTAATTCTAACTTTAAACCTAAACCTAAACCTAACCCTCACAATCACCCTCACCCTTACATTCACCCTCACACTAACTCAACATTAACCTTACCCTAAACTTAACCCTAACACCCACCCTAACCTAAAAGTTCCAACTCACCCTCAACCTCACCCTCTTTTTCACAGTAACCCTAACCCTAACTATAAAAATATCCCTAACCCTAAACTTAACCCTAACTCTAATCCTCACACTCAACCTAAACCTCACTCTAACCCTAACCCTAACCCTAACACTAACACTAACACTAACCATAACTCTAAACCTAATCCTAAACCTAACCCTAAACCAAACCCTATCCTTACCCTAATCATCACACTAAACATAACACTTGCCCCCACCCTAAATCTCACCCTAACGCTCACCCTCACTTTAACCCTAACCATAAGCATAAACCTAAACCCTACCCTAACCCAAGCCCTCACCCTATCTATAACCCTCACCCTAACCCTAACCCTTATCTCACCCTCACCCTCACCCTAAACCTAACCCTAACCATAAAACCCAAACCCTAAAACCCTAACAATAACTCTAACCCTAACAGTATCCCTCACCCTGACCCTCACACTCACCCTTGACCTAACCCTAACCCTAACCCAAACCCTCACCCTCACCAGACCCTCATCCTCACCCTAACCCTAAACCTAACCCTAACCCTAGCCCTACTCTAACCCTAACCCTAACCCAACCCTAACCCTAACCCTAATCCTAACCTAAAGCTAATCCTAACCGTAAACTAATCCTAATCCTAACCCTAAAACCCTAACCGTATCACTAACATTAACCCAAACCCTAATCCTAATCCTAAACCTAAGCCTAACCCTAACACAAATCCTAACCCTAACCCTCACACTAACCCTAAACATAAACCTAAACCTAACCCTAATTATCATCCTCACCCTAACCCTCACCCTCACCTCAGCTTCACCTTCACATTCACCTTCACCCTGACCCTCATACTCACCTTACTCACCTTAACCCTAATACTAACCCTAACTCTAACCCTAAACCTAACCCTAAACATAAACCTCAATATCAACCTCACCCTCAACCTCACCCTCAACCTCACCCTCACACTAAACTTAATCCTAACCCTTACCCTAACCCTCAGCCCCACCCTAACACTAACCCTAACCCTATTTCTCACACTAACCCTATCACTAACCCTAACTTTAACCCTTACTCTAACCCTCACCAACACCCTAAACCTCACCCTCACCCTCACCCTTATCTTAGCCCTAATTTAATCTCTAACCCTAACCCTAACCCTAACCCTCATCCTAACCCTCACCTACACCCACACCCTCACCCTCACCCTAATCCTAACCCTAAATCAAACCCTAACCCTCACTATCAACCTCATCCTCACCTTCACCCTAAACCTAATCCTAACTCTAACTCTAACACTCACCCTAACCCTAACTCTAACACTAATATTATCCATCACCATCACCCTAATCCTCATCCTCACCCTCACACACACACTAACTCTAACCCTAACCCTAACGCTAACCACATCCCTAACCCTAACCCTAACCCTAACCCTCACCCTCACCCTCAACCTCACCCTCACTCTAACCCTAATAAAAACCCTAGCCCTAATCCTATCCCCCACCCTCACCCTCACCATAAACCCCACCCTCACCCTCAACCTCACCCTCATCCTCACCATTACCCTTACCCTAAGCCTAACCCTAAACATAACCCTAACCCTAACCCAAACACTAAAACAAAATCCCTAAACCTTACCTAAGCCTAACCCGAACCTTAACTGTAATCCTAACCGGAACCGGAACCGGAACCCTACACTAAGCTTAACCCTAACCCAAACCCAACCCTATACCTAACCCTAACCATAACCCAACCATAACCCTACCCCATCCCCTAACCCTATTCCTCACCCTCAACCTCTCTATCACCCTCACCCTAATCGATACCCTAACCCTCACCCTCACCCTCACTGTCATCCTCACCATTTACCCTCAACCTCAGCCTAACCAACACCCTAACACTATTCCTAACCCTAAACCTAACCTTCACCCTCAACCTTCCCCTCACCTTAACACTCCTCCAACCCTAACCATAACCCTAACCCTAACCCTAATGTAACCCTAAAATTAACCCTAAATCTAATTCTAAACCTAACCCTCAGACTCATCTCACCCTCACACTCACACTCACTCTCAGCAGCACCCTAGCCATCAACCTCACCCTCACCCTCACCCTCACCCTCACCCTAACCGTAATCTAAACCATAACCCTAACTCTAACCATAACCCTCACGTTCACCCTCACTCTAAGCCTAACTCTAACGCTAACACTAATCCTAACCCCAACCATAAACTAACCCTTACCCTCACCCTAACCCTAACTTATCTCTAACCCGAACCCTAACCCTAAAACTAACCCTCACGCTCATACTCACCCTTACCCCAAACCGAACCCTCACCCACAACCTCACCTTCACCATAAACCTAACCCTAAACCAAATCCTAATTCTCGACCTCAAACTCACCCTTACCTTCACCATCATTCACACTCTCACCCTCACCCTAACACTAACACTAACACTAAACCTAACCCTTACCCTCAAGTTCAACCTAACCATAACCATAACCATAAACCTAACCCTAAATGTAACCCTAAAACTAAGCATAACGATAGCCATAACACTAACCCTTAGACTCACCCTCACCCTCATCCTAACCCTTACCAAAAACTTCACCCTTACCATAAACCTAATCCCAACGCTATCCCTAACACTCACCCTAAACCTCACCCTCACCCTAAACCTAAAACTAACCCTAATCCTAACCCCAACCCTAACCTAACCCTCACCCTTACCCTCACCCTTACCCTAACCCTAAACCCAATCCTAACCCTAAACATAACCCTAACCCTCACCGACACCCTCACACTAACCCTAATGCTAACCCTATCCCTAACCCCAACATTAACCTTAAACTCATCCTCACCCTCACCCTAACCCTAAGCCCAATCCTAACGGTACACTCACCCTAACCCTAACCCTAACGCTCACCCTAACCCTAACCCTAACCCTAACTCTAACCCTACCATTAACTTTCACCATCACCCTAATCCTCACCCTCACACTCACACACATATTGACGCTAACCCTAATGCTAACCATACCCTTAACCCTAACCATAACCATAACCCTCACTCTCACCCTCACTCTAACCCCAACTCTAACTCTAATACCCTAAACTGAAAACCCTAACCCTATACTTAACCCTCACCGTAACACTAACCCTCACCTTAACACTAAACCTAAACCTAAAGCTAACCCTCACCTTAACACTAACCCTAACACTAAACCTAACCCTCACCAACAACCTAGCCCTCACCCTCACCCTCACCTTCACACTAACCCTAAATCCTCCTCTAACCATATCCCTAACAGTATCCCTAACCCTAACCCTCATCCTCATCCTTACTGTCACCCTAAACCTAACCCTAACCCTAAAGCAAACCTGAACATGAACCCTAACCTACACCTAAACCTAAACCTAACTCTAACTCCAAACCGTATCTTCACCCTCACCCTCACCCTCATCCTAAACCTAACCCAAACCCTCACCCTCACCCTAATCCTCACCCTCACCCTAACACTCATGCTCATATTCACCCTCAACCTCACCCTAACACTAACCTTAACCCTAACTATAAAATGGTAACCCTAATCCTAACTCTACCATAACCCTAATTCTAAGCCTAACTCTCACCCTCATCCTATTCCTAATACTATCCTGAACCCTAACTCTAACCCTCATCCTAACCTAATCCTAACCATAATCCTAAACCTAACACTAAACCTCACCCTAACCCTAACAATCAACCTCACCCTATCCCTCACCCTCACCCAATACCTAACCCTAACCCTCACCCTATTCCTCACCCTCACCCTAAACTATACCTACCCCAACCACTCACCCTCACACTGACACTCACCTTCACCCCACATTCACCCTCACCCTCACCCTAACCGTAACTCAGACAATAATCCTATCCATAGCCCTAAAACCCTAACCCTATCCTTTACCCTAAACCTAACCCTAACCCTAAAACTCCAACCCTAAAACCCTAACCTTAACACTAATCATAACCATAACACTAAAACCTTAACACTATAACTTACCCTAAATCTAACACTAACTTTTATCCTAACCCTAATCTGTACCCTAAGCCTAACTGAAACTGTACCCTCACCCTAAGACTCACTCTAAACCTAACTCTCACCCTAAACCTCACCTTTACCCTCACCCTCAACTTAATCCTAACCCTAAACCGTACCCTAATCCTCACCCTAGCCCTAACACTCACCCTCACCCTAACCCTAACCCTAAAGGCTAATCCTAAAACCCTAACCCTAACCCTAAGCCTAACATTACCATAATCCTAACCCTAACCCTAACACTAACCTTATCCCTAACCATAACCCTAACCCTAAACCTAACCGAAAACCTAACCCTAAACTTAACCTTTACTCTAACCGTAACCCTATGCCTCACACTCACCCTCACTCACCTTCACCCTCACCATAACCATAACCATAACCATAACCCTAAACCTAACCATAACACTGCCATACCCTAACTCTCACACTAACACAACCCTACCCTAGCCCTAACCCTAACCCTAACCCAAACCCTAAAACCCAAAATCTAACCCTGATCCTAATCCTAACTTTAACCCTAATCCTCCCCATAAACTAACCGTAACACTGCCATACCCTAACTCTCACACTAACACAAACCTACCCTAGCCCTAACCCTAACCCTAACCCAAACTCTAAAACCCAAAATCTAACCCTGATCCTAAACCTAACCTTAACCCTAATCCTCCCCATAACCCTAACCCTAACCCTAACCCAAATCCTTACAGAAACCTTAACCTAACCCTAACACTAACCCTCACCCTCACCCTAACACTAACCCTCAACATAACCATAAACCTAAACCTAACCTAACACTAACCTGACCCTAACCCTAATCCTCACCCTCACCATAAACCTCACCCTCAACCTCAACCTAACCCTAACCCTAAACCTAACTCTAAACTTAACAGTAAACATTATCCTTACCCTCACACTCACACTCACTCTCACCCTAACCCTCACCCTAACCCTAACCATAACAATCAAGCTAAAACCATAACCCTAAAAGCCTAACCCTAACATTAACAGTAATCCTGATCATAAAACCGAACCCTAAACTTAAACCTAACCCTAACCCTAAACCTAACCCTAACCCTAAACCAACCCTCACCCTAACCCTCAAACTCACCCTCATCCTCACACTCACCCTCACCATCACCCTCATCCTAACCCTAATCCTAACCTAAACTCTAACCCTAACCCTAAACCTAACCCTCACCCTCAACCTCACACTCACACTCACACTAACCCTAAACCTAGCCATAACCATAACCATAACCCTCACCCTCTCCCTCACCTTCACCCTAACATTAACCTACCCCAAACCTAACCCAAACTCTAACCTAACCCTAAACATAAACAAACTCCTAACCCTAACCCTAAACCTCACCCTCACCCTCAGCTTAAACCTAACCCTAACCCTAACCCTCACCCTCAACATCACACTAAGTCTCAACCTGACCCTAACTCTAACCTTAAATCTAACACTAATCCTAACCCTCACCCTCACCTTCACCCTAACACGAACCCTAACCCTAACTCGAACCCTCAACCTCAACCTCACCCTCACACTCACATTCACCCTAAACATAATCATAAACCTAACCCTAACCCTGATTGCAACTCTAAAACTCTAACCCTAACTTTCAGAATCACCCTCACCTTCACCCTCACCCTCACACTCACCCAAACCCTCACCATCGCCCTAATCCCCACCATCACCCTCACCCTCACCCTAACAAAAACCCTAACCCTAACCCTAACCCTCACCACAACCCTAACTCTCACCCAAAACGTAACCCTTACCCTAATCCTAAGCCTCAGACTAACTGTCATCCTAACACTCACCCTCACCCTCAATCTAACCCTCACCCTCACCTTCACCCTCACTCTCACCATCACCTAACCCCAACCCTAACCCTCACCCTCTCCCTAAACATAACCATCACCATCATCCTAACCCTACCATAAACCTAACGCTAACCCTCACCCAAACCTAAACCTCATCCTCACCCTAAGGCTAACCATCACCCTAACCCTAACCCTAAGACTAACCATCACAGTCACCCTCACCCTCAACTTAACCCTCACCCTCACCCACACCCTCAATCTCATCCTAACCCTAATCCTTACCCTAACCCTAACCCTAACTCTACCATAAACCTAACGCTTATCCTCACCCAACCCTAACCCTCAACCTCACCATAACCCTAACCCTGACCCTAACACTAGCCCTAACCCTAACAATCACACTCACCCTCATCTTAATATTCAACCTCACACTCACCCACACCCTCACTCTCACACTAACCCTAACCCTTACCTTAATCCTAGCTCTCACCCTAACCCTAACCCTAACCCTAACTCTCACCCTAACCCTAAACCTAAACCTAACCCTAACCCTAAACCTAAACCTAACTCTTTCAATCACCCTAAGGTTCAACCTTACCCTCACCCTCACACTAACCTTAACCTTAACGCTAACCACATCGTTAAAACCAACCCTAAGCCTAATCCTCACCCTCACCCTCACCCTCACCCTCACTTTCACACTAACCTTAACCCTAACCCAAACCTGAACCGGAACCCTAACTTAACCCTTTCCTGAAACCTAATACTAAGCCTAACCTTAACCATAACCTAAACATAACCCTCACCCTCAACCTCACCCTCACTCTAACCTTACCCTCACCCTTATCCTAACCCTCAGCCTCACCTTCATCCTCACCCTTACCTTCACCTTAAATCTAACCCTAACCTTAACACCAACCATAACACTAAACCTAATCCTCACCCTCACCCTCACCTTAAAAAATCCTTAACCCTAACCATAAACCTAACCCTACCTCTCAGGCTCACCCACACGTGCACCCTTACCCTAATCCTAACCCTAACCTTATCCTAACCCTAACCCAACCCTACAGCAAACCCTAACCCAAACCAAATCCTAAACCAAACATTAAAACCCTAACCCTACCCCTCTCCTAAACCTAATCCTAACCCTAATCCTACCCTAATCCTAACCCTAACCCTATCCCCAACCATAACCCTAACCTTAGCATAACCCTGAAGCTAACATTAACCCAGCCCTAATGATGACACTAACCGTAACTCTAACCCTAACCCTAACCCTAACACAACCATAACCCTAAACATAACCCTAACACTAACCCTAATTCTAACCCTAACCCTCAACCTCAACCTCACCCTCACTCTCACACTCAACCTCATCCTGACCCTACCCCTAATACTAACCCTCACCCTCACCGTCAATCTCACCCTAAGCCTCACCCTAACCCTAACTCTAACCCTAACCCTAACCGTAAACGTAAACCTAACTCTAACCGTAACACTACCTTTTCCCTAACCCTAACCCTAACCCTAATCCAACCCTAACCCAACCCTAACACTAACCCTTACCCTCACCCTAAACCTAACCCTAAGCTTCACCCTCATCCTCACCCTAACACTCATCATAAAACTAACCCTTCACCAACGAAAACCCTGTAACTCATGGAGACTGAACAACACATTGTTGAATCACCAATGGGTCATGGAAGAGATCAGAAGAGAAATCCAACAGTTTATGAAATTTAACAGTAAGGAGCACACAAAATACCAGCTCCTTTGGGACACAGCAAAGGCAGTACTCAGAGGAAAATTTATAGCGCTGAGTGCCTACAACAACAAGTTGGAAAAATTGCAAACCAACAAGTTAACGTCTCACATTAAGATCCTGGAAAAAGAGCAACAAACCAACCCTAATCCCAGTAGAAGAAAGCAAATTATTAAAATCAAAGCAGAATTAAATGATTTGGAATCCAAAAAAAAACTATAGAAAGAATCAACAAAACAAGGAGTTGGTTCTTTGAAAGAATTAACAAAATTGACAAGCCCTTAGCAAATCTTACCAAAAAAAGAAGAGAGCATATCGAAATAAACAAAATCGCAGATGAAAATGGTAATATCACGACAGAAATTACCAAGATTCAGAATATCATGAGGGAATACTTCTCAAACCTTCATGCCAACAAATTTGAGAATCTAGATGAAATGGATGAATTCCTAGCCAATATTAACATACCCACCCTGAACCAAGAAGAACTAAGCCAACTCAACAGGCCTATTTCAAGCTCGGAAATAGAAATGGCAATTAGAGAACTTCCACCTAAGAAAAGCCCAGGGCCAGATGGATTCACAGCTGAATTCTATAAGGTCTTCAAAGCAGAGCTCACACCAATACTCCTCAACCTGGTCAACGAAATTGAAAATGAAGGTTCCTTATCAAACTCATTCTATGAAGCCAGTATAACCCTCATCCCCAAACCAGAGAGAGATTGATCAAAGAAAGAGAACTATAGACCTACATCTTTCATGAACATCGATGCAGAACTTCTCAACAAAACACTGGCCAACCGTCTACAACAACTCATCAAAAAAATTATACACTATGATCAAACTGGATTCATCACAGGGAGGCGAAGCTGGTTCAACATACGTAAATCAATTAATATAATTCAACACATCAACAGGAGCAAAGACAAAAATCACATGATTGTCTCAATAGATGCGGAAAAGGCATTTGACAAGATCCAACACCCCTTTAGGTTAAAAGCTCTGGAGAAACTAGGAATCCATGGAACATTCCTCAATGTAATAAAGGCTGTGTATGAGAAACCTACTGCTAGTATTACAATAAATGGTGAAATCTAAAGCCATTCCCTCTAAAATCAGGAACGAGACACGGATGCCCACTCTCTCCACTCCTCTTTAACATAGTACTAGAATTCCTAGCCAGTGCAATAAGGCAAGAAGCAAGCATAAACGGGATCCAAGTAGGGAAAGAGGAAACAAAACTATCCCTCTTTGCAGATGACATGATTCTGTATTTAAAGAATCCTATAGACTCTAATCTCAAGCTCCGTGAGCTGATTCAAAGCTTTGGAAGAGTAGCAGGCTATAAAATCAACCCTCAAAAATCAACTGCCTTCCTTTACGCCAACACTGAGAGGAACGAGGCAATAATCAGGAAAGAAACTCCTTTCACAATAGCCTCAAAGAAAATAAAGTACCTAGGAATTAGCTTAACTAAGAATGTAAAGGACCTTTTTGATGAAAACTTTAAAACCCTAAAAAAAGGAAATTAAAGCAGAACTAAGGAAATGGAAAAACCTCCCTTGCTCCTGGATGGGAAGAATCAACATTGTGAAAATGACAATCTTGCCAAGAGCTATCAACAAATTCAATGCAATACCCATCAATATACCAGTGTCATTCTTTAAAGAAATAGAAGAGGCAATCCAAAATTTCATATGGAATAATAAAAGACCCCGGATAGCAAAAATACTTCTTAGCAGAAAGAACAGCGCCGGAGGAATTTCAATTCCAAACTTTACACTCTATTACAGAGCTATAATTATCAAAACAGCTTGGTACTGGCACAGGAACAGGCCTGAAGACCAATGGAATAGAACTGAGGACCCAGATATTAAACCACAGACCTATGGCCACCTAATCTTTGATAAGGGAGCCAAAAAAATAGAATGGAAGAAAGACAGCCTCTTCAACAAGTTGTGCTGGCAGAACTGGTTAAGCACCTGCAGAAAACTAAAGCTGGATCCTTCTTTGTCACCTTGCACTAGAATTAAATCCAAGTGGACCAAAGACCTGGAGGTAAAAGCTGACACACTGAAAACTTTACAGGAAGGAATAGGAGATACACTAGGCCTCCTTGGCACTGGTCCAAACTTTCTTAATAAGGACCAAGAATCACAACAAATCAGAGAAAGGCTGGATAAGTGGGACTGCATTAAACTGCAGAGCTTTTGTATGGCAAAGGACATAGCTAGTAAACTAATCAGGAAGCCTACAGAGTGGGAGAAGACCTTCACCAACCAAACAACGGACAAAGGCCTCATATCTAAAATATATCAACAACTCAAAAAATTGAATCACTCCAAAACTAACCTCCAAAGTAACAACCATCCCATTAAAAATGGGCCAAAGACTTAAAGAGAGTCTTCTCTGAAGAAGAAACAAAAAAGGCCTATAGACACATGAAGAAATGCTGAACACCTCTGGTCATAAAAGAAATGCAAATCAAAACAACTCTAAGATTCCACCTCACTCCAGTTAGAATGGCCAGGATCAGGAAAACGAATAACAACAGATGCTGGAGGGGATGTGGCCAGGAGGGATCACTACTACACTGTTGGTGGGAGTGCAAGCTCGTTCAACCACTATGGAAAGCAGTGTGGCAGTGCCTCAAAAGGCTAAACATAGAACTCCCCTTTGACCCAGCAATTCCACTACTTGGCATTTACCCAACCATCCAGAAACAAGGACATACCAAATCCACTAGCACAACAATGTTCATTGCAGCACTATTCACCATAGCAAAGATATGGAACCAACCTAGATGTCCCTCAATTGATGAGTGGATCAACAAGATGTGGTATTTGTACACAATGGAATTCTATGCTGCTGTCAGAAAAACGACATCGCCCCATTTGTTAGGAAATGGAAAGACTTAGAAAAAATCATATTAAGTGAAGTAAGCCAGACTCAAAGGAACTTAGGCTCAATGGTTTCCCTCATTCGTCATAGTCAGTAGAAACCTTGGGCTCTACTAGCAGAGATCTGCAATAGAGCAAAATCTTGATACATAAGGCCATATAATGTGAAGCTAATTGAAAGGACCTCCAGGATATTGAAACAGAAGCCATATAATGAATGATTGTTGTCCTTAATGTACTATGTTGTCTCTCATCTCCTTTGCTGTCCCTTGGTTATCTCATATTGGTATAGTATCTCACTTTGTTATCTGATATATTGAATGTATTTGTATTTGGTTATTTGAAATTTGATAGGGAAGGGGGGAAAACCAAGAGGGTTGGGGGGTGTGGGGGGAGGGTAATGCATACCAAGACATGCGAATTAATGCACCTTCTATCTGGCATATATCATGTAACCCTTTTACTAATTACAATAAAAATATAAATAAAAAAAACTAACCCTAACGCTATCCCTATCCCTCACTCTCACACTCAACATCACCCTAACCGTAACCTTAAATGTAACTCTAAAACACTAACGCTAATACAGCATCACCCTCTCCCTCAGCCTCACCCTAACCATAACCATAACACGAACCTCAAACCTAACCAGAACCTATCCCTAATCCTGACTGTAACCCTGACCATAAGGCTCACCCTCACTATATCCTCAACTCACCCTCACCCGAAACCCAACCCTAACCCAATGCTAGGCCTAATCCTAACCATAACCCTAACCCTAACACAAACCCAAAAACATTAACATAACCCTAAACCTAACCCTAACAATAACCCTAAACTGAAACCTTAACAATTACCCTAACCCTAACCCTACCCAAACCATAAACAACCATAATTCTTATCATAACCCTACCATAAACCTAACTACTTTCTAACCCTATCCCTAACCACAAACCTCACCCTCACCCTAAGCCTCACCCTAACCCTAATACTATCTGTAACCCTAAAACTTAGGGTTACCCAACCCTTACCCTAGCACTTACCCTCAACCTCATTCTCACCCTCCACCTGACCCTAACCCTAACTCTAAACCTAACGCTAAGCCTAACCCTAACACTCACTCTAAACTTAATCCTCACACTCACACTAACCCTCACCCTCACTCTCACCCTCAACCTCACCCTAACACTAACCTTAACCCTAAACATAAAACTCTAATCTTTTCCCTAACCCTACTCTAACCCTAACCCTAATCCTAACCCTCACCCTAACCCTAAACCTAATCCTAATCCTAACCATAACCCTAACGTAAATCTCACCAAACCATAACCCTCACTCTTACCCTAACCCTCACCTTCTCGCTCACCCTCACCCTAACCATAACCCTAACCCTAACCCTAACCCTTACTCTAACCCTAAACCTCACCCTCACCCTCACCCTAATTTCACAATCACCCTAACACTAAACCTCACCCTAACCCTAATACTATCCCTAACCCTAAGCCTAACCCTAACCCTCACTCTCACATTAACCTTCACCCTAACCTCACCCTCACAAACACACCCCCTAACACAAACCCTAACACTAACCATCAACCTCACCCTCACCCTCACCTTAACGGTAACCTTAACACTAAACCTAACCCTAACCATAAAACTCACCCTAACCCTAAACCGCACCTACACCCTAATCCTCACCCCCACCCTCACCCTAACACTAATCTTAACCCTAACCCTCACCATCATCCTTTCACTAAACCTTACACAAACCCTAACCCTAAACTTCCCCCTAACCCTAATCCTAACCCTAACCTTAAACCTAACTCTAAACCGCACCCTAACCCTAAGCCTCAACCTCACCTTAAACCTCATCCTCATACTTACCCTCACCCTAAAACTAACCCTAACTCTAAACTAACCCTAAACATATCCCTCACCCTAACCCTAATCCTCACCCTCACACTAACCCTCACCCTAACTCTCACCTTCACCCTCAACCTAACACTAAACCTAACCCTCAAACTCACCCTGACACTCAACCTTACCCTACCCTCACACTCACTTTGACCCTAACCCTAACCCTAACCCTAACCCTAATCCTAACCATAACTGAAACCCTAACACTAATCCTAACCCTAACCCTAAACATAAACATAAATATAACCATAACCATAACCCTAATGTTACCCTCACCTTCAACCTCACCCTCACCCTATCCTTAACCATAACAATAAACCTAACCCTAACACTAAAACCCTAACCCTACCATAACCCAAACTCTAACACTAACCCACCCCACCCTTAACCCTAACCCTAACTCTAACCCTAAACCAAACACAAAAATCCTAACTCTAACCCTCACCCACACCCTAACACTAACCCTAAAACCCTAAACCTAATCCAAAAACCTTAACCCTAACAATTACCTTAACCATAACCCTAACCCTAACCCTAATCCTAACCATAACTGAAACTCTAACACTAATCCTCATTCTAACCCTAAACATAAACATAAATATAACCGTAACCATAACCCTAACGTTACCCTAAACCTTCACCCTCACCCTAAACATAACCATAACAATAAACCTAAGGCTAACCCTAACCCTAAGCCTAACCCTCACCCTAAACCCAATCCTCACCGTCACACTAACACTCTCCCTCACTCTCACCCTCACCCTAACACTAACCTTAACCCTAACCATAGAACTCTAACGTTAACCGTAACCCTATCCTAATCATAAACCTAAACCTAAACCTAACCCTCACCCTCACTCTCACCCTAAAACTACTCCTAACCATAACCTTAATACTAACCTAAATCTGACCCTAATCCTAAACCTCACCCTCACCCTAACACTCAACCTCAACAACTCGCTCACCCTCACCCTAACCCTAACCCTAACCATAACCATAACACTTGCCCTAACCCTAACCCTTACCATAACCCTAACCCTCACCCTCACACTCACACTACCCTCACACTCACCCTAACCCTAACCCTAACCATAACCATAATACTAACGCCAATATTAAACCCTAACCCTAAACCTAACTCTAACCATAACCCTAACCCTAACAGTATCCCTAAACCTACCCTCACCCTAACCCACACACTAACCCTGATCCTCACCCTCGTCCTCACCTTAACCCTGACCCTAACCCTAATTCTAACCCTCACTCTCTCCATAATCCTAAACTTAACCCTAACCTTCACACTCACCTCACCTTTACCGCCACCCATACCCTCACATTTACCCTCACCCTCACACTCACCCTAACCCTAATCTAACCCTAACTCTAACCCTAACCCTCAACCCAACCCTAACTCTAAAACTAACACAACCCCACCCCAACCCTAACCCTAACTCTAACCCTAGCTCAAACCCTAAAACCTAACTCTAAACCTAACCCTAACCCTAAGCCTAACCCTAAAACCTTAATCCTAAATCCCTAAATCTAAACCTAACCCTAAACCAAATATCCTAACCAGAACAATTACCCTAACTCTAACTCTAAACCTAACCATAACCCTAACCATAACCATAACAATAAATGAAATCCTAACCCAATCCTAACCCTACCCTAACCATAAACTTAAACATAACCATAACCGCAACCCTATCATCACCCAACCCTAACTCCTACTCAACCCTAACCCTAACATTTACCCTTAACCTCAATCTCACCCTCACCTGCACCCTAAACAAAATCCTAACCTTTAAACTAACCCTCACCCTAAACCTACGCATAACCCTCACCCTAACGGTAACCTAACCCTAACCCTAACCTTAACCCTAACCCTCACCCTCACCCTAATCCTAACCCTAATGCTAACCCTAACCCTAACCCTAACAGTCACCATCTCCCAACCGTCAACCTCACATTTACCCTTCCACCAATCATAACCCTAATGCTCACAATATCCCCAACCCTATGCCTCAACATCACCCTCAAGCTCACCCAAACCCTACCGCTAACCATATCCCTAACCCTAATCCTCACCCTCACCCTCACCCTCAACCTAACCCAAACCCTAACCCTAACCTTAACCCTAACCCTAACCTTAACCCTAACACTCAACCTTACCCTAATCCTAAGACTAACCTTAAGTCTAACCCTCCCCTAACCCTCTCCCTCCCCCTAACTGTATCCCTCACCCTCACCATACCTTCACCATAAACCTAACCCTAACCCTAACCCTCATCCTAACCATAACCCTAACCCTAACACTAACCCTTACCCTCACACTCACCCTCAACCTCACCCTAACCCTCACCCACACCCAAACACGAACCATAACCCTAATCCTAAACATCACCCTAAATATCACCCTCACCCTCACCCTCACACTCACCCTAACACTCACACTCACCCTCTTCCTCACCTTAACTCTAAACCTTACCATAATCCTCTCACCCACACCTAACACTAACCCCAACCCTAATCATAACAATAGCCCTAATCCTAACCCGAACCCTAACCCAAATTGTAACCACAAACCAAACCCTAAACCTAACTCTAACCCTAATACTCAAACCCGAAACCTAACCCTAACCATAACCCTAAAGCTAACCATAATCTTAATCATAATGCTAACCCTAACCCTAAAACACTCACCCTAACCCTAACCCTAAAATCCTAACCCTAAACCATTCCTTAGCCTACCCTAATCCTAACCCTAACTAGAAAACCTAACCTTCACCATCACCCTAACCCTAAACCTAACCCTAACCCTAACCCTCACACTCACCCTCAAACTCCCACTCACCCTCAGCCTCACCATCACCCTAAACCTCACCCTCACCTTCACCCTCACCCTCAACCTAACCTAAGCCTAACCCTAACCATAATCCTAACCATAAAGCAAACACTCACCCTAACCCTAACTCTAAATCTAAAACCCAGAACCCTAACCTTAACCATAACCCTAATCCTAACCAGCCCTAATCCTAATTGTAACCCTAACCCTAACTCTAGCCCTAAAACTCTCACTCTAAATTTAACCACAAAATCGTAACCCTAAACCAAACCCTTACCCTACCCTAACCCTAACCCTAACTCTAACCCTAACCCTACAACCCTAACCCTAACCTAACACTTACCCAAGCATAACCCAAAACCTAAATCTAACCTCAAGCCTAAGCAGCACCCTCACCATCACTCTCACCTAACCATCACCCTAACCCTAACCCTAACCCTAACCCTAACCCTAACCCCTAACCCTAACCCTAACCCTAACCCTAACCCTAACCCTAACCTAACACTTACCCAAGCATAACCCAAAACCTAAATCTAACCTCAAGCCTAAGCAGCACCCTCACCATCACTCTCACCTAACCATCACCCTAACCCTAACCCTAACTTAACCCTAACCCTAACCCTCACCCTCACCCTCACCATAACCCTAAACCTAACGCTAACCCTAACCCTAACCCTAAACCTCACCCTCAACCTCACCCCCACCCTAACCCTAACCCGAACCTAACCCTCACCCTAAACCTACCATAAACCTAAACCTAACCCAACTCTAACCCTAACTGTAACCTTCATCCTCACCCTTAACCATCACGCTAACCATAATCCTAACCATATGCCTTACCCTAACCCTAACCCTAAACCTAACCCCAACCCTAACGCTCACCTTCCGCCTCCTCTAACACTCATCTCACTCTCACCCTCACCCTCACCCTGACCTAACTATAAACCTCACTATAATGCTAGCCCTCTCCCTAACCCTAAGCCTAACCCTTATACTCAACCTCACCCTCACCCTCACCCACTCCCTCACCTAACCCTCAACCTCACCATCACCCTCACCCTCACCCTCACATTTAGCATAACCCTATCCCTAAACCAAGCCTCATCATAAACCTAAACTTCACATGAACCCTAAACCTAACCGTAACCCTCAGACTCACCCTCACCCTAGCACTCATCCTCAACCTCAACCTCAAACTAAATCTCACCCTCACTCTCACCCTCATCCTAATCCTAATCCTACCCCTACCCCTAACCCTCACCATCACCATCACCCTCACCCTAAGACTAACCCTAACCCTAACCCTACCCTTACCCACACCCTAACCCTAACCCAAACCCTAACCTAACCCTCACCTTATCCCGAACCCTCGACTTCACCCTAACGCTAAACCTAATCCTAACCCTAACCCTCACCTTCACTTTCAACCTCAACCTCACCCTAACCCTAATTCTAACGCTACCATAACCCTAATCCTAACCCCAACCCTCAGTCTCCCGCTCACAATCCCACTCCCCTCACCCTAACCATAACACTAACTGTAAGACTAACCCTAACCCTAACCCTAACCCTAAACCATAACTGTAACTCTAAGGCTAACCCTCACCCTCACACTAAATCTCACCTTCACCCACAACTATACCCTCACCCTAACCATACCCACATCCTAAGCCTCACTCTCACCCTCATACGCACCCAAATCATAACCCTAACCCTAAAACCCAAACCCTACCCCTATCCATAACCCTAAAACTTTAAACCTCATGCTAACCCTAAACTTAACAATCACCCTAACACTAACGCTAATTCTAACCCTAACCATAACCCCGACAATAACTCTCACCCTCAGCCTCACCCTAAGCCTCACCTCTACCCTCACCCTCACCCTCACCCTCACCCTCACCCTCACCTTAACGGCAACCCTTAAGCTAACCCTCACCCTCATCCTCACACTCACACTAACCCTAAGCCTAGCACTAACCCTAACCCTAACCTTAACCCTAAACCTCACCCTAACAGACATCATCACCTTCACCCTGACCCTGACCCATAACATCACCCTCAACCTCACCAGAACCCTAACCCTAAACCTAAACCTAACCTTAACCCTAAGCCTCACCCTCAAACTCACCCTAACCCTCACCCTCACCCTCAAACTCAGCCCAACCCTAACCTAACCCTAAGCCTCACCCTCACCCTCATTCTCACCCTAACCCTCACCCTAACACTAACCCTACATAAACATCACTCTCATCCTCACCTGAACCCGAACCCTCACCCACATCCTCACCCTAACCCTAACAATAAACCTTACCCTAACCATCATCTACACCCTCACCCTCACCAACACCCTCACATTAACCTTAACCCTAACCCTAACCCTCACCCTAACCCTAACCCTCACCTTCACCCTCACCCTCACCATAACCCTTAACCCTAACATTATCCCTCACCCTCACCCCCACCCGTACCCTAACTGTAACCTATCCCTAAATGTAATCCCAGCCCTAACACCAATCCTAACCTTCACACTCACCCTCACCCTAACCCTGACAATAAACCTTACCCTAACCCTCATCCTCACCATCACCCTCACACTAATCCTCACCTTCACCCTCATGCACACCCTCACCCTCAACCTCATATTTACTCACACCCTAACCCTCACCCTAACTCTAACCCTACCCTAACCCTAACCCTAACCCTCACCTCACCCTCAACTTCACTCTCACTCTATCCCTAAACCTAACCCTCACCCTCATCCTCACTCTAACTCACACCCTCACCCTCACCCGAAACCACACCCTAATCCTACCCTTACCCTAACCCTTCACCTAAACCTAACACTAACCCTAAAAATAATCCTCACCCTACCCTCACCCTCAAACTAAACCTAACCCTAACATAAATCTTACCCTCACCCTCACGCTCACCCTAACCCTCACACTCACTCTCACCCTCACCTTAACCCTAACTCTAAGCCTAACACTACCCCTCTAACAATAACCCTTACACTCTAAACAAACCTAATGCTAAACCCAATCCTAAGGCTAAACTTAACGCTAACCATAACCCTCAACCTAACCCTCACCCTCACCCTCAACCTCACCCTAATCCTCACCTTCACCCTCAACCTCACCCTCACCCTCACTCAAACCTTAACACTAACCCTAACCCTCTAACAATAAACCTACCCCTAAACCCAATCCTAACCATAAACCTAAACCTAACCTTAACTCTCAACATCACCCTCACCCTCAACCTTACCCTCACCCTAAACCTAACCATAACCATAACCCTAACCATAACCGTAACCCTAGACCTACCCCTACCCCTAACCCTCACCCTCACCCTCACTCTCACTCTCACCCTAACCCTGAACCTAAACCTAACCAACACTCTCACACTCACCCTCACCCTCATCTTCAATCTCACCCTCACACTAACACTCAACCGTCACCGCCACCCTCACCTCACCCTCACCTACAACCACACCCTAACCCTAAATCTAATCCTAATGCTAACCCTCACCCTCACCTTCACGCTCTCCCTCACCCTATCCCTAACCCTAACCCTCACCCTCACCCCCACCCCCACCCTAACCCTCACCTTCACCCTCACCCTCACATTTGCCTAAACTATAAGCCAAACCCTCTAACCACAAACCTAACCCTAAACCCAATCCTAACCCTAACCTTAAATCTAATCCTAACCCACACCCTCAAACTCAACCTAACCCTCACCCTAAGCGTAAACCTTACCCTAACCCTAAACCTAAACCTATCCCTCACCCTAACCCTCCAATTCACCCTCACCCTCAACCTCACACTCACCCTCACACTAACACTAAACCTAATCCTAACCTACACCCTCACCTTCACCTCAACCTCACCCTCACCTTCACCTCACCCTCACCCTAACCTAACCCTAACCCTAACCATAGGCATAACCATAACCATAAGCCTAACCCTACACCTAAACCTAACGTTAACCCTTACCTCACCCTAACCCTTACCCTATCTCACACCCTCACCCTCACACTCACCCTAAACCTAACCCAAACCCTAACCTAAACCAGATGCTCACCCTCATTTTAAACCTCACCCTAATCATAAAACTTACTATAAACCTAATACTTAAAGTAACCCTCCCCCCTCACCCTAACCCTAACCATCACCTTAACCCTCACACTCACCCTCACCCTAACCCTAACCTTAAATCTAACCATAACCCTACATTTAACCCTAACTCTAAACCTAAAACTAACACTAATCCTAAACCTAACCCTCACCCTTCCCCTCACACTAACCCTAACCCTCACTCTAACCCTCAACCTCACCTTAACCATAAACCTAATACTAACCATAACCTAAACCTCACCCTTACCCTCTCCCTCACCCTCAGCCTATCCCTCACTCTCCCTCACCCTCTCCCTCACTCTAAGCCTAATCCTAAGAGTAATGCTAAACCTAACACTCACACTCATCCTCACCCTCATGGTAAGCCTAACCCTAACATAAACATTACCCTCACTGTATCCCTCATCCTCACCCTAACCCTCACACTAACCATAACCCTAACCCTAACCCCAACCCTAACCCTAACCTTTTGCCTCCTAACCCTAACCCTAAACTTAACCCTAATCCTAAATGTACCCTAACCCTAACCCTAACCCTAACCCTTTCCCTCACCCTCAACCTCACTCTCACACTCACACTCACACTCACCCTCACCAGAACCCTAAACCTTATACTAACACTAACTGTAACCCTCACCCTCACCCGAATCTTAGCCCTAGCCCTAAACCTAACCCTCAACCTCATCCTCATCCTCACCCTCACCATAACACTAACACTAACCCTAACACTAAACAAAATCCTCAACCTCACCCTAACCCTAACCTAAACCTAGCCCACACCCTCATCCTCACCGATCCCTCACCTTCACCATCACCCTCACTCTAACCTTTTCACTAACCCCAACACTCACCCTCACCCTCACCCCCACCCTAATCCTTACCCTAACCCTATAAATATAAACTTAACCCTAAAACCAATCCTATCCCTAACTTTAACACTAACACTAACACACACCCTTACCCTCACCATCACCCTCACCCTAACCCTAACTCTAACACTAACCTTAACACTCACTCTCACCCTAACCCTAACACTAACCCTAACCCACACCCTACCCTCTCCATCACCCTCACCCTAACCCTAACCCTAACTCTAACACTAACCTTAACACTCACTCTCACCCTAACCCCCAAACTAACCCTAAACCTAACCCTCACCCTCACCCCAACGATAAAGCTCAGTCTAATCCTAACCCTAATCCTAAACCTAACCCACACCCTCACACTCCCCCTCACCCTAATCGTAACACTTACCCTAACCAGAAACCTAAATCTAAGCCTAACCCTAATGTAACCCTCACCCTCAACCTCACCCTAAGCCCTACTGAACCTCAGACCTCAATCTCACCCACACCCTCACACTCACACTAAGCCTTACCCACAAACTCACCCACACCCTCACTCTTACCATCACCATCACCCTAGCCATAACTCTAAACACTAACACTAACCTTAACCCTCACTCTCACCCTAACCCTAAAACTAATCCTAACCCTAACCCTCAGCCTCACCCTCAACCACACCCTCACCCTCACCCTAACACTAAAGCTCAGCCTAATCCTAACCCTAACCCTAACCCTAATATACACCCTCACACACACCCTCACCCTAATAGTAACACCTATCCTAACCCTACACCTAACCCTCATCCTCACACTCACACTCACCCTCACCCTAACGGTAACCCTAACCCTCACCCTAAAACTAACCCTAACTTTAACTATAACCCTCACCCTCAACCTCACCCTAACCTTCACCCTCACCTTCACCATAATCCTAACCCTAACCCTAATCCTAAACCTAACCCATAACATCATTCTCACCCTCACCCTCACCCTAACCCTCTTTCTCACCCTCACCCTAACCCTAACTATCATCCTCACCCTCAACCTCACCCTAACTAAAAATGAACACTAAGGCTAACCATAACCCTAACCCTAAAACTCTAACCCCAAAAGCCTAACCATAACCTTAACATTAACCATAACCCTAAACCTAAACCTAACCCTAATATCCTAAGCATAACCCTATTCTAAAATTAACCCTACCCTAACCCAACCCAGCCCTAACGATAACCCTAAACCAAATTCTAAACCTACCCCTCACACTCACCCACACCCTAACCTCAACTTAACCTCACCCTCACACTGACCCTCATCTTAACACTAACCCTGACCCTAAAGCCAAAATTAACCTTGGCCCTCACCCTCACCCTCACTCTAACCATATTCCTAACACTAACCCTAATGCTAACCCTCACTCTCATTCTCACCTTAACCCTAACTCTAACAGTCACCCTCAGCCTCAACCTAACACTCACCCTAACCCTAAACCTAAAACTAACCCTAACCCTCACCCACACCCTCAGCCTCACCATAACCATAACCTAACACTAACCCTAAAACCCTACTCCTAAAATCCTACCCCTAACAATAATCCTAACCCCAACCCTAAAACCCTAACCCTTACTCTAACCCTAAGCCTATGCCTAACCCTAAACCTTATCCTAACTGCAACCCTAACCCTAACCCTAACCGAAAACCAACCCTAATCCTAACACTAATCTTAACCCTAACCCTCATCCTCACCCTCACCCTCACTGTTACCCTCACCCTCACCCTAACCCTAACCTTAACCCTAAAATTATCGCTCACCCTCACCCTAACCCTTACCTAACACTAAACATAACCCTAAACCTAACCCTAATCCTCACCCTCACCCTCAACCTCACTCTCACCTTACCCAAACCCAACACTAACCCTAACCCTAACCCTCACACTCAACCTCACCCTCACGCTCACCCTAACCATAACAACCTCACCTTCACCATCACCCTAACCCTAACTCTCACCCACACCTCACCCTCACCCTCACCATAACAACCTCACCTTCACCATCACCCTAACCCTCACCCACACCTCACCCTCACCCTCACACCCATCGTAACTGTAACCCTAACCCTAACAGTAACCCTAACTCTAACCCTAACCGTATCCCTTACTCTAACCCTAACAACTCTAACCCTCACCCTCACCCTCATCTTCACCCTAACCCTAATCCGAACCCTAACCCAACCTTAAGCCTAATCCTCACCCTAACCCTAAACCTCACCCTAACACTCACCCTCAGCCTAACCCTACCCCATACCCTAAACCTCACCCTCACCCTCACTCTACCCCTAACAATTACCCTAACACTAACTCTGAAACCATAACCTAATCATAAATCCTGTCCTAACCCTCACAACCCTAACCCTAAACCTAACCCTAAGCCACACTCACACCCTAAACCTAACACTCTCCCTCACACTCACCCTAACCCTAACCCTAATGCTAACCCTCACCCTATTAACCTTAACCCTAGAACTAACCTTACCCTTACTCTCACACTAACATTAAGATTAACCCTAACCCTAACCTTAAGCCTAAACCTCAACCTCACCCTCACACTCACCCTCACCCTTCCCCTTACTCTAACCCTACACCTAACCCTAACTGTGATGCTAATTCTAACCCTAACACTAAACCTCACCCTCACCCTCACACTCACACTCACCCTACCCCTTACTCTAACACTACACCTAACCATAACTGTGATGCTAATTCTAACCCTAACACTAACACTAAACCTCACCCAAACCCTCACCCTCAACCTAACCCTCACCTTCAACCACACCATCCCCCCCACCCTAAGCTCCCTCTCACCCTCAACCTAACCCAAAAGCTAACCCTAAATATCACCCTCACACTCACCCTTATCCAAACCCTCACCCTCACCCTCAACCTTACCCTAACACTAACCCTAACTCTAACCCTCACCCTCACACTCTCCCTCACCCTCACCCTAACGCTAACCCTCACCTTCACCCTCACGATCAGGCTCACCCTCTCCCTAACCCAAACCATAACACTAACCCTAACACTAAACCTAAACCTAACCCACAACCTCACCCTCATTCTCACCCTCACCCTCACCCTCATCGAAACCTCACCCTCACCCTAAACCTAACCATAACCCTTACCCTTACCCTGACCCTAAACCTAAATCTAAACCTAACATAAACCTAAGCCTAACTCTAAACCTACCCCTCACCCTCACCCTAACCCTAAACCTAAACCTAAACTTCACCTTCACCCTCACCCTAAACCACACCCACACCCTTACCCTAACCCTAACTCTATCCCTAATATTAACCCTAAACCTAACCCTCACCCTCATCTTCACCCTCACCTTAACCCTAACCCTAAGCCTAATCCTAACCATAACCTTAACCTTATCCCTAACCCTGAACTTAACCCTAAACCTCACCCTACCCTCACCCTCACCTTCACCCTGAACCTGACCTTCACCCTCACCCTCACCCTAATAGTAACCCTAATCTAACCAAACCTTAACTCTTACCCTCAACCTCACCCTCACACTAACCCTCAACCTCACCCTCAGCCTCAACCTAAACCTAATCCTAACCCTTGCCGTCACCCTCACCATCACTCTCACAACCACCCTTACCCTCAAACTCACCCTCACCTTCACACTAACACTAACACTAACCCTAACCCTTAACCTCAACCTAACTCTAACCCTATCCAACACCCTGAAACTCACCCTCAATCCCCCCTCATTCTAACCCTAACACTAACCATAACCCTCACCCTCACTATAACCCTAACCCTAAACCTAGCCATAAAGCTCACCCTCACACTCATGCTAACCCTAACCCTAACACTTACCCTAACCCTAACTATAATCCTAACCCTAAACCTAAACCTAAACGTAACCCACTCCCTCACACTCACCCTCACCCTAACACTTACCGTCACCCTCACCCTAAACCTCACCCTAACCCTTATCCTAACCCTAAACCTAAACCTCACCATCACACTCACCCTCATCCTCACCCTAACACTAACCCTAACCCTAACCCTAACCCTCTAACCATAAAGCTAAAACTAAACCCAATCCTAACACTAAACTTAACCCTAACACGATCCCTAACCCAAACCCTAACCCTAACCTATTAACCATAAACCTAACCCTAGATCCAATCCTATCCCTAACCCTAAACATAAACCGAACCCACACCCTCACCCTCACCCTCACCCTAAACCTCACCCTAATCTTAAACCTTACCCTAACCCTAAACCTAAACCTACCCCTAACGCTAACCCTCACATTCACCCTCACCCTCAACCTCAACCTCACCGTACACTAACCCTGAACCTAATCCTAACCTACATTCTCCCCCTCACCCTCGCACTAACCCTAATCCTCAACCTCAACCTCACTCTCACCCTAAACATAACCCTAACCATAATCAGAACCCTAAACCTAACCCTAACACTAATCCTCACCCTAAATCTCACACTCACCCTAACACTAAGCCTCATCCCAATATTAACCCTCATGCTCACCCTCACTCTCACTCCAAACCTAATCCAAACTCTGACCCTAAACCTAACACTAAATTTCACCCTCACCCTCACCATGACCCTAACGCTAACACTAACCCTAACCCTCACCCTCACCCTAACCCTAAACCTAATCCTCATGCTAACCCTTACTCTCACTCTAAACAGCACCCTCACCCTAACCCGAACCCTAACCCGAACCCGAACCCTAACCCTAACCCGAACCTTAACTCTCAACCTCATCCTCACCCTCATCCTCATTGTAACCTTCACCCTAACCCAAACCATTACCCTCACCCTCAACCTCACCCACACCCTCACCCTTACACAAACCCTCCCCAAACCCTAACCCTAAAGCCCTAATCCTTACCCTAATCCTAACCCTAAACCTAAACTAAACCTTACCCTAGCCATAACCCTAAACCTAACCATAACACTAACCAAACCATAACCATAACCATCACCCTCACCCTCACCCTAACCCTAAACCTAAACCTAACCACCACCCTAACCCTAACCCTAACCCTAAATTCACACTCACACTAAACATCACACTCACACTAAACCTCTCCATCACCCTCACCCTAACCCTAAACCTAACTCTAACCCTCACCTTCACCCTCAACCTCACCATAACCCTAACCCTAACCATAAACCTTAACCTCACCCTCACCCTCACCCTTGCCCTCACCCTCACCCTAACCCTTACACTCATCCTCACCCTCACCCACACCCACACCCTTACCCTAACCCAAAACTAACCCTAACCCTAACCCTAACCCTCACCCTCACCCTCACCCTCACCTTAACCCTAACCAAAGCCCTTACCCTAACACTCAGCTTAACCCTAATCCTAAACCTCACCATCACTCTCACCTCACCCTAACCCCCACTCTCACCCTAATCCTCACCCTCAACCTAACATTCACTGTCACCCTCACCCTCACCCACACCCTCACCCTAAACCTAAACCAAACCCTAACATTAACCCTAACCCTCCCCTCATCCATACCCTCACCCCTACTCTCAACCTCACCTTAACCCTAACCCTAACCCTCACCCTCACTCTCACTCTAACTCTGAACCTAACGCTAACCCTAACCATCACCCTAACATTAATCCTAACCCTAACCCTAACCCTAACCATCTCATCACAATCACCCTCACCCTCACCCTCACTCTCAACCTCGACCTCACCCTCACCCTCACCTTCGCCATCACCCTAACCTAAACCTAAACCGAACCCTTACCCTCACCCACACTGTAACCCTAACCAAAACGGTCACCATAACCCTAACCCTAGCCCTAAACTTAACCCTATCCCCAACCATAACCCCAAACCCTCACTCACCCTCACCGGCAACCTCCCCCTCCCCCTCCCCCTCAACATAACCCTCACCATAATCGTAAACCTTACCATAAACCTAAACATAAACCTAACCTTAGTCCTAAAGATAATCCTCACCCTCACCCTACCCTAACCCTTACCAGAACCCTAAACCTCACCCTCACCCTCACCATAACCCTAAACCTAACCATTACCCTATCTCTAACTCTAACCTAAACCCTAACACTCACCCTAACCCGCACCGTCACCCTCACCGTCACCCTAAAAATAACCCTAAACCTAACCCTCTAACCATAAACCTAACCCTAAACCCAATCCTCAACCTACCTAACCCACAACCTCAACCTCACCCACAACCTAACCCTAACCCTGCCTAACCCTAACCCTAACACTAAACCTACCCTTAAACTCACACTCACTTTCACCCTCACCCTGACCTTAACCCTAACCCTAACACTAACCATAACTCTCACGCTAAACCTAACCCAAACCCTAAACCTAACTGTAACCCTAACTCTAACCCTAACCTAAAACCTAACCCACACCCACATCTTCACCTTCTCCAACACCCTCAACTTCACCCTAACCCTAACCCTAACCCTACCGCTAACACTAACCCTAACCCTAACCCTTACCCTCACCCTCATATTCACCCTAACCCTAATCCTACCCCTATACCTCACCTTCACCCTCACCCTATCCATAAAACCAATCAGAACCCTAAACCTCACTCTTACCCTCACCCTAAACCTAACCGTAACCCTAACTATAACCCTAAACTAACCCCTAACACTCATCATAACCCTCACCCTCTCCCTCACCCTCAACCTCACCGTAACCCTAACCCAAACGCTACCCCTAACATTAACAATAACACTCACCCTCAACCTCACACTCACCCTCAATCTCACCTAACAATAACCCTAACCCTACCCATCTAACCATAAAGTTATACCTAAACCCAATCCTAAACCTAACCATAAACCTCACCCTAACCCACACCCTCACCCTTACATTCACCCTAACCCTATCCCTAACCCTCACCCTCACCCTCACTCTTACCCTCACCCTCACTCTCACCTTCATCCTCACCTATTGCTAACCCTAACACTAACCTAACCCTCACCCTCACACTAACCCTAACCCTAACCCTCACACTCACACTCACCCTCACCCCCACCCTAATCCTAACCCTAACCTTAACCCTACCTTCACCCTTACATTAACCCTAACCCTAACACTCACACTCACCTTCACTCTCACCATCACCCTCACCCTCATCCTCACCCTCACCCTCATACTAACCTAAACCTAACCCTACCCTAACCTTACCATCACCCTAACCCTAACACAAACCCACACCCTACCCTCACCCTCACCCTCACCCTCACCGTCAGCCAAACCCTAATCCTAACCCTAACCCTAACCTTCACACTCACACTCACCCTCACCCCCACCCTAATCCTAACCCTAACCTTAACCCTACCCTCACCCTTACATTAACCCTAACCCTAACACTCACACTCACCTTCACTCTCACCATCACCCTCACCCTCATCCTCACCCTCACCCTCATACTAACCCTAAACCTAACCCTACCCTAACCTTACCATCACCCTAACCCTAACACAAACCCACACCCTACCCTCACCCTCACCCTCACCCTCACCCTCACCCAAACCCTAATCCTAACCCTAACCCTCACCTTCACCCAAACCCGAACCCTAAACGTCCCCCTCACCCTCATCTTCACCCTCACCATCACACTAACCCTAAACCTAACCCTACCCTAACCTTACCATCACCCTAACCCTAACACAAACCCACACCCTACCCCCACCCTCACCCTCACCATCACCCAAACCCTAATCCTAACCCTAACCCTCACCCTCACCTGAACCCTAACCTTCCCCCTCATCCTCACCATAACCCTCACCCGAACCCAAACCCGAAGCCTAACACTAACCCTAACCGTAACCCTAATCCTAACTTTAACCCTAACCATAACCATAACCATAACACTAACCCTAACCCTAACCCTCACCCTCAGGCTCACCCTCACTCCCCCTCATCCTAACCCTCATCCTCACACTAACCTAAACCTAACCCCAACACTAACCCTAAACCTGACCCTCACCCTAACTCTAACCCTTATTCTAACCCTAACATTCACTCTCATCCTCCACCTCACCCTCACCCTCACCCTAACCCTAACCTTAACTCTAACACTCATCTCACCCTCACCTAACACCAACCCTAACCCAAAGCCTCTAACGGTAAAACTAAAGCTAAACCCAATCTTATCTCTAACCTTAACACTAACCATAACCATCACCCTCACCCTCACCCTAACCCTCACCCTCACCCTAAACCTAACCATAAACATAACCCTCTAATCATAAACCTAACCCTAAATACAATACTAAAGCTAACCCTAACCCTAAACCTAACCCTAACCTACACCCTAACACTCTCCATCACCCTTACCCTCTCCTAAACCCTAACCCTTAACCTAACCGTAACCCTAACCCTAACCCTAATCCTAGCCCACACCTGCAACATTATGATCACCCTAAACCTCACCCTAACCCTAACGCCTCCACTAACCCTAACCCTCACCCTACCCTAATACTTACCCAAACCATAACCTTGACCCTAACCCACACTCTAACCCTAACCCTAAACTTAACCCTAACCATAACCCTTATCCTAATCCAACCATAACCCTCAGCCTCACCGTAACCCTCACCCTCACCATCACCCTAACCCTAACCCAACACTAACTGTAACCGTAACCATAACACTAAACCTAACCCTAATCCTCACTCTCACCCTAATCATAACAATCAGCCTCACCCTCAACCACACTCTCACCCTAACCCTAACCCTAACTCTAACACTAACCGTAACTGTAACCGTAACCCTAACCATCACCGTATCCCTAACCATAAACCTTACCCTCACAATCACCCTCACCCACACTTTCAAATAACACTAACCCTAACCCTTACCATTACCCTAACCCTAAATACCGGACCCTAAAACCCTAACCCTAACCTTAACAATAACCCTAATCCTTACACTAAATATAACCCTAAAATCATAAACCTAACCCTAACTCAACCCTAACCCTAAACCTAGTCCTAACCCTCACCGTAACCCTAACCTTAAATGGAACTCTAACCTTAACCCTAAACCCTAACAATAACTCTAACCCCAACCCTAACCCTCAAAACCCTCACCTCATCCTCACCCTCACCCTGACCCTAACCCTAACACAAACCCTAACCCTCACCATCACCCTCACCATCACTATCACCCACACGCTCACCCTCACCCTAACAACCCTAACCCTTACCCAAACCTAACCCTAACACTCACCCTCACCCTCACCCTAACCCTCACGCTCACCCTCACACAAAACCTAACTCCAAACCTCATTCTCAACCTCACTCTCACCCTCACTCTAACATTCAAGCTAATTCTAACCCTCACCATAACTGGAACCCTAACCCTAATCCTATCCCTCACACTAACCCTCACCCTCACCCTCACCATCAACTTAACCCTAACCCTCACTCTAACCCTAACCATAACCCTTACCCTAACCCTAAAACCCTAACCCTAACCGTAACCCTGGTTATCTATTGGGTGAGGATGAGGGTGAGGGTGAGGGTTAGGGTTTGGGTTTGGGTTAGGGTGAGGTTGAGTATGAGGGTGACGGTTAGGGTGAGTGTGAGTGTGAGGGTAAGGGTTAAGTTTAGGGTTAGTGTTAAGGTTAGGGTGAGAGTGAGGGTCAGGGTCACGATGAGAGCCTGGGGCTTGGATTGAGGATAGGGTTAGGGTTAAGGTTAAGGATAGGGTAAGGATTAGAATTAGGGTGAGGTTGAGGATGAGGGTGAGGGTTAGGTTTAAGGCTGCCGTTTGGGTTAGGGTTAGGATTAGGGTGAGGGTGAGGTTGAGGTTGAGGGTGACATTGAGGCTGAGTGTAAGGTTTAGGTTTAGGGTTAGGTTGAGTGTTAGGGTGAGGATGAGAGTTAGGTTTATGATTAGGGTTAGGTTTACGTTTATGGTTAGGGTAAGGGTTATGATTAGGGTGAGGTTTCAGGAGAGGGTGAGGGTGTGGGTGAGAGTGAGGGTGAGCTTGAGGGTTAGGGTTAGGGTTAGGGTTAAGGTGATAGGGAGGGTGAGGGTGAGTGTGAAGGTTAGGGTGAGGGTTAGGGTTAAGGTAAGGGTTAGGTTTAGGGTTACAGTTAAGTTTAGGGTTAGGGTTAGTTTTCGGGTGAGATTGAGGGTGAGGTTTAGGTTTAGGGTTATAGTTAGAGTTAGGCTTAGGGTTAGTGTTATGGTGAGGGTGAAGATGAGGGTGAATGTGAGAGTAATTGTTAGGGTAAGGGTGAGGGTGAGGGTTAGATTTATGGTTGGGTTTAGGGTTAAGGTTAGGGTTAGGATTAGGTTTAGGTTTAGATTCATGGTTAGAGGGTTAGGGTTAGGGTTAGGGTGAGGGTGAGAATGAGTTTGAGGGTCAGGGTGAGGGTGAAGGTGAGGTTGAGTTTAGGGTGAGGATTAGGGTTTAGGTTAGGGTTAGGATTAGGGTTAAGGATAGGGTAAGGGTTAGGTTTAAGGTGAGGGTGAGGATGAGTTTGAGGGTTAGTTTTAGTGTTACTGTTAGGGTTAGGGTGTGAGTGAGTTGAGGGTGAGGGTAAGGGTTATGGTTATGGTTAGGGAGAGGGTGAGTGTTTCGGTGAGGGTAAGATTTAATTTTAGGTTGAGGGTGAGGGTGAGAGTTAGTTTTAGGGTTAGGGTTAGGTTTAGGTTTAAGGTAAGGGTTATGATTAGGGTGAGGTTTCAGGTGAGGGTGTGGGTGAGAGTGAGGGTGAGGGTGAGAGTTAGGGTTAGGTTTAGGGAGAGAGTGAGGGTGAGGGTGAGGGTTAGGTTTAGGGTTATGGAGAGAGTGAGGGTGAGGATGAGGGTGAGGGTGAGGTGAGATTTAGGGTTAGGTTAAGGGTTAGATTTAGGGTCATGATTAGGATTAGTGTTAGGTTTAGGTTAGGGAAAGGGTGAAGGTGAGGTTGAGTGTGAGGTTTAGGGTTTGGGTTAGGGTTAAGGTTAGGGTTAATATTAGGGTGAGGGGTAAGGTTAGGGTTAGGGATTTAGGGTTAGGGTTTTATGGTTATGCTTAGAGTTAGAGTCTGGTCGAGGGTGAGGTTAAGGATTAGGGTTAGAGTAAATGTGAGGGTTAGGGTTGTGTTAGGGTTAGGGTTAGGGTTCTGGTGAGGTAGAGGATGAGAGTGAGTGTGAAGGTTAGGTTTAGGGTCAGGGGGACGGTGATACTGAGGAGGAAGGGGATTGGGATGGTTAGGTTTAGGGTGAGGTTGAGGGTTAGGGTTAGGGTTATTGTTACATTGAGGGTGAGGATGAGGGTGAGGGTGAGGTTTAGGGTTATGGTCAGGGGGAAGGGGAGGGGAAGGAGGAAGGGGAGGGGGAGGGTTAGGGTTAGGGTGAGAGTGACAGTGAGGGTTAGGGTTTTGGTTAGGATTAGGGTTAAGGTTGGGGTTAGGTTTAGGGTTAATATGAGGGTGAAGGGGAGGGTTAGTGTAAGGGTTATGGTTAGAGTGAGGGTGAGGGTAGGGTGAGAGTTCCGGTTAGGGTTAGGTTTAGGGACAGCCTTAGGTTTAGGGTTAGGACTGTTTTTAGGGTTATGGTTATGGTTAGAGGGTTAGTCTTAGGGTTAGGGTTAGTTTTGGGTTAGGTTGAGGGTGAGGGTGTTGATTAAGGTGAGGTTGTGAGTTAGGGTGTGGGTTAGGGTAAGGATTATGCTTAGGGTTAGGGTGAGAGTAAAGGTGAGGCTGAGAGTGAGGCTGAGGGTTAGGGTGAGGGTGAGGGATATGGTGATGGTTAGGTTAAGGGTTAGGGTGAGGGTAAGGGTTAGGGTTAGGGTTAGGGTTGAGTTAGGGTGAGTTTTAGGGTTAGGGTTAGGGTTACTGTTTGGGTTAAGGTTTAGCGTTAGGATTAGGGTTAGGGTGCGGATTGGGGTTTTAGGGTTAGGGTTAGGAATAGAGTGAGGGTGAGAGAGTGGGTGAAGTTGAAGGAGATGATAAGGGTTAGGGTTAGAGTGAGGGTGAGGATGAAGATGTTGAGGGTAAGTTTTAAGGTTGGGGTTAGGATTAGGGTGAAGGTTAGGGTGAAGGTGAGGGTAAGGTTAGGCTTTGGGTGAGGGTGAGGGTTAGGGTTAGGGTGAGAGTGATGTTAAGGGTGAGGGTTAGGAATAGGTTTAGTGCTAGGGTTTGGTTTAGCATTAGGTTTAGAGTTAGGGTGAGGGTGAGGGTTAATGTTAGGGTTAGGATTAGGGTTAGGATTAGGCCTAGAGTGAATGTGAGGGAAAAATGAAGGTTAATGTTGGGATTAGGTTTAGGGTTAGGGTTAGGATTAGGGTGACGGTGGGAATGAGGGTGAGGGTGAGGGTTAAGGTTAAGGTTAGGTTTAGGGTTCTGGTTATGGTTAGAGTTATGAGTGTGGTTAGGGTTAGGGTGTGGGTGTGGGTGAGTGTGAGTGTGAGGGTTAGGGTTAGTGTTTGGAAATAATAGTAGCATCTGCTCCTGTATCAACAATGCCCTCAAAATTCCTTCTATCTAACTTTAACTTTAATAAAGGTCTCTTATGTGTAATTTTCTGTGCCCAATAGGTATCTGAGGAACCAAAATTATGAGGGCCTCTCTGGCATTTGTGACTGGGGTGTCAGCAATGATAGGTAGCAATGCCAATTGAGCAATCCTCTGAACAGGGAAAGTAGTTATAGGTCCTTGAGAAGCAGTTGTCATTATTTTTATTTCCTCAGTATAATCATTATCAATTATACCTGGTGAAATACTAAGACCCTGGATGGTGAAGCTTCCACGTCCCAAAAGCAAGCCAAATGTGTTTGGAGACAGAGGGCCAAAAATTCCAGTGGAAAGGATCTGAGTCCCAGAATCAGGAGTTAATATTGATTGGCAGGTGGCACAGAGGTCCAGTCCTGCACTTCCTGGCGTTGCTCGCAAGAGGGAGATGACATTAGATGAGGTGGAGATTGGGGGACTAACCTGACAGCCCCAGGGTTCAATCCCATAGTTGGCTTGGGGCCCTGGGGTCGGCCCCTCATCAAGTTTCCCTGTTGCAGGGGTAATGGATTTCCCTGGTTATCAGTTTTAGAGTAGCATTTTGAAACCCAATGTTTTCCTTTTTTGCGTTGGGGGCAAAAGGAGGGAAGATGCTGCTCTGCATTAGTGGCTGGGCACTTCTTCAGAAAGTGACCAGGCTGTTTGCAGTTAAAGCATGTCTTAGCCTTGGGTCCCTGGATAAAATCTTTTAAAGCAGCTCCGATAGCCAGTCCAATGTTTCGAGAGGCTGGGTCAATATCAGCACACAGTCTGATGTAATCAGAAAGAGTTTTGCCACTGCAATGAGGACCTATTGCAGCCTGACAGGCAGAATTGGCATTTTCAAAGGCAAGATGTCTAATGAGTTCATTGTTTCCTCATGTCCCATAAAATGTTCCGCAGCCTCAGTAAGGCACCCACAAATTCACTGAATGGCTCCTGCGGTCCCTGATGAAATTTTTCTATGGAAGAAACAGCCAACCCTTGAGAGGGGAGGCTCTTCCAAGCCTGAAGGGATGCATGCTGAATCTGAACAAGTAGCCCTGGGGGAAATTTGGCTTGTTTTTCATTGTTGTCATAGGGGCTTTGTCCTAATAGTTTAGTTAGGGCCCATGTCTTAGACGGACCTGTAGCAGTCACATTGCGACATGCAATGTCCTGACATCGTTCAGTATAATCAGCCTTCCATGAGAGATATTGGCCTCTGCGAAGTGCAGCATTAGCTAGCATTCCCCAGGCATTTATTGTAAGCCAGTCTTCACTCATGGATTCTAAAAGAGAGAGAGTAAAGGGAGCAACTGGGCCATACACGGAGACAGCTCTTTTAAATTCCTTAATATATTTGAATTTTAAGGAACAGCATTTTTGGGCTTTAATGATTAGGAGAATATTTTCTTCCTCTTCTCTGGAGGTTTCTGATTCTTTACTACCTGGCTCCCCTTCCTCCCTGTTCTCTTCCTCTTCTTCTCCTGTACCATCTCCTTGATTTTCTATTTCATTAGGGTCTCTTGGCTGATTTTACCTGAGATCTAGTTACAGGAAAGGCATGGAGAGTCCATCTATCCTTTGTCTTAGCTTGAAAGGGAGGCTGTTGGAGGCCGATCGGAGTTATGATATTTGGCTGCCTCTTCCTCTAGTATGGCCTCCTCTTCTGTGGAGAGGACATCATCACCAATATCACCAAAGTCTATACCCGAAAGTACAGGATAAACGGACTTTGGCTTATCGGGCTGAGCTCCGGCGCCACTACTATCTGTGGGTATAGGGATGTAGACAGAGGGACAAGGAGAGGCGGCAGGAGGGGGATGGGAAGCTTTGAAAGAATCTTTTTGAAGAGTGGCCTGGCTTCCCTTACATTTTTCCTTCAGGAAGGTTTCACTACCTTTTATTACCTCAGAGACATCTGCTTAATAATAGCAAATCTGTAGGACCTCATTTATAAGATTCCAATAAGAGAAGGCCTGAACAGGTACCTTTTGTGGGACAAAAGTGTGATAAAAGTCTTTAAGACAGTCACCTACATAATGCCATCTGTCTTTGTCTATGGTTCCCTCTTGTGGGAGCCAAGGATAAAGATTTTCTAAGAACATAAAAAAATCTACTAAATCCTTTTTCTTTACCCGTGTTCCTCCTGCCTTGAGTGAGGCCCCTGGATAAACAACTCATATTTACTAAGTGTTTGTCCCATATCATGTCGATTCTCTTACCTTCTGGACCTACACCACAGGTGGGTTCTCTGCAATGGGTATAAATGACTGCTTAGCAGTGGCAATCGGGTGAGGCAGCGCTGCTCCAGTGGGCGACCTGTTCAGTTTGGCTTTTGTTCCTCGAGCCCCACATTGGGCACCACTTGCTCCGGCCTGCAGGGTAGTCAACTGGAACTCGAGGAGGAGCAAACCTGAATGAGAGAGACAAACAGACACGAGAAAGGAGACCAAGACAGTATTGTGATCAAGGTCTCAATCTTTATTTTTCACAGAAGAATATATACGTTTAGCAGAAAGGTGATTGACGCAAGCTGGTTGCCTAGTGATATTGCTTAGTAACCATCTCTATACAACATGTACCAGAAACAAACCAGGGGGGGTGTCAGGAGGTGGTCAAACTGTTTTGCCAAACAGGATACATAAATCAAGTTATTTTTGCTTACAGAATATTGCAATTGGGTCATCATGGAATGGGTAGTAGAAACAATAAGCAATTCTTTCAAGTTACAGACAGGGTCTTACAGTTACTAAGTTCGTTTAATTTACAGAAAATTATAGTTTCTGGATATCATAGTAACAGCTATTTGGTTTCCAGCAGGTTAGAGTTAGGGTAATGGTTAGGTTTAGCATTAGGTTTAGGGTTAGGGTGAGGGTTAGGTTGAGGGTGAGGGTGAGGGTTATGGTTTGGGTTAGGGTTAGGGTAGGGTAAGGTTGAGGGTGAGGGTTAGGGTTTGGTTAGGGTTATGGTTAGGGTTAAGGTTAGGTTGAGGGTGAGAATGAAGGTTAGGGTGAGGGTGAGAGTTAGGGTGAGGGTTAGAGTTAGGGTTAGGGTTAGGGTGAGGGTGAGGGTAAGGGTAAGGTTGAATGTGAGGGTTACGTTTAGATTTAGGGTTAGGTTTAGCATTAGGTTTAGGGTTAGGGTGAGGTTTAGTGTGAGGGTGAGGGTGAGGGGTATGGATAGATTTTGTTTGAGGATGAGGATGAGAGTGAGGGTGAGGGTGATGGTTAGGATTGCGGTTAGGGTGAGGGTGAGGTTGAGGGTGAGGAATAGGGTTAGGGTTAGTGTTTTAGGGTTAGGGTTTTAGTGTTAGGGTTAGGGTGAGTGGGAGGTGAGGGGGAGGGCAAGGATTAGGGTTAGGGTTAGGGGGAGGGGGAGTGGGAGGGTGACTGTGGGCTTAAGGTTGGAGTTATGGTTAGGGTTAGGGTTAGGGTGAGGGTAAGGGTGGGGGTGAGGTTTAGGGTGAGGGTTAGGGTTAGGTTTAGGGTTAGGCTTAGGGTTATGGTGAGGATGAGGGTGAGGCTGAGTGTTAGGGTTAGGGTTAAGGAAAGAGTTAGGGTTAGAGTGAGGGTGAGGCTAAGGGTGAGTGTGAGGGTTAGTGTTTAGGGTTAGTATGAGAGTGAGGGTGAGGGTGAGGATGAGGGTTAAGGTTGCTGTTAGGTTTAGGATTAAGGTTAGGGTTGGGTTAGGGTTAGGGTGAAGGTGAGGGTTAGTGTTAGGGTTAGGGTAAGAGTTAGGATTAGGGTGAGGGTGAGGGTGACTGTGAGGGTTAGTGTTAGGATTAGGGTTAGGTTGAGAGTGATGGTGATAGTGAGGGTGAGGGTTAGGGTTAGTGTTAGGTTTAGGGTTAGGTTTAGGGTTAGGGTGAGTGTGAGTGTGAGTGTGAGGAGTAGGGTAGGGTAGGGGTTAGGGTTAGAGTTAGGATAAGGATGAGGGGTAGGGTTATGGCTAGGGTTAGGGTTTTACGATTAGGGTTAGGGTTAGGGTGAGCTCAATTGTGAGGGTGAGGGTGCAGGTGAGTGTTAGGGTGAGGGTTAGGGTTATGATTAGGCTTAGGTTGAGGGTGAGGATTAGGTTTACAGTTATGTTTAGGGTTAGGGTTAGAGTGAGGGTAAGGGTGAGGGTGAGAGTTAGGGTTAGGATTAGGGTTAGGCTTAGATTTAGGGTTCGGGTTACCATTAGAGTTATGGTTAGGGTGGGGGTGAGTGTGAGGGTGAGGGTTAGTGTGAGGGTGATGGTTAGGGTTACTGTTAGGGTTAGTGTGAGGGTGAGGTTGAGGGTTAGGGTTAGGGTTAGGTTTAGGGTTAAGATTAGGGTGAGGGTAAGTGTGAAGGTGAAGGTGAGGGTTAGGCTTAGGCTTAGGGTTAGAGTTAGGGTTAGCCTTAGTGTTATGGTTAGGGTGGGTGCGGGTTAGGTTCAGGTGAGTGTTACGGTTAGAGTTACGGTTAAGGTTAAGGTTAGTGTTAGGATTAGAATTAGGTTTACGTTATGTTATGGCTGAGGGTGAGGGTGAGTTTGTGGGTTAGGGTGAGGTTAGTGTTAGGGTAAGGGAAGTGTTAGGATTAGTGTGAGGGTGAGTGTGAGGGTGAGGATTAGGCTTAGGGTTAGGGTTGGGGTTAGGGTGAGGGTAAGCTGAGGGTAAATGTGAGGGATATGGTTAGGCTTAGGGTTAGTGTTAGGGTTATCACTAGGCTTATGGTTAGGGTGGGGGTGAGGGTGAGTGTGAGGTTTAGGGTGAGTGTGAGGGCTACAGTTATTGTTAGGTTTAGGGTTAGGGTGAGTGTGAGGGTTAGGTTTACGTTGAGGATTGTGGTTACGTTTACAGTTAGGGTTAGGGTTAGGTTTATTTCTAGGAAGAGGGTGAGGGTGAGGGTTAGGGTGAGGGTTAGGGTTAGGCTTAGGGTGAGGGTGAGTGTGATGGTGAGGGTTAGGTTTCAGGTTAGGGTTGGGGTTAGGGTGAGGGTAAGGGTGAGGTTGAGGGTTAAGGTTAGGTTTGGATTTAGGATAAGGGTGATATTGAGGTTGAGGGTTAGGGTTAGCTTTAGTGATAGGGTAAGGGTTACGGTGAGGGTTAGGATGAGGTTGAGGGTTAGGGTTAGAGTTAGGGTTAGTTTTAGGGTTAGCATTAGGTTTAAGGAGAGGATGTGGGTTAGGGTTAGGGTTAGGGTTAGGGTTAGGGTACCTGTTAGTGTTTTGGTTATGGTTAGGGTGAGAGTGAGGCTGAGGATGAGGGGTAGGGTGAGGTTGAGGGTTAGGGTCAGGGTTAGAATTAGGTTTACTGTGAGGGGGAGAGTGAGGGTGAGGGTTAGGGTTAGGGTAAGAGTGTCAGTTAGGGTTAGGGTTAGGATGAGGGAGAGGGTAATTGTGAGGGTGATGGTTAGGGATAGGTTTCGGTTAGGGTTTCCTTTAGTTTAGGGTGAAGGTGAGGGTGAGAGTGAGGGTGAGGGTTAGGGTGAGAGTAAGAGTTAGGTTTATTGTGAGTGTGAGGGTGAGGGTGAGGCTGAGGATTAGGGTCAGGGTTAGGTTTAGGGTTACGGAGAAGGTGAAGGTGAGGGTAAGGGTGAGGGTGAGGGAGAGGGTTATGGTGAGGGTTTGGGTTAAGGTTAGGGTTATGGATAGGGTTAGGTTTAGAGTTAAGATGAGGGTGAGAATTAGGGTTAGGTTGAGGGTGAGGGTTAGGGTGAAGGTTAGGGTTAGGGTTTGGGTAAGGTTTAGCGTTAGGTTTAGTGTTAGAGTAAGGGTGACGGTGAGGGTGAGGGTTACTGTTAGGGTCAGGGTTAGCGTTAAGAATAGGTTTAGAGTGAAGGTGAGGGTGAGGGTTAACTTTGGGATTAGGGTTAGGGTTAGGTTTAAGGTGAGGGTGAGGGTGAAGGGATGGGTTAGGTTGAATGTTAGGGTTAGGGTTAGGGTTAAGGTTAGAGTTAGGGTTCCAGTTAAGGTTAGGATTATGGTTATGGATAGGTTTAAGTTTAGGGTTAGGTTAGGTTTAGGGTTGGTTTAGGGTTAGAGTTAGAGTAGCATTAGGGATAAGATTTTAGGGTTAGGTTTTGGGTTATGGTTAGTGTTACTGCTAAGGTTAGGGTTAGTGTTTTAGGGTTAGGGTATTAGGTTTAAGGTTAGGCTCAAGTTTAGGGTTAGTGTTAGGGTTAAGGGTGAGGGTGAGGGTGAGGATGAGGGTTAGGATTATGGTTAGGGTTATGGTTAGTGTTAGTGTTAGGGTGAGGTTTAGGGTTAGTGTGATGGAGGGGTAGAGGTTTAATGTTAGTGTTAGGGTTAGAGTGATGGTGAGGTTTAAGTTGAGGGTGAGTTTTAGGGTGAGAGTTACAGTTATGTTGAGGGTTAGGGTGAGGCTTAGGGTTAGGATGAGGTTGAGGATGAGGGATAGGTTGAGGGTTAGAGTTAGGTTTGGTGTGAGGGTGAGGGTGAGGGTTAGGGTTAGGGTGAGGGTGAGGGTGATGGTTAGGGTGAGGGTGAGGGTTAGGGTTAGGGTTTGTTTGAGGCTGAGGGTAAGGTTAAGGGTGATGGTGAGGGTTGGGCTTAGGTTGGGTTGGTGTTAGGGTTAGGTTAGGGTGAAGTTGAGGGTGAGAGTGAGGGTGAGGGTGATTGTTACGGTTTGGTTTAGGGTTAGGGTTAGGGTTAGGGTTAAGTTTAGGGTGAGTGTGAGGGTTAGCGTGAGGGTGAGGGTGATGGTGAAGGTGAGGGTTAGGGTTAGGGTTATGGTAATTGTGAGGGTGAGGTTTAAAGTGAAGGTAAGTGTGAGGGTGAGGGTTATTGTGAGGCTGATTGTGAGGTTGAGGGTTAGGGTTAGGGTAAGGGTGAGGGTTATGTTTAGGGTTAGGGTTAGGATTGGTTTTAGGGCTAGGGTTATGGTCATAGGGTTAGGGTTAGGGTGAGAGTGAGGGTGAGTGTTAGGGTGAGGGTTAGGGTTAGGGTTAGGGTTAGGGTTAGGGTGAGGGTGAGGGTGAGTGTTAGGGTGAGGGTTAGGGTAAGGGTTATGATAAGGGTTAGAGTGAGTGTGAGGGTTAGGTTTAGTGTTAGTGTTAGGGTGAAGGTGAAGGGAGGGTTATGGTTAGGATTGGGGTGATGGTGAGAGTGAGCGTTAGGGTAAGTGTTAGGGTGAAGGTTAGGGTATGGGTTATGGTTATGGTTAGGGTGAGGGTGAGTGTGATATTGAGGGTTAGGGTAAGGGTAAATGTTAGGGTTAGGGTTAGGGTGAGGGTAAGGGTGAGTTTTAGGGTTAGGGTTAGGGTTAGGCATAGGGTTAAACTTAGGGTTACATTTAGGGTTAGGTTATAGTTTGTGTGAGGGTGATGGTGAGGGTTAATGTTAGGGTTTGGGTTAGCGTTAGGGTGAGGTTGAGGGTGAGGGTGTGGGTTAGGGTTAGGGTGAGGGTTGCGGTTAGGGTTACGGTTAGGGTTAGTGTGAGGGTGAGGGTTAGGTTTAAGGTTAGGGTTAGCCTTAGTGTTATGGTTAGGGTGGATGAGGGTTAGGATGCCGGTGAGTGTTACGGTTAGGGTTAGAGTTAGGGTTCGGGTTAGGCTTAGGGTTAGAGTTAGGGTTAAGGTTATGGTTAGTGTTCGGGTTAGGGTTAGGTTTAGGATTATGTTGAGGCTGAGGGTGAGGGTGAGTTTGTGGGTTAGGGTGACGTTAGAGTTAGGGTAAGGGAAGTGTTAGGATTAGTGTGAGGGTGAGTCTGAGGGTGAGGATTAGGCTTAGGGTTAGGTTTGGGGTTAGGGTGAGGGTAAGCTGAGGGTAAATGTGAGGGATATGGTTAGGCTTATGGTTAGTGTTAGGGTTATCATTATGCTTATGGTTAGGGTGGGGGTAGAGGTGAGTGTGAGGGCTACAGTTATTGTTAGGTTTAGGGTTAGGGTCAGTGTGAGGGTTAGGTTTAGGTTGAGGGTTAGGGTTATGTTTATGGTTATGGTTAGTGTTAGGGTTAGGTTTATTGTTAGGAAGAGGGTGAGGGTTAGGGTTAGGCTTAGGGTGAGGGTGAGTGTGATGGTGAGGGTGAGGTTTCGGGTTAGGGTTGGGGTTAGGGTGATGGTAAGGGAGAGGATGAGGGTGAGGGTTAAGGTTAGATTTGGATTTTGGCTTAAGGGTGATATTGAGGGTGAGGGTTAGGGTTAACTTTAGCGATTGGTTTGGGTTAGGATTAGGGTGAGGTTGGGAGTAAGGGTGAGGGTGTGGGTTAGAGTTAATTTTAGTGTGAGGGTTGGGTGAGGGCGAGGGTTAGGGTTATGGTGGGGGTGATGTTGAGTGTTAGTGTTAGGGATAGGGTTAGGGTTACTGTGAGGTTTAGGGTGAGGGTGAGGGTTAGAGTTAGAGTTATGTTTACCGTGAGCGTGAGGGTGAGGGTTATAATTAGGTTTGGTGTGAGCGTGAGGGTGAGGGTGAGGGTGAGGGTGAGGGATAGGGTTAGTGTTAGGTTTAGGGTGAGGGTGAGGGTGAGGGTGAGGGATAGGGTTAGTGTTAGGTTTAGGGTGAGGGTGAGGGTGAGTGTAAGGGTGAGGACGAGGGTGAGGCTGATGGTGAGGGTTTGGGTTAGGTTTAGTTTTTCCTTAGGATTAGAGTATATTTAGGGTTAAGTTAAGGTTTGTAGGGTGAGGGTGAGGGTTAATCTTAGGGTTAGGGTTAGCGTTAGGGTAAGGTTGAAGTTGGGGGTTAGGTTATGGGTTAGCATATGGGTTAGCATGTGCTAGGGTTAGGGTGATGGTAATTGTGAGGGTGAGGGTTAGGGTGAGAGTTAGGGTTATGTTGAGGTTGTGGTTAGGGATAGGGTGAGGGTGAGGATGAGGGTAATTGTTTGGGCTACGGTTAGGGTTAGGATTGGGTTTAGGGTTCGGGATATTGTTAGAGATTTAGGGTTAAAGTAAGGGTTAGTGATGGGTTAGGGTCAAGGTGAGCACTGTGTTGAGTGTGAGGGGAGGGTTAGGGTGAGCATGAGCATGAGGGTTAGGGTTAAGTTTAGGGTTAGGATTAGGATTACGTTTAGTGTTAGGTTACGTTAACGGTGAAAATGAGGGTGAGGGTGAAGTTGAGGGCTAATGTTAGGGTTAGGCTGAGGGTGAGGGTGAGGATGAGGATGTGGGTTAGGTTTAGGAATAGGTTTAGGGTTAGGGTTGGTTTTAGGATAGAGTTACGTTTTGGGTTACGGTTAGGTTAAGGTTTAGGGTTAGGGTTAAGGTTAGGGTTATTGTTAGGGGAAGGTTTTTTCAGTTAAGGTTTTAGGGTTAGGGTTATAGTAGGGTTAGGGTGAGGGTGAGGGTGATGATGTGGATGAGGATGAGGATTCAGGTTGGGGTTAGGGTTCGAGTTAGGGTGAGTGAGAGGGTGAGGTTTGGGGTGAGGGTTAGGGTGAGGGTTATGGTTAGGGTTAGGGTGAGGGTGAGGGTGATGGAGAGGGTGAGTGTGAGGGTTAGGATTAGGGTTAGGTTTAGGGTTTGGTTTAGTGTGAGTGTGTGAGGGTGAAGGGGAGGAAGAGGGTGAGTGTGAGTGTTAGGATTAGCCTTAGTGTTAGGGTGATGCTGAGGGTGATGGTGACATTTGGCGTTAGGTTTAGGTTGAGGGTGAGGGTGAGGATGAGGGAGAGGTTTAGAGTTAGGGGTAGTGTTAGGGTTAGGGTTAGGGTTAGGGTGAGGCTGAGGGTGATGGTTACTGTTGGCTTATGGTTAGGTTGAGGGTGAGGTTGAGGGTTTGGGATAGGTTTAGGGCTTGGGTGAGAGTGAGGGTGAGTGTTAGGGTTAGGGTTAGGGTAAGGCTGAGGGTGATGGTTCCTGTTGGGTTTAGTGTTAGGTTGAGCATGAACATGAAGGATAGGTTTAGGTTTAGTGTTTTAGTTTTAGGGATTAAGGGTAAGGGTTAGGGTTAGGGTTAGGGTTAGGTTAGGATGAGGGTGAGATGAGGGTGAGGTTGAGGATTAGGGTTAGGGTTAGGCTGAGGGAAAGGAACGTTCCGAGCACCCTGTACCTAGTAACAAGAGGGACTGAGCATACAAGATCCAGAGGTACTGAGTACCCAGCACCCAGCACACAGAGGAACTGAGCAGCCAGCACCCAATGTTCTGAGGCCCCCAGCACCTAGTACCAATAGGGACTGAGCACACAGCACCCAGAGGTAATTAGCAACCAGCATGCAGAATTAAGGGGTACTCAGCTCCTAGCACCCAGACCTATTGAGCACACAACACCCACAGTTACTGAACATCCAGCACCCAGAGGTTCTGAGCATTCAGCATCTAATACCCAGTGGGACTGAGCACCCAGCACAGAGTGGGACTGATGACACAGCACTAAGCATCCTGAGATACTGAGCACCCAGCACACAGAAGTTCTGAGCACCCAGCACCTAGGACCCAAAGGGTCAGAGCACACAGCACCTAGAGGTACTGATCACCCAGCACCTAGCACCCAGAGGTACTTAGCACCAGGAACACAGCATACAGAAGTCATGAGTATGCAGCACCAGAGGTACTGAGAAAATGGCACCAAGTATCCAGAAGGACTGAGCACACAGCACCGGGACGTAGTGAGCACACAGCACCCAGAGCCACTGAACATCCAGCACCCAGATGTTCTGACCACTCAGCATCTAGTATCCGGAGGGAATGAGCACTCAATACTCAGTGGGACTAATAACACAGCACCCAGCATCCAGAGGTACTGAGCACCCACCACCTGGAGGTTCGAACGCTCTGAAAGGATTACCCAGCGGGAATGAGCACCCAGCACCCAGAGGTACTGAACACTAAGCACCCACCATCCAGTGGTACTAAGCACACAGCACCCAGATGTACTGAGCACCCAGCACCCACAGGTACTGACCACCAAGCACACAGCATCCAGTGGTACTGAGCACACAGCACTCAGAGTTACTAAGCAACCAGTACCCAGCTTCCAGCAGTACTGAGCACCAGCATCCAAGATACTCAACATCCAGCACCCAGAGGTTCTTAGCACTCAGCACCTACTACCCAGAGGCAATGAGCATCAAGCACCCAGAGGGACTGACCACCAAGCACCCAGCATTTAGTGGTACTGAGCACGCAGCATCCAGAAGCACTGAGCACCCAGCACCCAGCATAAAAAGTACTGAGCAGCATGCAGACATACTGAGCACACATCACCCAGAGATGCTGAACATCCAGCACTGAGAGGTTCTGAGCACTCAGCATCTAGTACCCAGAGGGACTGAGAACCCAGTTCCCAGTGGGACTGATGACACAGCACCTAGCACCCAGAGGAACTGAGTACCGAGCACCCAGCATCCAGAGGTACTGAGCACCAAGCACCCAGCATGCAGTGGTACTGAGCAACCAGCACCCAGAGGTACTGAGCAATCAGCACCCGATACCCAGTGGTACTGAGCATGCAGCACCCAGAAGGACAAAACAACCACCACCCAGTATGTAGAAGTACTGAGAGCTCAGCACCCAGGCATACTGAGCACACAGCATCCAGAGATACTGAACATCCAGCACCCACAAGTTTGAGCACTCAGCATCTAGTACCCAGAGGGACTAGGAACCCAGCACCCAGTGACACGAACACCTAGGACACAACACAAATCAGTACTGTGATCCCAGCACCCAGAGGTACTGAGTATCCAGCACCCATCACCCAGACTTTTGTACCACTCACCAACTAGTATCCTGAGGTACTGAGTACCCAGCACACAGAGGCACTGAGCACCAAGCACCCAGCATCCAGATATACTCAACACTCAGCACCCAGAGGTTCTTAGCACTCAGCATCTGGTACCCAGAGGGAATGAGCACCCAATACCCAGTGTGACTGATGAAACAGCACTCAGCATCCAGAGGTACTGAGCAACCAGCACCCAGAGATTCAGAGCACTCTGCACCTAGTATAGAGAGGGAATGAGCACCCAGCACCCAGAGGTACTGATCAATCAGCACCCAGCACCCAGAGGTACTGACCACCATGCACCCAGCATCCAGAGGTACTTAGCACCAAGCACTCAGATGTAGTGAGCACTCAACACCCAGAGGTAATGAGCATCAAGCACAACGCGTCCAGCAGTACTGAGCACACAGCAATCAGAGGTACTGAGCAACTAGCAGGCAGCATCCAGAAGTACTCAGCACCGACCACCCTGACATACTAAGCACACAGCACCCACAGATACTGAGCATCCATCACCCAGATGTTCTGAGCACTCAGCATCTAGTACCGGGAGGGACTGATCCCCAAGCACCTAGCCTCCAGAGGTACTGAGCGCAGAGTTCCGAGAGGTTCTGAGCAACCAGCATCTAGCATCAAGAAGTACTGAACATCCAGCACTGAGAGGTTCTGAGCATTGCGCATCTAGTACCAAGAGGGACTGAGCACCCAGTACCCAGTGGGATTGATGACAGCACTCAGCACCCAGAGGTACTGAGCACCAAGCACCCCACATCCAGTGGTACTGAGCACGCAGCCAGCAGCCAGAACTACTCAGCACCCACCACCCAGACATACTGAGCACACAGCACCCACAGATACTGAGCATCCATCACCAAGATGTTCTGAGCACTCAGCATCTAGTACCCAGAGGAACTGATCACCAAGCACCTAGCTTCCAGAGGTACTGAGCGAGGAGCACCAAGAGGTTCTGAGAAACCAGCATCTAACATCAAGAAGTACTGAACATCCAGCACTGAGAGGTTCTGAGCACTCAGCATCTAGTAAACAGAGGGACTGAGCAGCCACCATCCACCAACCAGCACCCAGAGGTTCTGAGTGCTCTTCACCTAGATTCAGAGGGAATGAGCACACTGAATCCAGAGATACTAATCACCCAGCACCTAGCACCCAGAGGTACTTAGCACCAACAACACAGCATCCAGTGGTACTGAGCACGCAGCACCCAGAGGTACAGAGCAAAGGCACCCAGTATTTAGATGTACTGAGCACCCAGCTCCCAGACGTAGTGAGCACACAGCACCCAGAGCCACTGAACATCCAGCACCCAGAGGTTTTGAGCACTCAGCATCAAGTACCCAGAGGGAATGAGCACCCATTACCCAGTGGGACTGATGACACAGCTCCCTACATCCAGAGGTACTGAGCACCCAGCACCCAGATGTTCTGAGTCCTCTGCAACTAATACCAAGAGAAACTGAGCACACAGCACCCAGAGGTACTGATTTCCCAGCACCTAGAGGGACTGTGCACCCGGCACCAAGCATCTAGTAGTATTTAGCACGCACCATACAAGGTACTGAACACCGAGCTGCCAGAGGTACTGAGCAACTACCACCCCACACCCAGATATACCCAGTTGTATTGAACACCCAGGACACAGCACGAAGTGGTTCTGAGCTCCCAGCACCTAGAGGGTCTGAGCACCCTGTACCTAGCACCAAAATGGACTGAGCACACAGCATCCAAAGGTACTGAATACCCAGCACACAGCACATAGAGGTACTGAGCAACCAGCACCCAGCACCCAGACGTACTGAGAACCCAGCATCCAGAGGAACTGACCACCGAGCACCCAGATGTTCTGAGCCCCCCGCAACTAGTACTAGAGGGACTGAGCACCCGGCACCAGATGTACTGAGCACCAAGCACACAGCATCCAGTGGTACTGAGCATGCAGCATCCAGAGTTACTGAGTAACCAGTACCCAGCTGCCAGCAGTACTGAACACCCAGCACTCACATGTACTGAGCACACAGCACCCAAGATACTCAACACCAGCACCCAGCACCCAGTGGTCTTAGCACCCAGCACCTAGTACCCAGAGACAATGAGCATCAAGCACCCAGAATGACTGAGCACCCAGAACCCAGTGATACTAATCACCCAGCACCAAGTGGTACTGAGCACTGAGGACTCATCAACCAGAGGTAATGAGCACCCAGCACCCCGCAACCAGAGGTACTGATCACCCAGCACCCAGCACCCAGAGGTACTGAGCACTAAGCACCCAGCACCCAGAAGTACTGAGGACCAAGCACCCAGCATACAATGGTACTGAGCATGCACCGCCCAGAGGTACTGAGCAATCAGCATCAGCACCCAGACATACTAAGCCGCCATCACCCAGTTGTACTGAGCACCCAGGACACAGCACAAAGAAGTTCTGAACTCCCAGCACCCAGAGGTTTTGAGTACCCTGTACCTAGCACCAAGAGGGACTGAGCACACAGTATCCAGAGGTACTGAGTACCAAGGACTCATCAACCAGAGGTAATGAGCACACAGCACCCCACATCCAGAGGTACTGATCACCCAGCACTCAACACTCAGAGGTACAGAGCACCAAGCATCCAGCACCCAGACTTACTGAGAAGCCAGTAGCTGGCATCCAGTTGTACTGAGGATGCAGCACCCAGAGGTACTCAGCAACCATCTCCCACCATAAGAAGTACTGAGCACCCTGCAACCAGATGTACTGTGCACACATCACCCAGAGATACTGAACATCCACCACCCACAGGTTCTGAGCACTCAGCATCAAGTACACAGAGGGACTGAGCACCCAGTACCCAGTGGGACTGATGACACAGCACCCAGCACACAGAGGTACTGAGCACCTAGCACCCAGAATCCAGTGGTACGGAGCACCCAGCCCCCAGAAATTCTGCACACTCAGCACCTAGTACCCCCAGGGAATGAGCACCAAGCACCCAGCATTCAGTGGTACTGAGCACACAGCACCCAGATGTACTGAGCAACCAGCACACAGCATCAAACAGTACTCACCTCCTAGCACCCAGACATACTGACCATACAGCACACACAGATACTTATCATGCAGCACCCAGAGGTACTTAGCACTCAGCATCTAATACTCAGTGGGACTGAGCACCCAGCACAGAGTGGGACTGATGACACAGCACCAGCATCCAGAGGTACTGAGCACCCAGCACCCAGAAGATCTGATCACTCAGCATCTAGCACCCAGAGGTACCTAACACGAAGCATCCAGCATCCAGTGGTACTGAGCACACAGCAACCAGAGATACTGAGTAAATGGCACCCAATATCCAGAAGTCCTGAGCACCCAGCACCCAGATGTAGTGAGCACACACCACCCGGAGCCACTGAACATCCAGCACCCAGAGGTTCTGAACACTCAGCATCTAGTATCCAGAGGGAATGATCACCCAGTGGGATTGATGACACAGCACTCAGCATGCAGAGGTACTGAGCACCCAGCACCCTGAAGTTCTGAGCACCCAGCACCTAGTACCAAGAGGGCCTGAGCACACAGCACCCAGAGGTTCTGAGCACTCTGCACCTAGTACCCAGAGGGAATGTGCACAGAACATCCAGAGGTACTGATGAACCATCACCCAGCACCCAGAGGTAGAGCACCAAGAACCCAGCATCCAGAGGTACTGAGCATCGAACTCTCAGATGTACTGAGCACCCAGCACCCAAAAGTTCTGAGCACTCTGCACCTAGTACCCAGAGGGCCTGAGCACACAACACCTAGAGGCACTGAGCAAACCGCACCCAGTATCCACAAGTACTGAGCACCAAGCACCCAGACATAATGAGCATACAGCACCCAGAGCCATTGAACATCCAGCACTCAGAGGTTCTGAGCACTCAGCATCTAGTATCTGGAGGGAATGAGCATCCAATACCTGTGGGACTGATGACACACCACCCAGCATCCAGTGGTACTGAGGACCCATCACCCAGAGGGACAGATCACGCAGCCCCCAGCACCCAAAGATACTAAGCAACCAGTACCTAGTGGTAGTGAGCACCCAGGACACAGCACACAGCAGTACTGATTTCCCAGCATCTAGATGGACTGTGTACCCAGCACCAAGCACACAGAGTGACTGAGCACCCAGCCAACAGCACCCAGTGGTATTTAGCACCAAGCATACAAGGTATTGAGCACCAAGCTTCCAGAGGTACTGAGCAACCAGCACCCCGCACCCAGATATACTAAGCCTCCATCACCCAGATGTACTGAGCACACAGCACCCAAGATACTCAACACCCAGCACCCAAATTTCTTAGGCCTCAGCATCTAGTACCCAGAGGCACTGAGCATCGAGCCCCCAGAGGGACTGAGTATCCAGCTCCCAGTGATCCTAATCACCCAGCACCAAGTGGTACTGAGCACCAAGGACTCTTCAACCACAGGTAATGAGCACCCAGCTCCCAAGGTACTGAGCACCAAGCACCCAGCATCCAGAGGTACTGAGCATTGAGCACTCAGAGGTACAGAGCATCAAGCATCCAGCATCCAGAAGTACTGAGAAGCCATCACCCGGCATCCAGTTGTACTGAGGACACAGCACCCAGAGGTACTCAGCAACCAGCACCCAGCATAAGAAGTATTGAGCACCCTGCAACCAGACGTACTGAGCACACAGCACCGAGATGTAATGAGCACCCAGCACCCAGATGTAATGAGCACCCAGCACCCAGAGGTTCTGAGCACCCAGCAGCTGGTACCCAGACTGACTGAGCACAAAGCACACAGAGTGACTGAGCAACAGCACCCACTACCCAGAGGTACTGAGCACCTAAATCCCACCATCCAGTGGTACTGAGCACGAAGCACCCAGATGTACTGAGCAACCAGCATGCAACATCAAAGAGTACTCAGCTCCCAGCACCCAGACGTACTGAGCACACAGCACCCACAGATACTTAACATCCAGTACCCAGAGGATCTGAGCACTCAGCATCTAATGCCCAGTGGGACTGAGAACTTAGCACACAGTGGGACTGATGACACAGCAAACAGCATCCAGAGGTACTGAGCACCCAGCACCCACAAGTTCTGAGCACTCTGCACCTAGTACCCAGAGGGAATGAGCACACAGAATCCAGGGATACTGATCAATCAGCAGCTAGCACCCAGAGGTACTGAGCACCAAGCATCCAGAGGTACTGAGCATTGAGTACTCAGATGTACATAGAACCCAGCACCCACAGGTATTGAGCAGCCAGCACCCGGCATCCAGTGGTACTGAGGACAAAGCACCCAGAGGTACTCAGCAGCCATCACCCAGCATAAGAAATGTTGAGCACCAAGCCCCCAGACATAGTGAGAACACATCACCCAGAGCTACTGATCATACAGCATCCAGAGGTCTGAGCACTCAGTGTCAAGTACCTAGAGGGAATGAGCACCCAGGACCCAGTGGGACTGATGATACAGCACCCAGATCCAGAAGTACTGAACACCCAGCACCCAGAGGTTCTGAACACTCTGCAACTAGTACCCAGAGGGAATGAGCACATAGCACCCAGAGGTACTGAGCACAAAGCACCCAGCTTCCAGCTGTACTGAGCACCCAGCTCCTAGATATACTGAGCTGACAGCACCCAAGATACTCAATACTCTACACCCTACACCCAGAGGTTCTTAGCACTCAGCATCTAGTACCCAGAGCCACTTAGCATCAAGCACCCAGAGGGACTGAGCACCCAGCACCCAGTTATACTAATCACACAACACCAAGTGAGAATGAGCATCCAGGACCCCGCACCCAGAGTTACTGAGCACCAAGCACCCAGCACCCAGAGATACTGAGCACCAAGCACCCATCATTCTGTTCTTAGTACTCAGTATCTAGGTCCCACAGGCACTGAGAATTGAGTACCCAGAGGGACTGAGCACCCAGATCCCAGTGATACTAATCATCCAACACCAAGCGGTACTGAGCACCAAGGACTCCTCAACCAGAGGTAATGAGCACCCAGAACCCTGCACCCAGATGTACTGATCACCCAGCACACAGAGATACTGAGCACCAAGCTCCCAGCATCCAGAGGTACTGAGCATTGAGCACTCAGATGTAACAGAGCACCCAGCACCCAGAGGTACTGAAAGCCAGCACCAGGCCTCCAGTTATACTGAGGACAGAGCACCCAAAGGTACTGAGCACCAAGCACACAGTATCCAGTGGTAGTGAGCAAGCTGCATCCAGAGTTACTGAGCAATTAGCACCCAGCTTCCAGCAGTACTGAGCAACCACCAACCACATGTACTAAGCACACAGCACCCAGGACACTCAACACCCAGCACCCAGCACACAGAGGTTCATAGCACTCAGCATCTAGTACCAAGAGGCACTGAGCATAAAGCAACCAGAGGGACTGAGCACCCAGCACACAGTGATACTAATCACCCAGCATCTATTGGTACTGAACATTAAGGACTCATCAACCAGTGGTAATGAGCACCCAGCACCCGCACACAGATATACTGAGCCCCCATCACCCAGTTGTACTGAGCACCCAAGACACAGCACAAAGAGATTCTGAGCTCCCAGCAACTAGAGGTTCTGAGAACCCTGTACCTAGCATCCAGAGGAACTGAGCTCCCAGCACCCAGAGGTACTGAGCACCAAGCACACAGCATCCAGTGGTACTGAGCACGCAGCACCCAGAGGTACTGACCAACCAGCACCCGCACACAGGTATACTAAGCCCCCATCACCCAGTTGTACTGAGCACCCAGAACACAGCACAAAGAGGTTCTGAGCTCCCAGCACTTAGGGGCTCTGAGCACCCTGCACCTAGCACGAAGAGGGACTGAACACACAGCATCCAGAGGTACTGAGTACCCAGCACCCAGCACACAGAGGTACTGAGTAGCCAGCATCCAGCACCCAGATGTACTGAGCACCCAGCATCCAGAGTAACTGTGCACCCAGCACCCAGATGTACTGAGCATGCACCACACAAGAAACTCAACACCCAGCAACCAGCACCCAGAGGTTCTTAGCACTTAGCATCTAGGACCGAGAGGCAATGAGAATCAAGTACCCAGAGGAACTGAGCACCCAGTTCCCAGTGATACTAATCACTGAGCAACAAGTGTTACTGAGAACCCACAACCCTGCACCCAGACACACTGATCACCCAGCACCCAGAGGTACTGAGCACCCAGCACCCAGCACCCATCACCCAAAGGTACTGAGCACCAAGCACATAGCATGCAGAGGTACTGAGCATCGAGCACTCAGATGTACAGAGCACCCAGCACCCAGAGGTACTGAGAAGCCAGCACCTGGCATCCAGATGTAGTGAGGACGCAGCACCCAGAGGTACTCATCAACCAGCACTCAGCATAAGGGGTTTTGAGCACCCTCCAACCAGACGGACTGAGCACACATCACCCAGAGATACTGAACATCCAGCACCCAGAAGTTCTGAGCACTCACCATCTAGTACCCAGAGGGACTGAGCACCCAGTACTCAATGGGTCTGATTACACAGCACCCAGCACACAGAGGTACTGAGCACCTAGCTCCCAGCATCCAGTGGTACTGAGCAGGCAGCTCCCAGATGTACTGAGCACCTAGCACCCAGAGTCTCTGAGCACACAGCAGCGAGTACCCTCTAGGGACTGAGCACCCAGCAATAGAAGTACTGAGCACACATCACCCAGAGGTACTGAACAGCCAGTACCCAGCCTCCAGCCGCACTGAGCACCCACCACCCAGACGTACTAAGCACACAGCACCTGGCATCCAGTGGTTCTGAGCACGCAGAACCCAGAAGGACTGAACAACCAGCACCTAGCATGTAGAAGTACTGAACACCCAGACATACTGAGCACACAGCACCAGAGCCACTGAACATCCAGCACCGAGAAGTTTGAGCACTCAGCAACTAGTACACAGAGTGACTGAGCACCCAGCACCCAGTAATACTGAGCACCCAAGACACAGCACAAAGTGGCACTGAGCTCCCAGTACACAGAGGGACTGAGCACCAGGCACACAGTGATACTAATCACCCAGCATCTATTGGTACTGAACATTAAGGACTCATCAACCAGTGGTAATGAGCACCCAGCACCTGCACACAGATATACTGAGCCCCCATCACCCAGTTGTACTGAGCACCCAAGACACAGCACGAAGAGATTCTGAGCTCCCAGCAACTATAGGTTCTGAGCACCCTGTACCTAGCATCCAGAGGAACTGAACTCCCAGCACCCAGAGGTACTGAGCACCAAGCACACAGCATCCAGTGGTACTGAGCACGCAGCACCCAGAGGTATTGACCAACCAGCACCCGCACACAGGTATACTAAGCCCCCATCACCCAGTTGTACTGAGCACCAAGGACACAGCACAAAGAGGCTCTGAGCTCCCAGCACTTAGGGGCTCTGAGCACCCTGCACCTAGCACGAAGAGGGACTGAGCACACAGAATCCAGAGGTAACGAGCAGCCAGCACCCAGCACCCAGACGTACTTAGCACCCAGCATCCAGAGGAACTGAGAACCCAGCACCCAGATGTTCTGAGCCCCCTGCAACTAGTACAAAAAGGGCCTGAGCTCACAGCACCCACAGGAACTGAGCACCCAGCACCCAGATGTACTGAGCACCAAGCACACAGCATCCAGTGGTACTGAGCATGCAGTACCCACTGTTACTGAGAACCCACCACCCAGCTTCCAGCAGTACCGAGATGTACTGAGCACACATCACCCAAGATACTCAATAACCAGCACCCAGTACCCAGAGGTTCTTAGCACTCATCATCTAGTACCAAGAGGCACTGAGCATCAAGCACACGGTAGGACTGAGCACCCAGCACCCAGTGATACTAATCACCCAGCACCAAGTGGTAAGGATCACCCAGCACCCTCAGAACTAGAAGCTGTCCCTCTGGGTAGTAGAAGCTGAGTGCATAGAAACTCTGGCTGCTGGATGTTCAGTATCTGTGGGTGCTGTGTGCTAAGTACCTCTGCGTGCTGTGTGCTCAGTAGCACTGGATGCTGGGGGCTTGGTGCTCAGTACCTCTGGGTGACGTGTGCTCAGTCCCTCTAGGTACCAGGTGCTGAGTGCTCAGTATGCCTGGGTGCTGGTGCTCAGTACTTCTAGATGATGGTTGCTGGGTGCTCAGTCCTCGGTGCTTTTGCTCGGTACCACTGGATGCCGGTTGCTCTGTGCTCAGTATGTCTGGGTGCTGGATGCTCAGTATTTCTGGATGCTGGGTGCTAGTTTCTGAGTACCTCTTGGTGCTGCGTGCTCAGTACCACTGAATGCTAGTTGCTGGGTGCTCAGCACCACTGGGTGCTGGGTGTTCAGTCCCCCTGGGTACTAGGTGCTAGGAGATCAGAACCTCTAGGTGCTTGGTGCTCAGAACTCCTGGGTGCTGGGTGATCAGTCCTCCTGGGTGCAGGGTGCTGGGTGCTCTTTACCTCTAGATGATGAGTCCTTGGTGCTCAGTACCACTTGGTTCTGGGTGATTAGTATCACTGGTGCTGGGTGCTCAGTCTCGCTGGGTGCTCTGTGCTCAGTACCTCTGGGTACTAGATGCTGAGTGCTTACAACCTCTGGGTACTGGGTGTTCAGTTTCTCTGGGTGCTGTGTGCTCAGTCCATCTGGTGCCACATGCTCAGTACTTCTGGATGCTGGGTGCTGGCTGCTCAATAACTCTGGGTACTTGGCGCTAAGTTCCTCTGGGTGGTGGGAGCTTAGTACCAATTTGAGCTGTGTTCTAGGTGCTCAGTACCACTGGGTGATGGGGGTGATGGGTGCTTAGTATATCTGAGTGCGGGGTGCTGGTTGCTCAGTACCTCTGGAAGCTCGGTGCTCAGTACCTTATATGATGGGTGCTAAATACCACTGGGTGCTGGTGGCTGGGTGCTCAGTCACTCTAGGTGCTTGGTGCTGGGTACACAGTCCCTCTAGATGCTGGGATATCAGTACCACTGTGGGCTGTGCCCTGGATGCTCACTACAACTAGGTGCTGGGTGCTTTGTACGTCTGGGTACTGGGTGCTGCGTGATCAGTCACTTTGGGTGCTGGATGCTCAGTACCTCTGGATGCTGCATGCTGTGTCATCTGTCCCACTGGGTCCTGGGTGCTCATTCCCTCTGGGTCCTTGATGCTGAGTGCTCAGAACCTCTGGGTGTTGGATGTTCAGTATCTCTGGGTGATGTGGGCTCACTACTTCTGGGAGCTGGGTGCACACTGCTTCTTATTCTGGGTGCTGGGTGCTGAGTACCCCGGTGTGCTGTGTTCTCAGTATCACTGGATGCCGGGTACTGGCTGCTCAGTACCTCTGGATGCTGAGTGCTTGGTGCTCAGTACCTCTGCTTGCAGGGTGCTGGGTGCTCATTTACTCTGGATGATGAGTCCTTGGTGCTCAGTACCACTTGTTGCTGGGTGATTAGTATCACCAGCGCACGGTGCACAGTCCCTCTGGGTGCTCCATGCTCAGTACTTCTGGGTACTAGACACTTAGTGCTTACAACCTTTGGGTGCTGGATGCTCAGTTTCCCTGTATGCTGTGCGCTCAGTACATCTGGGTGCTGGGTGCTCAGTACTTCTGAGTGCAGGGTGCTGGTTGCTCAGTACCTCTGGGTTCTGCGTACTGAGTACCACTCACTGGATGCCAGGTGCTCGCTGCTCATTACCTCTGGGTGCTGGGTGCTCAGTCCCTCTGCTTGTTGGAAGCTCAGTACCACTTTGTGCTGTGTCCTGGGTGCTCAGTATCACAGGGTGCTGGGTTGCTTAGTCCCTCTGGGTACTAGATGCTGAATGCTCAAACTTCTGGGTGCTGGATGTTCAGTATCTCTGCATGCTGTGTGCTCAGTATGTCTGGATGCTGGGTGTTCAGTACTACTACATGCTAGATGCTGGTTGCTCAGTCCTTCTGGGTGCTGCGTGGTCAGTACCACTGGATGCCAAGTGCTGTGTGCTCAGTACATCTGGATGCTGTCTGCTCAGTACTTCTGAATGCTTGGTGCTGATTGCTCAGTACCTCTGGGTGCTGGGTGCTTGGTGCTCAGTAGCTCTGGGTGCTTGATGCTCAGTCCCACTGGGTACTAGTTTCAGGGAGCTCAAAACCTCTATTTACTGAATGCTCAATATTTCTGCATGCTGGTTGCTGTGTCATCAGTCCCACTGTGTGCTGGGTGCTCACTCCCTCTGGCTACTAGATGCTGAGTGCTCAGAACCTCTTGGTGCTGGATGTTCAGTACTTCTCGATGCTAGATGCTCATTGCACAGTACCTCTTAGTGCTACATGCTCAGTACATCTGGAGACTAGGTGCTGATTGCTCAGTCCTTCTGGATGCTGTGTGCTCAGTAGGTCTGGGTGCTGAGTGCTGTGTCTACTACTTGCTCAGTACCTCTGATTGCTGCATGCTCAGTACCATTGGAAGTGGGGTGCTTGGTGCTCAGTACCTCTGGGTGCAGAGTGCTCAGTACATCTGAGGGCTGGGTGGTCAGTCCCTCTGGATGCCGGGTGCTTGGTGCTCAGTACCTCTGGGTGCTGTGTGCTCATTCCCTCTGGGTACTGGTTCCAGAGCGTTCAGAACCTCTGGGTGCTGCATGCTATGCCATCAGTCCCACTGAGTACTGGGTGCTCATTCCCTCTGGGTACTTGATGTTGAGTGCTCTGAACCTCTGGGTGCTGGATGTTCAGTAGCTCTGTGTATGGTGTGCTCACTATGTCTGGGGGATGGCTTCTCAGTACTTCTTTTGCTGGGTGCTGGTTGCTAAGTACCTCTGGGTGCTGTGTCCTCAGTACCAGTGGATGCTGGGTGCTTGCTGCTCAGTATGTGTAGGTGCTGGGTGCTCATTAGTTCTATGTGCTGTGTGCTTGGTGCTCAATACCGCTGGTTGCAGGGTGCTAGTGCTCATTACCTTTGGATGATGAGTCCTTGGTGCTCAGTACCATTTGGTGCTGAGGGATTAGTATCACTGTTGATGGGTGGTCAGTCCCTCTGGTTGCTCTGTGCTCAGTACCTCTGGGCACTAGATGCTGAGTGCTTACAACCTCTGGGTACTGGGTGTTCAGTTTCTCTGGGTGCTGTGTGCTCAGTATGCCTGTGTGTTGAGTGCTCAGTACCTCTGGTTTCTGTGTCCTGAGTACCACTGGATGCCGGGTGCTGGGAGCTCAGGACCTCTGGGTGCTGGGTGCTCAGTCCCTCTGGGTGCTGGGAGCTTAGTACCACTTTGTGCTGTGTTCCCTCTGGGTACTAGATGCTGATTTCTCAAACTTCTGAATGTTGGATGTTCAGTGGCTCTGGGTGCTGGTTTCTCAGTCCTTCTGGGTGCTGTGTGCTCAGTACCACTTAATGCCAGGTGCTGTGTGCTTAGTACATCAGGGTGTTGGGTGCTGTGTCATCAGTCCACTGTGTGGTGGGTGCTCAGTCCCTCTGAGTACTTGATGCTGAGTGCTCAGAACCTCTCGGTGCTGGGTGTTCAGTATTTCTTAATGCTCGATGCTGATTGCTCAGTACCTCTTGGTGCACCATGCTCAGTACCTCTGGAGGCTAGGTGCTTGGTGATCGGTCACTCTGGGTGCAGGGTGCTGATTGATCAGTACCTCTGGATGCTGTGTGCTCGTTCCCTCTGGATACTAGGTGCAGAGTGATCAGTACCTCTGGATGCTGGGTGCTGTGTCATCAGTCCCACTAGGTATTTGGTGCTAATTCCCTCTGGATACTAGAGGCTGAGTGCTCAGAACCTCTGGGTGCTGGACGTTCAGTGGCTCTTGGTGCAGTGTGGTCACTACATCTGGGTGCTGGGTGATCAGTACTTCTGGATACTGTGTGCCATTTGTTCAGTACTTCTGGGTGCTGTGTGCTCAGAACCGCTGGATTCTGGGTGCTTGGTGCTAAGTACCTCTGGGTGCTAGGTGCTGGGTGATCAGTACCTGTAGGTTCTGTGTGCTCAGGCCCTCTGAGTACTAGGTGCTGGGTGCTCAGAACTTCTGGGTGCTTGGTGCTCAGTACCTGTGGATGCTGGGTGCTGTGTCATCAGTCCCACTGTGGGTTGGGTACTCAGTCCCACTGGGTATTAAATGCTGCGTGTTCAGAACCTCTGTGTGCTGGATGTTCAATATCTGTGGGTGCTGTGTGCTCAGAACGTCTGGGTGCTAGGAGCTGATTACTACTTGATGCTGCATGCTGGTTGTTCAGTACATCTGGATACTGCATGCTTAGTACCACTGGATTCCGGTGCTGGCCGCTCAGTACCTCTGAGTGTGCTGGGTGCTTGGTGCTCAGAACCTCTAGTTGCTGGGTGCTCAGTACATCTGGATGCTGCATGCTCAGTACATCTGGGTGTTCAGCACTTCTCGATGCTATGTGCTGGTTGCTCAGTACCTCTTGGGCTGCGTGCTCAGTACCTCTACATGCTGGGTGCTTGATGCTCTGTATCTGTGTGTTGTATTCTGGGTGATTAGTAACTCTGGGTGTTGGGTGATCAGTCCCTCTGGGTTCTGGATGCTCAGTACCTCTCTATGCTTCGAGTTTGCTGCTAGTACCACTATGTGCTGGGTGGTGGGTGCTCAGTATCTCAGGGTGCTGGAAGCTGGGTGCTCAGTTCCTCTGGCAGGGAGGGCTGGGTGCTCAGTAACTGGGTGCTGGGTGCTCATTATATCTGGGTACTAGATGGTGAGTGCTCAGAACATCTGGGTGCTGGAGGTTCAGTATCTCTGGGTTCTGTGTTCTCAGTCCCTCTGGGTTCTGTGTGCTCAGTACCCTGGGTGCTGGGTGCTCAGTACTTCTAGGTGCTGGGTTCTCAGTATCTCAGGGTCCTGGGTGCTGGGTGATCAGTACATCTGGGTGATGGGTTTTCAGTTCCTCTTGTTGCTTGGTACTCAGTACCTCTGGATCCTAGGTGTTGTGATCAGTCCATCGGAGTGCTGGATTCTCAGTACCTCTAGATGCTATGTGCTTGGTGCTAGTACCCACTGGATGCTGGGTGCTGGGTGCTCAATAACTCTGGGTTCTGGATGCTCAGTACATCTGAGTGCTTGGTGCTCAGTAACTCTGGTTGCTGGGTGCTTGGTGCTCAGAATCTCTGGGTGCTGGGTGAGGGTGCTCAGTCCCTCTGGGTGCTGGGTGCTGGGTACACAGTCCCTCTAGGGCCTGGGACCTCAGTACCTCTTTGTGCTATGTCCTGGGTGCTCATTACCTCTGGGTGGAGGGTGCTTAATATACTTGGATGCTAAGTGCTGGTGCTCAGTCCCTCTGGAAGCTGGGTGCTCAATTCCTCAGGTTGATGTGTTCTCAGTAGGTATGGGTGCTGTGTGCACAGTCCCTATGGGTGCTGCCTGCACAGTACCCCTGGATCCTGGGTGCTGGGTGCTCAGTATCCCTGGGTTCTGGCTGCTCAATACATCTGAGTGCTTGGTGCTCAATAACTTTGAGTACGAGGCGCTTGGTGCTCATTACCTCTGGGTGCTGGATGCTCAGTACCACTGGGTGCGTGGTGCTAGGTGCACATTACCTCTGGATGCTGGGTGCTTGGTGCTCAGAACACCTGGGTGCTGGGTGCTCAGTACCTCTGGATGCTGGGTGCTGTGTCTTCAGTCCTACTGGGTGCTGGGTGCTCAGTCCTCTAGGTACTAGATGCTGAGTGCTCAGAACCTCTGGGTGCTGTGTGCTCAGTACATCTGGGTGCTGATTGCTCAGTAATTCTGGTTGCTGGGTGCTGGCTGCTCAGTGCTCAGTTCCTCTGGATGCTGGGTGATTGGTGAGCAGAACCTCTGGGCACTGGGTGCTCAGTACCTCTGGATGCTGGGTGCTGTGTCAGCAATCCCACTGGATGCTGGGTGCTCAGTCCCTCTGGATGCTGGATGCTTGGTGCTGAGTATCTCTGGGTGCTTGGTGATCAGTACATCCGAGTACTGGGTGCTCAGTCCCTCTGGGTGCTGGGTGTTCAATATATCTGGATACTTCGGGCTTGGTGATCAGTACTGCTGTGTGGTTGGTGCTGAATTATCCAAACTTTAGGGTGCTGGATGCTCAGTACCTCTGTATGCTGCGTGTTTGGTGCTAGTACCTCTGTGTGCTGGGTGCTGGGTGCTCAGTATCTCTAGGTGCTGGGTTTCCATTATGTTTTGGTGCTGGGATCTGGATGCTCAGTACTTCCGGCTCTTGGGGCTGGGTGCTCAGTACCTCTAGGTGCTGGGTGCTCAGTCCCTCGGATGCTGGGTGCTCACTACCTCTGTTCTGGGTGCTCAATATATATGTGTACTGGGTGCACAGTACCTGTGGATTCTGGGAGTTCAGTACCTCTGGGTGCTGGGTGCTAAGTATCTCTAGGTGCTGGGTATTGAGTCCTCAGTCCCTCTGGATGCTAGGTGCTGGGTGCTAAGTACCTCTGGATGCTCAGTGCTCAGTATTTTGAGTGCTCAGCGTGCAGTGTATCTGGGTGTTGAGAGCTTGGTGCTCAGTTCTTCTGGATGTTGGGTGCTTGGTGCTCAGTACCACTGGATGCTGTGTGGTGGGTACTCCCCACCTCGGTGTGCTGTGTGCTTGTTTTCAGTCCCTCTTTGTGCTGGGTTCTCAGTACATATGTGTACTGGGTGCTCAATACCTCTGTGTGGGGGGGTTGGGTTCTCAGTAACTGTAGGTGCTGGGTGCTCATTACCCCAGGGTGCTGGGTTCTCAGTCACTCTGGGTGCTTGGTACCCAGACCCTCTAGGTACTAGGAAGTCAGTACCTCTGTGTTCTCTGTCCTGGGTGCTCAGTACCTCTGGGTGCTGGGTGATTGGTGATTAGATCCTCTGGGTGCTGAGTGCTCAGTACCTCTGGATGCTGCATGCTCAGTACCTCTGGATGCTGGGTGCTTGGTGCTCAGTATCTCTGAGTGATGGGTGCTGGGTAATGAGTACTTCTGGGTGCTGGGTGCTCAGTCCCTCTGTGTGCTGGGTGCTCAGTTCATCTGGTATTGTGTGCTGGGTGATCAGTACCTCTGTGTGCTGGGTACTGATTGCTCCATACCTCCAGGTGGTGGTCAGTACCTCTGTATACTGCATGTTTGGTGCTAGTACCACTGTGTGCTGGGAGCTGGGTGCTCAGTACCTCTGGCAGGGGGTTGGGTGCTCAGTAACTCTGGGTGCTGGGTGCTCATTACATCTGGGTACTAGATGCTGAGTGCTCAGAACATCTGGGTGCTGGATGTTCAGTATCTCTGGATGCTGTGTTCTCAGTCCCTCTGGGTTCTGTGTGCTCAGTAGTCTGGGTTCTAGGTGCTCAGTGCCTCTAGGTGCTGGGTTCTCAGTATCTCTGGGTCCTGGGAGCTGGGTGCTCGGTACCTCTGGCAGGTATGGCTGGGTACTCAGTTCCTCTGGGTGCTGGGTGCTCAGTACATCTGGATACTAGATGCTGAGTGCTCAGAACATCTAGGTGCTGGATGTTCAGCACCCAGATGTTCAGTATCTCTGGGTGCTGCATGCTCAGTACGTCTCTGGTGGGTGCACAGTTCTTCCAATGCTTCTGGGTGCTGGGTGCTGGTTGCTCAGTACCTGTGGGTGCTGCATCCTCAGTACCACTGGATGCCAGTTACTGGCTGCTCAGTTCCTCTGGGTGCTGGGTGCTCAGTACATCTGAGTGCTCAGCGTTCAGTACCTCTGGATGGTGGTTGCTTGCTGCTTAGAACCTCTTGTTGCTGGGTGCTAGTACCACTGGGTGCTTGGTGCTTAGTATATCTGGGTGCTAGGTGCTGGTTGCTCAGTCCCTCTGGATGCTGGGTGCTAGGTGCTCAAAACTGTGGAAGCTTGGTGCTCAGTACCTTGTGTGCTGGGTTCTCAATAACACTGGGTGCTGGTGGCTGGGTGATCAGTCCCTCTGGGTGCTTGGTGCTTGGTTCACAGTCTCACTAGGTGCTGGGAAATCAGTACCACTGTGTGCTGTGTCCTGGGTACTCATTACCACAAGGTTCTGGGTGCTTAGTATCTCTGGGTGCTGGGTGCTGTGTAATCAGTCCCTCTGAGTGCTGTGTGCTCAGTCCCACTATGTTGGGGACCGACTGTGGGGTCAGTGACCAACTGTGGGGTCAGTGACCATGCCTGTGGGGTCAGTGACCTTGGACCCACACAATTGTATACACAAGGAAGTAGCTCTTATGATTTGGGGCTGTGTCAATAACTTCTCATTTAACCTGTTTTGGACTTAATAGCTCCTCATTTAACCTATTTGTGACTTGATACTGTTTGTACGAATATAACCCCTGGCAGTTCCCGAGTTTAAAGAAGTGTATTTAAGGTATTTAAACTGGGCGGCAGTCTTTACCTGGCTGCAGACCTCCCAGACCCCATCTGTTTGTCTCTCTTCTATTTTTTCATAGTCCCTGCCCCCTATTTCAGGAATCCCAATTTGCGAACCCTGGTTTGCTGCTGGCAGGCCCTGGCAAGTGGCGCCAGAACTGGGACCCTGAAAATCTGGGATGATGGTGGAGGACCCCGCTGTGGTGAGTGACGTGTCATAGGACTCTTAAGAGAGGATCTTAAGAGAGTGAGAGAGCGGGAGAGTGTATAGTCGGGAGTAAAAAATTATGGGTCAAGACAGCCGCAGGCTCTATGTGCAGGTCCTTAGGGATATACTTCAAGCCCATGGAATGCGGGTGGAACAAGGGCAGCTTGAGAGCTTCCTACAGTTTATTGAGGAAGCATGCCCGGGGTTTCCAGTGGAGGGAACCCTAAATTTAGAAAGCTGGCTAAGGGTAGGGGAAGAAATTCAAGATTATTATGGTGTAAATGGCCTGGAAAAGACCCCTGCAGAGGCTATTACTTTATGAAATTTCATAAATGAATGTTTAGATCTTCGACATGAGAATGCCAAACTTAATCTTGCATTAAAGAGTCCTTCTGAGAAAAAAAACCTGAGGCTGGGCCATATGTCACAACCCGAGAGTTTAAGTGAGATCGTGAAAAGGGAACAACAGGCAGTAGATATTGAGTATAAGAATTCAGATTTGAATATGAAGGAGGAAAGATAGGATGAGCCATCGGAGGACCAGCCTGCTATGGTGGAGGAGATAATTAAAGAAATTCTACATCTACTATCTAAGATGGGGATAGAGCAGAGAGCCCCCCCAGAAGTAGGAAATAAATATGACCCCCCCAGCCGCTATCTTGGCCGATTCTAATCCTTACCCCCTATTCCCACCGCCTCCAGCTGCAGCCTTACAGCCCCAACCCCCTTTTCAAACTCTAGGCATGCCTGAAGGCCCTAGCAACAAGTCCCTCTTAACAGGCACTACAACCAGGCACAGTGCATTGTAACTAAACTTGGCTCAGGCTGCTAAAAAGGGGGAAGATGTTTCAGGGCCTCGATGCTTCCCCATTTTAGTTGATCATGATGAACAAGTATACCACCAACCTGTTCCTTTTCAACTATTACGGACTTAAAGAGTGCCTGCCCCCAATATGGACCAACTGCCCCTTTTACTCAAGTAGCATTGGAGGCCACGTGTGCTGACATTTTATGCCCAAATGACTGGAAACAGCTTGCCAGAGCATGTATTACTGGGGGAGATTACTTATTATGGAAAACAGAGTTTACTGAAGAGTGTCAAGCTATAGTTGAAGCAAAAAGGGCTGAGAATCTGCCTTATACTTTTGACCAATTGGTAAGAGAGGGAACTTATAGAAATACCAAAGATCAATTGGGCTATTCAATGGAAGCCTATATACAAATAAATGCAGCAGCAAAAGAGGCTTGGAAAAAATTAACAAATTCTAACCGTACTAAAAATCTAGTTGAAATCAGACAGGGACCAGAGGAACCTTATCAAGAATTTGTGTCTCGATTATTAGAGACTGCAGACCACCTACTACAAGATGAGAACGCAAGCAGGGCTATAGTTAAACAAATAGCCTATGAAAATGCCAATGCCGCCTGTCAGGGAGGAATCACAGATTATGTTAGACTGTGTGCTGATATAGGACCCTCCCATATACAAGGCCTCACTTTTGCCGCCACGCCTCAAGGAAAGACTGTTACTGAAAATATAAACATAAAGGTCCTAGCAGCAGGTCCCAGCTCCAGGCCTAGCAGCTTCTTAACAAACAGAAGGCCCTGTGAGTGCTTCTCACCATTCAACCACTGTTCTTAAAGAGGACCTGCCCAAAAATCTCTAGGGAGAGACAAGATATGGAGGTTGTGGCAATCACATGAGCCTGTTTGGATGGAGCAGTGGCCTATTGGCAGAAAAAAACAATTGGAGCTATTAAAATTAGTATAGAAACAGCTTCAACATTCCCTATTTTTGTTATAAAAAGGGTCAGGAAAATACAGGTTTATGCAGCCAACCAGGGCTCCCAAGTCTTTCATCAGTTCCTAATAAATTATATGCTATTGAGATCAAGGATTGCTTTTGTTCTTTTTTTCCTATTCCCCTTCACTCACTGGGTAAGCAGTAGTTTGTCCTGGCCATGCCCCTTGCTGGGGAAGCTACTAAGCATTGTATTTCCCACTGCCTTCGCTGTTTTGCTGTGATGGGGATTCCCTCACAAATTAAAACACATAATGGCCCTGGTTATGCAGGCCGTGCATTTCAATCCTTTTGCCATTCTTATAACATCACTCATATTACAGGCATTCCTTATAATCCTCAAGGTCAAGGTATTGTGGAGCGAGCTAATGGATTACTAAAACATCAAATTTTTAAAATACAGAAGGGGGAGTTGTATCCCGCTACCCCTGTGAATATACTTAATCATGCTTTATTTGTTTTAAATTTTTTGAATTTGGGCTTAAACAATTTATCTGCTGCTCAGCGATTCTGGGGCAAAAGAGAGCAGCGTGCTTTTGCCTTAGTAAAGTGGAAGGATCCCCTAACTGGTGCTTGGCATGCACCCGATCCCGTTCTAACATGGGGTCAAGGGCATGTATGTGTTTTTTCACAGGAGGAAAATGATGCCCGCTGGCTGCCTGAACGCTGTGTTCAGATTGTGGAGAGTGACAGTGGCCATCCAAGCAGCGACTCACTGGACCTACATCCCCGACCCTCCAGTGGAGCATCCTGTGATGTGGGAAGGACCTGAGCTATTCGTGCATGTCAATCGATCAGCATATGGGACTGCTCCTGATCCGTTTATTCAACACATTCAAACGGGTGGATTCTCTGCTTCTGGGATCAGCTTTAAACTTCGGGACATTGACTCCATCCCAGGATGTACTGAGATGCAGTCTATCAATCACTGGATATGGGTGCCAGATCAAAAGCAACCTTATCACCAATATTACTGGGACTTCCTCACAGCTACTAGACTGGTCAGGAGCCAATTCTACCCAGCTCCTCCTATCAAAAGAACTTTATGAGCTGTGTTTCTCCTCCTTTTGCTACTATGTATAGACCTTTTAACATATCCATTGATTCTACACAATTTAATGTAACGTGCGATAATTGTTCTCTTACAAATTTTATGTATAGTGGATTAGCTATTGTTAAACAACCATCTTTTATTATGTTACCTGTCAATATGTCTTTACCCTGGTATGAATATTCTGGTATCTTGGCTTCACAACTATTGAAAGACCTAATGCGCCCTGGGAGGTTTATTGGATTAATAGTAGCAGGTATTCTAGCTTTTATTTCCTTAGCAGCTATCGCTGCAGCTGCCACTGTTGCCTTGACACAGGGCCTTCATAACCTAAAGGGCTTGCTGATGACCTTTGTTGGTGTCGGGGTGTTTAGCACTCTTTGCCTCCTGACCAGCAGGAAGGGCAAAGAGAACACGCCCTGACTAAGATGAGACCGAGAAAGGATAGGGCCGGCTAGCAGACTCAGTTTATTGGGATACCAGGGGCGAAAGTAAGCATTAGTATAAAAGTAGGCAGGACAGGGGGAGGTAGGTGTGGTCAGAGAGGGCGGTGGGGCCAATCCATGGGTTCGAGGTAGCCTTATTTTACATCACAAACCACAGCCAAACCTCTGAACCAGGAGACAGCATGGTTGGATTTCCAAACCAGGAAGTGAGCACTGGGCCACGAGGTAGGCCCTTTACCCTTGATGTGACGTGCCCAACAGTTGGTTCAGGAATGTTGCTTATAATAATTATTATTTGCCTGCCTTGTGTGGTAAAGATCTTGCAAAATTCATTGCTAAACCTTGCAGGACAACTCCACAGATCTAAGCCCCAGATGGATGAGATCCCCCCCCCCTCGAGAGGAATCGTAGTCAAAGACGGGTAAGAGGGGATGCGCTCTGACCAACCTAAGACAGGGCCTTCAGCTTGATCTGAAGAAGCTCCCCATGACGGGTAAGGCAGAGTCAGCGATCCACCCAACATAAGACAGGCGGGTTTGCATCTTTTAAAATAAAGACGGGGGAGATGTTGGGGACCGACTGTGGGGGTCAGTGACCGACTGTGGGGTCAGTGACCATGCCTGGGTAACCCCTGGCAGTTCCCGATTTTAAAGAAGTGTATTTAAGGTCAGAACTTGAAATAAACTGGGCTGCAGTCTGTACCTGGGCTGCAGACCTCCCAGACCCCATCGGTTTGTCTCTTTTCTATTTTTTCCTGTTTCCTGCCCCCTATTTCAGGAATCCCAATTTGTGAACCTTGGTTTGCTGCCGACTGGTCCGGCACCACTAGGTACTAGGTGCTGTGGGCTCAGAACCTCTGGGTGCTGGGTGCTCAGTATATCTTTTTGCTGGGTGCTCAGTCCCTCTAGGTGCTTGGTGCAGCAGCTCAGTACTTATGGTTGCTCATTGCTCAGTACCTCTGGGTCCTGGGTGCTCAATATATCTGGGTACACTGTGTTCAGTACCTCTGGGTGCTGGGTGCTCATTACCTCTCGGTGCTGGGTGCTCAGTACCTCTGGATGCTAGGTGCTTAGTTCCTCTGGTTCCTGTGTTCTCAGTATCTCTGGGTGCTGAGTGCTCAGTCCTGGTGGATGATGGGTGCTGTGTGTTCAGTCCCTGTGGGTGCTGGCTGCTGGGTGCTCAGTGCCTCTGGGTACTGGGTGATCACTCCCTCTGGGTGTGGGGTTCTGGGGGCTCAGTCCTTCTGGTTCCTGGGTGCTCCCTACCTCTGTGTGCTGGGTGCTTGTATTCAGTGCATGTGCTGGATGCTTGGTGCTTATTAAATATGTGTACTAGGTGCTTGACCACTGGCTTGGGGTACTGGGTTCTCAGTACCTGTGTGTGCTGTGTGCTCAATCCCCCTGGGTGCTGGGTGCTGGGTGCACAGTCCCTCTGGGTGGTGGGAGCCCAGTACCACTTTGTGCTGTGTCCTGTGTTCTCAATATCACTGGGTGCTTGGTGCTTAGTATATCTGGGTGCTGATTACTGGTTTCTCAGTCCCTCTGGGTGGTGCCTGATAGATGCTCAGTACCAATGGAAGCTCAGTTTTCAGTACCTTGTGTGCTGGGTGCTTAATATGACTGGGTGCTGGAGGCTAGTTGCTCACTCCCTCTGGGGGCTTGGTGCTGGGTGCACAGTCCCTCTAGGTGCTAGGAACTCAGTACCGCTGTGTGCTGTGTCCTGGGTGCTCACTACAACTGGGTGCTGGGTGCTTAGTATATCTGGGTGCTGGGTGGTGCGTGATCAGTCCCTCTGGGTGCTGGATGCTCAGTCCCACTAGGTTCTAGGTGCTGTGTGCTCAGAACCTCTGGGTGCTGGGTGCTCAGTACCTCTGGATGCTGGGATCTCAGTAGCTCTGGATGCTAGGTGCTTAATTCTTCTGGTTCCTGTGTTCTAAATATCTCAGAGTGCAGGGTGCTCAGTCCCGCTGGATGATGGGTGCTGTGTGCTTAGTCTCTCTGGGTGCTCAGTACCTCTAGGTGCTGGGTACTGGGTGATCAGTACCTCTGGGTGATGGGTTTTCATTTCCTCACATTGCTTGGTACTCAGAACCTCTGGATGCTAGATGTTGTGTGCTCAGTCCCTCTGGGTGCTTCATGCTCAGTACCTCTAGATGCTGAGGGCTTGGTGCTAGTACCTCTGTGTACTGGGTGCTCAATATCTCTGGGTACTCTGTGTTCAGTCCCTCTGGGTGATGGGTGCTCATTACATCTCGGTTCTGCATGCTCAGTACCTCTGGATGCTTTGTGCTCAGTACCTCTGTATTCTGGGTGCGCACTTTCTCTGGTTGCTGTGTTCTCAGTCTCTCTGGGTTCTGGGGGCTTACTCTCTCTGGATGCTGGGTGCTGTGTGCTCAGTCCCTCTGGGTTCTGTGTGCTCAGTACACTGAGTACTGGGTGCTCAGTACTTCTGGATGCTGTTTGCTTAATTCCTCTGGTTCATGTATTCTCAGTATCTCTGGGTGCTGAGTGCTCAGTCCTGGTGAATGATGGGTGCTGTGTGCTCAATCCCTCTGGGTGCTGGGTGCTGGGTGCTCAGTGCCTCTGGATACTAGGTGCTGGGTGATCAGAACCTCTGGGTGATGGGCGTTCAGTATCTCTGAGGGCTCATTAAGCCTCAGTACCTCTGGATGCTGCGTAATTGGTGCTAGTACCTCTGGGTGCTGGGTGCTCAGTACCTCTGGGTGCTGGGTTCTCAGTATCTCTGGGTGCTGGAAGCTGGGTGCATATTACCTCTGGGTGCTGGGTGCTTAGTTCTTCTGGTACCTGTGTTCTTAGGATCTCTGATTTTGTCTCGCATGATTTTTGTAGCATGTAGTTTTGTGTCACATGGTTTTGTCATGCGCGATTTTGTCTCATGTGATTTTGCCGCGCGTGATTTTGTCGCGAGTGATTTGCGCATTATTTTTGTCATGCGTGATTTTGTGTTTCGTGATTCTGTCGCACATGACTTTGTCGCACGTGATTATGTCGCTCGTGATTCGCGTGAGATTTTGTGGCGTGTGATTTAATGCGGGTGATTTGTCACGTGTGATTTTGTTGCTTGAGATTTCGTCCCACGTGATTTTGTCGTGTGTGATTTTTGTCACGCGTGATTTTCTCGCTTGTGATTTTGTGTCGCATGATTTTGTTGCGCCTGATTTTCTCGGGCCTAATTTTGTTGCGTGTGATGCACGCGTGATTTTTGTCACACATGATTTTGTTCCACGTGATTTTGTCACCTGTGATTCATGCTTATTTTGTCGCACGTGTTTTATGGCACGTGATTTTGTCACGCGTGTTATTGTCTCACATGATTTTGTCGCGCATGATTCCCACTTGATTTTGTTGCTCAGTATTTTGTTGTGCGTGATTTTGACGCACGTGATTTTGTCGTGTGAAATTTGATCGCAAGTGATTTGGTCTCGCGTGATTTTTGTTGCGTGTGATTTGTCGCGCGTGATTGGTCGTGCCTGATTTTTGTCGAGCATGATTTGATCTCTTGTGATTATGTCGTGTGGGATATTGTTGTGTGTGACTCTCAGGTGATTTTTGTCTCTTGAGTTTTGTTGCAAGTGATTTTGTAGCGCGTGATTGGGTCGCTTATGATTTTGTCGCATACCATTTTGTCACACGTTATTTTGTCTTGGTCTCGCGTGATTTTGTCTCCCTTGGATCTTTTCACGCCAGATTTGGTCTTGCCTCATTTTTTGCCCATGATTTTGTTAATTGTGATTTTGCCAAGCGTGATTTTGTCTTGGTGTCGCGTGATTTTGTCACACATGATTTTGTCGAGCGTGATATAGACGCGCGTGATTTTGTAGCAAGTGATTTTTGTCGTGCGTGATTTTTTCGAGCATGATTTTGTCCCAAGTAATTTTGTCTTATGAGATTTTGCTGAGTGTAATTCACATGTGATCTTTGTCACGCGTCATTGTGTCGCGCATGATATTGTTGCGCGTAATCTTTGTCGCAAGTGATTGTAGTCGCGTGTGACTTAGTCGCGCATTATTTTGTCGTGCGTGATTTTGTCGCTCAGTATTTTTTCACGTGTGATTTTTGTCATGCATGATTTGTCGTGCGAGATTTTGTCGTGCATTAGTTTGTCCTCCAGATTTTGTCACGTAATTTTGTCGCGCGTGATTCGGTCGTGCGTGACTTTTTCGTGTGTGATTTTTGTCTCCTGTAATTTTGTCCCGCAAGGTTTGGTCGCACATGATTTTGTCGCCCATGATTGTGTCGCCCATGATTGTGTCGCACATGATTTCGTCGTGCGTGCTTTTGTCATGGTATCACGTGATTTTGGCACAAGTGATTTCCATGGGATTTGGTCGAGTGGGATTTTTTGTCTTGTGATTTTGTCGCAGGAGATTTTGTCGTGCGTGATTTGATCTCTGGTGATTTGGTCGCGCATGATTTTTGTTGTGCATGTGTTTCTTGCGCATGACTTTGTCATGTGGTATTTTGTCACGTCGTATTTTGTCATGCGTGATTTGTCGTGAGTGATTTGTTGCATGTGATTTTGACTCGCATGAGTTTGTCACACGAGATTATGTTGCATGTGATTTTGTCACGTGTGAATTTGTCGCGCATAAATTTTGTTGCGTGTGATTTTTTGCCTCGTGTGATTTATGTCGTGCATAATTTTTGTTGCACGAGATTTTGTCACACGTGATTTTGTCTTGGTCTCCTGTGATTTTTTCGAGTGTGATTCGAGCGTGATTTTGTCGCGCCAGAGTTTGTCGGACGAGATTTGGTCTAGGGCAATTAGGTCGCTCGTGATTCGGTCCCGCATAACTTTGTCGCAGGTGATATTCTCTTGCGTGATTTTGTTGCGTGTGATTCACGTGTGATATTGCCTCGCGTGATTTGGTCGCATGTGATTTATGTCTCGCGTGATTTTGTCATGAGAGATTTGGTCACACGTGATTTGATCGCACATGATTTGGCCATGCATTATTTCGGTTAAACGTGATTTTTCTCGCATAACGTGATTTTGTGGCACATAATTCACACGTTACTTTGTCACACGAGATTTTGTCGCGCGTATTTTTGTTGAGCGTGATTTTGTCACGCGTGATTTTGTCGAGTGTTATTTTTGTCGCACATGATTTTTGTCACACGTGATTCGCGTGTGATTTTTTTTTGTGCGTGTTTTTGTCACTCATGATTTTGGTCGCCCTTGATTTGCCACGAGTGATTTTTATCACATGTGATTGGCACCTGATTTTGTCACGCTTGGTTTTTTTCACGAGTAACTTTGTCATATAGATTTTTGTCTCCTGTGATTTTTAGCATGTAATTCTCATGTGATTTTTGTCGCACGTGATTTTACTCATGCGTGATTTTGTCGTGTCCTATTTTGTCATGCATTATTTTGACACGCGTGATTTTGTCGCGCGTTATTTTGTCATATGGAATTTTGTCACGTGAGTTTTTGTCGTGCGAGATTTTGTTGCGCATTATTCACGCGTGATTTTGTTGCTCATGATTTTTTGGGGCGTGATTTTGTCTCATGTGATTTTGTCACGCCAGATTTTGTCGCGCGAGATTTGGTCTCTCGTGATTTGGTCTCATGTGATTCGGTAGCGTGTGACTTTGTCACGCCGTGATTTTTGTCTCCCGTGATTTTGTCGCACGTAATTTGTCCGTGATTTTGTCAAGCGTGATATTGTCGCGCACGATTGTCACATGTAATTTTGTCGCACGTGATTTTTGTCGTATGTGATTTTTGTTGCACGTGATTCACGTGTGATTTTGTCGTGCGTGGTTTTGTGTCGCATGGTTTTGTGTCTCGTGATTTGTGTGCGTGTGATTTGGTCTCATGAGATGTTTGTTGCGCATGATTATGTCGCGTGAGATTTGGACGCAAGTGATATGGTTTTGCGTGATTTTGTCCTGCGTTATTTTGGCGAGCGATATTCACACGTGGTTTTATCACATGTGATTTTGTCTTGCATGATTTGGTCGCGTGTAATTTTGTCGTGTGTGATTTGATCTCTCGTGATTTTGTCGCGCATGATTTTTGTCGCATGTAATTTCGAGGCACGTGATTTTTTTCGTGCATGATTCACACATGATTGTTGTCACGCGTGATTTGTCACGCACGATTTTTTTGTGCGTGATTTTGTCGCGAGAGATTTTGTCGTGTGTAATTCGAGCATTTTGTCACGTGTGATTTTGTAGCATGTGATTGTCTTTGTCTCGAGTGATTTTTGTCATGTGTTAGTTGGTCACTTGTGATTTTGTCTCGTGATTCGCTCATGATTTTGTGCCACGTGATTCGCATGTGACGTTGTCACACGTGATTTTTTCACACGTTATTTTTTCGCTCATGATTTTGTCATGCATGATTTGATCTCTCCTTATTTTGTTGCTTGTGATTTTTGTCGCACATGATTTTGTCTCACATGATATTGTCGTGCGTGATTCACACCTGGTATTGTCGCGCGTGAATGTGTCACATGTGATTTCATCTCACTTGATTTTGTCGTGTGTGATTTTGTCTTGGTCTCTCGTGATTTTGTTGTGCATTCACGAATGATTTTTTCCCGCGTGATTTTGTTGCCCGTGATGTTGTTGCCCGTGATTTTGTCGTGCGTGATTTTATCGCGCCAGATTTTGTTGTGCGACATTTGGTCTCCTGTGATATGTCGCTTGAGAATTGGTCACGTGTGACTTTGTCGCATGTCATTTTGTCTCGTGTGATTTATGTGGCGTGTAATTTTGTCGTGCGATATTTGGTCGCTCATGATTTGGTCGGGTGTGATTTTTCTTGCACATAATTTTGTCACTCGTCATGTTGTCCCCCATGGTCTTGTCGCCCGTGAATTTTGTCGCGCGTGATTTTTTTCACGTGATTTTGTCCTGTGTGACTTTGTCACACGTGACTTGGTTGCAAGTGATTTTTTCGCGGGAGATTTTGTCGTGCGTGATTTGTGCGTTATTTTGTCGTGTGTGATTCTGTCGTGTGATTTTGTAGCGCGTGATTTTGTCACATGTAATATTGTCACGTGTGATTTTCTCATGCGAGATTTGGTCATGCGTGATTTTTGTCACATGTGATTTTTGTTATGGTCTCGCATGATTTTGTCACAAGTGATTTTGTCGCATTTGAGTTTGTTACACGTAAATCGTCCGTGATTTTGTCCTGCATGTTTTTGTCACATGAGATTTTGTCGCTGTGATTTTATCGCGCATGATTTTATCGTCCATGATTCGCGCTTGAATTTGTCGAACGTGATTTGTGTCGTGATTTTGTCCCACGTGATTTTGTCCCGTGTGATTTTGTCGAGGGTGATTTTTGTCGTACATGATTTTGTGTCGCATGATTTTGTCACGTGTAATTTTCCCGTGATTTTATCACCCGTGGTTTTTATCGTGCCTCATTTTGTGTCACGGGCTTTGTTGGGCGTGATTTTGTCCTGCAAGATTTTGTCGCTCGTGATTTTTGTGTCACGTTATTTAGTCACGCGTGATATTGTGTCACGTGATTTGGTCTTGCGTGATTTTGTTGCTGGTGATTTTTGTCACGCATGATTTTTTTGTGCATGATTTTTGTCGCGTGTGATTTTGTGTCCCTCTAGGTGCTGGGAGCTGGTACCTCTTTGAGCTGTATCCTGGGTGGCTGGGTGATGGGTGCTCAGTCCCTCTGGATGCTGGGTGCTAAGTTCCTCTGGTTTATGTGTTCTCAGTATCTCTGGGCACTGGGTGCTCAATCCCACTTGATCCTGGGTACTGTGTGCTCAGTACCACGGGGTGCTTGGTGCTTAGTATATCTAGGTGCTGGGTGCTAGTTGCTCAGTCCCTCTGCATGCTGGGTGCTGGGTTTTCAGTACCTCTGGAAGCTCAGTGCTCAGTACCTTGTGTGCTGAGTGCTCACTACCACTGGGTGCTTGGTGCTGGGTGCACAGTCCCTCTAGGTGCGGGGAGCACAGAACTGCTTTGTGCTGTGTCCTGGGTGCTCATTACTACTGGGTGCTGGGTGCTTAGTGTCTCTGGATGCTGTGTGCTGGGTCCTCAGTCCCTCTGGATGCTAAGTGCTGGGTGCTCAGTAGCTCTGGATGCTCAGTGCTTAGTACCTTGTGCTCTCAGTGTGTAGTACATCTGGGTGCTGAGAGCTGGGTGCTCAGTTTTTCAGGATGCTGGGTGATTGGTGCTTAGTACCTTTGTGTTCTGGATGCTGGATACTCAGTACCACTGGGTGCTGGTTGCTCAGTACCACTGGATGTTGGGTGCTGGGTGCTCTGTATCTGTGGATGCTGAGTGCTCGGTGCTTAGTATCTCTGGGTGCTGGGTACAGGGTGCTCAGTCTCTCTGGATGCTGGGTGCTGGGTGCTCAGTATAACTGGGTACTGGGTGATCAGTTCCTCTGTGTTCTGGGTACTGAATTCTCTGTACCTCTGGCTGCTGGCTGCTCAGTACCTCAGGCTGCTGTGTGCTTGGTGCTAGTTAGATCTGCGTGCTGGGTGCTCGGTGCTCAGTACCTCTGAGAGCTGGGTTTGCAGTATCTCTAGCTGCTGATTTCTGGGTGCTCAGTCCCTCTGGTTGCTGGGTGCTCACAACCTCTGTGAGCTGGGTATCAGGTGCTCAGTCCCTATGGGTGCTGGGTGCTGGTTTTCAGCCCCTCTCCGTGCTGGGTGCTGGGTGCTCAGTATGTATGTGTACTGGTGCAAAATACCTCTAGATGCTGTGTGCTGTGTGCTCAGTACCTCAGGGTGCTGGGTGCTCAATCCCTCTGGGTGCTTGGTGCTGGGTGCACAGTCCCACTAGGTGCTGGGAGCTCAGTACTTCTGTGACCAGGGTCTGGGTTGCTCATACAAATAGGTGTTGAGTGCTTAGTATGTCTGGGTGCTGGGTGCTCAGTCCCTCTGGATACTGGGTGTTCAGTACCTTGTGTGCTTGGTGATCAGTTAGACTGGGTTCTTGATTCTGGGTACTCAGGATCACTGGGTGCAGTGTGCTCAGTCTCTCTGGGTACTAGGTGCTGGGTGCTCAGAATATCTGGGTACTGGGTCCTCAGTATATCTGGGTGCTGGTTCCTCAGTAGCTCTGGGTGCTGAGAGCTGAGTGCTCAGTACCTCTGGATGCTGGGTGCTGGTTTCTCTATACCTCTTGATGTTGCATGCTCAGTACCACTGGGTGCTGGGTGCTCAGGTCCTCTGGGTGCTCAGTGCTCAGTTCCTCTCAGTGCTGGGTGCTGGGTCCTCAGTTCCTCTAGGTGCTGGATGCTGAGTACATCTGAGTGCTCAGGACTCAGTACCTCTGGATGCTGGTTGCTTGGTGCTCAGTACCTCTTCGTGCTTTGTTGTGGGTTATCAGTACCTCTGGGTGCTGGGTGCTGCATGATCAGTCCGTCTGGGTTCTGGGTGCTAAGTTCCTCTAGGTACTCGGTGCTGGCTGCTCAGAACTTCTGAGTGGTGGGTGCTCGGTACCTCTGGATGCTGGGTGTTTGGTGCTCAGTACCTTGGATGCTGGGTGCTGTGTGATAAGTCTCTCTTGATACTGGGTTCTCAGTCCCTTGGGGTACTAGGTGCAGTGTGCTCAGTATGTCTGGGTGCTGGTGGCTAAGTACCTCTATGTGCTCAGTATTCTTAAAGCTGGGTGCTGGGTGCTCAGTACCTCTGGGTGCTGGGTGCCCAGGACCTCTGGGTACTCGGTGCTCAGTACCTCTGTGTGGTGGGTACACAGTCCCTCTAGGTGCTTAGTACAGTGTGTTCAGTACTTCTTAGTGCACCTTGCTCTGTACCTCTGAGTGCTGGGTGCTCAATATCTCTGGCTACTCTGTGTTCAGTACCTTTAGGTGATGTTTGCTCATTACCTCTTGGTGCTGGGTGCTTTGTGCTCAGTACCTCTGGGTGCGGTATGATCAGTATTCTTAAAGCTGTGTGCTGGGTGCTCAGTACTGCTGGATGCTGGGTGTTCAGATCCTCTGGTTGATGTGTTCTCAGTATCTCTGGATGCTGGGTGCTCAGTCCTGCTGGATGCTGGTGTTGTGTGCTCAGTACCTCTGGGTGCTGGCTGTTCAGTTCCTCTTGGTGCTGGGTGATGGGTGATCAGTACCTATGGATGGTAGCTTTTCATTTCCTCTAATTGCTTGGTACTCAGTATCTCTGGATGCTAGTTGCTGTGTTCTCAGTCCCTCTGGATGCTGGATGCTCAGTACCTCTGGAACCTGCGTGTTTGGTGCTAGTACCTCTGTGTGCTGGATGCTCTGTACCTCTAAGTGCTTGGTTGTCAGTATCTCTGGCTGCTGGGAGATTGGGTGCTCAGTACCTCTGGCTGCTTTATCCTGGGGGCACAGTATGTCTGGGTGCCAGATGCTAAGTCATTCTGGGTGCTGGGTGCTCACTACCTCTGGGTACTGGGTGCTGGATGCACAATCCCTTTGGGTGCTGGGTGCTAATATCCTCTGTGTGGTGGGTGCTCGGTGCTCAGTACCTCTAGATGCTGGTTGCTTGATGCTCAGTACATCTAGATACTGAGTGGTCGGTGATTTGTACGTCTGGGTGATGGTTTTCAGATCTTCTTGTTACTTGGTACTCAGTATATCTGGGTTCTGTGTGCTGCATGATCAGTACTTCTTAGTGCTGGGTGCTCACCCCCTCTAGGTACTAGGTGCTGGCTGCTCAGAACTTCTGGGTGCTGGATTTAGTACTGCTGGGTGCTTAGTGCTCAGTACTTGGATGCTGGGTGCTGTGTGATCAGACCCTCTGGGTTCTGGGTATTCAGTCCCTCTGGGTACTAGGTGCAGGGTGCTCAGAACCTCTGGGTGTTGGGTGCTCAGTATATCTGGTTGCTGGATGCTAAGTACCTCCGGGTGCTGGGTAATTAGTACTTAAATCTGGGTTCTGGGTGCTCAGTATCTCTGGTTGCTCGGTGCTCAGTCCCTCTATGTGCTTGGTGCAGCATGCTCAATACTTCTGGGTGCACATTGCCTGTACCTCTGGGTGCTGGGTGCTCAATATCTCTGGCTACTCTGTGTTTAGTACCTCTGGGTGATGGGTGTTCAGTATCTCTCGGTGCTGTGTGCTGTGCGCTCAGTATCTCTTGGTGCTGTGTGCTCAGTATTATGGGAACTGGGTGATCATACCACTGGGTGCTGGGTGCTCAATACCTCTAAATGTTGGGTGCACAGTTCCTCTGGTTGCTGTGTTCTCAGTATCTCTGGATGCTGGGTGCTCAGTCCTACTGGATGCTGGGTGCTGTGTGCTCAGTCCCTCTGGGTGCTGAGTGCTGGGTTCTCAGTGCCTCTTGGTGCTGGGTACAGGGTGATCAGTACCTCTGGGTTATGGGTTTATATTTCCTTTGGTTGTTTGTTACTCAGTATCTCTGGATGCTAGGTGCTGTGTGCTCAGTAACTCTAGGTGCTGGATACTCAGTACCTCTGGAAGCTGTGTGTTTGGTGCTAGTACCTCTGTGTGCTGGGTGCTGGGTTCTCAGTACCTCTGGGTTCTGGGTTCTCAGTATCTCTCAATATAAAAGCAAATACACTGAAGAAGCAGGCATATGGAAAAATAGAAGTCCACTGATTAGACAAAACAATTCTTAGCAGATAGAACAACGCAGGAGGAATTTCAATGCCAATTTCATACTCTTCTTTCCTAAGTTAACCCTCTTGCTATTGGCATGAGACTAGTCAGCCTGAAGACCACTCGGCAAAATCTAATGGGATCCTTCTTTGTCACCCTGCACCAGCAGTGGCAACTCAAGATGGATCAAAGACCTCGAAGTAAAAGCTGATACACTGAAGAGGCAGCATATGCAAGAATTAAAGAACCCCGTTTAGACAAAACAATTCTTAGCAGATAGAACAATGCAAGAGAAATACCCATGCCAAATTCATACTCTTTTATCCTGAGTTAAACTGCTTGCTATTGGCAGGAGTCCAGTAGGCCTGAAAACCACCCGGATCTTAACCCACAGACTATATGGCCACCTCTGGTTTGCTAAGGGAGATAAAAAAAGAGAAGGGAACCCACACAGCCTCTTCAATCAATGGTGCTGGCAGAACTTGTCAAGCACAGGGAAAATCTAAAGTTTAATCCTTCTTTGTCAACCTACACCAGGAGTGGTAAATCCAAATGGATCAAAGACCTCAAAGTAAAAGTGGATACACTGAAGAAGAATGCATACAGAGAAAGAAAGACCCCCGTTTACACAAAATAATTTTGAGCAGATAGAACAATGCAGGAGGAATTTCACTTCCAAATGCATACTCTGTTATCTTGAGTTAAACCGCTTGGTATTGCCACAAGACTAGTAGGCCTGAAGAACACCCTGCAAAATATAAAGTTGGATCTTCTATGTCACTCTGCAACAGGAGTGGAAACTCCAAATGAATCGAAGACCTCGAAGTAAAAACATATACACTAGTGAGGTAGACATAAGGAACAAGGAAAGACCCCCTTTTAGACAAAATAATTTTTACGCATAGAACAAAGCAGGAGGAATTTCAATGCCAAAGCCATACTCTGTTATCCTGTTTATAACCACTTGGTTTGGCACGAGACTAGTAGGCCTGCAGACCCGGCATAATCTAAACCTGGATACTTCTTTGTCACCCTGCACCAGGATTGGTAACTCCAGATGGATCAAAGACGTTGAAGTAAAAGCAGATATACTGAAGAGGCAGGATAAAGAAGACTAAAACCCAGGATTAGACAAAATTATTCTTAGCAGATAGAACAATTCAGGAGGAATTTCAATGCCAAATTCATACTCTGATATCCTGAGGTAAAACGCTTGGTATTAGCACGAGACTAGACGGCCTGAAGACCATCCATATGTTAACACACCGACCTATATGGCCACCTCAGGTTTGCTAAGGGAGATAAAAGAAATAGAATGGAAGCCATACAGCCTTTCCAATGACTGGTGCTGGAAGACCTGGTTAAGCATCGGCAAAATCTAAAACTGGACCCGTCTTTATCACCCTGCACCAGGAATGGTAACTCCAAATGGATTAAAGATCTCAAAGAAAAGCAGATACACTGAAGAGACAGGCATATGGGAGAATAAAAGAACCTTGTTTAGACAAAACAGTTCTTAATAGATAAACAATGCAGGAGGGATTTAAATGGCAAATGAATACTCTCTTATCCTGAGTTAAACCGCTAGGTATTGCCACGGGACTGGTAGACCTGAAAACCACAGGCAAAATCTAAAGTTGGATCCTTCTTTGTCACCGTGCACCAGGAGTGTTAACTCCAAATGGATCAAAGGCTTTGAAGTAAAAGCAAATACACTGAAGAGGCAGGCATAAGGAAGAACGGAAGACTCCCATTTAGACATAACAGTTCTTAGCTGATAGAACAAGTCAGGGGAATTTCAGACCTGGTTAAGCACCAGCAAAATCTAAAGTTGGATCATCTTTTGTCACCCTGCACCAGGAGTGATAACTCCGAATGGATCAAATACCTCGAAGTGAAAGCAGATGCACCAAAGTAGCAGACACACAGAAGAATAAAAGACACCTGTTTAGACAAAACAATTCGTAGCAGATAGAACAATGCAGCAAGAATTTCAAAGCCCAATGCATACTCTCTTATCCAGATTTAAACCGCTTGGGATTGACATGAGACTAGTATTCCTGAACACCACCTAGATCTTAACCCAGTCACCTATAAGGCCACCTCAGGTTTGCTAAGGGAGATAAAAGAAATAGACTGGAAGCCACACAGCCTCTTCAATGAGTGGTGCTTGCAGAAGTGGTTAGGCACCAGCAAAATCTAAAGTTGGATCCTGCTTTGTCACCCTGCACCAGGAGTGGTAACTCCAAATGAATCAAAGACTTCAAAGTAAAAGCAGATACACTGACGAGGCAAGTATACAAAAGAATAAAAGCCCCCTGTTTAGACAAAATAATTCTTAGCAGATAGAACAAAGCAGGTGGATTTCAATGCCAAATTCATCTTCTGTAATCCTGAGTTAAATCGCTTGGTACTGTCATGAGACTACAGGGTGTGAAGACCACACAATATTAAAACACTGACCTATAATGCTATCTCAAGTTTGCTAATGGAGATAAAGGAAATACAATGGAAGCCACACAGACTTTTCAATGAGTGGTGCAGGCAGACCTGGTTAAGCAGCGGTAAAATCTAAAGTTGGATCCTACTTTATCACCCTTCATCAGGAATGGTAACTCCAAATGGATCAAATACTTTGAAGTAAAAGCGGATACACTGAAGAAGGAGGCATATGGAAGAATGAAAGACCCCCATTTAGAAAAAACAATTCGTAGCAGATAGAACAATGCAGGAGGAATTTCAATGCCAAATGCATACTCTATTATCCTGAGTTAAGCCGCTTGATATTGGCATGAGATTAGTAGGCCTGATGACCACCTGGCCAAATCTAAATTTGGATCCTTCTTTGTCACCCACCAGGAGTGGTAACTCCAAATGGATCAAAGACCTCGAAGTAAAAGCAGATTGACCAAAAAGGCAGACAAACAGAAAAATAAGACACCCGATTAGCCAAAACAATTCTTAGCAGATAGAACAATGCAGGAGTAATTTCAATGCCAAATTCATACTCCATTATCCTGAGTTAAACTGTTTGGTATTGGAAGAGACTAGTAGGCCTGAAGAACTCCCAGTAAAATCTAAAGGTGGATCATTCTTTGTCACCCTGCACAGGGAGTGGTAAATCCAGATGGATCAAACACCTCGAATTAAAAGCAGATACACTGAAGAAGCAGGCATACGGAGGAATAAAAGACCCCTGTTTGGTCAAAACAATTTTAGCAGATAGAATAATGCAGGAGGAATTTCAATGCCAAATGTAACTCTGTTATCCTGAGTTAAACCACTGGGTATTGGCACGAGACTAGTATTCCTGAACACCACATGGATGTTAAACCAATGACCTATATGGCCAACTCAGGTTTGCTAAGGGAAGTAAAAGAAATAGAATGGAAGCCACACAGCCTTTTCAATGAGTGGTGCTGGCAGACCTGGTTAAGCATCAGCAAAATCTAAAATTGGACCCTTCTTTATCATCCTGGACCAGGAGTGGTAACTCCAAATGGATTAAAGACCGCGAAATAAAAGCAGATACACTGAAGAGGCAGGCATACAGGAGAAAAAAAGACCACCATTTAGACAAAACATTTTTAACAGATAGACCAATGTAGGAGGAATTTCAATGCCAAATGCATACTCTGTTATCCTGAGTTAAACCGCTTGGTATTGGCACGAAAATTCTAGGCTTGAAGACCACCCTGCAAAATCTAAAGTTGGATCCTTTTTTGTCACCCTGCACCGAGAGTGATAACTCCAGATGGATCAAAGACTTTGAAGTAAAAGCAGATACACTGAAGGGGCAGATATACAGAAGAATAAAGGAACTCTGTTTAGACAAAACAATTCTTAGCAGATAGAACAATGCAGGAGGAATTTCAAGCCAAATAGTCTATTATCCTGAGTTTAACCGCTTGGTATTGGCATGAGACTAGGATCCCTGAACTTCATCCAGATCTTAACCCACCTACCTACATGGCCAACTCTAGTTTGCTTAGACAGATAAAAGAAATAGAGTGGAAGCCACACAGCCTCTTCAATGAGTGACGCTTCTAGACATGGTTAAGCACCTGCAAAATCGAAAGTTGGATCCTTCTTTGTCACCCTGCCCCGGGAGTGGTAACTCCAAATGGATCAAATACTGCAAAGTAAAACCAGATACACTGAAGAGGCAGGCATGTGGAAGAATGAAAGACCCCTGTTTAGGCAAAACAATTCTTCGCAGATAGAACAATTCTTAGCAGATAGAACAGTGCAAGAGGAATTTGAATGCCAACTGCATACTCTTTTATTCTAAGTTAAACCACTTGGTATTGGTATGAGACTGGTCGGCCTGAAGACCACGTGGATCTTAACCCACTGATCTATATGGCCACCACTAGTTTGCTAAGGGAGATAAAAGAAATAGAAAGGAAGCCACACAGCCTCTTCAATGTGTTGTGCTGGAAGAACTTGTGAAGCATTGCGAGATTCTGAAGTTTGATACTTCTTTGTCAACCTACACAAGGAGTGATAATTCTAAATTGATCAAAGACCTCGATGTAAAAGCAAATACACTAAAGAAGCAGGCATATGGAAGAATAGAAGTCCCCTGATTAGACAAAACAACAATGCAGGAGGAATTTCAATGCCAATTTCATATTCTTCTTTCCTTAGTTAACCCTCTTGCTATTGGCACAAGACAAGTCGGCCTGAAGACCACTTGGCAAAATCTAAAGTTGGATCCTTCTTTGCCACCCTGCAACAGGAGTGGCACTCCAGATGGATCAAAGAGCTCAAAGTAAAAGCAGATACACTGAAGAGGCAGCATACGCAAGAATTAAACAACCTTGTTTGGGAAAAACAATTCTTAGCAGATAGAACAGGGGAAATTTCCATGCCAAATTCATACTCTTTTATCCTGAGTTAAATTGCTTGCTATTGGCATGAGTCTAGTAGGCCTGAAGGCCACCCCGATCATAAGCCACCTTGGTTTGGTAATGGAGATAAAAGAAATAGAAGGAAACCCACCCAGCTTCTTCAATGAGTGGTGCTGGCAGAACTTGTAAAGCAGTGAGAAAATCTAAAGTTTGATCCGTTGTCAACGTACACCAGGAGTAGTAAATCCAAATGTATCAAAGACCTTGAATTAAAAGCCAATAAACTGAAAAGGCAGCATACGAAAGAATTAAAGACCCCGTTTACACAAAACAATTCTTAGCAGATGGAACAATGCAGGAAGAATTTCAATGCCAAATGCATACTCTGTTATCCTGACTTAAACCTGTTGGTATTGCCACAAGACTAGTAGGCCTGAGGACTACCCAGCAAAATGTTAAGTTGGATCCCTCTTTGTCACCTTACACCAGGAGTGGTAACTCCAAATTTATCAAAGACCTTGAAGTAAAATCAGACACACTGGAGATGCAGGCATAAGGAACAATGAAAGACCCCCTTTTAGACAAAATAATTCTTACAGATAGAACAAAGCAGGAGGAATTTCAATGCCAAAGGCATACTCTGTTATCCTGTTTTAAACCAGTTGGTATTGGCATGAGACTACGTGGCCTGCAGACCACCTGGCATAATCTAAACCTGGATACTTCTTTATCACCTGCACCAGGATTGGTAACTCCAGATGGATCAAAGGTGTTGAAGTAAAAGCAGATACAAAGAAGAGGCAGGATACAGAAGACTAAATGACCCCAGTTCAGACAAAACAATTCTTAGCAGATAGAATAATGTAGGAGGAATTTCAATGCCAAATTCATACTCTGATATCCTGAGTTAAAACACTTGGTATTAGCATGAGATTAGACGTCCTGAAGACCACCCATATGTTAACACACTGGCGTATACGGCCATCTCCAGTTTGCTACGGGAAATAAAAGAAATAGAATGGAAGCCACAAGACTCTTCTATGAGTGGTGCTGACAGAACTGGTTAAACACCAGCAAAATCTAAAGTTGGATCCTCCTTTATCACCCTGCACCAGGAATGGTAACTCCAGATGGACTATAGACCTCGAAGTAAAAGCAGATACACTGAAGAGGCAGGCATATGGAAGAATAAAACCCTCATTTAGACAAAACAATTCTTAGCAAATAGAACAATGCAAGAAGAATTTCATTGCCAAATACATATTCTCTTATCCTGAGTTAAACCACTTGGTATTGGCACGAGACTAGTATTCCTGAACACCACCCAGACCTTAACCCACCAATCTACATGGCCACCTCATGTTTGCTAAGGTTGTTAAAATAATAGAATGGAAGCAACACAGCCTCTTCAATGAGTGGTGCTGGCAGACATGGTTAAGCACCTGCAAAATCTAATGTTGGATCCTTCTTTCTAACCCTGCACCAGGAATGATAACTCCAAATGTACCAAAGACCTCGAAGTAAAAGCAGATACACTGAAGAGTCAGGCATACACAAGAATAAAAGAACCCTGTTCAGACAAATCATTTCTTAGCAGATAGAACAATGCAGGAGGAATTTCAATGCCAAATGCATACGCTGTGAACCTGAATTAATCCGCTTGGTGTTGGCACGTGACTGGTCGGCCCGAAGACCACCCGGATGTTAACCTATCGACCTATGTGGCCCCCTCCGGTTTGATAGGGAGATAAAAGAAATAGAATGGAAACCACACAGCCTCTTCACTGAGTGGTGCTTGCAGAAGTGGTTAGGCACCAGCAAAATCTAAAGTTGGATCCAGCTTTGTCACTCTGCACCAGGAGTGGTAACTCCAAATGAATCAAAGACTTCAAAGTAAAAGCAAATACACTGAAGAGGCAAGTATATGGAAGAATAAAAGACCCTGTTTAGACAAAACAATTCTTAGCAGATAGAAGAATGCATGAGAAATTCAATGCCAAATGCATACTGTATTATCCTGAGTTAAACCGCTTGGTATTGGCATGAGACTAGTAGGCCTGAAGAGCATGTGGCCAAATCTAAAGTTGGATCCTTCTTTGTCACCCTGGACCAGGAGTGGTAACTCCAAATGGATCAAAGACCTCGAAGTAAAAGCAGATACACGGAAGGAGCAGGCATATGGAAGAATGTAAGACCCCGGTTTTGACAAAACAATTCTTAGCAGATAGAACAATGCAGGAAGAATTTCAATGCCAAATTCATACTTCGTTATCCTGAGTTAAACTGTTTGGTATTGGACGAGACTTGTAGGACTGAAGAACACCTGGATGTTAACCCACCAACCTATATGGCCACCTCTGATTTTCTAAGGTATATAAAAGATATAGAAGGGAAGACACACAGCCTATTCAATGAGTGGTTCTGCAGAACTTGTTAAGCACCAGGAAAATGTAAAGTTTGATCTTTCTTTGTCAACCTGCTCCCGGAGTAGTAACTCCAGGTGGATCAAAGACCTCAAAGTAAAAGCAAATACACTTAAGAAGCAGTCATAAGGAAGAATAAAAGACCCCTGTTTAGACAAAACATTTCTTAACATATAGAAGAATGCAGGAGGGATTTCACTGCCAAATGCATATGCTGTGGTCCTGAGTTAAACTGCTTGGTATAGGCATGAGACTAATAAGCCTAAAGTCCACCAGGGAAAATCTAAATCTGGAGCCTTCTTTTTCACCTGTGCCAGGATCGGTAACTCTAGATGAATCAATGAACTCGAAGTAAAAGCAGATATAATGAAGAGGCAGGCATATGGAACAATGAAAGACCCATTTTAGACAAAACAATTCTTAGCACATAGAATAATAGGGGGAATTTCAATGCCAAATGCATACTCTATTACCTGAGTTTTTCTGCTTGGTATTGGCACGAGACTATTATCCCTGAACTCCTCCTGGATCTTAAAACACAGACCTATATGACCACATCAGGTTTACTAAGGCAGATAAAAGAAATAGAGTGGGGGCCGGGAGTTTGGCCTAGTGGTTAAAGTGCTTGCCTAGCATGCATGAAGACCCGGGTTCATTTCCTGGGTACCATATATAGAAAAAAGCCACAAGTGGTGCTGAGGCTCAAGTGGTAGAGCTCTAGCCTTGAGAAAGTCCAAGGACAGTGCTCAGGCCCTGAGCTCAAGCCCAGGACCGGCAAAAAAAAAGAAATAGAATGGAAGCCACACTGCTTCTTCAGTGAGTGGTGCTTGCAGATCTGGTCAAGCACAGGCAAAATTTAAAGGTGGATATTTTTTTCACCCTGCACCAGGAATGGTGACTCCAGATGGATCAAAGACATCGAAGAAAAAGCAGATAGACTGACGAGGCAGGCATACAGAAGAATAAAAGATCCCCATTTAGACAAAACTATTCTTAGCTGACAGAACAATGCAGGATAAATTTCAATGCCAAATGTATACTCTCTTATCTGGAGTCAAACCAATTGGTATTGGCAAGAGACTACTGGGCCTGAAGACCACCTGGATCTTACCCCATTGATCTACATGGCAACCTCTGGTTTGCTAGGGGAGATAAAAGAAATAAAATGGAAGCCACACAGCTACTTTAATGAGTGGTGCTGGCAAAAACTCGTCAAGTATGGGGAAAATCTAAAGTTTAATCCTTCTTTGTTAACCTACACCAGGGTTATTAACTCCAAATGGATCAAAGACCTTGAGGTAAAGCTGATACACTGAAGAAGTGAGCATACGGAAGAATGAAAGACCCTCGTTTACACAAAACAATTCTTAGCAAATAGAATAATGCGGGAGGAATTTCAATGTCAAATGCATACTCTGTTATCCTGACTTAAACCGCTTGGTATTGGCACAAGACTAGTAGGCCTGAAGACTACCTGGCAAAATCTAAAGTTGGATCCTTCTTTATCACCCTGCCCCAGGAGTGGTAACTCCAAATAGATCAACGACCTCGAAATAAAAGCAGATACACTGAAGAGGCAGGCAGACGGAAGAATGAAAGATTCCAATTCAGACAAAACAATTCTTAGAGGATAGAACAATGCAGTAGGAATTTCAGTGCCAAATGCATGCTTCGTTATGCTGAGTTAAACCGCTTGTTATTGGCATGAGACTAGTAGGCCTGAAAACACTTGGAAAAATCTAAAGTTGGATCCTTCTTTGTCAGACAGCAATAGGAGTGGCAACTCCATATGGATCAAAGACCTCAAAGTGAAAGCAGATACATCGAAGAGGCAGCATACACAAGAATAAAAGAACCCTGTTTAGACAAAACAATTCTTAAAATATAGACAATGCAGGAGGAATTTCAAGGCCAAATGCATACTCTGTTATCCTTAGTTAATCACTTGGTATTGGCACGAGACTAGTATTCCTGAACACCATCAGGATCTTAACCCACTGACCTATATTGCCACCTAACGTTTGCTAAGGGAGATAAAGGAAATAGAATGGAACCCACACAGCCTCTTCATTGAGTGGTGATTTCAGACCTAGTTAAGCACCAGCAAAATCTAGAGGTGGATCCTTCTTTGTCACCCTGTAGCAGGATTGGTAAATCAAAATGGATCTAACACCTCGAAGTAAAAGCAGATTCACAGAAGAGGCAGGCATACAGAAGAATAAAAGACAAAATAATTCTTAGCAGATAGAACAATGCTGGAGGAATTTCTATGCCAAATTCATACGCTCTTATCCTGAGTTAAACCACTTGGAATTGGACGAGACTAGTAGGCCTGAAAACACCCAGCAAAATCTAAAGTTGAATCCTCATTCATCTCCCTGCACCAGGAGTGGTGACTCCAAATGGATCAAAGACCTCGATGTAAAAGCTAATACACTGAAGAGGCAGGCCTGTGGAAGAATAAAAGACCCCCATTCAGACAAAACAATTCTTAGCAGACAGAAGAATGCAGGAGAAATTTCAAACCCCAAATGCATACTCTGTTATCCTGAGTTAAACCGCTTGGTATTGCGCTAGACTAGTAGGCCTGAAGAACACTAGGTAAAATCTAAAGTTGGATCCTTTATTGTCACTGTGAACCTGGAGTGGTAACTCCACATGGATCAAAGACCTCGTAGTCAAAACTGATACACTGAAGAGGAAGGCATATGCAAGAATAAAAGAACCCTGTTTAGACAAAGCAGTTCTTAATAGATAGAACAATGCAGGAGGAATTTCAATTCTGAATGCATACTCTGTTATCCTGAGATAAACAGCTTGGTATGGCACAAGACTAGTAGGCCTGAACACCACCCGGCAAAATCTAAAGTTGGATCCTTCTTTGTCAAATGGTGCCAGGAGTGGTAACTCCAAATGGATCAAACACCTCGAAGTAAAAGCAGATAGATTGAAGTGGCAGGAATAAGGAAGAATAAAAGAACACTGTTTAGACAAAATAATTCTTAGCAGATATAAGTATGGAGGAGGAATACCAATGCCAATTGCATACTCTGTTATCATGAGTTACACTGCTTGGTAGTGGCACGAGAGTACTAGGCCTGAAGACCACCCAGATTTTAACACCCAGACCTATATGTCCACATCTGGAATGCTAAGGGAGATAAAAGAAATAGAATGGAAGCACCACAGACTCTTCAGTGAGTGGTGTTTGAAGACCTGGTTAAGCATGGGCAAAATCCAAAGGTGGATCTTCTTTGTCACCCTGCACCAGGAGTGGTAACTCCAAATGGATCAAGACCTTGAACTAAAAGCAGATGCACTAAAGAGGCAGACATTCAGTAGAATAAAAGATCCCATTTAGACAGAACAATTCTTAGCAGACAGAACAATGCAGGAAGGATTTAAATGTGAAATTCATACTCACTTATCCTGAGTTAAACAGCTTTTTATTGGCATGAGACTATTAGGACTGAAGACCACCCGGTAAAATCTTAAGTTGGAAACTTCTTTGACACCCTGCAGCAGGAGTGGTAACTATAAATGTATCAAAGACTTCAAAGTAAAAGCAGATACACTGAAGAGGTGGGAATACTGATGAATAAAAGGTCCCTGTTCAGACAAAACAATTCTTAACAGATAGAACAATGCAGGATGAATTTCAATAACAAATTAATACTCTGTTATCCTGAGTTAAACCACTTGTTCTTGGCATGAGGCTAGTAAGCCTGAAGTCCAACAGGATGTTAACACACCGACCTATATGGCCAACTCAGGTTTGCTAAGGGAGATAAAAAAAATAGACTGGAAGCAACACAGCCAACTGAATGAGTGGTGCAGGCACCAATTAACCACTGGCAAAATCTAAAGTTGGATCCTTCTTTGTCACCCTGCACCAGGAGGGGTAACCTCAAATGGATCAAAGACCTCGAAATAAAAGCAGATACACTGAAGAGGCAGGAATAAGGAAGAATAAAAGAACTCTGTTTTGACAAAGTAATTCTTAGCAGATAGAACAATGCAGGAGGAGTTTTCATGCCAAATGCGTACTTTGTTACCCTGAGTTAAACCACTTGGTATTGGCATGAGACTATTATTCCTGAACACCATACATCAAAATCTGTAGTTGAATCCTTCTTTGTCACCCTGGACCATGAGGGGTAAGTCCAAATGGATCAAAGACCTTGAAGTAAAAGCAGATGCACTGAAGAGGCAGACATACAGATTAAAAGTCACCCATTTAGACAAAACAATTCTTAGCAGATAGAACAATGCAGGAGGAATTTCAATGCCAAAGGCATACTCAGTTATCCTGAGTTAAACCGCTTGGTATTGGCACGAGACTAGTAGGCCGGAAGACCATCGGGCAAAATCCAAAGTTGGATCCTTCTTTGTCACCCTGCACCAGGAGTGGTAACTCCAAATGGATCAAAGACCTCAAAGTAAAAGCAGATACATTGAACAGGCAGGCTTACGGAAGAATAAAAGAACCCTGTTTAGACAAAAAAATTCATAGCAGATAGAACGATGAAGGAGGAATTTCAATGTGAAATTCATACTCTGTTATCCAGAGTTAAACCGTTTGGTCATAGAGGGAAGGCATTTCTCCATGAAAGAAACGTTTGATTTCTTGATACTAAAATAGTATGGAAAATAGAGAGTTGTTTCATGGACTGGTTCATTTAGACAATTACTGGTTTTTTTCTAAATGAATATTCTCAGTTGGTTGTTTCAGAAGAATATTATGCAAAGTTTTAACTGTTTTTCTCCTTTGTTTTACTTTTATTGAATTTGAAATTTCTTCTTGTTGTCAACTAGTTGGGTTTTCAATTTCCTGTCTGCTTTTGTGGATCTGTTCTCTAAAATTTTTCTATGAAGTTACACAGACATTCACCCTCTTCAGGAAAGGAGGTATTCTAAGAGAATTTTGCTGACCAGCAAAGCATCTTATACCTGGCACCAATCTTGGGCCTCAGTGATATTAAATATTAAAAATATCTCTCTGGTCCTAAACCAGCTTTGGGAGATTTTCCTCACAACCACCAAAGAAGTGGGCAGTTGAAACCTATTAACTGTTTCTCTCCAAGAAATATTACTGGCCTAGCTTTGAGTTAAACCTCATCTTCCTTTCTAGACAGTCTGCATTTAATGACTGAGAATAGCAAAGCTTGATTTCTTTTTGTGTGTGTATGTTTTTTTTTATTTTTTGTGGTACATACTGGGGGTTAAACTCGGGGCCTTAATTACTAAGCAAGTGCTCTACCACATGAAATATCCCTGGTTCTTTTGCTTTTACTGTTTTCTTTTTTCATATATTTTTATTGTAATTAATAGAAGGGTTACAGTACATTCGCCAGATGGAAGGTGCATTACTTCACATACATTCATACCCTTTCTCATGTCTTGGTCCCCACTTTCCTCCCCCCACGCCCACCCTCATCTTGTTTTGCCCCCTTCCCTATCCAAATTCAAATCACCAAATACGCTTATATCCAATATATCAGATAACAAAGTGAAATACTGTAACAATATGAGATACCAAGGGATAGCAAGAGAGATGAGAGATAACATATCACATTAAGGACAATAATCACTCATTATATGGCTTTTGTTTCTATATCCTAGAGATCCTTTCATTTAGTGTCATACTGTATGGCCTTATGTATCTAGGTTTTGCTCTATTGCAGTCTCTGCAAGGAAAGCCCAAGGTTTCTACTGATTATGACAAGTGAGGGAATTCATTGAGCCTATGTTCCTTTGAGTCTGGCTTACTTCACTTAATATGATTTTTTCTAAGTCTTTCCATTTCCTAACAAATGGGGCGATGTCATTCTTTCTGACAGCAGCATAGAATTCCACTCTGTACAAATACCACATCTTGCTGTCCCACTCATCAACTGAGGGACATCTGGGTTGGTTCTGTATCTTTGCTATGGTTAATAGTGCTGCAATGAACATCGTTGTGCTAGTGGATTGAGTATGCCCTTGTTTCTGGATGGTTCGGTAAATGCCATGTAGTGGAATTGCTGGGTCATAGGGGAGCTCTATGTTTAGTCTTTTGAGAAACTGCCATACTGCTTTCCATAGTGGTTGAACCAGTTTGTACTCCCACCAGCAGTGTAGTAGTAATCCCTCCTGGCCACATCCCATCCAGCATCTGTTGTTATTAGTTTTCTTGAACCTGGCCATTCTACCTGGAGTGAGGTGGAATCTTAAGAGTTGTTTTGATTTGCATTTCTTTTATGACCAGAGATGTAGAGCATTTATTCATGTGTCTATAGGTCATTCTTATTTGTGCTGCAGAGAAGACTCTCTTTAAGGTTTTGGCCCATCTTTTGATGGGATGGTTGTTACTTTGGAGATTAGCTTTGGAGTGGTTCAATTTTTTCAGCTGTTGGTATATTTTGGATATGAGGCCTTTGTCCATTGTATGGTTAGTGAAGATCTTCTCCCATTCTGTAGGCTTCCTAATTAATTTACTAGCTATGTCTTTGCCATAAAGAAGCTCTACAGTTTAAGGCAGTCCCACTTACCCACCCTTTCTCTGATTTGTTGTGTTTCTTGGTCCTTATTAAGAAAGTTTTGACCTGTGCCAAGGAGGCCTAGTGTATCTCCTATTACTTCTTGTAAAGTTTTCAGTGTGTCAGCTTTAACCTCCAGGTCTTTGATCCATTTGGAGTTAATTCTAGTGCAGGGTGACAAAGAAGGATTCAACTTTAGTTTTCTGCATATGCTTAACCAGTTCTGTCAGCACAACTTGCTGAAGAGGCTGTCTTTCTTCCATTATATTTTTTTGGCTCCCTTGTCAAAGATTAGGTCACCAAAGGTCTGTGGTTTAATATTTGGGTCCTTAGTTCTATTCCATTCGTCTTCAGACCTGTTCATGTGCCATTACCAGGCTGTTTTCATTATTTTAGCTCGGTAATAGTCTAAAGTTTGATATTGAAATTCTTCCTGCACTGTTGTTTCTGCTAAGAAGTGTTTTTGCTATACGGGATCTTTTATTATTCCATATGAATTTTGGATTGCCTCTTCTATTTCTTTGAAGAATGACATTGGGTTATTGATGGGTATTACGTTGAATTTGTGGATATCCCTTGGCAAGACTGTCATTTTCACGATGTTGATTCTTCCAATCCAGGAGCATGGGAGGTTTTTCCATTTCCTCAGTTCTACTTTAATTTCCTTTTTCAGGGTTTGAAAGTTTTCATCAAAAAGGTCCTTTACATTCTTGAAGTTAATTCCTAGGTACATTATTTTATTTGAGGCTATTGCAAAAGGAGTTGCTTTCCTGATTGTTGCCTGGTTGGCATAGAGGAAGGCAGATGATTTTTGAGGGTAAATTTTATACCCTGCTAGCTTTCCAAAGTTTTAAATCAGCTCAAGGAGCTTGGGAGTGGAGTCTATTGGATTCTTTAAATACAGAATCATGTCATCTGCAAAGAGGGATAGTTTTACTTTCTCTTTCCCTACTTGGATCCCCTTTATGCTTGCTTCCTGCCTTATTGCACTGGTGAGGAATTATAATACTATGTTAAAGAGGAGTGGAGAGAGTGGGCATCCTTGTCTCATTCCTGATTTTAAAGGGAATGGCTTTAGCTTTTCACCATTAAATATAATACTAGCTGTGGGTTTGTCATAAACTGCCTTTATTATATTGAGAAATGTTCCATGTATTCCTAGTTTCTCCAGAGCTTTTAGCATAAATGGGTGTTCGATCTTGTCACATACCTTTTCTGCATCTATTGAGACAATCATGTGATTTTTGTCCTTGCTCCTGTTGATGTGTTGAACTATATTAATTGATTTGCGTATGTTGAACCAGCTTTGCCTCCCTGTGATGAATCCAGTTTGATCATAGTGTATAATTTTTTTGATGAGTTGTTGTAGACGGGTGGCCATTATTTTGTTGAGAAGTTTTGCATCGATGTTCATCAATGAAATAGGTCTATAGTTCTCTTTCTTTGATGAATCTCTGTCTGGTTTGGAGATGAGGGTTATACTGGCTTCACAGAATGAGTTTGGTAAAGAGCCTCCATTTCCAATTTCGTTGAAGAGCTTGAGAAGTATTGGTGTGAGCTCTGCTTTGAAGACCTTATAGAATTCAGCTGTAAATCCATCTGGCCCTGGGCTTTTCTTAGGTGGAAGGTCTCTTATTGACATTTCTATTTCAGTGCTTGAAATAGGCCTGTTTAGTTGGTTTAGGTTTTCTTGGTTCAGTGTGAGTATGTTAAAATTGGCTAAAAATTCATCCATTTCTTCTAGATTCTCAAATTTGTTGGCATATAGGTGTGAAAAGTATTCCCTCATGGTCCTCTGGATTTTGGTAATTTCTGTCTTGATATTACCATTCTCATCTGTGATTCTGTTTATTTCGCTATGCTCCCTTTTTTGGTAAGATTTGCTAAGGGATTTTTCAATTTTGTTAATTTTTTCAAAGAAACAACTCCTTGTTTTGTTGATTCTTTCTTTTTTCATATATTTTTATTGTAATTAATAGAAGGGTTACATGATATTTTCCAGATAGAAAGTGTTTTGTTGATTCTTTCTATAGTTTTTTGGACTCCAATTCATTTAATTCTCCTTTGATTTTAATAATTTGCTTCCTTCTACTGGGTGTAGGGTTGGTTTGTTGCTCTTCCAGGTGCTTATGGTGACACGATGAATTGTTGGTTTGTGATTTTCCCAATTTGTTATTGTAGGCACTCAGAGCTATAAATTTTCCTCTGAGTACTGCCTTTGCTGTGTCCCAAAGGAGCTGGTATTTTGTGTGCTCCTTTTTGTTGAATTTCATAAACTGTTGGATTTCTGTTCTGATCTCCTTGATGACCCATTGTTGATTCAACAGTGTGTTGTTCAAACTCCATGAGTTACAGGGTTTTCATTGGTGGAGACTGGTGTTCAGTTCCAATTTGATGCCCTTGTGGTCTGAGAGCATGCTGGGAATGATTTCAGTGTTTCTGAATCTGCCCAGGTTTGTTTTATGCTCTAAAATATGGGCTGTTTTGGAAAAATGTTCCTTGTGCTGCTGAAAAAAACCTATATTGTGTTGTTGCTGGCTGGAATAATCTGCAGATATCTGTTAGATCTAGTTGGTCTATATAGTTGTTCAATTCTAGAGTTTCTCTGTTAAGTTTTTGACTTGTTGATCTGTCCAAAGGTGAGAGTGTTGTATTAAAGTCACCAACAACCATGGTGTTTTGATCTATGTATGGTTTCAAAGAATGTAAGGTTTGCTTGATAAAGTTCGGTGCTCCAGGATTAGATGTGTAGATATTTAGGATGGTTATGTCCTCCTGGAGGAGAGATCCCTTTATTAGTATGTAGTAACCTTCTTTGTCTTTGCTCACTAATTTTAGTTTTAAGTTATTTTATCTGATATGAGGATGGCAACTCCAGCCTGTTTATTGGGGCCGTTAGCTTGATTTATTATATTCATACTCTCTTATCCTGAGTTAAACCTCTTATCATTGGCACGAGACTAGTAGACCTGAAAAAAATGTGCAAACTCTAAAGTTGGATACTTCTTTGTCACCCCACACTAGAAGTTGTAACTCCAAATGCATCAAAGACCTCGAAGTAAAAACAGATATATTGAAGATTGAGGCATATGGAAGAGTAGAAAGACCCTCTTTAGACAAAACAATTCTTAGCAGAGAGAACACTGCAGGAGGAATTTCAAAACCACGCGCATACTCTGTTATCCTGAGTGAAACAACTTGGTATTGGCACGAGTCTAGTATTTATGAACACCAACCAGATCTTAACCTACAGATCTATATGGCCATTCCAGGTTTGGTAAAGGAGATAAAAGGAATACAATGGAAGCCACACAGCCTCTTCAATGAGTGGTGCTTGAAGACCTGGTTAAGCACCGGCAAAATCTAAAGGTGAATCCTTCTTTCTCACGCGGCACCAAGAGTGGTAACTCCAAATGAATCAAAGACTTCAAAGAAAAAGCAGATGTAATAACAGGAAGACATAAATAAGAATAAAAGACACCCGTTTAGACAAAACAATTCTTAGCAAATAGAACAATGCAGGAGAAATTTCAATGCCAAACTCATACTCACTTATCCTGAGTTAAACAACGAGTAGGCCTGAAGACCACCCGGGAAAAGCTAAAGTTGGATCCTACTTTGTCAAGCTGCATGAGGAGTGGTAACTATAAATGGATCAAAGACCTCGAAGTAAAAACAGAAATACTGAAGAGGCAGGCATAGGGAAGAATAAAAGAACCCTGTTTAGAAAGAACAATTCTTAGGAGATAGAACAAAGCAAGAGGAATTTCATGGCCAAACACATACTCTGTCATGCTGAGTTACACGGCTTCGTATTGGCACGAGACTAGTAGGATTGAAGACCGCCCAGCAAAATTTAAGTTGGATCATTCTTTGTTTCCCAGCACCAGGAGTGGAAACTCCAGATGGATCAAAGACCTCAAAGTAAAAGCAGATTCACTGAAGATTGAGGCATATGGAAGAATAAAAAAAATCTTGTTTAGACAAAACAATTCTTAGCAGATAGAAAAATGCAGGAGGAATTACAAAGACAAATGGATACTGTGTTACCTGAGGTACAACGCTTGTATTGGCATGAGACTAGTAGGCCTGAAGACCACCCTGCAAAATTTAAGTTGTATCCTTCTTTGTCACCCTGCACCAGGAGTGGTAACTATAAATGGATCAAAGACCTCGAAGTAAAAGCAGATACACGGAAGAGGCAGGTCTAGGGAAGAATAAAAAAAAACCCTGTTTAAACAAAATAATTCCGAGCAGATAGAGCAATGAAGGAGGAATTTCAATATCAAACGCATACTCTGTTATCCTGGGTTAAACAACTTGTATTGGCACGAGATTAGTATTCTTGAACACCACATGGATCTTAACTCACACACCTATATGGACAATTCAGGTTTGGTAAAGGAAATACAAGCAATTGAATGGAAGCCACACAGTCTCTTCAATGAGTGGTGCTTGAAGACCTAGTTAAGCACAGGGAAAATCTAAAGGAGGATCTTTCTTTGCCAGCCAGCACCAGGAGTAGTAACTCCAAATGAATCAAAGACCTTGAACTAAAAGCAGATGTACTAAAGATGCATACATACAGAAGAAAAAATTAGACATAACAATTCTTAGAAAATAGAACAATACAGGAGGAATTTCGATACCACACTCATACTCTCCTATCCTGAGTTAAATGAGACTAGTAGGCCTGAAGACCACCGGGTAAAATCTAATGTTGGATCCTTCTTTGTCATGCAGCATGAGGAGTAGTAACTACAAATGGATCAAAGACCTCAAAGTAAAAGCAGATATACTAGCGGCAGGCATACAAAAGAATAAAAGAACCCTGTTTAGACAGAACAATTCTTAGCAGATAGAACAAAGCAAGAGGAATTTCAAGGCCAAACACATATTCTTTCATCTGAGTTACACCACTTCGTATTGGCACGAGAATAGTAGGATTGAACACCACCCGGCAAAATTTAAGTTGGATCCTGCTGTGTCACCAGGAACCAAGAGTGGTAACTCCAGATGGATCAAAGACCTCAAAGTAAAAGCAGATTCACTGAAGATTGAAGCATATGGAAGAATAGAAAAACTCTGTTTAGACAAAACAGTTCTTACCAGATAGAAAAATGCAGGAGGAATTTCAATGCCAAACACGTACTCTGTTATCCTGAGTTAAACAACTTGGTTTTGGCATGACACTAGTATTCCTGAACACCACCCAGATCTTTTTTTTTCTTTTCAAAGTGATTTATTTTTTATTGTAATTAATAAAAAGTGTTACATGATATTTACAAGATAGAAGGTGCATTAATTCACATATATTGATACCCTTTCACATGTCTTGGTACCCATTACCCTCCCCTTCACCCCCCCCATCTTGGTTTTCCCCCTTCCCTATCCAATTTCAAATAACCAAATACAAATAAATCCAATATATCAGATAACAAAGTGAGATACTGTAACAATATGAGATACCCAAGGGACAGCAAAAGAGATGAGAGATAACATAGTACATTAAGGACAACAATCATTCATTCTATGGCTTTTGTTTCAATATCCTGGAGGTCTTTTCAATTAGCTTCATACTATATGGCCTTATGTATCAAGGTTTTGTACTATTGCAGATCTCTGCTAGTAGAGCCCAAGATTCTACTGATTATGACAAATGAGGGAAACCATTGAGCCTATGTTCCTTTGAGTCTGGCTTACTTCACTTAATATGATTTTTTCTAAGACTTTCCATTTCCTAACAAATGGGGCGATGTCGTTTTTTCTGACAGCAGCATAGAATTCCATTGCACCACCCAGATCTTAACCCAACAACATGTATGGCCACCTAAAGTTTGCTAAGGGAGATGAAAGAAATAGAATGGAATCCAGGCAGCCTCTTCAATGAGTGGTGCTTGCAGACAAGGTTAAGCACCAGCAGAATCTAAAATTGGATCCTTGTTTGTCATCCTACACCAGGAGTGGTAACTCAAAATCCATCAAAGGTCCGGAAGTAAAAACAGATAGACTGAAGAGGAAGGCATAAGAAAGAATGAAAAACCTCAATTTAGACAAAACAATTCTTAGCAGATAGAAAAATGCAGGAGGAATTTCAATGCCAAACACATACTTTGTTATCCTGAGTTAAATTACTTGGTTTTGGCACAAGATTAGAATTCCTGAACACCACATGGATCGGTACCCACAGACCTATATAGCCACGTCAGATTTGGTATTGGCAAGAGACTAGTATTCCTGAACAGCACCCGGATCTTAACCCACAGATCTATATGGCCACTTCAGGTTTGGTAAAGGACATAAAAGCAATAGAATGGAAGCCACATAGCCTCTTCATTGAGTGGTGCTTGAAGACCTGTTTAAGCACCAGCAAAATCTTAAGGAGGATCCTTCTTTGTCACCCGTCACCAGGAGTGGAAACTCCAGATGGACCAAAGACCTCGAAGTAAAAGCAGATACACTGAAGGGGCAGGCATGCACAAGAATAAAAGACCCTGTTTAGACAAAACATTTCTGAGCAGGTAGAACAATGCAGGGGGAATTTCAATACCAAATGCATACTCTATTATTTTGACTTAAATGATTGGTATGGGCATGAGAGTAGTAGGCTGAAGACAACACAGCAAAATCTAAAGTTGGATCCTTCTTTTACACCCTGCACCAGTAATTGTAACTCCACATGTATCAAAGACCTTGAAGTAAAGTAAATAGAACAAATAGAACAAAGCAGGAGGAATTTCAAGGCCAAACACATGCTCTGTCATCTTGAGTTTCACCGCTTGGTATTGAAGACAACCCAGCAAAATTTAAGTCGGATCCTTCTTTGTCACCCAGCACCACAAGTGGTAACTCCAGATGGATCAAAGACATCAAAGTAAAAGCAGATTCACTGAAAATTGAGGATTACAGAAGAATAAACAAACCCTGTATAGACAAAACAATTCTTAGCAGATAGAAGAATGCAGGACGAATTTCAAAGAAAAATGCATACTCTGTTAACTGAGTTATACCACTTGGTATTGAAACGAGACTACTAGGCCTGAAGACCACCAGGTAAAATTTAAATCAGATCCTTCTTGGTCACCCTGCATCAGGAGTGGTAACTATAAATGGATCAAAGACCTCCAAGTAAAAGAACATATACTGAAGAGGCAGGCATATGGAAGAATGAAAGACACCCATTTAGACAAAACAATTCTTAGCAGACAGAACAATTCAGGAGGAGTTTGAATGCCAAACGCATATGCTGTTACCTTGAGTTAAATAACTTGGTATTGGCACCAGACTAGTATTCCTGAACACCACCCAGATCTTAACCCACCGACATATCTGGCCACCTCAGGTTTCATAAGGGAGATAAAAGAAATAGAATGGAAGCTACTCAGACTCTTCAATGAGTGGTCCTTGCAGACCTGGTTAAGCACCGGCAGAATCTAAAGTTGGATCCTTCTTTTTCATTCTGCACCAGGAGTGGTACCTGCAAATGGATCAAAGATCATGAGGTAAAATCAGACACACTGAAAAGGCAGGCACAGGGAAGAATGAAAGACCCTCGTTTACACAAAATAATTCTTAGCAGATAGAACAATGCAGGAGGAATTTCAATGCCAAACGCATACTCTGTTTTCCTGAGTTAAAAAACTTGGTATTGGCATGAGATTAGTAGGCCTGAAGACCACCCGGCAAAATCTAAAGTTGGATCCCATTTTGTCACCCTGCACCAGGGGAGGTAACTCCAAATGGATCAAAGATCTCGAAGTAAAAGCATATACACTGAAGAGGCAGGCATATGGAAGAGTGAAAGACCGTCATTTACAAACCACAACTCTTAGCAGATAGAACAATGCAAGAGGAATTTCAATGGCAAACCATACTGTTATCCTGAGTTAAACTGCTTGGTATTGGAGGAGACTAGCAGGCCTGAAGACCACCGGCAAAAGCTAAAGTTGGATCCTTCTTTGTCACCCTGCACCAGGAATGCTAACTCCAGAAAGATCAAAGACCTAGAAGTATAAGCACACTGCACCAGGATTGGTAACTATAAATGGATCAAAGACCACAAAGTAAAAGCACATACAGTGAAGACGCAGGCATACGGAAGAAAGAAAGACCCCCAGGTAGACAAAACAATTCTTAGCAATAGAATACTGGAGGAGGAATTATAATCCCGAACGCATACACTGTTATCCTGAGTTAAACAACTTGGTATTAACATGAGACTAGTAGGCCTGATCACCACGCAAATCTTAACCCAAAGACTTAGAGGCCATTTCTGGTTTAGTAAAGGAGATAAAAGAAATAGAAGGGAAGCAACACAGCCTCTTCAATGAGTGATGCTTGAAGACCTGGTAAGCACCAGCAAAATCTAAAGGTGGATCCTTCTTTGTCACCTGGCACAAGGTGTGGAAACTCCAAATGAATCAAAGACCTCAAAGTCAAAACAGACACACTAAACAGGCAGAAAACAGAAAAACACAGGACACCCGTTTAGACAATACAATTCTTAGCAGACAGAACCATGCTGGAGGAATTTCAATGCCAAACACATACTCTGTTATCCAGAGGTCAAACTGTTGGTCTTGGCACGAGACTAGTAGGCCTAAGACCACCCGGCAAAATCTAAAGTTGGATCCTTCTTTGTCACCCTACTCCAGGAGAGGTAACTCCAGATGATCAAAGATCTCGAGGTAAAAGCACATACACTGAAGAGAAGGTATATGGAAGAATGAAAACTGCCATTTAGACAAAACAATTGTTAGCAGTGGAACAATGCAGGAGGAATTTCAATGCCAAACGAATATTCTCTTAGCCTGAGTTAAAAATCTAGGTATTGGTACAAGACTACTATTCCTGAAGATCACCCGGATCTTAACCCACAGACCTGTATTGCCAATTCAAGTTTGATAAAGGAGATAAAACCATAGAATGGAAGCCACACAGCCTCTTCAATGAGTGGTGTTTAAAGACCTGGTTAAGCACCGGCAAAATCTTAAGGAGGATCCTTCTTTGTCAGCGGGCACCAGGAGTGGTAACTCCAAATGAATTAAAGACCTTGAAGTAAAAGGAGATGGACTAAACAGGCAGACATACAGAAGAATAAAAGGCACCCATTTAGACAAAACAATTCTTTGCAGATACAATGCAGGAGGAATTTCAACACCAAACGCATACTCTGTTATCCTGAGCTAAAAAACTTGGCATTGACACGAGACTAGAATTCCTAAATACCACCCGGATTTTAACCCATAGACTTAGATGGCCACCTCAGTTTTCGTAAAGAGATAAAAGCAATAGAATGGAAGCCACACAGCCTCTTCAATGAGTGGTGCTTGAAGACCTGGTAAAGCACCTGCAAAATCTGAAGGTGGATCCTACTTTTTCACCCCACAGGAGGAGTGGTAACTGCATACGAATCAAAGACCTCAAGATAAAAGCAGATGCAGTAAAGAGGCAGACATACAGAAGAACAAAAGACACCTGTGTAGACAATACAATTCTTAGCAGAGAGAACAATGCAGGAGGAATTTCAATGCCAAACACATACTCTCTTATCCTGAGTTAAACCTCTTGTTATTGGCACAAGACTAGTAAGCCTGAAGACCACCCAGCAAAATCTAAAGTTGGATCATTCTTTGTCACCCTACACCCACAGACCTATATGCCCACGTCTGTTTACTAAGGGAAATAAAAGAAATAGAATGGAAGCCACACAGCCTCTTCAATGTGTGGTGCTTGCAGAATTGGTTAATCACAGGGAAAATCTAAACGAGGAACCTTCTTTGTCCCCCTGCACCAGGAGTGGTAACTCCAAATGAATTAGACCTTGACGTAAAAGCAGATGGACTAAAGAGGCGGGCATACAGAAGAATAAAATACACCCGTTTAGACAAAACAATTCTTAGCAGACAGAACAATGCAGGAGGAATTTCAGTGCCAAATTCATACTTGTTAACCTGAGTTACATCGCTTGGAATTGGCATGAGACTAGAAGACCACCAGGCAAAATTTAAGTCTTTGTCACTCTACACCAGGAGTTGTAACTCCAGATGGATCAAAGATCTCGGTGTAAAAGCAGATACATTGAAGAGGCAGGCATATGGAACAATGAAAGACCCCTGTTTAGACAAAACCATTCTTAGCAGATAGAACAATACTGGAGGAATTTCTATGGCTAATGAATACTCTTTTATCCTGAGTTAAACTCCTTGATATTGGCAGGAGAGTAGTTGGCCAGAAGACCACCAGGCCAAATCTAAAGTTGGATCCAACTTAATACTCCAGAACCTGGTGTTATATCTCCAGATGAATCAAAGACCTCAAAGTAAAAGCAGATGAACAAAAGAGGCAGACATACAAAAGAATAAAAAACCCTTGCTTAGACAAAACAATTCTTAGCAGATAGAACAATTCAGGAGGAGTTGTAGCTCCAGATGAAACAAAGACCTTGAGGTAAAGGCAGATTCATCAAAGAGGCAGGCATACAAAACAATGAAAGACCCCTGTTTAGACAAAATAATTCTTAGCAAATAGAACAATGCAGAAGGAATTTCATTGTCAAACCCATACTCTGTTATCCTGAGTTAAATAATTTTGTATAGGCACGAGACTACTAGGCCTGAAGATCACCTGGCAAAATTTAAGTTGAAACATTCTTTGTCACCTTGCACCAGGAGTGGTAACTATAAATGGATTAAAGACCTCGAAGTAAAAGCAGGTACAGTGAACAGGCAGGCATACAGAAAAATAAAAGAACCCTGTTAAGACAAAACCATTCTTAGGAGACTGAACAAGGCAGGAGGAATTTCAAGGCCAAACACATACTGTGTTACCCCGAGTTACACCACTTGGTATTGGCACGTGACAAGTAGGCCTGAAGACCACCCAAGAAAATTTCAGTTGGATCCTTCTTTGTCATTGTGCACCAGGAGTGGTAAGTCCAAATGGATCAAAGACCTCGTCATAAAAGCAGATACACAGAAGACGGAATCTTACGGAAGAATATAAACACAGTCTAGAAGAAACAAATCTTAGCAGATAGAAAATGCAGGAGAAATTTCAATGGCAAATGCATGCTCTTTTATCCTTAGTTAAACTTCTTGGTATTGGCAGGAGACTAGTAGGTCTATTACCACCCGGCAAAATCCAAAGTTGGATCCTTCTTTGTCATCCTACCCCAGGAGTGGTAACTCCAAATGGATCAAAGACCTCATCGTAAAAGCAGATACACAGAAGATGCAGGCATACGGAAGGATAACAACCCTGTTTGGACAAAGCAATTCTTATCAGATAGAACAATGCAGCAGGAATTTCAAAGCCAGTGGATTTGCTGTTATCCTGAGGTAAACCACTTGGTATTGGCACGAGACTAGTAGGTCTGAAGACCACTTGGCAAAATCTAAAGTTGGATCCTTCTTAGTCAACCCACACCAGGAGTGGTAACTCAGAATGTATGAAAGACCTCAAAGTAAAAGCAGATACACTGAAGAGGCAGGCATACGGAAGAATAAGAACCATGTTTTGATGAAACAATTCTTAGCTGATAGAACAATGCAGGAGGAATTTCAATGATAAATGCATACTCTGTTATCCTGAGTTAGACCGATTGGTATTCACACTAGAATAGTAGGCCTGAAAACCACCAGCAAAATCTAAAGTTGTATCCTTCTTTGTCAGCTACACCTGGAGTGGTAAATCCAGATTGATCAAAGACCTCCAAGTACAAGCAGATACACAGAAGACCCAAGCATATGGATGACTAAACACCTTGTTAAGAATAAACAATTCTTAGCAAATTAAAGAATGCAGGACGAATTTCAAAACCAAATGCATACTCTGTTATCCTGAGTTAAACTGCTTAGTATTGGTAAGATGCTAGTAGGCCTGAAGAACACCTGACCAAATCTAAATTAGGTTCCTTCTTTGTCAACCTACACCAGGAGTGGTAACTACAAATGGATAAAAGACCTCGTCGTAAAGCAGATAAGGAGAAGACACAGGTATAGGGAAGAATAAGAACCTTGTTTAGACGAAACAATTCTTAGCAGAATGAAAAATTCAAGAGGAATTTCAGTGCCAAATTCACACTCTGTTATCCTGAGTTAAACCGCTTGGTATTGGAATGAGACTACTAGGCCTGAAGTCCACCCGGCAAAATCTAAAGTTGGATCATTCTTTATCATGCTGCACCTGGATTTGTAACTACAGATTGATCAAAGACCTTGAATAAAAGCAGATACACTGAAGAGCCCTATTTAGACAAAACAATTCTTTGCAGATAGAACAATGCAGGAGAAATTTCAGTGCCAAAGGAATACTCTGTTTTACTGAGTTAAACTCCATGGTATTGGCACGAGACTAGGAGGCCTAAAAACCACCTGAAAAAAATAAAGTTTGGGCCGAGAAGGAAGATGGCACAGAGAAAATAGGGATGCTGCCTAGCTCTCTCTCACAAAAAGAGAGAACCAGGGAGTCCCATGAGCCAATTATCTTAAGAAATCCACAACACACACAAAAAGCAATGGAGAAGGACTCAAACTGAAAAAGAAATCTAGATAAAGCTAACATCCAACTTTCTCAAAGAATTGGGAACACGAGGACCCCTCCCCCACCCCTCGCCGCCAGCTCCAGGCCGTGAAAAGCAGCAGCGAAGGGCGCCGGACTGGGCAGCCCCGACCCGCAGAAACCAGCATTGGACCGGGCCAGCGAGCCACAAAAGCAGCAGAACCCAGACGCGGAACCAGAAAAGCAAGCAGTGGAACCCAGATGCGGACCACAGGTGGCGGAGGAGACCCAAGGGGAGTGAAAGACTCCCCACCACCGTGGAACACCCGCAGATGGAACGCAGAGGCGTGAGTAGCACAGCTCGTCTCCAAACACATAGGGAAAGCAGAGCGGTGCCAAGCAATAGAACTTAACTCAGACCCCTCCACCCTGCCTGAGAAAGACTGGCAGGGGCAGGGGGGCAAGGAATTAAGAATCCTGTTCCTTCCCTCAACAGCCCCCTCCCTCAGGCCATTGACTAGAGATTGACAGGCGGGCTACTTAAGATCCAGCACCCCACCAAGGGAGGTGGAGCTGTCCCAACTCCCACCCACCCAACGGGCTCAACTCCCAGCCCTCTGAATGGAGACTGATAGGCGGGCGGACCCTAAGACTCAGCACCCCACCAGGGGAGGCAGAGCTGTCCCAGCTCCCACCCGCCCACCAGGCTCCTTTCCCAGGCCACTGGATCTGGAGAGTGGAGGGCGCTGGGACCCTGCCTTACAACAGCGGGTAGGGTGTGCGGGAAAATAGGAGCCAGCATCTGTCCCACTCAATTCTTGAGTGGGGCATCCTCCAGCTGGGAATTCTGAGCAAGACAGCATCGAGGGGCCCCCCACAGTCACAGACTCTCTGACAAAGCAGTGGAAACACAGCAGGGACCTGAAGGGCCGACCAACAGCCAAGCTCACCTTCTGAGAATCAGAAAGTCGCGGTTCCACCCTTGGAGCCCACGTCCTCAGCTGGGCCCCGCCCCTGGGAACAGAGGGGTCTCCTGCTGGTCCTGCTGAGAGCCCCTGGAAACTCTCAATCCCCAGACCCTTGGCTGGGGGCCGCCCCTGGAAGCAGCACAGGAAAATGTCTGCCCAGCGCGCTGAGAGTGAAGCTCGCAGATCCATCCCATGGCCCACTGTGAGGCCACTGATTGGGCTGGGAGCTAGCCATGCAGCAACATAGAAGTTCTATTCTAATACTTTCCAAACGTTGTACTCAAATACGCTACCTACTTACCAACTTAGGTCAGTTATCCTTACACTATACCTTTTTTTCATTACTATAATAATCTTACACTCCTACGTTGATCCTCTTGTACCTCCCCTGACCTCTCTCATTCTATTTTTCTATCCCTGGTCCTCTGTTCATCTTTCAACCCTTATAATGCATGGATCAACACTTGATGGCTGTTGAGCAATACTGTATATCTAGGTGTTCAATTATATTCTAGGCTCAGAGGGACTTAAAGACAATAGAGATTGGATTGAGAGGTTATTGTTTTGGTTATAAATCACTTATCAGTGGTTTTATTGGACTGGTCTGTAAGTGCACAAAAAGAAAGAGTGATAACACCAATCAAAAATTGTGAACATCTAGTGTCTGCCAGCTACAGAGGTCTAGGTTGGTTATATCTGAAAAACTATAATCGTGTTTAGTATTAATCTTCCTCCCATTTTCAAATGAGCAGAACAAGAAACTCAAGAAAAATGTCAAATCAAGAAACAACATCCCCCACCCAATATAAACAACAATGAAACAGTCACTGACAAACCTAGAGGAGAGTCTTCCAAGTGCTATACAAAGGCAATTGATAAACATCATTAATGAAAAATGTGAAAATATAAAGAAAGCGATAAGGGAGGAAGCTATAGCTAAACAAGAGGAAACCATAAACAAGGTGATAAATGAAAAAGAAGAAGCCATAAAGGAAGCCATAATAAAGATTTTTCCAAAAAAATGGATGAATTCATAGAATCCACAAATTAAAAGGTGACCAAACTCCAGCAAATGTCCAAACACAATAAAGCGACTGAGCTAACCAATCAAATGGAAATCAAGGAGTTAAGAAAGCCATACATGATCTAAAAGAAGAGATGCAAGGCATCAAAAATGAGCAATTAGAAGCAAGGGAGATGAAAAATAAAGTAGATAGCTTTGATAGCAGGTTGGACAATACAGAGGAGAGAATTTCCGGCACTGAAGATAATTTAGTTGTTATAGCGAAAGAACAGAAAATGAGTCAATCCAAATCTAGGAAATATGAGAGAGTACTTCAGGAGTCCAAGATACAATTAGGAAGCCTAATTTAAGGTTAATTGGTATTGAGGAGGGTCTGCAGAAAGAGGTCAATGGTATTGAAAATATACTTCAGGGAATCATCTCAGAAAAAATCCCATATATCCAGAAGGGCAAGCCCATCCAGATACAAGAAGCTTTTAGAACCCCAAACAGACCTGACCAGAAAAGAACATCCCACCGCCACATCGTAATCCGAACTGGATCAATAGAAACCAAAGAAATGAACCTACAGGCAGCCAGGAAAAAGGGCTCAATAACCTATAAAGGCAGACCAATAAGAATAACCCCAGATTTCTCAGCAGAGACCATGCAAGCAAGAAATGACTGGAAGCATATATGTCACACTCTTAAGTCAAATAACTACCAACCAAGAATACTGTACCTAGCTAAGCTCTCATTCATAACTGAGGGAACAATAAAAACATTCCATTCAAGGGAAAAGCTGCAGCAATATGTAGCAACAAAACTAACACTACAGAAAATTCTCAAAGATGTTCTATACATAGAAAACCAAAATAAATGCAATATAGGGAAAGAAATGGCACCTAAACAGCATACCATCTAAGGACCACAAGAACTGTCAAGACACAGGCCCTAATAAAAGCTTTTAAAAATGGTAGGAACTAATAAATATCTCTCAATCCTCTCAATATCAATGGACTTAACTCTCCAATTAAATGGCACAGACTGTCTAGTTGGATCAAAAAGCAAGATCCATCGTTTTGCTGTCTTCAAGAAACACATCTTACCCCAAAAAACAATCATCTTTTGAAAGTGAGAGGTTGGAATAAACTCTATCAAGGTAACAGCCCCCATAAACAGGCTGGAGTTGCCATCCTCATATCAGATAAAATAGACTTCAAACTAAAATTAGTAAGAAAATCCAGTCTGCTGCTCTGTGTCTTTTGATTGGATTGTTCAGGCCGTTCACATTTAGGGAGATTATGGAGAAGTGGTCAGTGTCCATTGTTGTTATTTATTTTTACTTCTAAGTTTCTTTCTCTTTTTTCCCCTTTTGTGTTAAGTGAATTATAGATGTTTGCTTCTTGGTGGGGGTTCTTGATGTTCTACAATTTTTTCTCTTTGTAACCCTGGTTTAGTATGCAAGTATTCATAAAGCTTCTCTTTGGAGTGAAATATTCTTGTTTCTCCCTCAAATGTAAATGATAGTTTTGCTGGATATATCAGTCTGGGTTGGCAGTTGTTGGTCTTCAGGACATCAATGATGTTTTTTCAAGCTTTTCTTGCATTTAGGGTTTGCGTGGAGAGATCTGCTGTAATTCGAATGTTCCCACAAATACATTTCTTCCCACAAATGTAAGGCTGGTTTAACATTCACAAATCAATCAACATAATACATCATATCAATAGAACTAAAGATAAGAATCATATGATAATTTCTCTGGACGCGGAGAAGGCATTTGACAAAATACAACATCCATTCACATTGAAAGCACTAGAAAAAAGAGGAATAAGAGGTACATTCCTCAAAATAGTGAAAGCCATATATGAAAACCGTACAGCCAGTATTATACTAAATGGTGAAAGACTGGAACCATTCACCTTAAAATCAGGAACTAGACAGGGATGCCCACTCTCTCCACTTGTCTTCAATATACTGCTGGAACCCTTAGCCAGAGCAATAAGACAAGAAAAGGACATCAAAGGGATCCACATAGGGAAAGAAGAAAATAAACTATCCTTATTCGCAGATGACATGATCCTCTACTTGAATGACCCAACAAACTCCACTCCCAAACTGCTAGAATTAATAAACCACTTTAGCAAAGTGGCAGGATACAAAATCACCCTTCAGAAGTCAGTAGCCTTCTTGTACAACAACAATACACAAACAGAAGGCAAAATCAAGAAAATGATCCCATTCGCAATAGCCCCCAAAAGAATAAAATACTTAGGAATATACTTAACCAAAGAAGTAAAGGAATTATTCAATGAAAATTATAAAAGCCTAATGAAAGAAATTAAAGAGGACACTAGGAAATGGAAAGACATCCCATGCTCATGGCTAGGGAGAATCAACATAGTGAAAATGGCTATACTGCCAAAATTAATATACAAATTCAATGCAATCCCCATCAAAATCCCAAGGACATTCTTTATGGAAATTGAAGATAAAATCCAAAGATTCATATGGAACAAGAAAAGACCTAAAATAGTCAAAACAGTTCTAGGCAAAAAGAGCAATGCTAGTGGTATTACAATTCCAGACTTCAAACTCTACTATAGAGCCAAAGTAACAAAAACTGCTTGGTACTGGCACGAAAGCAAACCAGAAGATGAGTGGAACAGAATAGAAGACCCAGAAATAGAACCACATACCTATAGGCAACTTGTATTTGACAAAGGAGCCAAAAATATGCAATGAAACAAACACAGTCTATTCAATTATTGGTGCTGGCAAAACTGGGCAGCCACATGCAGAAAACTAACAATTGACCCTAGCCATTCGCCATGCACAAGCATTAACTCAAGTGGATCAAAGACCTCAACGTCAGACCAGAAACCGTGAAATTGCTAGATGATAATGTAGGAGAGACACTGAAACTCATAGGCACAGGCAACAGATTCCTGAACAGAATCCCAGGGTCACAACAGATTGGAGAGAGACTCGATAAATGGGACTACCTAAAAATAAAAAGTTTCTGTACAGATAAAAACATAGTTGCAAAAGTAGAGAGACAGCCAACCAACTGGGAAAAGATATTCACCAACAATATATCTGACAAATGATTGATATCCAGTATCTACAAGGAACTCAAGAAACTATTCCCCAAAAACCCAAGAAACCATTCACTAAATGGGCAAGGGAACTAAAGAGAGACCTATCAGAAGAAGACATTAAAATGGCAGAAAAACATATGAGAAAATGTTCATCATCTATGGTCATAAAGGAAATGCAAATAAAAACAACCCTAAGATACCACCTTACCCCAAGAAGAATGGCCAAGATTTTGAACTCAGACAATGACAGTTACTGTTGGGGTTGTGGAGAAAAAGGAACCCTACTGTACTGCTGGTGGGATTGTAAACTAGTTCAGCCACTCTGGAAAGCAGTGTGGAGGTTCCTTAAAGAACTGAAAATAGACCTTCCTATGATCCCGCCATACCACTTCTGGGCATTTATCCTGAAGAGCATGACCCATGATACTATAAAGACACCTGCTCAGGTATGTTCATCTATGCACTATTCACAATAGGCAGGCGATGGAAACAATCCAGATGCTCTACTGCATATGAAGGGATACAGAAAATGTGGTATATATACACAATGGAGTACTACATAGCCAATAGAGTGTATAAAATAACGACATTCACAGGGAAGTGGAGGAATCTAGAGCAAATCATGCTGAGTGAGACAAGTCAAGACATAAGGAACAAAAGACGCATGGTATCCTTAATATGCAGCAATTAAATCCAAAGAGTACAAGAGCGAGGACTCAATAACTGCATACCCAAAGGTATGGATGGTAATGGAAATACAAACATAACTATATAGACAAAAATCTATGCCTCTATAATCATAATATTTTATTTCATAAATTGATCTATTTCTATGACATAAAAACCGTTAGCCTAATTTTGATTAAGTTCTAAATACTAAGTCCCAGAAAATGTAATTAGAGATAACCTCCCTGAACAATTGTTTGTTAAATTTGTCATTTAAAATATGATGTAAACTTAAGCCATATAATTAATGATTGTTGTTCTTAAGGTACTATGTTACCTCTCATCACTTCTGCTGTCCCTTGGTTATCTCATATTGTTACACTATCTCACATTGTTACCTGATATATCAGATACATTTGTATTTGGTTATGTGAAATTGGATAGGGAATGGGGGAAAACAAGATGAGGGGTGAGGGAGGGAGTAAGGGAAATGGGGACCAAGACATGTGAAACGGTATCAATGTATGGGAATTAATGCACCATTTATCTGGCAAATATCATGTAACCCTTCTATTAATTACAATAAAAAATACATTTAAAAAATTAGTAAGAGAAGACAAAGAAGGTTACATCATACTACTAAAGGGATCTTTCCTCCAGAAAGACATAATGATCCTAAATATTTACACACCCAATCCCAGAGCTCCGAACTCCATCAAGCAAACTTTACTTTCACTGAAACCATACACAGAACGAAACACAGTGATTGTTGGTGACTTTAACACACCACTCTCAGCTATGGACAGATCAACAAGGCAAAAACTCAACAGAGAAACCTTAGAACTGAACAACTATATAGACCAACTAGATCTAATAGACATCTGCAGAATATTCCAGCCAGCATCAACACATATATGTTTTTCTTAGCAGCACATGGAACATTTTCCAAAATAGACCAAAACTTAGGCCATAAAACAATCCTGGACAGATTCAGAAACACTGAAATTATTCCCTCCACGCTCTCAGACCACAAAGGCATCAAATTGGAACTGAACACACATCTCCACCAACGAAAACCCTGTAACTCATGGAGACTGAACAACACATTGTTGAATTACAAATGGGTCATCGAAGAGATCAGAACAGAAATCCAACAGTTTATGAAATTTAACAATAAGGAGCACACAAAATACCAACTCCTTTGGGACACAGCAAAGGTGGTACTCAGAGGAAAATTTATAGCGCTGAGTGCCTACAACAACAAGTTGGAAAAATTGCAAACCAACAAGTTAATGTCTCAACTTAAGCTCCTGGAAAAAGAGCAACAAACAACCCTAATCGCAGTAGAAGAAAGAAAATTATTAAAATTAAAGCAGAATTAAATGATTTGGAATCCCCCCCAAAAAACTATAGAAAGAAGCAACAAAACAAGGACCTGGTTCTTTGAAAGAATTAACAAAATTGACAAACCCTTAGCAAATCTTACCAAGAAAAGAAGAGAGCATATCGAAATAAACAAAATCGCAGGCGAAAGTGGTAATATCATGACAGAAATTACCAAGATCCAGAATATCATGATTGAATACTTCTCAAACATTTATGTAGCAAATCTGAGAATCTAGAAGAAATGGATGAATTCCTAGACAATATTAATATACCCACCTGAACCAAGAAGAACTAACCCAACTCAACAGGCCTATTTCAAGCTCTGAAATACAAATGGCAATTAGAGAACTTCCACCTAAGAAAAGCCCTGGGCCAGATGGATTCACAGCTGAATTCTTTAAGGTCTTCAAAGCAGAGCTCACACCAATACTCCTCAAGCTCTTCAACGAAATTGAAAATGAAGGTTCTTTACCATACTGACTCTATGAAGCCATTATAACCCTCATCCTCAAACCAGACAGAGATTCATCAAAGAAAGAGAACTATAGACCCATTTCTTTGATGAACATCAATGCAAAACTTCTCAACAAAATACTGGCCAACCTTCTACAACAACTCATCAAAAAAAATTATGCACTATGATCAAACTGGATTCATCACAGGGAGGCAAAGCTGGTTGAACTTACGCAAGTCAATTAATATAATTCAACACATCAATAGGAGCAAGGACAAAAATCACATGATTGTCTCAATAGATGCAGAAAAGGCATTTGACAAGATCCACAACCCTTTATGTTAAAAGCTCTGGAGAAACTAGGAATCCATGGAATATTTCTCAATATAATAAAGGCTGTGTATGACAAATCCACTGCCAGTATTATACTTAATGGTGAAAATCTAAAGCCATTCCCTCTAAAATCAGGAATGAGACAAGGATGCCCACTCTCTCCACTACTTGCAATAAAGCAAGAATCAAGCGTAAAGGGGATCCAAGTAGGGAAAGAGGAAGAAAAACTATCCCTCTTTGCAGATGACATGATTCTGTATTTAAAGAATCCTATAGACTCTACTCCCAAGCTCCTTGAGCTGATTCAAAACTTTGGAAGAGTAGCAGGCTATAAAATTAACCCTGAAAAATCAACTGCCTTCCTTTATGCCAACACTGAGAGGAACCAGGCAATAATCAGGAAAGAAACTCCTTTCCAAATAGCCTCAAAGAAAATAAAGTACCTAGGAATTAGCTTAACTAAGAATGTAAAGGACCCTTTTGATGAATATTTTAAACTCTAAAAAAGGAAATTAAAGCAGAACTAAGGAAATGGAAAAACCTCCTATGCTACTGTGTTGGAAGAATCAACATTGTGAAAATGACAATCTTGCCAAGGGCTATCTACAAATTCAACGCAATGGCCATCAATATCCCAATGGCATTCTTTAAAGAAATAGAAGAGGCAATTCAAAATTTCATATGGAATAATAAAAGACCCCGTAAAGCAAAAACACTTCTTAGCAGAAAGAACAGCGCTGGAGGAATTTAAATCCCCAACTTTAGACTCTATTACAGAGCTATAATTCTCAAAACAGCTTGGTACTGGCACAAAAACAGGCCTGAAGACCAATGGAATAGAACTGAGGACCCAGATATTAAACCACAGACCTATGGCCACCTAATCTTTGACAAGGGAGCCAAAAAAATAGAATGGAAGAAAGACAGCCTCTTCAACAAGTTGTGCTGGCAGAACTGGTTAAGCACCTGCAGAAAACTAAAGTTGGATTCTTCTTTGTCACCCTGCACTAGAATTAACTCCAAATGGATCAAAGACCTGGAGGTAAAAGCTGACACACTGAAAAATTTACAAGAAGTAATAGGAGACACACTAGGCCTCCTTGGCACAGGTCGCAACTTTCTTAATAAGGACCAAGAATCACAACAAATCAGAGAAAGGCTGGATAAGTGGGACTGCATTAAACTTGGCCAAAGACTTAACGAGAGTCTTCTCTGAAGAAGAAACAAAAATGGCCTATAGACACATGAAGAAATGCTCACAATCTCTAGTCATAAAGAAATGCAAATCAAAACAACTCTAAGATTCCACCTCACTCCAGTTAGAATGGCCAGGATCAGGAAAACGAATAATAACAGATGCTGGAGGGGATGCGGCCAGGAGAGATCACTACTACACTGTTGGTGGGAGTGCAAACTCATTCAACCACTATGGAAAGCAGTGTGGCAGTGCCTCAAAAGGCTAAACATAGAACTCCCCTATGACCCAGCAATTCCACTACTTGGCATTTACCCAACCATCCAGAAACTAGGGCAAACTAAATCCACTAGCACAACAAAGTTCATTGCAGCTATTCACCATAGCAAAGATATGGAACCAACCTAGATGTCCCTCAGTCGATGAGTGGATGAACAAGTTGTGGTATTTGTACACAATGGAATTCTATGCTGCTGTCAGAAAGAACGACATCGCCCCATTTGTTAGGAAATGGAAAGACTTAGAAAAAATCATATTAAGTGAAGTAAGCCAGACTCAAAGGAACTTAGGCTCAACGGTTTCCCTCATTTGTCATAATCCATAGAAACCTTGGGCTCTACTAGCAGAGATCTGCAATAGAGCAAAACCTAGGTACATAAGGCTATATAGTATGAAGCTAATTGGAAGGAAGTCCAGGATATTGAAATAAAAGCCATATAACAAATGATTGTTGTTCTTAATATACTATGTTATCCCTCATCTCCTTTGCTGTCCCTTGGGTATCTCATATTGTTACAGTATCTCACTTTGCTATCTGATATATTGGATTTATTTGTATTTGGTTACTTGAAATTTGATAGGGAAGGGGTGAAAACCACGACGGGGGGGAAGGGTTGAGGGGTGGGTAATGGGGACCAAGACATGTGAAAGGGTATCAATGTATGTGAATTAATGCACCTTCTATCTGGCAAATATCATGTAACTACAATTAAAAATATTTTTTGAACATCTTTACTCCAAAATACTGAGGCTTTTAAAACATTTTCATTAAGATACATTAGTTATACTTGGGGCAGAGAGGGGTTAATAAAATTTCCACATACACACAATGAACCTTTTAGTAAAATCTTTGGCTAAACTCTGGTGTATCTCAAGTCCTCTGGCTACAAGTTATTATATAGCAAAGCTTTAAAAGGTAGACCTGCGATGAAGGGTAATTCTGTTTAGAACAACAAACAATGCTGAGTTGATGAGCCTACATTTGTAGCCACCGTGATCTAAACCTAACCAAACAATGAACTCTGCTGAAATGAAGATGTATAAAGTTATAACTACATACATATGAATAAACCCCACTAACAAATAAATGGTAAAGAGTTATGAATGGTTGAAGTAAGTAACCACGTGAAGCGATGGCATTTACTTCTAAAACAATATAGAATTTCCTTGTTTTAAACAATATTGATATCATTTAGCTGAAAGTAAGGGACTGGGCTGACTGGCAGGTACCATTCTTTATAGCCACATTCAGCAATAGTTTGAACATCCTGCCATATTAACAAGGGAAAATGGTGGCAGGCAATCATGTAACTTTATAATTTTATGTGTAGCTGGGAAATAGGTACTTAGTTTCAGGCATAATCATTAGTTTTCATTTTTAACTTGACAGTGTCGGGAAACTACTGAGCATAATAGAAAGTACATTATTTTGGTCTTCAGAAAAATACCCTTTACATAGTAGCAAACAAATAATTTAAAATGTGGCTTTGGCTGAGCCTATAAAACACACATGAAAATGGCTTGTACTTTTTTGTATTTTTCTAAAATCTGGTTTCTTCTTAAAGTTAGCAAATGGTGCCAGGTTCAAGACACAACTGCCCTTGTAATGGTTTCACACTATGTGCAAAACTAGGCTAAATGATCAAAAAGAAGGCTTGATGTTTACTCTAGATTCTTTATAATTAGGAAATTGGGAGAAAAGTAATGTTGAAGGAATCAATGTGGTTAAGTTTAGATGTACAAAGTTAAAACAACGAAAGGGTAATTTATCAAAGAGAATATAAGGTTTGGGGTCATTGTGAATGGAAAAGATCGTAGTATGAATGTCACAAAAAGAAACAAAATACAATAGAGAAAAAAAGAAAATGACAAAGCTTTTATCTCTCAAAATTTACTGAGAAAGAAGGAACCAAAGTGAGCCAAAACCTTAATTAAAGTTTATTCTGGCATAGCTTTTCCTGTGTCCTCCTCCTCTACATCATGCCGTGGGTCCCAGCTGAGAGAGTTCATCTCCTTCCCCTCCACTTCATTAGGGCCCTAACAATCCATTATCTGTTTCCTAACCCTGTTCTGCTCCTAGGAGTCAGGTTATTAGAGTACTTGAAGGGTTTCTGCCATTGTGATGGAGGTGTGACTTGATCACTAAGATGAAAACTGGTGACAAGTGCTGTTTATTAGGCTGCTACTTTGCCTCTTAATTGCAACTGATTAGCCTGCCTGTTAAAGGTGGAAAACAGAATTAACTGCTTTTTGTCCTAGTCATCAACTATCATGTAACTACAATTAAAAATATTTAAAAAAATACAAATGCCAAAACATAGATGAAAAGATGCATAACATCATTAATTACCAGAGAACTATTAAATGACTATTTTAATACCTATGAAAAAAACAAAAAATAAATAATAAAAATGACCCTTGATAATCTAAATATTAAATAGTAAATTTATGTTTTCCACATATTTCTAAGATTTTGTACCTGAAAAGCTCAAGGTTAATCTTAGATGGTGGGCTGAGCTTTTCAGTAAAATGTTTTCAGAAAACAGTACACATTCCAAAAACCACTGGAACACTTGAAACATCTGGCAATATCTGATATCATCATATGTAAGTCAACTCACCAGTGATTAATCTACCTCTATTTGTAAGGAATTCTGGCTAGGACATCTTATAAAAAACACTCTCAATTGGACAAAAATTTACTAATACTGTTAAAAGTATGGAATCCCCATAATTGAATCTATCAATTTGAATAGATCTATTTCTATTGGTAGTCAGGTTTAGTTGTAAACAAGATTATTTCCATCCATACACATTTTTGGCCCCAAACCCTGAAAATAGTTCAATAGAGTTATGAACATAAAATTTTCCCCAGCACCCAAAATAACATGTATGCCTAAAATTACATGATACTACAATAAATGTATTATGAATCATTATACTAGGAAGGAGTGAAAGAAGTTTCAAAAATGTGCAGCCATTGATTTTTATGTGATGAGTATACAAACATCACTTTTTTGCATCAGCAGTAAGCTGAGATCTAATTAGAATTGCAAAGAGACACAGATCATCTAGCCCAGCTCTTTGATAGACAAGAAAACTGAGCCCAGAGAGAAAAAAGCTAACAAAGTTTGAGTAAAGGTAGAATTAAAAACCAGGTATGTGGATTCACAGTTTAATGCATTTCTCAGAAACAGCCTAGATATAAGTAACCTCATGTAAATTCATCTGACAAGCAAATTCAGAAGATGAATAGAACTTTAAGAATCACGCTGTTTGCTATTTCCCTATACCCTGAAACACCTTCCACAACAGATAGTTAAATCATAATTTCAGAAAGAAAGTTATTTTAATTAATCAAATAGGTTTGAAACATTCTTCAAACCATGCTATTTAAGATCTAACCTAAGTAACAAATACATCAAATGTTTGGGTTCTCCAGTAGTTTTCTCAGAATAATCTACAGTGAAATACACAGTAGGAAAACATTAAATAAACAACAAAAAGGGGTGGGGGGGAATCCAACAAATCAATTCTCTTACCATAAGGGATTACAATTCTAAGTGAAGTAGTCTTTCAATTCTAAGTGAGTACTGATCTGCATCTATTACCAATCAGAACACAAAATCAATCATTGTGTAAGCCACTGGGGGTTTATATCCTTGCCATTTACGTACTTGGTACTGGAAAACGTTTCCAAGAACTGAGTAACCTCGATCTTTTATTACTCAGTCTTTTTATTACTGTGTGTGCAAAACAGACTGAAATCTACTTTAGTGTACACTGCCTTCCAAATGAATATCTATGTCAGGTTTATTTATAGTCATTGTCTTCAATCTGTGCATTTCCAGGTTTGAGGGAAAAAATATATCCCAACAATACTTTTCTATAGAGATCTGAAACACAATCTAGAAATCTTGGCAAATGGCATACTGAAAGATGTATAACGTCACATTTGTATATAATTCACTATGATTCAAGAGAACTCTGGCCTTACACTCTTTAATAAACATTGTGGGAAGAAGCTCCAAGAACAACTGAGAAGCAAGCTGAACCCCCTGCATCGTTTATGAACACTTATACCATTGTCTTCTTCATTCTGTCTTCTCCTTTATGATGTCTTTGTTTCTTAGATGTTTTTCTATTTAAGAGCTTTCCTTCTAATTCTTTACAAAAGGAGGACATGCTGCCCCCTGCTGGAAAAAAATAAATTACAAGGTCCATCAATATCTGTTCCATGTACCAAGAAAGCAACTGTGTGGAAGAGAGAAAATACTAAGTATGTATATAGGTGCGCGGGCACTTTCCTGTTAGCCAGTTGCTGAAATGCCTATTTATTTCACTTGATTGTGTATGTTTTTCAAAGGTATCTCTTATTTGGTAGATGTGAGGTACAATAATTCACATTAGTGACTGAAGAATTAACCAGAGCTAGCTGTCCCAAAGAGAGGTCCAATTAGCCGGCTAGAAAAAATAATCCACTTGTAACATTTTCTCATTTTAAAGACTTTACACACTAAATACACTTCTGCAAATGTATTGAATCAAACTGCTTGAGAAAGCTCAACTAGTTTACCCTTTCAAACATTCCTATTAATGCAGTTGACTTTTCTTTACAAAATAAAAGATTAGCTGTTTAACTGACAAAAAAATAAAAAAAATAAAGTTTGATCCTTCGTTGTAAACCTATAGCAGGATTCATATTCAAAATGGATGAAAGACCTCAAAGTAAAAGCAGATACACAGAAGACGCAGGCATAGGGAAGAATAAGAACCCTGTTTAGATGAAACAATTCTTAGCAGATAGAACAATGCAGGAGGAATTTCAAAGCCAAATGCAGACTCTCCCATCGGAATTCAATCGCTTGTTATTGGCACAAGACTAGTAGGTATGAAGACGACAGCTGAAATCTAAATTTGGATCATTCTTTGTCAGCCTACACTAGTCTGGTGCCAATACAAATCGGTTTAATTGAGGATAATAGAGTTTGCATTTGGCATTGAATTTCCTCCTGCATTGTTCTATCTGCTAAGAATTGTGTCGTATAAACAGGGTTATTATTCTTCTGTATGCCTGTCTCTTCAGTGTATATGCTTTTACTTCGAGGTCTTTGACCCATTTGGAGTTACCACTCCTGGTGTAGGTTGACAAAGAAGGATCCAATTTTGGATTTTGCCAAGTGGTCTTCAGGGCTAGTAGTCTCATGCCAATACCAAGCGGTTTAACTCAGGAAAACAAGCATACCAATTTGGCTTTCACATTCCTCCTGAATTGTTCTATCTGCTAAGAATAGTTTCGACTAAGAAGCATTCTTATTCTTTTGTATGACTGCCTCTTCAGTATCTCTGCTTTTATTTTGAGGTCTTTGATCCATTTAGAGTTACAACTCCTGGTGTAGGTGACAAAGAAGGATCCAACTTTAGATTTTGCCAGGTGGTCTTCAGGCCTACTAGACTCGTGACAATACAAAGCGGTATAACTCAGGATAACAGAGTATGCATTTGGTATGGAAATTCCTCCTGCATTGTTATATCATCTAAGAATTGTTTCATCCAAACAGGGTTCTTATTCTTCCATATGACTGTCTCTTCAGTGTCTCTTCTTTTATTTAGAGGTCTTTGATCCATTTGGAGTTACCACTCTTGGTGTAGGTTGGCAAAGAAGGATCAAAATTCAGTCAGATTTTCCAGGTGTCTTCAGTCCTACTAGTCCCTTGCCAATACCAAGAGGTGTATCTGAGGATAATAGAGTATGCACTTGGCATTGAAATTCCTCCTGCATTGTTCTATCTCCTAACAATAGTTTCGTGTAAACCCTGTTCTTAGTCTTCCAAATGCCTGCGTCTTCTCTCCATCTGCTTTTATGAAGATGTCTTGGGTTCATCTGTAGTTACCACTCATGGTGCAGCTTGACAAAGAAGGATCCAGCTTTTGATTTTGCCGGGTGGTCCTAAAGCCGACTAGTTTCATACAAATACCAAGCGGTTTAATTCAGGATAACTGAGTATGCATTTGATATTGAAATTCCTCCTGCATTGTTCTATCTGCAAAGAATTGTTTTGTCTAACAGGGTTCTTTTTCTTCTGTATGCCTGCCTTTTCTGTATATCTGCTTTTAAGATGAGGTCTTTGATACAATTGAAGTAACCACTCCTGGTGTAGGTTGACCTTGAAAGATCAAATTTCAGTCAGATTTTGCTGGGTGATCTTCAGGGCTACTAGTTCGGGCCAATACCAAACAGTTTAACTCAGCATGACAGAGTATGCATTTGGCATTGAATTCCTCCTGCGTTGTTCTATCTGCTAAGAATTGTTTTGTCTAACAGGGTTCTTTTTCTTCTGTTTGCTTGCCACTTCTGTAGATCTGCTTTTTCTTTGAGGTCATTGATCCATTCGGACTTACCAGTCCTGGTGTAGGATGACAAAGAAGGATCAAACTCCAGTCAGATTTTGCTTGGTGGTCTTCGTTCCTACTACTCCTGTGCCAATACCAAGAGTTTTTACTCTGGATAACAGAGTACGAATTTGGCATTGAAAATCCTCCTGCATTGTTCTGTCTGGAAATAATTAGGCTAAACAGGTTCTTATTCTCCAGTAGGCCCTGCGTCTTCTGTGTATCTGCTTTTACGACATGGTCATTGAACCATTTGGACTTACCACTCCTGGAGTAGGTTGACAAGGAATGATCCAACTTAAGATTTTGCCACTGATCTTCAGGGCTACTAGTCTCGTGCCAATACCAAGCGTTTTATCAGGATAACAGAGCACCAATTTGGCAATGAAATTGCTCTTTAATTGTTCTATCTGCTAAGTATAGTATCATCTAAACAGGGTTCTTATACTTCTGTATTCCTGCCTCTTCAATGTATCTGCATTTACTTTGAGGTCTTTGATCCATTTGGACTTACCACTCCTGGTGCAGTGTTACTAGGAAGGATCCAGCTTTAGATTTTCCTGGGTGGTCTTCAGGCCTACTAGTCTCGTGTCAATACCAAGGGGTTTATCTACAGATAACAAAGTATGCATTTGGCATTGAAATTCCTCCTGCAAATTTCTATCTGAAAAGAATTGTTTCATAAAAACAGGGTTCTTCATTATGACCGTCTCTTCAGCGTCTGCTTTTATTTCGAGGTCTTTGATCCATTTGGAGTTACCACTCCTGGTGTAGGTTGACAAAGAAGGACCCAACTTTAGATTATGTCGGATTGTCTTAAGGCCTATTAGTCTCGGGCCAATACCAAAGGGTTTAACTTACATTAACAGAGTATATATTTGGCCTGAAATCCCTCTTGCATTGTTCCATCTGCTAAGAATTGTTTCATCTAACCAGGGTTCTTATTGTTCCTTATACCTGTCTCTTCAGTGTATTGTTGTACCCCAATTTCTAGAACCCCAAAAAGACCACCAGAGGCCACAGCCAACGCTAAAAATCAGGGGTTCGTTTATTTATGTGTCCGGACTCGGGCCTCCGCGTACCAGCAGCCGGCAATGCTGAAAAGGCCCTGTGAAAAGGCCCTGAGAAAGAACTTTACACTGCTTTTAAAGGGGAATCACAATTAACCACTGGTCGAGTCAGAACTCAGGTGTCTAACTGCTGAGTACCAAGCTGTTACTACCTGGGGTTCAAGTACATGGGCTGTAAACAAGGGGGGAGAGGGTCATTCCCAGAACTTGGAACAATCTTGGCACAACATTTCCCCCTTTCCCATGATACTTTTAGAGCCAATCTTGGCTATTTCTGCATACTATAATCACACAAGGGCCTAAGGGTTCAGCTAAGCAGAAAACAAGGTTGTCAACCAAGGGGAAAAATTCCTTCACTTTGCTCCCTTTCCCGTTTTAACACCATTAGGTGGAAATGCACAACTATGCCCATAACTATTAGTTTTGACGGCACAACTTAATTTTTAACGGGCTACTTTTAGTCCAATCAATCTTCCAAGTTGTCTCGGCCGAGGGTTCTATGAAATCTGGAAGCAGTCCACTGGCTTGGCATGGGTGTAATGGATCCAAGAAGCTACTCCATCTACCTTGAGGGTGGTGGATATTGTCAGGATGACCTGAAAGGGTCCTTTCCATCGCGGCTCCAGATTTTCTTGCCGGTGGCGTTTCACGAGTACCCAATTACCTGGTCTATAGCAATGAGGCACCAGAGGTGGTTCCATCTTGTACAGGTCCCTCAGCTTAGGCCAGACTTCTTGGTGAGCCCCTTTGCAGGGCTTAGAGTGAAAACAAAAGTTCAAAATCACCATCCTCTTCTTTTTTAACAAGATTTTCTTTAAGATTGGGTCTTATAGGGGGAGGTCTACCAAACATTATTTCATAGGGGGTAAGTCCTAGTTTAAAAGGGGAGTTTTGAACCCTGAGCAGAGCATAGGGGAGAAGAGCTACCCAGTTTGCACCAGTCTCCATGGTCAATTTGGTCAGGGTCTCTTTTAATGTTCTATTCATTCTCTCTACCTGTCCTGAACTTTGGGGTCTATAGGCACAATGTAATTTCCAATCTGCCCCAAGTATGGAAGCCAGTCCCTGACTTACCTTCAAGACAAATACAGGTCCATTGTCTGAACCTATCATTACTGGAAAGCCATTCCTGGGTAAAATGTCCTCAAGTATCTTCTTAGCCACCATCTGTGCAGTTTCCCTTTTAGTGGGGAAAGCCTCGACCCATCCTGAGAAGGTATCCACAAAAACTAACAAATACTTATATCCATACTTCCCTGGTTTTACTTCAGTAATGTCTACCTCCCAATAGGCTCCTGGCTTATCCCCTTGCTGTATTGCCCCTAAATTTTGCTGATTTCTCCCTACATTATTTAGCTGACATATTCTGCAACCTGAAATAATCTGATCAATTTTGACGGCTGCTTCCTTAATTCGTAGTCCAGTTTGTCTTATTAAGTCTTGCATCTTTCTGGCTCCCAGATGAGTACTATGGTGAATTTTTTTAACACCTTCATCCTTAATTTTTCTGGGAGTACTATGTGACTCCTGGAATCTCTCCACCATCCATCAAGGAGCTGTGCCATAGGTAGTTTCTCAATCCATTGCAAGTCTTCCTCCGTATACCCTGGAATTGGTGGTAAGACTCTGGGTCCTGAGTCTGGGAGCTGGAGGGCTAGAGCTGGGGTTGGAGATAAGGCCACCTCCCGGGCAGTCTGGTCAGCCAGATGATTGCCCCTGGACACAAGATCTACAGGTTTCTGGTGTCCTGGGCAATGGACTATTGCCAGTTTCTTTGGTTCCCAAAGAGCAGCCAGAATTGCCAATATTTCCTCCTTATTTTTGATAGTCTTTCCTTCTGCTGTAAGGAGGCCCCTCTCTCTGTATATTGCCCCGTGTATGTGGGCAGTGGCAAAAGCATACCGACTGTCTGTATAAACTGTCAGTCTTTTATCCTTACCCAGTCTTAGAGCTTGGGTTAAAGCCACCAGTTCCGCTCTTTGTGCTGAAGTTCTTGCAGGCAGGGACTCAGCCCAGATTACTTCAGTCTCTGAGACTACTGCAACCCCTGCATACCTCTGTCCTTGGTGTATAAAGCTGCTTCCATAGGTATTCAGGCCTACAAATCTGATGCCAATACCAAGTGGTTTATCTCCGGATAACAGAGTATCCATTTGACTTTGAAATTCTTCCTACATTGTTCCATCTGCTAAGAATTGTTTTGTCAAAACAGCGTTCTTATTCTATCATATGCCTGCGTCTTCTGTGCATCTGGTATTACAAAGAGTCCTTGGTCCATTTGGAGTTACCACTCCTGGTGTAGGTAGAAAAAGAATGATCAAACTTCAGTCAGATTTTCCAGGTGCACTTCAGGCTTACTACTCTCTTGCCAGTACCAAGCCATTTACTTCAGGATAACAGAGTATGCCTTTGGCATTGAAATTCCTCCTGCATTGTTCTATCTGCTAAGAATTGTTTCCTCTAAACAGGGTTCTTATCCTTCCTTATACCTGTCTCTTCAGTGTAACTGCTTTTAATTCGAGGTCTTTGATCCATTTGGACTTACAAGTCCAGGTGTAGGTTGACAAAGAAAGATCTAACTTTAGATTTTGCCAGGTGGTTTTCAGGCCTACTAGCCTCATGCCCATACCAAGCAATTTAACTCAGGATAACAGAATATTCATTTGGCATTCAAATTCCCCCTACAATGTTCTGTCTGCTAAGAATTTTCGTCTAAAAAGGTTCTTATCCTTCTGTATGCCTGCGTCTTCTCTGTATTTGCTTTTACTTAGAGGTCTTTGATCCATCTGGAGTTACCACTCCTGGTGCACTGTACCAAAAAGGATCCAACTTTAGATTTTGCCGGGTGGTTTTAGGCCTACAAGTCTCTTGCCAATACAAAACTGTTTAACTCAGGATAACCCAGTATGCATTTCGCATTGAATTTCCTCCTCCATTGTTGTATCTGCTAAGAATTGTATCCTCTAAACAGGGTTCTTATACTTCCGTATGCCTGCCTCTTCAGTGTACCTGCTTTTACTTCGAGTTCTTTGATTCATTTGGAGGTACCACTCCTGGTGTAGATTGACAAAGAAGGATCCAACTTTTGGTGGTCTTTAGTCCTACTAGTCTTGTGACAATACCAAGCAGTTTAACTCAGGATAGCAGAGTAAGCATTTGGCATTGAAATGCCTCTTGCATTGTTCATTCTGCTAAGAATTGTTTCGTCTAAAAGAGTTCTTATTCTTCCCTATGCCAGTCTCTTCAGTGCATCTACTTTTACTTCGAGATCTTTGATACATTTGGAGTTACCACTTCTGGTGTATTTTGACAAAAAGATTCAAGAATAGATTTTGCCGGGTGGTTTTCAGGCCTACTAGTCTCCTTCCAATACCAAGCAGTTTAACTTAGGATAACAGAGTACGCATTTGGCTCCGAAATTCCTCCTGCTTTGTTCTGTCTGCTAAGAATTGTTTTGTCTAAACAGGGTTCTTATTCTTCCCTATGCCAGCGTCTTCTGTGTATCTGCTTTTACAACGAGGTCTTTCATCCATTTGTAGTTACCACTCCTGGTGAAGGTTGACAAAAAGGATTAAACTTCAGTCAAATTTTTGTTTGGTGGTCTTTAGTCCTACAATTCCCGGGCCAATACCAAAGGGTTTAACTCAGGATAACAGAGTATGAATTTGGCCTTGAATTTCAACTTGCATTGTTCTATCTGAAAAGAGTTGTTTCTTCTAAACAGGGTTCCTATTCTTCCGTATGTCTGCCTATTCAGTGTATTTGCTTTGACTTCGAGGTCTTTCATCCATTTGAATTTACCACTCCCGGTGTAGGGTGACAAAAAAAGGATGCAACCTTAGATTTTGCCATGTGGTCTTCAGTCCATCTAGTCCCCTGCCAATACCAAGCGACTGAACTCAGGATAACAGAATATGCATTTGGCAGTGAAATTCCTTCTACATTGTTCCAATTGCTAAGATTTTTTTTGTCTAAACAGGGTTCTTATTCTTCTGTATGCCTGCGTCTTCTTTGTATCTGCTTTTAAAACGAGGTCTTTGATCCATGTGGAATTACCACTCCTGGTGTAGGTTGACAAAGAAAGATCAAATCAGTCAGATTTTGCCGGGTGGTCTTCAGTCCTACTAGTCTCCTGCCAATACCAAGCGATTTAAGTCAGGATAACAGAGTATGAATTTGGCCTTGAAATTCCTCCTGCATTGTTCTGTCTGCAAAGAATTTTTTCGTCTAAACAGGGTTCTTATTCTTCCACATGCCTGTCACTTCAATGTATCTGCTTTGACTTCGAGGTCTTTGAACTATTTAAAGTTACCACTCCTGGTGCTGGTGACAAAGAAGGATCCTACTTCAGATTTTTGCCGGGTGGTTTTCAGGCCTATTAGTCTCGTGCCCATACCAAGCTGTTTATCTCAGGATAACAGACTATGCATTTGGCTGTGAAATTCCTCCTGCATTGTACCATCTGCTAAGAATTGTTTCCTCTAAACAGGGTTCTTATTCTTCCGTATGCCTGCATCTTCTATGTATGTGCTTTTACCACGAGGGCTTTGATCCATTTGGAGTTACCACTCCTGGTGTAGATTGACAAAGAAGGATCAAACTTCAGTCAAATTTTGCTGGGTGGTCTTCAGGCCTACTAGTCTCATGCCAATACCAAGCGGTTTAACTCACGATAACAGAGTATGCATTTAGGATTTAAATTCCTCCTGCAATGTTCTATCTGCTAAGAATTGTTTTGTCTAAACAGGGTTCTTATTCTTCCATATGTCTGCCTCTACACTATCTCTGTGTTTACTTCGAGTCTTAAATCCATCTGGACTTACCACTCCTGCTACTGCGTAACAAAGAAAAATCCAACCTTAGATTTTGTCAGGTGGTTTTCAGGCCTACTAGTCTCTTGCCAATATCAAGCTGTTTAACTCAGGATAACAGAGCATGCATTTGGCATTGAAATTCCTTCTGCAGTGTTCTATCTGCTAAGCATTGTTTCATCTAAACAGGGTTCTTTTTCTTCCATAAGCTTGCTTCTTCTGTGGATCTGCTTTTAGTACGAGGTCTTTGGTCCAATTCGAGGTACCACTTCTGGTGTAGGTTGACAAAGAAGGACCCAAGTTTAGATTTTGCCGGGTGGTCTTCAGGCCTATTAGTCCTATGCCAATATCAATAGGTTTAACTCTGGATAACAGAGTATGCATTTGGCATTGAAATTCCTCCTGCTTTGTTCTATCTGCTAAGAATTGTTTTGACTAAACAGGGTTCTTATTCTTCCGTTTGTCTGCCTCTACAGTGTATGTGCTATTACTTCGAGGTCTTTATCCATTTGGACTTTCGAGTCCTAGTGTATGTTCACAAAGAAGGATCAAACTTCAGATTTTGCCGGGTGGTTTTCAGGCCTACTAGTCTCTTGTCAATACCAAGCTCTTTAACTCAGGACAACAGAGTATGCATTTGGCATTGAAATTCCTTCTGCAGTGTTCTATCTGCTAAGCATTGCTTCATCTAAACAGGGTTCTTTTTCTTCCATAAGGTTGCTTCTTCTGCTTTTATAACGAGGGCTTTGATCCATTTGGAGTTACCACTCCTGGTGTAGGTTGACAAACAAGGAAGAAACTTCAGTCAGATTTTGCCATGTGGTCTTCAGGCCTACTATTTTAGTGCCAATACCAAGCAGTTTGACTCAGGATAACAGAGTATGCATTTGGCATTGAAATTCCTCCTGCATTGTTCTACCTACTAAGAATTGTTTTGTCTAAACAGGATTCTTAGTCTTCCATTTGACTGCCTCTACAGTGTATCTGTATTTACTTTGAGGTCTTAGATACATCTGGACTTACCACTCCTGGTGCAACGTGACAAAGAAAGATCCAACTTTAGATTTTGCAGCGTGGTTTTCAGGCCTACTGTTCTCTTGCCAATATAACGCTGTTTAACTCAGGATAACAGAGGATGCATTTGGCATTGAAATTCCTCCCGCATTTTTCTATCTGCTAAAAATTGTTTCGTCTAAATTGTTCTTATTCTTCCCTATGCCTGCGTCTTCTATGTATCTGCTTTTACGATGAGGTCTTTGATTCATTTGGAGTTACCACTCCCGTTGTAGGTTGACAAAGATGGATCCAGACTTAACATTTTGCTGCGTTGTCTTCAGGCCTACTAGTCTTTGACAATACCAATTGGTTTAACTCCAGATAACAGAGTATGCATTTGGCAATGAAATTCCTCTTGCTTTATTCTATCTGCTAAGAATTGTTTCGTCTAAAGAGGGTTCTTATTCTTCCGTATGCTTGCCACTTCAGTATATCTGCTTTTAATTCAAGGTCTTTGATTTATTTGGAGTTACCTCTCCTGGTGTAGGTTGACAAAGAAGGATCCAACTTTAGATTTTGCTGGGTTATCTTCAGGCGTACTAGTCCCATTCCAACAGCAAGCAGTTTAACTAAGGATAACAGAGTATGCATTTGGCTCTGAAATTCTGCCTGCTTCATTCTATCTGCTATGAAATGTTCATCTAAACAGGATTCTTATTCTTCCTTATGCCTGCGTCTTCTGTTCATTTGCTTTTACAACGAGGTCTTTGATCCATTTGTAGTTACCACTCCTGATGTAGGTTGACAAGAAAGGTTGTAACTTTAGATTTTACCGAATGGTCTTCAATCCTACTCCTCCCAATTCCAAGGGGCATGACTCTGTATAACAGAGTATACATTTGGTATGGAAATTCCTCCTGCATTGTTATATCAGCTAAGAATTGTTTTGTCTAAACAGGGTTCTTATTCTTACGTATGCCTGCCTTTTCATTGTTTCTGCATTTACTTCGAGGTCTTTGATTCATTTGGAGTTACCACTCTTGGTGCCGGTTGACAAAGATGGATCCAATGATAGATTTTGCCAGTGCTCAACTAGGTCTTCAAGCACCAGTCATTGAAGAGGCTGTGTGGCTTCCATTGTGTTTCTTTTATCTCCTTTACCAAACCTGAAGTGGCCATATAAGTCTGTGGGTTAAGAACTAGGTGGTGTTCAGGAATGCTAGTCTTGTGCCAGTACCAAGTTGTTTAATTCAGGATAACAGAGTATGCGTTTGGCATTCAAATTCCTCCTGCATTATTCTATCTGCTAAGAATTGTTTTGTGTAAGCGGGGGGTCTTTCATTCTTCTGTATGCCTGCCTCTTCAGTGTATCAGCTTTTACTTCGAAATCTTTGATCCATTTGGAGTTGCCTCCCGGGTGCATGGTAACAAAGAAGGATCCAACTTAGATTTTGCCGGGTGGTCTTCAGGACTACTAGTCTCATGCTAATAATAAGCGGTGTAACTCAGGATAACAGAGTATTCGTTTGGCATTGAAATACCTCCTGCATTGTTCTATCTGCTTAGAATTGTTTTTTCTAAATGGGGGTCTTTCCCTATGCCTGCATCTTCAGCATATCTGGTTTACATTCGAGATCTTTGATCCATTTGGAGGTACCACTCCTGGTGGAGGGTGACAAAGAAGGATCCAATTTTAGTTTCTGCCTGTGCTTAACCAGGTCTGCAAGCACCACTCATTGTAGAGGCTGTGTGGCTTCCATTCTATTTCTTTTATCTCCCTTAGCAAACCTGAGATGGCCATATATGTCGGTGGGTTAAGATCTGGGGTGGTGTTCAGGAATACTCGTCTCGTGCCAATACAAAGTTTTTAAACTCAGGATAACAGAGTATGTGTTTGGCATTGAAATTCTTCCTGCATTATTCTGTCTGCTAAGTATTGTTTTGTCTAAATTGGTGTCTTTTGTTATTCTGTATGCCTGCCTGCCTCTTCAGTGTATCTGCTTTTACTTCGAGGTATTTGATTCATTTATAATTACCACTCCTGTGCAGGGTGACAAAGAAGGATCCAACTTTAGATTTTTCTGGGTGGATTTCAGGCCTACTAGTCTTGTTTAAGTCAGGATAACAGAGTGTACATTTGGCATTGAAATTCCTCCTGCATTGTTCTATCTGCTAAGAATTATTTTGTCTAAACAGGTGTCTTTTATTCTGATGTATGTCGGCCTCTTTACTGCATCTGCTTTCAATTCCAGTTCTTTGACTCATTTGGAGTTACCGCTCCTGGTGCTGGCTGACAAAGAAGGATCCTCCTTTAGATTTTCCCTGTACTTAATCAGGTCTTAAAAGACCACTCATTGAAGAGGCTGTGTGGCCTCCATTCTATTGCTTTTATCTTCATTACCAAACCTGAAGTGACCATATAAGTTTGTCTGTTAAGATCCAGGTGGTGTTCAGGAATACTAGACTTGTACCAAAACCAAGTATTTTACCTTAGGATAACACAGTATGCGATTAGCATTGAAATTTCGCCTGCATTGCTCTACCTGCTAAGAATTTTTTTATCTAAACAGGGATTTTTATTCTTCTGTATGCCTGCATCTTCAATGTATCTGGTTTTATTTGGGGTCTTTGATCCATCTAGAGTTAACACTCCTGGTGCAGGGTTACATAGAAGGAACCAACTTAAACTTTGCCGGGTGGTGTTCAGGCCTACTAGTCTCATGCCAATACCAGCAGTTTAACTCAGGATAACAAAGTGTACGTTTGGCATTGAAATTCCTCCTGCATCGTTCTATCTGCTGAGAATTGTTTTGTCTAAGCAGGGTTTTTTACACTTCCATATTCCTCAATCTTCAGTGTATCTGCTTTTACTTCGAGGTCTTTGATCCATTTACAGTTACCACTCCTGGTGCAGGGTGAAAAAGAACGATCCAACTTAAATTATGCCAGTGGCCTTCAGGCCTACTTGTCTCGTGCCAATACCAAGCGGTGTAATTCAGGTAACAGAGTATGCATTTGTCATCGAAATTCCTCGTGCATTGTTCTATCTTCAAAGAATTGTTTTGTGTAAACAGGGTTCTTTTATTTTTCCGTATGCCAGCCTCTTCAATATATCTGCTTTTACTTCGAGGTCTTTGATACATTTGCAGTTACCACTCCTGGTGCAGGGTGACAAAGCATGGCCCAACTTTAGATTCTGCCGGTGCTTAACCAGGTCTGCAAGCACCACTCATTGAAGAGGCTGTGTGTCTTCCATTGTATTCGCTTTATCTCTCTTAGCAAACCTGAGGTGTCCATACATGTCAGTGGGTTTAGATCCGGGTGGTGTTCAGGAATACTAGTCTCGTGCCAATACCAAATTGTTTAACTCACGATAATAGAGTGTGCGTTTGGCATTGAAATTTCTCTGCCATTGTTCTATCTGCTAAGAATTGTTTTGTCTAAGCAGGGGCCTTTTATTCTTACTATGTCTGTCTCATCTATGTTTCTGCTTTTACTATGAGGTCTTTGATCCATCTGGAGTTACCACTCCTGGTGCAGGGTGACAAAGAATGATCCAACTTTAGATTTTGTCATGTGGTCTTCAGGCCTACTATTCTCGTGTCCATACCAAGTGGTTTAATTGAAGATAGCAGAGTGTGCCTTTGATATTGAAATTCCTCATGCATTGTTCTATTTGCTAAGAAATGTTTTATCTAAACAAGTGTCTTTTATTCTTCTGTATGTCTTCCTCTTTACTACATCTGCTTTTACTTCAAGATCTGTGATTCATTTGGAATTACCATTCTTGGTGCTGGGCGACAAAGAAGGATCCACCTTTAGATTTTGCTGGTGCTTAAGGAGGTCTTCAAGCACCACTCATTGAAGAGGCTGTGTGGCTTCCATTCTATTTATTTTATCTCCTTTACCAAACCTGAAGTGGCCATATAGGTTTGTCTGTTAAGATCAAGGTGGTGTTCGGTAATACCAGCCTAGTGCCAAACAAATTTGTTTAACTCAGGATAACAGAGTCTTTGTTTGGCATTGAAATTCCTCCTGCATTGTTTTATCTGCTAAGAATTGTTTTGTGTAAACAGGGGGCCTTTCATTCTTCCCTATGCCTGTCTCTACAGTGTATCCGCCTTTACTTTGAGATCTTTGATCCATTTAGAGTTACCTCTCCTGGTGCATGGTGACAAAGAAGAATCCAACTTTAGATTTTTCCAGGTGGTCTTCAGGCCAATTAGTCTTGTGCCAATAATAAGCAGTTTAACTCAGGATAAGAGAGTATGAAGTTGACATTGAAATTTTTCCAGCATTATTCTATCTGCTAAGAATAGTTTTGTCTAAACGGGGGTCTTTCATTCTTTGGTATGACTGCTTCTTCAGTGTATCTCATTTTACTTCTAGGTATTTGATCCATTTGGAGTTGCCACTCCTTGTGTAGGTTGACAAAGAAAGATCAAACTTATATTTTCCCAGTCCCTGGCAAGTTCTGCCAGCACCACTCTTTGAAAAGGGTGTGTAACTTCCCTTCTATTTCTTTATCTCTCCTTAGTAAACAAGAGTTGGCCATATAAATCGGTGGGTTAAGATCCACGTGGTCTTCAGGGCGACTAGTCTAGTGCCAATACCAAGCAGTTAAACACAGGGTAACACAGTATGCGTTCGGCATTGAAATTCCTCCTGCATTTTTCAATTAGCTATGGAGAAGAGCACGTAAATAACCTTAAAAAAATTGAAACACCTAGAGGAGCAAGAAAAAGTTAATTCTAAAACAGCTAGAAGGACAGAAATAACAAAAATAAAATCAGAAATTTCAGAGATTGAAATAAGATCTACTATACAAAAAATTGATACATCAAAAAGTTGGTTCTTTGAAAGAGTCAACAAAATTGACACCCTTGGCAAGATTAATCATAAAAAGGAAAGGGGAGACTCAAATAAACAAGATTAGAGACCCCACGGGAACAATCACAACTGATTCTCAAGAAATCCAGTCCATCATGAATAGGTACTACCAGGGCCTATATTCAAAGAAACAAGAAAATCTAGTAGAAATGGATGATTTCTTAAATAAATATAGGCTACCCACACTGAACAATGATAAGGTAAACAAATTGAACAGACCAATTTCTTCAAACGAAATTGTGGAAGCAATCAGGGAAATGCCAACCAAAAAAAGCCCAGGTCCACATGGATTCACTGTGGAATTCTACAAGACGTTTAAAGATGAAATAACACCTATACCCTTGAAACTCTTACGAGAAATAGAAACAGAAGGAGCAATACCAAACTCATTCTATGAAGCTAATATTACTCTCATCCCCAAACCAGGGAAAGACCCAACAAAAAAAGAAAACTACAGACCTATCTCTCTAATGAACACAGACGCAAAACTCCTCAATAAAACATTAGCCAACAGAATGCAGAAACAAATTAAAAAAATCATACACTATGATCAAGTGGGCTTCATCCCACAAATGCAAGTCTGGTTTACCATTCACAAATCAATCAATGAAATACATTATATCAATAGAGTTAAGGATAAGAACCATATGATAATTTCTCTGGACGCGGAGAAGGCATTTGACAAAATACAACATCCATTCATGTTGAAAGCACTAGAAAAAATAGGAATAAGAGGTACATTCCTCAAAATAGTGAAAGCCATATATGAAAAACCTACAGCCAGTATTATACTAAATGGTGAAAGACTGGAACCATTCACCTTAAAATCAGGAACTAGACAGGGATGCCCATTCTCTCCACTTGTCTTCAATATACTGCTGGAACCCTTAGCCAGAGCAATAAGAAAAGAAAAGGACATCAAAGGGATCCACATAGGGAAAGAAGAAATTAAACCATCCTTATTCGCAGATGACATGATCCTCTACTTGAATGACCCAACAAACTCCACTCCCAAACTGCTAGAATTAATAAACCACTTTAGCAAAGTGGCAGGATAAATAATTAACCTTCAGAAGTCAGTAGCCTTCTTGTACACCAACAATACACAAACAGAAGGCCAAATCAAGAAAATGATCCCATTTGCAATAGCCCCCAAAAGAATAAAATACTTAGGAATATACTTAACCAAAGAAGTAAAGGAATTATTCAATGAAAATTATAAAAGCCTAATGAAAGAAATTAAAGAGGACACTAGGAAATGGAAAGACATCCCATGCTCATGGCTAGGGAGAATCAACATAGTGAAAATGGCTATACTGCCAAAATTAATATACAAATTCAATGCAATCCCCATCAAAATCCCAAAGACATTCTTTACGGACATTGAAGATACAATCCAAAGATTCATATGGAACAAGAAAAGACCTAGAATAGCCAAAACAATTCTAGGCAAAAAGAGCAATGGTGGTGGTATTACAATACCAGACTTCAAACTCTACTATAGAGCCATAGTAACAAAAACTGCTTGGTACTGGCACAAAAACAGACCAGAAGATCAATGAAACAGAATAGAAGACCCAGAAATAGAACCACATACCTATAGGCAACTTGTATTTGACAAAGGAGCCAAAGATATACAATGGAACAAACACAGTCTATTCAATTATTGGTGCTGGCAAAACTGGGCAGCCACATGCAGAAAACTAACAATTGACCCTAGCCATTCGCCACGCACAAGCATTAACTCAAAGTGGATCAAAGACCTCAATGTCAGACCGGAAACCATGAAACTGCTACATGATCAAGTAGGAGAGACACTGGAACTCATAGGCACAGGCAACAGATTCCTGAACAGAATCCCAGGGTCACAACAGATTGGAGAGAGACTCGATAAATGGGACTACCTAAAAATAAAAAGTTTCTGCACAGATAAAAACATAGTTGCAAAAGTAGAGAGACAGACAACCAACTGGGAAAAGATATTCACCAACAACATATCTGACAAATGCTTAATATCTATTATCTACAGGGAACTCAAGAAACTAATCCCCCCAAAACCCAATAAACCATTGATTAAATGGGCAAGGAAACTAAAGAGAGACCTATCAGAAGAAGAGATTAAAATGGCAGAAAAACATATAAGAAAATGTTCATCATCTATGGTCATAAAGGAAATGCAAATAAAAACAACTCTAAGATACCACCTTACCCCAACAAGAATGGCCAAGATTTTGAACTCAGACAATGACAGTTGCTGGCGGGGTTGTGGAGAAAAAGGAACCCTACTGCACTGCTAGTGGGATTGTAAACTAGTTCAGCCACTCTGGAAAGCAGTGTGGAGGTTTCTTAAAGAACTGAAAATAGACCTTCCCTGTGAACCCACATACCAATTCTGGGCATCTATCCTGAACAATATGACCCAGGATATTTTAAAGACACCTGCTCAGCTATCTTCATCTCTGCACTATTCACAATAGCCAGGCGATGGAAACTATCCAGATGCCCTACGGCAGACGAATGGATACAGAAAATGTGGTATATATACACAATGGAATTCTACATAGCCAACAGACAAGAGAAAATAATGGCATTTGCAGCGAAGTGGATGAATCTAGAGCGAATCATGTTGAGTGAGACCAGTCAAGACCTAAGGAAAAAAAGGCCCATGGTACCCTTAATATGCGGTTATTAAATCCAAAGAGTATAAGAGCAAGGACTCAATAACTGCATACCCAAAGCTATAAACATGGTAATGGAAATACAAACATAACTATATGGACATAAAAACTGATGACTCTTTAGACATAATGTTTCATTTCATGAATTAATATGTTTCTATGACATACAAACCGTTAGCGTAATTTTGATTAAGTTCTAAATACTAAGTCCCAGATATTGTAATTAGAGATTCCCTCCTTGAATAATTGTGTGTTAAACTTGTCATTTAAAATATGATGTAAACATAACCCATATAATGAATGATTGTTGTTCTTAAGGTACTATGTTATCTCTCATCTCTTTTGCTGTCCCTTGGTTATCTCATATTGTTATACTATCTCACTTTGTTACCTGATATATCGGATACATTTGTATTTGGTTATGTGAAATTGGATAGGGAATGGGGGAAAACAAGATGAGGGATGGGGGTGGGGGGAGAGGAAATAGGGACCAAGACATGTGAAACGGTATCAATGTATGGGAATTAATGCACCGTCTATCTGGCAAATATCCTGTAACCCTTCTATGAATTACAATAAAAATATATGAAAAAATAATAAAAAAAACATAGTTGCAACAGTAGAGACAGCCAACCAACTGGGAAAAGATATTCACCAACAATACATCCGACAAATGCTTAATATCCAGTATCTACAGGGATCTCAAGAAACTAATCCCCCCAAAGCCCAATAAACCATTCACTAAATGGGCAAGGGAACTAACGTGAGACTTATCAGAAGAAGAGATTAAAATGGCAGAAAAGCATATGAGAAAATGTTCATTATCTATGGTCATTAAGGAAATGCAAATACAAACACCCCTAAGATACCACCTTACCCCAACAAGAATGGCCAAGATTTTGAACTCAGACAATGACAGTTGCGGGTGGGGCTGTGGAGAAAAAGGAACCCTACTACACTGCTGGTGGGAATGCAGACTAGTTCAGCCAGTCTGGAAAGCAGTGTGGAGGTTCCTTAAAGAACTGAAAATAGACCTTCCCTATGATCCCGCCATACCACTTCTGGGCATCTGTCCTGAACATCATGACCCAAGATATTATAAAGACACCTGATCAGCTATCTTCATCTCTGAACTATTCACAATAGCCAGGCGATGGAAACAATCCAGATGCCCTACTGCAGAGGAATGGATACAGAAATGTGGTACATATAGACAATGGAATTCTACACAGCCAACAGACAAGATAAAATAATGGCATTCACAGGGAAGTGGATGAAACTAGAGTAAATAATGTTGACTGAGACAAGTCAAGACCTAAGGAACAAAAGGCGCATGGTATCCATAATATGTGGCTATTAAATCCAGAGTACAAGAGCAAGGACACTATATCTGCGTACCCAAAGCTATGAACATGGTAATTGAAATATAAACATAACTAAATAGACATAAAAAACTATGTCTCTATAGATATAATGTTTTATTTCATAAATTAATGTTTCTTGACATACAAATCCTTAGCCTAATTTTGATTAAATTCTAAATACTAAGTCCCAGTGATTGTAAATAGATTCCTTCCTTGAGCACTGGTTTGTTAAACTTGTCATTTAAAATATGATGTAAAAGTCAATGTTAATAAATTCTTCAATTAAAAAATATCTAAAGGTGGATCCTTCTTTGTCACCCGGCACCAGGAGTCCCAGCTCCAAATGAATCCAAGATTTTGAAGTAAAAGAAGATGCACTAAAGAGGCAGATATACATAAGAATAAAAGACACCCCTTTAGACAAAACAATTCTTAGCAGATAGCACAATGCAGGAGGAATTTCATTGCCAAAGGCATACTCTGTTATCCTGAGTTAAACAGGCACAAGACTAGTATGCATGAAGACCACGTCGCAAAATCTAAAGTAGGATCCTTCTTTGTCACCCTATACCAGGAGAGGTAACTAATAAATGGATCAAAGACTCAAAGTAAAAGCACATACACTGAAGAGGCAGGTATATGGAAGAATGAAAGAACCCTGTTTAGACAAAACAATTCTTAGCAGTTAAAAAATGGAGGAGGAATTTCAATGCCATACACATACTGTTATACCGAGTTACATGGCTTGGTATTGGCACAAGACTAGTAGGCCTCAAGACCACCCGGCAAAATCTAAAGTTGGATCCTTCTTTGTGACCCTGCCCAGGAGAGGTAACTCCATATCGATCAAAGATCTCAAAGTAAAAGCAGAAACACTGAAGAGGACGCATATGGAAGAATGAAAGACTCCCATTTAGAAAAAACAATTTTTAGCAGATAGAACAATGCAGGAGGAATTTCAATGCAAATGCATACTGTGTTATCCTGAGATAAATTACTTGGTATTGGCACGAGACTAGTATTCCTAAAGACCAACCGGATCTTAACCCACAGACTTATATGGCCATTTTAGGTTTTGAAAAGGAGATAAAAGAAATAGAATGGAAGCCACACAGCCCCTTCAATGAGTGGTACTTGAAGACATGGTTCAACACCGCCAAAATGTAAAGGGGGATCTTTCTTTGTCACCCGACACGAGGAGTCCAAACTCTAAATGAATCAAAGACCTCGAATTAGGGAGATCGGCGGAAGATTCGGCAGTTCAGGGTGAGACGTACTGAGCTCCTGCCAAGATTCATGTACTGGCAGTGCAGGAGACAGTCCTCTACCAGAAATTGATCCTAAGTAAGCTTTAAGACCACAGAGAACTCAGGCAGAGAGGAAAAAAATAGGCAGAATACCAACGCAAAAAGAGAGCGTGGAGCTCCAGCACGTAGCGGCTGGGGAGACAAAGGCTCTTCTAAATCAGAGTAGAGGAAGTGCCCCACAGCAGTGCAGACCTGCTGGCTCCAGACAGAGCCAAACAGAGCCTCGCGAGCCCAGAGACGACACCCGGCCATGCACAGACCTGCCAGCTTAACAGAACCAGAGAATGAAGCAATTTGTGAGTAGCTCCGAGGAGAAGTTCCCACTTCTGCTCCAGGAATGGCATTGGGAGGGAGCCCCTCCTCCACGAGCTGAGGGCAGTGCCATCTTGACTACTGGCAAGGACCCAGGCCAAAGCAATTGGAGCCTGAGAGGTGCTGCTGACAGCGCCATCTTTCTTACTGGAAAAGAATTTCCCAGAGATCCCTTAGCCAGAAATCTGGCCCCAGCTTTGCTGAAGTCCATCCCCCTGTGCCGCCCGCAGACCTGGTAAACAAAGCCACCTGCAGATCTCTAAGCAATGTTTTACCAAACAAGCAATCCCATCTGAAAAACCGCACAGCCAAATCACAAGAGAAAAAGACTTTGTGAAGTGTTTAGATCCCTAATCTAGTGGAGACACAACTTTCCTATGCTGCCCCCCCTAAAAAAACTGAAGAATACCTTTTATTTTTCTTTAACCCCATTTCATTTGCATTTTTAAATGTTCTTATTTTTCGCTTTGCCATTTAACCTACACCTTTTTTTCTAATGTTATGATCCATTCCTGTTTTTTCTTTTTTTCTTTTTTTCTTTTTTTTCCCCTCTCTTTTCCTGCAATCCTGCTGTCACTGTGGTCGTTCCTAGAAACACAGTGACAGCTCTGGATACAGCCTGAATAAAAATGATATCCATATTGATACAGTCACCTGCTTTTTATTTTTTTTAATTTTTTTATTGTAATTAGTAAAAGGGTTACATGATATTTGCCAGATAAAAGGTGCATTAATTGACATACATTGATACCCATTCACATGTCTTGGTACCCATTACCCTCCCCCCACCCCCCCACCCGTCTTGGTTGTCCCCCCTTCCCTATAAAATTTCAAATAGCCAAATACAAATAAATTCAATATATCAGATAACAAAGTGAAATACTATAACAATATGTGATAACCAAAGGACAGCAAAGGAGATGAGAGACAACATAGTACATTAAGGACAACAATCGTTCGTTTTATGGCTTTTGTTTGCATGTCCTGGAGGTCCTTTCAATTAGCTTCACATTATATGGCCTTATGTATCAAGATTTTGCTCTATTGCAAATCTCTGCTAGTAGAGCCCAAGGTTTCTACTGATTATGACGAATGAGGGAAACCATTGAGCCTAAGCTCCTTTGAGTCTGGCTTACTTCATTTAATATTATTTTTTCTAAGTCTTTCCATTTCCTAACAAATGGGGCGATGTCATTCTTTCTGACAGCAGCATAGAATTCCATTGAGTACAAATACCACAACTTGTTGATCCACTCATCAACTGAGGGACATCTAGGTTGGTTCCATATCTTTACTATGGTGAATAGTGCTGCAGTGAACATTGTTGTGCTAGTGGATTTAGTAGGTCCTTGTTTCTGGATGGTTGGTTAAATGGCAAGTAGTGGAATTGCTGGGTCATAGGCGAGTTCTATGTTTAGCCTTTTGAGGCACTGCCACAGTGCTTTCCATAGTGGTTGAATGAGTTGCACTTCCACCAACAGTGTAATAGTGATCCCTCCTGGCCACATCCCCTCCAGCATCTTTTGTCATTCGTTTTCCTGATCCTGGCCATTCTAACTGGAGTGAGGTGGAATCTTAGAGTTGTTTTGATTTGCATTTCTTTTATGACCAGAGATGTTGAGCATTTCTTCATGTGTCTATAGGCCATTTTTGTTTCTTCTTCAGAGAAGACTCTCTTTAAGTCTTTGGCCCATTTTTAATGGGATGGTTGTTACTTTGGAGGTTAGTTTTGGAGTGATTCAATTTTTTGAGTTGTTGATATATTTTAGATATGAGGCCTTTGTCCGTTGTTCGGTTGGTGAAGAACTTCTCCCACTCTGTAGGCTTCCTGATTAGTTTACTAGGTATGTCCTTTGCCTTACAAAAGCTCTGCAGTTTAATGCAGTCCCACTTATCCAGCCTTTCTCTGATTTGTTGTGATTCTTGGTCCTTATTAAGAAAAGTTGCGACCTGTGCCAAGGAGGCCTAGTGTATCTCCTATTCCCTCCTGTAAAGTTTTCAGTGTGTCAGCTTTTACCTGCAGGTCTTTGATCCATTTGGAGTTAAATCTAGTGCAAGGTGACAAAGAAGGATCCAGCTTTAGTTTTCTACAGGTGCTTAACCAGTTCTGCCAGCACAACTTGTTGAAGAGGCTGTCTTTCTTCCATTCTACTTTTGGCTCCCTTGTCAAAGATTAGGTGGCCATAGGTCTGTGGGTTTAATATCTGGTTCCTCAGTTCTATTCCATTGGTCTTCAGGCCTGTTCCTGTGCCACTACCAAGCTGTCTTTTTTAAACTCCTGGTTCTCAACCTAGTATCGCTTGGGTAAGAACTCAGAACAGTGAGGAATCTCCCCCCACCTTTTCTTTTCTTCTTTTTTTTTCTTTTTTTGTTGTTGTTGTTTTTGTTTTTGTTTTTTGTGTGTATGTGTTTGTTCTGTTTTATTTTATTGCTGTTTTGTTTCTTTTTTCTTTTTTTCATATATTTTATTGTAATTAATAGAAGGGTTACATGATATTTGCCAGATAAATGGTGCATTAATTCCCATACATTGATACCATTTCACATGTCTTCGTCCTCATTTCCCTCCCCCCCACTCCCACCCCTCATCTTGTTTTCCCCCATTCCCTATCCAATTTCAAATAACCAAATACATGTATATCCGATATATCAGGTAACAAAGTGAGATACTGTAACAATATGAGATAACCAAGGGACAGCAAAAGAGATGAGAGATAACATATTATCTTAAGAACAACAATCATTCATTATATGGCTTATGTTTCTATATCCTAGAGATCCTTTCATTTAGCGTCCTACTATATGGCCTTTTGTATCAAGGTTTTGCTCTACTGCAAATCTCTGCTATGAGAGTCCAAGGTTTCTACTCATTATGACAAATGAGGGAAACCATTTAGCCTAAGTTCCTTTGAGTCTGGCTTACTTCACTTAATATCATTTTTTCTAAGTCTTTCCATTTCCTAACAAATGGGGCAATGTCATTCTTTCCAACAGCAGCATAGAATTCCATTGAGTACAAATACCACAACTTGTTGATTCACTCATCAACTGAGGGACATCTAGGTTGGTTCTATATCTTTGCTGTGGTGAATAGTGCTGCAATGAATATTGTTGTGCTGGTGGATTTAGTATGTCCTTGTTTCTGGATGATTGGGTAAATGCCAAGTAGTGGAATTGCTGGGTCATAGGGGAGTTCTATGTTTAGTCTTTTGAGGAACTGCCATACTGCTTTCCATAGTGGTTGAATGAGTTTGCACTCCCACCAACAGTGTACTAGTGATCCCTCCTGGCCACATCCCCTCCAGCATCTGATATTATTCATTTTCCTGATCCTGGCCATTCTAACTGCAGTGAGGTGGAATCTTAGAGTTGTTTTGATTTGCATTTCTTTTATGACCAGAGATGTTGAGCATTTCTTCATGTGTCTATAGGCCATTTTTGTTTCTTCTTCAGAGAAGACTCTCTTTAAGTCTTTGGCCCATCTTTTAATGGGATGGTTGTTACTTTGGAGATTAGTTTTGGAGTGATTCAATTTTTTGAGCTGTTGATATATTTTAGATATGAGGCCTTTGTCTGTTGTGTGATTGGTGAAGATCTTCTCCCACTCTGTAGGCTTCCTAATTAGTTTACTAGCTATGTCCTTTGCCATACAAAAGCTCTGCAGTTTAATGCAGTCCCACTTATCCAGCCTTTCTCTGATTTGTTGTGATTCTTGGTCCTTATTAAGAAAGTTTTGACCTGTGCCAAGGAGGCCTAGTGTATCTCCTATTCCTTCTTGTAAAGTTTTCAGAGTGTCGGCTTTTACCTTCAGGTCTTTGATCCATTTGGAGTTACAGGTCTTTGATCCATTTGGAGTTAATTCTAGTGCAGGGTGCTTAACCAGTTCTGCCAGCACAACTTGTTGAAGAGGCTATCTTTCTTCCATTCTATTTTTTTGGCTCCCTTGTCAAAGATTAGGTGGCCATAGGTCTGTGGTTTAATATCTGGGTCTTCAGTTCTATTCCATTGGTCTTCAGGCCTGTTCTTGTGCCAGTACCAAGCTGTTTTGATAATTATAGCTCTGTAATAGAGTGTAAAGTTTGGAATTGAAATTCCTCCTGCGCTGTTCTTTCTGCTAAGAAGTGTTTTTGCTATATGGGGTCTTTTATTATTCCATATGAAATTTTGGATTGCCTCTTCTATTTCTTTAAAGAATGACATTGGGATATTGATGGGTATTGCATTGAATTTGTAGATAGCCCTTGGCAAGACTGTCATTTTCATGATATTGATTCTTCCAATCCAGGAGCATGGGAGGTTTTTCCATTTCCTCAGTTCTGCTTTAATTTCCTTTTTCAGAGTTTTAAAGTTTTCATCAGAAAGGTCCTTTGCATTCTTAGTTAAGGTAATTCCTAGGTACTTCATTTTCTTTGAGGCTATTGCAAAAGGAGTTGCTTTCCTGATTGTTGCCTCATTCCTCTCACTGTTGGCGTAGAGGAAGGTAGTTGATTTTTGAGGGTTTATTTTATACCCTGCTACCCTTCCAAAGTTTTGAATCAGCTCAAGGCGCTTGGGAGTAGAGTCTATAGTATTCTTTAAATACAGAATATTGTCATCTGCAAAGAGGGAAAGTTTTAGTTCCTCTTTCCCTATTTGGATCACCTTTATGCTTGCTTCTTGCAATGAGTAGTCCTTACAGATCTGGTTAAACACCAGCAGAATCTTAGTTGGATCCTTCTTTGTCACCATGCACCAGAAGTGGTACATCCAAATAGATCAAAGATCTCGAAGCAAAAGCATATACACTGAAGAGGCAGGCATACGGAGCAATGAAAGACCCCCATTTAGACAAACCAATTCTTAGCAGATAAATCATTGGAAGAGGAATTTCAATGCCAAATGTATATACTGTTATCCTGAGTTAAACCGCTTGGTATTGGTACGAGTCTAGTATCCCTGAAAACCATCTGGATCTTAACCCACCAACCTATATGGCCAACTTCGGTTTCCTAAGGGAGAGAAAAGAAATAGACTGGAAGCCACACAGCCTCTTCAATGAGTGGTGCTTCCTAACCTGGTAAAGTTGGATCCTTCTTTGTCAACCCTCACCAGGAGTGGAAACTCCAAATGGATCAAAGACTTCCAAATAAGAGCAGATGCACTAACTAGCAGACATACAGAAGAATTAAAAGACACCCGTTTAGACAAAACGATTCTTAGCAGATAGAAAAAGGCAGGGAGAATTTCAATGCCAAATGCATACCCTGTTATCCTGAGTTAAACCGCTTGGTATTGGCATATATGTGGTACCGAAGAATCAAAACCTGGTCTTTGTGCGTGCTAGGCAAGCTCTCTACCGCGAGTCCAAGCTCCTGGCCTCTGAGGGTTATATTTTGAAGCTTTCCTGGGCAGGTGAGTCTGTGATACTCTTTTTGCCAATTAACACCCAAAGCCAGAAGTGAAAGGGTGGTTCAAGTGGTAGATAATCAGCCTTGAGTAAATAAACTAAGGGACAGTGTCCAGACACTGAGTTCAAGCCCCAGTACCAGCACAGAAATAAATAAATAAATAAATAAATAAATAAATAAATAAATAAATAAACTGAATCTGGAGAAGAGATGGGTGTATATGAATCCACTGTGCAGGTTAAGTCTATATATATATATATATATATTTCTTTAAGAAAAATCTTGAGACCAAGTGCTCCTTTATGAAGTGTATCAGAAGGAACCATTCTGACTAAATGAAAGGATCTCTAGGATATGGAAACAAGAGCTTCTGATTGTTGTTCATTTTTATTAATGAATTTATTAATATTGACTTTTATATCATATTTCAAATGATGTGTTTAATGAATAAATATTCAAGAAGGGAATCTGTATATACCGTGATTGTTGTTCTTAATGTACTGAGTTATTTCTCTTCTCTTTTTTTGCCCTTTGGTTAATCTCATATTGTTACTGTAACTGACTTTGTTACCTGGTATATTGTCTATACATGTGATTATTGGTTTATTTGAAATACGAAAGGGAAGGGGGGAAAACAAGATGATTGGGAGGGGGTGAAGAGAGGGAAATGGGGATAAAAACATGAGAAGGGGTATCAATATGTGTAAGTAATGCACCTATGAACCTGACAATTGTAACTGTAACCTCTCTATACATTATCCAAACAATAAAAAATAAAATAAATCATCACAATTTGAAGGCACCTTCCTTGGTTTAGAATCTGATGAAGATTCTGTACAGACTTCATCACGTCAGCGATCACATGACATAAAGTGTTCGGCAAATATGGAGAAGGAAAGAGATGTGAGAAAGAACTCAGCCCCTCTAAAAAATAATGAGGATGTAGGGAAATCACGATCGAAAACTGAGAGGTAGGATAAATATTTTAGCTACTCAAAACTTTTGTTGTACATTGCAAGCATACATCATCCACGTGTTTTTCTTTGCATTTGCCAATATTCTGAAAGCACGTATATCTAATCCACTCACATGACTGTTGTGCCCAGGAGAGGGGTCCCCCAATGAAGACCACCGAGATCAAGGAGTCCAAAATGCAATGGCAAGGATTTATTGCAGGGTACCAGCCTGGCCAGGAACCCACCCTCCGGGGAGGATGAGCTGCTTGTCACATTTTTCACAGTCCTTTTAAAGGCATAAACCACAAACTGGCTGCTTAGGCAAGCAAGGATGACAATCTCAGGTTCAAACCACAGGCATGTCAGGCATGTCTTATATGTACACTTTCTACTTCTATTTTTATGCAATTGTTAGCAAAAATCATCAAGCAATGTTACAAAACTGTTAGTGAGCATCTTTTTCAAGCCTAATGGAAGGCCCTTATGAAATGCAGAACTTGACACTTATTTATTGAAAGAAAGTATCTAAGGGGGGCTTAGGGGGAGTTTTGGCCCCTCATTCCCTCCACTTTGAGTTTTATCATTGATAGATCCAATCATGGATCTAATCTTGAGAGTCTTGAAACTCAACCTGTATATAATGGCTTCGTTGGGTAGAAGTTTGTTCATAGGCATTGGCAGCTAGTCTCTCATAAAGATGTGCCTCCTGCAGGCTTATTTCCGTTTGTAGGCTCATTTCCTGAAGGCTCATCAACTGTATAGAATCTATTCTGCTTTGAACACACTGCCTAACTTTATTAATAATACAGGGCCCAAAAATTAATATTGTCATAGTGACAACCAGTAGTCCCATTAAGGTAGATACTAGGGTTGCGAGCCAAGGGGAATGTCCAAACCATTTTTCAAACTAGTTTTGTTTTAGTTCATACTCTCTTTGTCTTTTTTCTAGCCCTTCTCTGACTTTTGCCATATTGTCCTTTACAAGCCCCGAGTGATCTACATAGAAATAGCATTCTTCTCACAATGCAATGCAAAGTCCTCCTTGCTATAAAAATAATAAGTCTAATCCTGGAGGACTACCTCTGACAATGATGTTAGGGATTCTTGCAAATGGGAGATAGATTTTTCAGTCGTTTTGATGTCTTCATCTATAGACATTCTTAAATCATTATAATATCCTTTTTGTTGAACTAGGGAGGTTATGCCTGTACTAAGTCCCCCTAGGCTGGTTCCTAATAATAAGCTCAGGGTAATGGCCGTAAAGGGTTCCCTCTTTGTCCTAAGGCCACGCTTTAAATTATATCATCCCAGGAATTCATCCAGCTATTAAAAAATCGGCATCTGAATAATATGTAATGATGTGCATCAGTCGTACCACCACACAAAATTCTTTGAGGTTTTCTAACACGGTGGAATGTACACAAGGGGTGAGGCCCATTTTGGAACAAATCCACCAAGCATCTTGTGGAGGTAACCAATAGCCAGTTCCCGATGCCTTTTCTAAAACTTGGTTACATATCTGGGCCCTTGCTTTTTCTGGCGTCCCCACGCAGACTCCTGATGCTGTTATTCGAGTGAAATTGAGTCCTACCTTTGGTTTCCATCTACAAGCATTGTTTTTAGTGGCAATGGACACTTTATCAACAGCAGCTATAGCTTCATAATAAGGTGGAGCATCATTATAACAAAGGCAAGAGGATTCTGTCAGATTGGGCTTAGTATAATTCAAAATCATATAGGCTTTTTGCATGACTTCTAATAAAATACTATTATGATTATCTGATGTATAAGTAAGAGAAGGGCTTTGACTTTCAGTTACTATGGGTTTAGTAGTGGTTATAATTTTAGTAGTAGGTTTCGCAAGCAATAGTAATAGGGGTCTATCTGGCGGTTTTTGTATCTGTAAAAATGTCTATATGTGTAATGTGAGTTTTTAATACTTCTTTGCTTTTTCCATCTCTAAGTTTTTACATTTGCTCCATTCCTGAACTTGTAGATTCCACTTTAATATTCCTATACCTTTCTCCATTCTCAGCTTTGTGCTGCCATAGAGCAGCCTATCCTGAACTCCCTATCAGTATCCCAGCAGTGATCTCAACAATGGTGACCCGTGAAGAGCTGGAGCCATCACTGGACTCCAGACAGCATGTAAAGCCAGAAGAATCTGTTAATAGTGTGGAGAAGCCCGAACAGGCTTTGTGTCCTGTGTACAGCAAATGCATTCTCAACCACACCAATGACACCCAGGAACCTGCCGGTCCCCTGCAGGAAGAGAAAGATAATGGAGACTCTCCCCTGACTTTCACAGTCAGCTTAGATCAGCCCCATTCGAGTGAAGTCAGCACTCCTGGGGTGCAGGATAAAGCATTACCTGTAGGGCTCATGGAGTATGTCTCCAGCCTAAGTTCAAGAGAACCCCATAAAGAGGTCCAAAAGGTAGAGTCAGTCGAGGAAAGTGAGTCTGTACTCCCAGAATATCTGAACAAATCTGTCCAGCTGCAGGAGATCCAGTCTCCACCTGAGGAACTAGAACCTGCCCCTGTCCCACCTCAGGAAGGAAATCCCATCTTCACTGAGGAAGTAGATCTATCTCCTTGAGGACTCTGACTTAGAATGTCTTCCTGAAGCTAATTTGGCGGCTGGTTTAGATCTTGATATTCCCTCCCCCATCCCTGAGAAAATCTTACTCTTTCTTTTTGTAATGGCTGTTGTAAAATGTTTTTTCTATTTATTGCTCTAATTTTATTAAAATATCACTGTTTTTATTATGTTGTACAATAAATCAAGTACTGTAGTTTTTTTCACCGCCTCCCTATGTGATGCCCTAGACACATGGGTCCTGAGTGGGGAGAAATGTAGAGTGTCCTGGAGCTGTGGGAGAGAACTTACTGGATATACATGGAGCAGTTACATGCACAGGGAACGGCAAAGAGTAAATGGAAATCGGATTTTGGTGGAAGCAAGGAGGTAGTTTGGCTCACACCTGTAATACTAACAACTTAGTAGACAGAGATCTCTGAGGGTCCAGGTTCTGGGCCATCCTTGGGCTGGAAAGTTCATGAAAGTCTTTTCTCCAGCTAACCATCAAAAAAGAATTGCTAGCTTTGAGCAAAAAAGCTTAGTGAAGCCATCCCAGACTGACACAGAATGGGAGAGAGAAAGAGCGTGTGTGTGTGTGTGTGTGTATGTGTGTGTGTGTGTGTGTGTGTGTGTGTGTAGGTGTGTGTGTTTGTGTGTGTGTCTGTGAGAAAGAGAGTGATAAACAGAGAGAGAGGCAAAGAGAGATAAAGAGAGAGATAGAAGGAGTGAAGATACAGAGACAGACAATGTTTTAGATTGGTCTGTCCAGATTGGCTTAAAAATGGGATCCTCAGAGCTCGATGTTTGGCCTAGTGGTAGAGTGTTTGCCTAGCATGCATACATAGAAAAAAACTAGATGTTGTTCTGTGGCTCAAGTGGTAGAGGTCTAACCTTGAGCAATCCCAAGGACAGTGCTTAGGCCCTGAGTTCAACTCAGGACTGGCAAAAAAAGATGGAGATCCTCAGATCTCAGCATCCTTAGTAGAACCACAGTCAGGAGTCACTGATGCCTGGAGAAGCCAGTACTTTGTCAGTTTAGCCAGAGTGGAGCTGTGTTATACAATTCGACCAGTTAAACTCAAGGAAATAGTAGAGTAATTCAATCATCTGAAATGGGAACTTCATTACTGTTTTTCTTCCAAAGGAAAAAAGCATCCTGGGAGAAGAAACATAAGCAGCTAGCTCCCTGTGCAAGAACAAATGTCCCTGCATGCCTGAATGCTTTCTCAAGGTGCTGGAAGACCCTTAGTTTAGAATCCAAAGATGCCAAAGACTAGGCCTGATGTTTCTGAAGCCCAGAGTGGAGCCTGGATTTCAGTCTGAACATTCTGCAAAGCCATGTATATGGCCATCAGCAGACAAGGTGTGTGTGCTGTGTGTGTGCTCATGACTCTTAGGAGGCTGCCTTCAGAATGGACAGGAGAAACTCTGTGATGAATCCAGGCTACGTGGCTGTGCTCCTAGGTACTGCATTGTGATATTGTGTAGTCGCATGGATGCATGCGCGTGCATGCCTGTACATACATTTGTGGCACTCACTGTTCCCATTCAGATCCTAGGAATGTTCTGACAAGTTCAGTGCAGACACTGGGACAGACATGCAGTCTTCCTCTGCAGGAAGGTTCTCCGGCCTGAGAACTCCAGCAGGAGGGGCTTTCCCTATTTTCCTCTCCTTTTAGTCATCACTCACATCTAGTGGAGTTGGAGACAGTGCTCTGTGGATCCTGACAGCCATGAAAACACTTGACATTTGCAAGTGTTCTTTACAGACAAACACTGGAAGCTCTGTTTGCTCTTTGTAAGAGATACAGAAATGAAATAATGAACTCTCTTTTTTAATTTTTTATATATATATTTTGTAATTAATTGCAGGGTTACAATATATTCACCAGATAGAAGGTGCATTACTTCACATACATTAATACCGTTTCTCATGTCTTGGTCCCCATTTACCTCCCCCCGACCCGTACCCCTCATCTTGAATTCCCCCCTTCCCTATCCAATTTCAAATAACCAAATGCACATTTATCCAACATATCAGATAACAAAGTGAAATACTGTAACAATAGGAGATAACCAAGGGACAGCAAAAGAAATGAGGGATAACATAGTATATTAAGGACAGCAATCACTCATTATATGGCTTTTATTTTATATCCTAGAGGTCCTTTCATTTTGGGTCATACTGTATGACCTTAGGTATATAGGTATAGCTATTGCAAATCTCTGCTAGAAGAGCCCAAGGTTTCCTCTAATTATGACAAATGAGGGAAACCATTGAGTCTATGTTTCTTTGAGTCTGGCTTACTTCACTTATTATGTTTTTTCTAAGTCTTTCCCTTTTCTTACAAATGAGGTGATGTCATTCTTTCTGACAGCAGCATAGAATTCCATTGTGTATAAATACCACATCTTGTTCATCCACTCATCAACTGAGGGACACCTTAGTTGGTTCCATATCTCTGCTATGGTAAAGAGTGCTGCAACGAACATCATTGTGCTACTGGATTTAGTATGTCCTTGTTTCTGGACAATCGGGTAAATGCCAAGTAGTGGAATTGCTAGGTCACAGGGGAGCTCTATGTTTAGTCTTTTGAGGAACTGCCATACTGCTTTCCATAGTGGTTGAATAAGTTTGCAATTCCACCAACAGTTTAGTAGTGATCCCTCCTGGCCACATCCCCTCTAGTATGTGTTGTTATTAGTTTTTTTTTATCCTGGCCATTCTAATAGGAGCAAGGTGGATCTTAAGAGTTATTTTGCTTTGCATTTCTTTTATGACCAGAAATGCCGAGCATTTCTTCATGTGTCAATAATGACATCTCTATCTCTCTTTCTGTCACTGTCTCAGTCGTTCTTTCTCTCTCTCTCTCTGTCTCTCTCTCTCTCTTTCTCTCTCTCTCTCTTGCTCTCTCTCTCTCTCTCTCTTACACACATACATAAAAGGACAGGCAGCGAAGGAAGATGGCCCCGAGACAATAGGGACACTGCCTACCTCTCTCTGGCAAAAAGAGAGAACCAGGTAGTCCCACGAGCCAACTACCTTAAGAAATCCACAACAACAAAACCAAAAAACAACGGAAAAGGACTCAAAGCAGAAAAGAAATCCAGATAAAGCTCACATCCAACTCTCTCAAAGAATTCGGAACGCAAGGAACCCTCCCCCACCTCTCGCCGCCAGATCCAAGCCACGAAAGCCGCGGAAAGCCTTGAAAAGCGGCGGCAGTGGAGGGCGCCAGGCCAGGAGCCCAACTGCTGCAGACACCAGCACAGAATCTGGCCAGCAAAAGGCAGAAGCAGCGGAACCCAGACGCGGAACCAGAACATCAAGCAGTGGAACCCAGATGCAGAACACAGGCGGCGGCAGAGACCCAAGGGGAGTGAAAGACTCCCCACCACCGTGGAGCACCAGCAGAAGGACGCAGAGGCGGGAGTAATACAGCGCTTCTCCAAACACATCGGGAAAGCAGAGCGGGTGCCAAGCAATAGAACTTAACTCAGACCCCAACACTCCGCCTGAGAAAGACTGGTGGGAGCAGGGGGGCAAGGAATTTAGAATCCTGTCCCTCCCCTCAACAGCCCCCTCCCTCAGGCCATTGACTGGAGATTGAAAGGCGGGCTACCTAAGACCCAGGACCCCACAAGGGAGGCAGGGCTGTCCCAACTCCCACTCGCCCAACGGGCTCAACACCCAGCCCTCTGACTGGAGACTGATAAGCGGGCGGACCCTAAGACTCAGCACCCCACCCACGGGATGTGTCAAGAGACACATCTTACCCAAAAAAACAATCATCTTTTGAAAGTGAGTGGTTGGAATAAACTCTATCAAGTTAACGGCCCCCATAAACAGGCTGGAGTTCCCATCCTCATATCAGATAAAATAGACTTCAAACTAAAATTAGTAAGAAAAGACAAAGAAGGTTACTACATACTACTAAAGGGATCTTAACTCCAGGAAGACATAACGATCCTAAATATTTACACACCCAATCCCGGAGCTCCGAACTCCATCAAGCAAACTTTACATACACTGAAACCATACATAGATCGAAACACAGTGATTGCCGGAGACTTTAACACACCACTCTCACCTATGGACAGATCAACAAGGCAAAAACTCAACAGAGAATCCTTAGAACTGAACAACTATATAGACCAACTAGATCTAACAGACATCTGCAGAATATTCCACCCAGCAACAACACAATATACGTCTTTCTCACCAGCACATGGAACATTTTCCAAAATAGATCACATCTTAGGCCATAAAACAACCCTGGACAGACTCAGAAACACTGAAATTATTCCATGCACACTCTCAGACCACAAAGGCATCAAATTGGAACTGAACACACATCTCCACCAATGAAAACCCTCTAACTCATGGAGACTGAACAACACATTGTTGAATCACCAATGGGTCATCGAAGAGATCAGAACAGAAATCCAACAGTTTATGAAATTTAACAGAAGGAGCAAATAAAATACCAACTCCTTTGGGACACAGCAAAGGCAGTACTCAGAGGAAAATTTATAGCGCTGAGTGCCTACAACAACAAGTTGGAAAAATTGCAAAACAACAAGTTAATGTCTCACCTTAAGCTCCTGGAAAAAGAGCAACAAACCAACCCTAATCCCAGCAGAAGAAAGCAAACTATTAAAATCAAAGCAGAATTAAATGATTTGGAATCCAAAAAAACTATAGAAAGAATCAACAAAACAAGGAGTTGGTTCTTTGAAAGAATTAACAAAATTGACAAGCCCTTAGCAAATCTTACCAAAAAAGAAGAGAGCATATCGAAATACACAAAATCGCAGATGAAAATGGTAATATCACAACAGAAATTACCAAGATCCAGAATATCATGAAGGAATATTTCTCAAACCTTTACGATAACGAATTTTAGAATCTAGATGAAATGGATGAATTCCTAGCCAATATTGACATACCCACACTGAACCAAGAAGAACTAAGCCAAATCAACAGGCCTATTTCAAGCTCTGAAATAGAAATGGCAATTAGAGAACTTCCAACTAAGAAACGCCTAGGGCCAGATGGATTCACAGCTGAATTCTATAAGGTCTTCAAAGCAGAGCTCACACCAATACTCCTCAAGCTCTTCAAGGAAATTGAAAATGAAGGTTACTTACCAAACTCATTCCATGAAGCCAGTATAACCCTCATCCCCAAACCAGAGAGAGACTCTCTCTTTGCAGATGACATGATTCTGTATTTAAAGAATCCTATAGACTCTACTCCCAAGCTCCTTGAGCTGATTCAAAACTTTGGAAGAGTAGCAGGCTATAAAATCAACCCTCAAAAATCAACTGCCTTCCTTTACGCCAACACTGAGAGGAAAGAGGCAACAATCAGGAAAGAAACTCCTTTCACAATAGCCTCAAAGAAAATAAAGTACCTAGGAATTACCTTAACTAAGAATGTAAAGGACCTTTTTGACGAAAACTTTAAAACCCTAAAAAAGGAAATTAAAGCAGAACTAAGGAAATGGAAAAACCTCCCATGCTCCTGGATTGGAAGAATCAACATTGTGAAAATGACAATCTTGCCAAGAGCTCTCTACAAATTCAACGCAATACCCATCAATATCCCAATGGCATTCTTTAAAGAAATAGAAGAGGCAATCCAAAATTTCATATGGCATAATAAAAGACCCCGTATAGCAAAAACACTTCTTAGCAGAAAGAACAGCGCCGGAGGAATTTCAATTCCAAACTTTACACTCTATTACAGAGCTATAATTATCAAAACAGCTTGGTACTGGCACAGGAGCAGGCCTGAAGACCAAAGGAATAGAACTGAGGATCCAGATATTAAACCACAGACCTGTGGCCACCTAATCTTTGACAAGGGAGCCAAAAAAATAGAATGGAAGAAAGACAGCCTCTTCAACAAGTTGTGCTGGCAGAACTGGTTAAGCACCTGCAGAAAACTAAAGTTGGATCCTTCTTTGTCACCTTGCACTAGAATTAACTCCAAATGGATCAAAGACCTGGAGGTAAAAGCTGACACACTGAAAACTTTACAAGAAGGAATAGAAGATATACTAGGCCTCCTTGGCACAGGTCGCAAATTTCTTAATAAGGACCAAGAATCACAACAAATCAGAGAAAGGCTGGATAAGTTGGACTGCATTAAACTGCAGAGCTTTTGTAAGGCAAAGGACATAGCTAGTAAATTAATCAGGATGCCTACAGAGTGGGAGAAGATCTTCACCAACCAAATAACGGACAAAGGCCTCATATCTAAAATATATCAACAACTCAAAAAATTGAATCACTCCAAAACTAACCTCCAAAGTAACAACCATCCCGTTAAAAAATGGGCCAAAGACTTAAAGAGCGTCTTCTCTGAAGAAGAAACAAAAATGGCCTAAAGACACATGAAGAAATGTTCAACATCTCTGGTCATAAAAGAAATGCAAATCAAAAGAACTCTAAGATTCCACCTCACTCCAGTTAGAATGGCCAGGATCAGGAAAACGAATAACAACAGATGCTGGAGGGGATGTGGCCAGGAGGGATCACTACTACACTGTTGGTGGGAGGGCAAACTCGTTCAACCACTATGGAAAGCAGTGTGGCAGTGCCTCAAAAGGCTAAACATAGAACTCCCCTATAACCCAGCAATTCCACTACATGGCTTTTACCCAACCATCCAGAAACAAGGACATACTAAATCCACTAGCACAACAATGTTCATTGCAGCACTATGCACCATAGCAAAGATATGGAACCAACCTACATGTCCCTCAGTTGATGAGTGGATCAACAAGTTGTGGTATTTGTACACAATGGAATTCTATGCTGCTGTCAGGAAGAATGACATCGCCCCATTTGTTAGGAAATGGAAAGACTTAGAAAAGGCTAGAAGTGGTGCTGTGGTTCAAGTGGCAGAGCACCAGCCTTGAGCCAAAGTGCCCAAGGACAGTTTACAGGACCTGAGTTCAAGCCCCAGGACCAGCAAAAAAAAAGAAAACAGCCAAATACTTTTGCAGCACTCACTGAGAAAATCAACAATCCTACCTTCTGACAAGACAGTCTGAGTCATGCGGGACCCAGCGTTCAGGTCAATAGTGTTACAGTGGATGTTGCCCTTCTTGCCTTCAATAGCAAGTGGATTTGCCAGGCCCAGGATGCCTAGTTTAGCGCCACTATAATTTGCCTGGCCAAAGTTGTCATACATTCCTGAAGCTGATGAAGTCATAATGACCCTGAAAGAAGAGTATCACAGCAGCATCTTCCATGTCCTGAGAACATCACCAGCACAAGCACAGTCATTTGTACACCCAGAGTAATACAGGTGGTATGAAAATCTCTAAAGCTCAACTATAAAAATGGAACTATTTAAAAAGAATTCTGGTCAAAGCCAAATAAATTTGAAGATCATAACACACATTCAAAACGCATGAAGAACATAAACTGGCAACATGTAAGTTAACATTTCAGCACAAAGTATTAGATCAAGCAGTTCTATTTCCTGTCCTCATCACTTTGCTACTACCCTTTCTGGTTACAAGACACATCTCTTTTACTTCAAACACACACACACACACACACACACACACACACACACACCAGCATAGTTGAGGGTGCTTTCCCCCACACTTCCTACCACTCCGCACAGAGCAAGTACACAGAACACCTGTGGCCTCCCACCTTCCATATTTCTGTTTCTTCATGTGTTCCCACGCTGCCTGGGTCACTTGGAAAGAGCCCTGCAAATGAACCCTCTGAATCATATCTGAAATAAGAAATCAGTTTTGTTACATATTTGTCAAAAATTAGGCGCAACTACTCAATTTTGTCCTCCCTGGGGGAAGTTGGGAGTAGCCATCTTGGAAGCTGTTCCTAAGTCTGTATGATACTTCACAGGTTTGCAAAATATTATCTCATAGAAGTTAGAGTCTAAGAAGGACTTCCTCCACAGGGAGGCAGGGTTAAGACTGCTCTTGAAGTCTATGGGGAACAGACCCCATAGACAGAGGCAGAGGAAGGACAGAAGGCCTTGGGTAGCCCTTCTATTAGATACCTTCTATTCCATCTCAGCTTCAGCTGTAGGTGTTCTAATAGGGGTGACTTCACACTCCTCACAGAAAATTAAGAGCCTGGTTTTTTGCATGTAAGGAATGCACATTTTTTTGAAAGCACTTCTAGCCCCAGCTGGCAAATTGATCAAACCCTTCTATAGTGTTGGGGGTGGGGAGGCCCCTTGGCTCTCTTTTCAGCAAGCCTTGCCTGCTACGTTGTATTAATGACTCTGCCTCATCCCTCCCAGACCCTAGACCCCAAACACATCTCCCTCTTCCCAATTTACTCTTCTTGCCTATCTAGGGACAGACAAACACTCCCACCCCCCTGCTCTTTTTGTCCTAGAACCCTCCATAGTTTAGGATGATAGTTTCTGGGATGGGCCTTACCTATTCGAGGGTGCATGTTGGGTAGGAGACATGGGTGGAGACAGCCCTGGGGCAGGGGGGATGGTCTCTCTACTATAGAAAGTAGAATAGGATTGTGGTCAGACTTAATTTGAGGCATCTAGTGAAGACACAAATCCAGCAAGGAAAGATTTCAGAAGCAAAATAAAGGCAGGAAAGGAAATTGACCCATGAATAGTCACGTCAAAATGATGTTGCACAAAATGCAGAGAAACCAAGAAGGGGGAGAGTTAATGTATTAAATGTGCTATTAAGAACTTAATTGTATTAAAAGTATTATTACTTTAAAAAATTAGGTGCATCTTATACTCAACATGACAAATGCTTTACTTACTTATTTTATTTACTCTTCATATTATACCCAGCATTCAAACCACCTGTTCACCCCTCTCTGAGTAACTCTGCCTCTGTTACAGTCAGTAATCCACACCCATACCTAAAAGACTCTATCCTATATTTGGTGAGGCTATCATCAACCCCACATACATTGCAACATAATACATACTTCTTCTTGGGGGGGCAGTCCTAGGACATGAACTCAGGACCAAGGCATTGTCCTTGGACTTTCCTCAAGGTTAGAGCTCTACCACTTGAGCCAAAGCACCACTTCCAGCTTTTTCTATATATGTGGTACCAAGGAATCAAACCTGGGTCTTCATGCATGCTAGGAAACACTCTGTCACTAGGCCAAACTCCTGGCTAAATACATACATACATACTTTACATAAAAGTTTGTTAAAAGTCTGAGAGCATAACCTAGTTCTAAAGACTAAGTCCCAGAGAATGTAATTAGAGATTTCCTCCTTGAACAATTGTTTGTTAAACTTGTCATTTAAAATATGATGTAAACATAAGCCATATAATTAATCATTGTTGTTCTGAAGGTACTATGTTATCTCTCATCACGTCTACTGTCCCTTGGTTATCTCATATTGTTACACTATCTCACTTTGTTATCTGATATATGGGATATAATTGTATTTGGTTATCTGAAATTGGATAGGGAATGGGGGAAAACAAGATGAGCGGTGGGGGAGGAAGGAAGGGAAATGGGGACCATGACATGTGAAAGGGTATCAATGTGTGGGAATTAAGGCACCATTTATCTGGCAAATATCTTGTAACCCTTCTATTAATTACAATAAAAAATATATTTAAAAAAAGTTTGTTAAAAGGCTGAGAGCATAACCTAGTGGTAGAGGGCCAGGACCTGAGTTCAAGCCCAAGAACTGGCAACAAACAAACCATTTCCGCACTTGGCACTACTCCCTGGGGGACTCGGGTTCCATCACTCTTTGGGGGGGGATGGGGTTAGGAAGGGAAGGAGTCCTAGAAGAAGCATGGAAGTACACACAGCTGGATCCACAATCCACCTCACCCACTCCCATCCACCAATGTCAGAGCAGGGCCTGCCCCGTCCATGACCCAGATATCTACACAGATAAAAGCAGAGCCACAAAAGTAGAGAGACAGCCAACCAACTGGGAAAAGATATTTACCAATAATACATCTGACAAATGCTTAATATTCAGTATCTACAGGGAACTCAAGAAACTAATCCCCCCCCCCAAACCCAACAAACCACTCACTAAATGGGCAAGGGAACTAAAGAGAAACTTATCAAAAGAAGAGATTAAAATGGCAGAAAAGCATATGAGAAAATGTTCATCATCCATAGTTATAAAAGAAATGCAAATAAAAATAACCCTCAGATACCACCTTACCCCAACAAGAATGGCCAACATTTTGAACTCAGACAATGACAGATGCTGGTGGGGTGTGGAGAAAAAGGAACCCTACTGCACTGCTGGTGGGATTGTAAACTAGTTCAGCCACTCTGGAAAGCAGTGTGGAGGTTTCTTAAAGAACTGAAAATTGACCTTCCCTACAATCCCGCCATACCACTTCTGGGCATCTATCTTGAACACCATAACCCAAGATATGATAAGGATACCTGCTCAGCTATGTTTATCTCTGCACCATTCACAATAGCCAGGTGATGGAAACAATCCAGATGCCCTACTGCAGATGAATGGATACAGAAAATGTGATATATAGATATAGATATAGATATAGATATAGATATAGATACACATACACAATGGAATTCTACATAGCCAACAAACAAGATAAAATAATGGCATTTGCAGGGAAGTGGATGAATCTAGAGCAAATCATGTTGAGTGAGACAAGTCAAGACCTAAGGAAATAAAGGCACATGGTATCCTTAATATGTGGCTCTTAGATCCAAACAGTAAAGAACGAGGACTCAATAGTTGCACACCCAATGCTATGGACATGGTACTGAAAATATAAACACAACTACATAGACATTAAAACTTATGACTCTATAGACATAATGTTTTATTACATAGATTAATATGATGTATCTATGACATACAAACCCTAAGCCTAATTTTGATTATGTTCTAAAATCTAAGTGCCAGTGATTGTATATAGTGATTCCTTTCTTGAGTACTTATTTGTTAAACATGTCATTTGAAATATGATGTAAAAATCAATGTTAATAAATTATTTAATAAAAATATTATAAAACAACTTCAGAGACCAGGAAGAATTGAGCGTGGTGGCTCATACCTGTAATCCTAGCCTCTAATCTCACAGAACACACCTGTAATCTCAGGAGGCTGATCTGAGGATTGAGGTTCAAAGCCAGCCTGGGCACTGAAAAGTCCTTGAGCCTCCTTACTCCAATTAATCACCAGAAAATCGAAAGTGGTGCTGTGGCTCAAGTGGCAGAGCAGTAGCCTTGAGCTGAAGAGTTCAGGGACAGCACCCAGGCCCAGAGTTCAAGTCCCAACAAGAGAGGAGGGGGGAAGGAGACCGTATGCGGGTAGGAAAAACATGGCCTCCATAAAAAATCTGTAAGGTAGAGGACATAAATTATAGCAACCCAGAAGAAGCCTCAGGGTTCATGGACATGTGGTAATAGTCACTGTTTAGTGGTGGAGAGGAGAAGCAAGTATCAATATGAGAAAAACAAGAGCCAAACGAACTCATTCTGTGCAATAAATCCTGTTCATTTTCCAGACCCAATAAGAACAAACTCAAGTTTTACAATTTGCAATTTTTTTATCTTGCTAGTCCTGAACTCAGGCTTGAACTCAGGGCCTGGGCACTGTCCTTGGGTTTTCTCAAGGCTAGTGCTCTACCACTGGAGCCAAGCACCAGTTCTGGCTTTTTTTCTGAGTATGTGGTACCAAGGAATCGAAAACCCAGGGCTTCCTGCATGCTGGGCAAGCACTCTACCACTAAGCCATGTTCCTGGCCCCAATTTGCAATTATTTCTTATGTCCTGGCCCTTCACAACATATTAACTTATTGTGAAGATCAAAGAGGTAAGAGTCTTCTTCCCAAACATCAGCCTCGGTATCAGAAATCCACTCCCCGATGTAGCTGCTGCAAGGAGAGAAAGGGCCACAGCAACTATGTGCTCTCACATAGAAATCAGCATGGAGAATACATAAAACATAAAAATACATAAAAATAATACATAAAAATACAAGACACCTTGTCAAGGCTCAGCAAGCTCTGATCCCACAAAGGAGGACATGGGATGAAGCAGATCTAGAAGCTCTTGTTTCTGCAGCATGAAGTAAAAACCCAGGATGGCTTGCCAAAGGAACCAGTACTGTGCAACAGCTTCTTAGAGGTTTATCAGAGCAGCTAAGGCCAAAAGACCCAGGCAGTGGTGAAAGCTAAGACTGAAACAGCTCTGTAGCTCTGTGGCATTGTTTGCCAGCAGGCGACCAGAGGGGCCGGATCTATCTCTGCAGACCTATTTCTGGGAGGGTCTAGGGAACATGGATACACACAAGTACCAGTCCCAGAAATGACAAGTATGACAACAGAGGTGAGGGATCCCAGGACCCACTTACTTGCAAACAAAGGTGCCCAAAGGAATATCCTGCAGGGACCGGACACCCCAGCCCATGTCCTGTGTCTGATAAAGCTGTCGTCTTGCCCTGGAAAACAGGTACATGGAAGATGACCAACAGCAAGCCCGTTGACACTGTGTTCTCAAGTAAGTGCTAAGAACCGATAGAAAAAAGAACAGAGGTTTCACATCCACAAACATGACAAGACCAACACCAGACACCTTCTAGACAGAGCCCCTCACACGCAGGAGCTGAGAGTACAGAATCTAGTTTGTCAAGGCATTGAGGACAGCATCTCTATGTCTGTTTCCTCTCCTGTGACTGTCTCCATTTAGTAGGACAAAAAACAGCCATACCAGAAAAACAACAGGTCACCACACAGGGTACTTGGTGCCAAGCAGGTCCTAGGTAGGTGGTAGATCATATTCAGGGCTTCCATGGGCTCTTCAAGGTTCCCTTCAGTGCCATGCCTATCTTGTCTAACATTTGTAGGCAAGGTGAGGGAGGAATAGTAAGTCAGCTCTACCCAGGAGTCTATTACTAGGAGAGAAGAGTGTGGGCTGGTCACCACTACCCTCTATTTTAACACAAACCACATAAACTGATGCTACAACCCTACTCTTTTCATGTAAAGTCACAGGCCAGGAACCAGAAACCTTGGGCAACTCAAGAAGGGGCTTGAGAAATGATCCGTCACCATCATTACCAGCATTAGAGAAACTCAGTAAGCACAGAAGAACAGAAAACAGCTTAAGCACTAAAAGAGAACAAAATAAGCCCTGTCCACTGAGGAAGGCATGTATGAACTTGGGTAAGTCCAGCCCCTAGGATCTTGGCTCAACCTCTCTTCTCAACACACACCTGGGCCAGTGAAGCCTGGTTAGTAGTTCATGTAAGCAAGCCATCTCTAAAAGACAAGGCACCAGCACCACGGGACATATTCGTGTTCTTTGGTGACCTTTACGCTGACCTATGCTCTGCACACAACTCTCACCTGAGACCATTCTGTACAACATGATTGCAGAGTTCCTCCAGCAGGAACAGGCGTGGTTGCCCTCAAAGATCAAGGGTTGTTCCACCATGTTGGATTCAAGCAAAAGCCGTCTATCCTGTGGAGAGGTGGCCACAAAAGTCAGCAGGTGGCAATCATACTTTTCTTTTAAAAATCAACTAATGACATTACATTCATAAAGAGCCCAGTGTATCCTCAAAAGGACATAAAAACGATGGTTTTTGGTTAGACTTGAAGACCTGGGGAATGATGTAAGGCTCTGTATTTGTGCTTTGGATGGGAAGTTCTACTAGGTGTTCTATAGGTTTGAGGGCTTCTTATGAAGTACTCATTTGTCCTTGTTTGGTCTCTCTGTTTTCCTAAAACATCTCCTCTGCCTCCTCAGGCTTTTAGGGCCAATGGGCACAGAATTCCCTTCCTCCAGATGGTCAGGATTCCTGATCTCTCCTATGTTCTCAAATCCCCAAATATGGGAAACCTACCACCTCTCTTTTTTCTGCACCACAAGTATATGTACAGATGATGTCAGGAGACATGTGCATATACAGGACATCTGTGCACATATGCATAGAGGCTTTCCACCCAACTGTGGCTTTCCTCAGAATGCTCATGTCCCTGAGCATGGACTGCATCAAGGACATAGTGGACACATGTTAGTCTCACCCCACTTACCAGTGTCACTTCTTCTTTTCTTTCTTCCCTATCTTTCTGCCCCATTTCTTTCCTTTTGCCAGTCTTGGGGCTTGAACTCAGGGCATGTGTGCTGTTCCTGAGCCTCTTTGTGCTCCAGGCTTCCACTCTACCATTTGAGCCACAGTACCACTTCCAGCTTTTTGTGAAAAATTTATTGGAAGTAAGAGTCTCAGGAGTTTCCTGCCCAGGCTGGTTTCAAACTTCAATCTTTAAATCTTAGCCTTCTGAGTAGCTAGGATTAAAGGCCTAGCCACCGGCACCTGGCTCAGTATCTTTCTTATTCAGACAAAAATTTGTCTATCCTCCACCTTCCTCACCATCTATATATAGGCCTCTTTGGAAAAGGCCCGCTGTGAAATCAACTCACAGTCTGCCTCTCCTCATCAGGACAATAGCTTCTGCTCCTACTAGGGGACTCTGAGCTCTTGAGCCTTGCCCTGAGTGCTCCATGCTCGAGCTATACTGCTGGGCCCATAGTCCTCCTCAGTGGACTGGGCTCTCTCGTGCTTCCCGTTCCCCGCACCCCTGTCAGTCACTGTATCCAGTGATGCTCATTTCACCCAGTCCAGCCCCATCTAGCCTCAGCTTCTGTCTTTCCTCGACTCACACTCTGCAAGCGCAAGGCAAGGTTTGTCAGATACAAGTACAAATAGATCCTCACATGGCTATACCCGGCTGACCACCACCATTGTCTTGACGGTCACAAGGTATGCTGGTTTCAACCCAGCAAATTTAGGAACCAAGAAGTGACTTGTGTTGACTCCCACTGCAGAACTTACCACAGAAGCACATACCAGCAAACTCACAAGCTCACCTTGTTGTACCAGCAGCGCATCCTGAGCTGGCCACACATGCAGGTGCTGGAGGAGCAGTTGTCCACGCACACGCAGTACTAAAGACAAAGCATACTGTGTGTCAGATGGGCATTTGCTCCTGCTTCCCCTTCTACACGGTCATCATCAAATGCTGTACAAACTCTCAAAATGAACCCGAGGCTCACGTAGGCTTCCTCAGGAGTATGGGGAAATGCTCAGGACCAACACTGAACAATGACAATTGCTTATGGAATGGGGAAGGCTGGGAGGCAGCTAGGGATAGCCCCCAGAGGAAATAACTTCCATTGTACTTTAGGCCAGACACTCCAATAGAAATCGGAGACTCATCAGTGCCCATCCTGTGGTAACAAGGGACTTTTCTGCCAGCACAGTCATGAGGACAACCCTTTACAATATATTTAATTTTAGCCTGGAAGATAAGAAAAGGCAGAAAACCTGGGTTCACTTGACTTGGAGGGAAACAGAGGCACACAGTACAGCTGAGGCCAGGTTACCTCACTTGTGCCTGAAATCCACAGCTCTTAGTCATCACTGGCCAAGGAAAACTTGGCACCATTTTGGGCTGGCAAGAGACTCTTGAAGCATACAGGATAGGAGAGTCTAGTTCTATCCTCAATATGAACACAGGATCCCTTTACCAGCAGGATCTTCATCTGCCTTCCCTTTTTTCCCCCACTAGAGGCAACTGCAGAGTCTCCATGGGAAATGCCACAGACCTTTTCTTCTCTGAATGGTGAGAAGGCCCCATAGCACCACCTTGCCCAGTGACCTCCTCCCTGCCAACCTGCAAATGAGTGATGTTCCTGTCAATGCTCATGGGGGAGGTCACACAGTTCTGACAGATATATTTGTAGTTACTAGGGCATGGCTCGGTGTCCACAGCATTGACTCCGGGGATGGGGATGCACTCACAGCCACGAGCAATTTCTCTGCATGGGAAAGAGAAGCCATTACTCTCCCTGCCGCAGGCTCTCCAATACAGCTGTGGACCAGAGCCCAAGTTCAAAAGAAGAGTATTTTCCAAATATTTCCAGTCCCTGTCAATGACATGTAACAAAGCCATCTTGGCCTCAGAACCTTCTCACCTGCTCACCATCTTCTCAACAGCAACAGGCTTGTCAGGGGCTGAGTCCTGCAGTGCTTTGCACATCTGCAGTGCATTCCACACCAGGGAGTTGAGGCTGGCACACTGCAGGGGAGTCTCTCCTTCCTTGTTTTTCAGTGACATCTGAATCCCGAGAAAGAAAGAGGCTAAAAGGGAAAATAGAGCCACCAAGACATGCAGTTCTGAATATAGCAGAGCTGAATGTACAATGACATACTCATGAGGATATAGTACCATGCAGCCTGTGGCATTACTACCCGCGCACTGCCCAGTGGCTCTAGGACCACCTGCATCTGCCTGCACCTCCCCAAAAGCTTACTCTGTTCCATTTCTCCCACAAGGCCTCAGGGTTGTTAACTCGAAGAACATATAGGAACCAAGGATGCTACTGAATTTTTTTGTTCACCTTCACCTTTGTGGATAAAGGAGAGCGATGCTAGAGAAAAGACAAGCACAGGAGGGGCAGCCCAGCTTGCCCCGTGTGGTAAGCCACCCATGGGCTAGAGCCTCACATGAAGCTATGTGCAGTTCACACGCTACAAAAGCCATCTGGACCCTCACTTCTAAGTAAGGTAGAGAAGCTAGATGTTGATCACAGCAGTGATGGTCCTCCCGGGTTGGGGATTTGGCCTAGTGGTAGAGTGCTTGCCTAGAATGCACGAAGACTCAGGTTCAATTCCTAGGTACCACATACACATTTTCTGCCACTGTAATGTTTATTAAGTTATTTTCCATTATCTGATGGATAGCTCATGGGTTTGTCACTGTTCGGAAAAGATCTCTTCATCTCATCCCACATAGGACCTGGCAGGTGAAACCGCTAACAGTGGTTATCTGTCCTACCCTTTCAACAACTCCCATCAACTATAAATTCTTCCACTATTCCTACTGAGTTCTCTTAGGAAGGCAATTGTGTGTCTGCATGAACCAATTTAATCCTTTAGATTTTCTTCTTCTTGGGGAGGGCCTTCAACACTATGCCAAGAAGGCAGCAGGAGCAAGAGCAGCTGACAGGATGTTTCAAGGGGTGCAAACAGCTACCTATGGGGACTAGAGACACATTATAAAGCTACACCTGTTAGGACAGCAGGAAAACTGATTAAAAAACAGGTGCATGAACCCACAAAACCACACTGAAAAAGATCCATGTATAAGCCAGGTGCAGTGGCTTTTATATATGTGTACATGTGCTTGTGAGTGTATTGTATGCCCTAAAATCTGATCAGCCCAGAACTATAGCTCTCTAGAATCTGAGCATGCCAGAACTCATGGAGTTCTCAAGCCATGAACATACGCCATGAGGCATCTTAAGACTGATCAGGGACACAGTGTATTTCTTTCTAATATTTCTAGCTTAATATTTTAGCTTGGCCCATCTTGTCTATTGCATAATAAAAGCAAGTGGTCTTATCTTTTGACGGGGAGGGAAGGTACTGGGGTTTCAATGCTTGCTAGGCAGGTACTGTGCCACTTGAATTATTTTCCCAGCCCTCTTTTAGCTAGTTTTCAGGTAAGGTCTATCTTTGTTGCATGGGGCCAGTCTCAGACACAGTTCTCCTTCCAACTGCAAGGATCACGGATGCACAGTGCCATACTTGTGAACTGAGATGGGATCTTACTAACTTCTGGCCTAGACTAGTCACTAACCAACATCTTCTCTATTTCTGGTTAGAGAGTAGCTAAAATTATATAAGGTGTGAACCATCTCTCCTAGCCTGGCTGTTTTTAGCTTCAATGAAGACATCCCTTCCCTAATATCCTTAACGTGGCAGCTTCCTGATTTCTATCAAGGTCACTTCTATCTGGATGAAGTCAAAATTCACCAACTTAAGATCAGCATACCATATATCCATATAATCAAATTGTTCTGTAGCCATCACCACTATCCATCTCTAAAACCATTTTTGTCTTGCAAAACCAAAACTTCACACCCATTCAATAGTACACCTTGCTGCTGTTTCCCCTTCACCCAACTTAACAAACTGACACAAACATCTAAAAACTACCATTTTAGTCTTAGTTTCTATGATTTTATTACTATTCTCAAGACCACTTATAAGTGAAGTAACTCAGTGTTCATCCTTTGTGACTTGATTATTTATGTACCTCTGCTCTCTCTGCTTACCATCTGCAGGGCATGTGTTTTCTCAGCCACTAACACTTAGTAGACAAATGTTATCAGATCGACTGTCACAGTGGTCCCGTGCTGGCATTGATTGTCCTGATGCCTACTTCACTTACTAATATCCCAAGGTCTAAGAGCAATGATGCTGGCAACTAATAGACCAGAAAGAAACCATATGGTGCTTCTTTTAAGGGAAAACATAGCTGGAAGCTGGTGGCTTATATCTGTAATACAGCTTAATGAGGCAGAGATATGAGAATCACAGTTTGAAGTCAGCTCAGGCAGAAATGTCTGAGAGACCAGCCCAAAGCCAGAAGTGGAGTGCCAGCCCTCACCCAAAGAGCCAAGCCAGAGTACAAAGTCACATAGAGAGTCCCAGTAGCAAAACGAAAATAAAGAATTTTAACACAAGGAAAATGTAATCCTGTGCTAACTTATCGTATGAATCAACCTTCTATCCATGAAACTGAAGGAAAAACAAATCCAAGCTAGTTTTGATTATATACCTCTATATCAAGCAAAATCTTGATACATAAGGCCATATAATGTGAAGCTAATTGAAAGGACCTCCAGGATATTGAAACAAAAGCCATATAATGAATGATTGTTGTCCTTAATCTACTATGTTGTCTCTCATCTCCTTTGCTGTCCCTTGGTTATCTCATATTGGTATAGTATCTCACTTTGTTATCTGATATATTGAATGTATTTGTATTTGGATATTTGAAATTTGATAGGGCAGCCAGGGAAAAGGGTTCAGTAACCTATAAAGGAAAACCAATCAGAATAACCCCAGATTTCTCAGCAGAGACCATGCAAGCAAGAAGTGACTGGAAGCATATATGTCATGCCCTTCAGTCAAATAACTACCAACCAAGAATACTGTACCCAGCTAAGCTCTCATTCATAACTGAGGGAACAATAAAAATATTCCATTCCAGGGAAAAGCTGCAACAATATGTCGCAACAAAACCAACACTACAGAGAATTCTCAAAGATGTTCTATACATAGAAAACCAAAATAAATGCAATATAGGGAAAGAAATGGCACCTAAACAGCATACCATCTAAGGACCACAAGAACTGTCAAGACACAGGCCCTAATAAAAGCTTTTAAAAATGGTAGGAACTAATAAATATCTCTCAATCCTAACTCTCAATATCAATGGACTTAACTCTCCAATTAAACGGCAAAGGCTGTCTAGTTGGATCAAAAAGCAAGAGCCATCGCTCTGCTGTCTTCAAGAGACACATCTTACCCCAAAAAACAATCATCTTTTGAAAGTGAGAGGTTGGCATAAACTCTATCAAGCTAACGGCCCCCATAAACAGGCTGGAGTTGCCATCCTCATATCAGATAAAATAGACTTCAAACTAAAATTAGTAAGAAAAGACAAAGAAGGTTACTACATACCACTAAAGGGATCTTTCCTCCAGGAAGACATAACGATCCTAAATATTTACACACCCAATCCCGGAGCTCCGAACTCCATCAAGCAAACTTTACATACACTGAAACCATGCATAGATCGAAATACAGTGATTGTCGGAGACTTTAACACACCACTCTCACCTATGGACAGATCAACAAGGCAAAAACTCAACAGGGAAATCGTAGAACTGAACAACTATATAGACCAACTAGATCCAACAGACATCTGCAGAATATTCCACCCAGCAACAACACAATATACGTCTTTCTCAGCAGCACATGGAACATTTTCCAAAATAGATCACATCTTAGGCCATAAAACAAACCTGGACAGATTCAGAAACACTGAAATTATTCCATGCACACTCTCAGACCACAGAGGCATCAAATTGGAACTGAACACAAATCTCCACCAACGAAAACCCTGTAACTCATGGAGACTGAACAACACATTGTTGAATCACCAATGGGTCATCGAAGAGATCAGAACAGAAATCCAACAGTTTATGAAATTTAACAGTAAGGAGCACACAAAATACCAGCTCCTTTGGGACACAGCAAAGGCAGTACTCAGAGGAAAATTTATAGCGCTGGGTGCCTACAACAGCAAGTTGGAAAAATTGCAAACCAACAAGTTAATGTCTCACCTTAAGCTCCTGGAAAAAGAGCAACAAACCAACCCTAATCCCAGGAGAAGAAAGCAAATTATTAAAATCAAAGCAGAATTAAATGATTTGGAATCCAAAAAAACTATAGAAAGAATCAACAAAACAAGGAGTTGGTTCTTTGAAAGAATTAACAAAATTGACAAGCCCTTAGCAAATCTTACCAAAAAAAGAAGAGAGCATATCGAAATAAACAAAATCGCAGATGAAAATGGTAATATCACAACAGAAATTACCAAGATCCAGAATATCATGAGGGAATACTTCTCAAACCTTTACGACAACAGATTTGAGAATCTAGATGAAATGGATGAATTCCTAGCCAATATTAACATACCCACACTGAACCAAGAAGACCTAAGCCAACTCAACAGGCCTATTTCAAGCTCTGAAATAGAAATGGCAATTAGAGAACTTCCACCTAAGAAAAGCCCAGGGCCAGATGGATTCACAGCTGAATTCTGTAAGGTCTTCAAAGCAGAGCTCACACCAATATTCCTCAAGCTCTTCAACGAAATTGAAAATGAAGGTTCCTTACCAAACTCATTCTATGAAGCCAGTATAACCCTCATCCCCAAACCAGACAGAGATTCATCAAAGAAACGGAACTATAGACCTATATCTTTGATGAACATCGATGCAAAACTTCTCAACAAAATACTGGCCAACCGTCTACAACAACTCATCAAAAAAATTATGCACTATGATCAAACTGGATTCATCGCGGGGAGGCAAAGCTGGTTCAGCATACGCAAATCAATTAATATAATTCAACACACCAACAGGAGCAAGGACAAAAATCACATGATTGTCTCAATAGACGCGGAAAAGGCACTTGACAAGATCCAACACCCCTTTATGTTAAAAGCTCTGGAGAAACTAGGAATCCATGGAACATTTCTCAATGTAATAAAGGCTGCGTATGAGAAACCCACTGCTAGTATTACACTTAATGGTGAAAATCTAAAGCCATTCCCTCTAAAATCAGGAATGAGACAAGGATGCCCACTCTCTCCACTCCTCTTTAACATAGTACTAGAATTCCTAGCCAGTGCAATAAGGCAAGAAGCAAGCATAAAGGGGATCCAAGTAGGGAAAGAGGAAATAAAACTATCCCTCTTTGCAGATGACGTGATTCTGTATTTAAAGAATCCTATAGACTCTAATCCCAAGCTCCTTGAGCTGATTCAAAACTTTGGAAGAGTAGCAGGCTATAAAATCAACCCTCAAAAATCAACTGCCTTCCTTTACGCCAACACTGAGAGGAACGAGGCAATAATCAGGAAAGAAACTCCTTTCACAATAGCCTCAAAGAAAATAAAGTACCTAGGAATTAGCTTAACTAAGAATGTAAAGGACCTTTTTGATGAAAACTTTAAAACCCTAAAAAAGGAAATTAAAGCAGAACTAAGGAAATGGAAAAACCTCCCATGCTCCTGGATTGGAAGAATTAACATTGTGAAAATGACAATCTTGCCAAGAGCTCTCTACAAATTCAACGCAATACCCATCAATATCCCAATGGCATTGGCATTCTTTAAAGAAATAGAAGAGGCAATCCAAAATTTCATATGGCATAATAAAAGACCCCGTATAGCAAAAACACTTCTTAGCAGAAAGAACAGCGCCGGAGGAATTTCAATTCCAAACTTTACACTCTATTACAGAGCTATAATTATCAAAACAGCTTGGTACTGGCACAGGAACAGGCCTGAAGACCAATGGAATAGAACTGAGGACCCAGATATTAAACCACAGACCTATGGCCACCTAATCTTTGACAAGGGAGCCAAAAAAATAGAATGGAAGAAAGACAGCCTCTTCAACAAGTTGTGCTGGCAGAACTGGTTAAGCACCTGCAGAAAACTAAAGCTGGATCCTTCTTTGTCACCCTGCACTAGAATTAACTCCAAATGGATCAAAGACCTGGAGGTAAAAGCTGACACACTGAAAACTTTACAGGAGGGAATAGGAGATACACTAGGCCTCCTTGGCACAGGTCGCAACTTTCTTAATAAGGACCAAGAATCACAACAAATCAGAGAAAGGCTGGATAAGTGGGACTGCATTAAACTGCAGAGCTTTTGTAAGGCAAAGGACATAGCTAGTAAACTAATCAGGAAGCCTACAGAGTGGGAGAAGTTCTTCACCAACCGAACAACGGACAAAGGCCTCATATCTAAAATATATCAACAACTCAAAAAATTGAATCACTCCAAAACTAACCTCCAAAGTAACAACCATCCCATTAAAAAATGGGCCAAAGACTTAAAGAGAGTCTTTTCTGAAGAAGAAACAAAAATGGCCTATAGACACATGAAGAAATGCTCAACATCTCTGGTCATAAAAGAAATGCAAATCAAAACAACTCTAAGATTCCACCTCACTCCAGTTAGAATGGCCAGGATCAGGAAAATGAATAATAACAGATGCTGGAGGGGATGTGGCCAGGAGGGATCACTACTGCACTGTTGGTGGGAGGGCAAACTCGTTCAACCACTATGGAAAGCAGTGTGGCAGTGCCTCAAAAGGCTAAACATAGAACTCCCCTATGACCCAGCAATTCCACTACTTGGCATCTACCCAACCACCCAGAAACAAGGACATACTAAATCCACTAGCACAACAATGTTCATTGCACCACTATTCACCATAGCAAAGATATGGAACCAACCTAGATGTCCCTCAGTTGATGAGTGGATCAACAAGTTGTGGTATTTGTACACAATGGAATTCTATGCTGCTGTCAGGAAGAATGACATCGCCCCATTTGTTAGGAAATGGAAAGACTTAGAAAAAATCATATTAAGTGAAGTAAGCCAGACTCAAGGGAACTTAGGCTCAATGGTTTCCCTCATTCGTCATAGTCAGTAGAAACCTTGGGCTCTACTAGCAGAGATCTGCAATAGAGCAACATCTTGATACATAAAGCCATACAATGTGAAGCTAATTAAAAGTACCTCCAGGATAGTGAAACAAAAGCCATATAATGAATGATTGTTGTCCTTAATGTACTATGTTGTCTCTCATCTCCTTTGCTGTCCCTTGTTATCTCATATTGGTATAGGATCTCACTTTGTTATCTAATATATTGAATTTATTTGTATTTGGATATTTGAAATTTGATAGGGAAGGGGGAAAACCAAGACGAGTGGGGGGTGTGGGGGGGGAGGGAAATGGGTACCAAGACATGTGAAAGGGTATCAATGTATGTGAATTAACGCACCTTCTATCTGGCAAATATCATGTAACCCTTTTACTAATTACAATAAAAAATAAAAAAAATTCCCTTACATGGACGAACACGTGTAAAAATGTCTATATGTGTAATGTGAGTTTTTAATACTTCTTTGCTCTTTCCATCTCTAAGTTTTGGCATTTGCTCCAGATGACAGTACAGAGGGGCTCCTAGGATAAACAGATGATTAAGATACAGAAAGCTAATAAAGTCTTTAGAAATAGACGTCAAAATATGTAGAAGAAGCACATGGCAGGCACAGAGGACCCTGACAGGCAGAAGGATTTGTTCAGGATGAGAGGAACCGTGGCAGAGAAGGCATGGATCTGACCACCCAGGAATGGCTCCTGGAAGCTGAGACATGCCAGTAGCTAGGGCTAGCAGAGGATGTTGGGATTGGACAGACAAGGTGAACTGTGCTGTGGACTGTGTCTCCATGTGCACATTGTGATGTGGGAGGGGAGATGTCAGCCTCCAGCTGGTCTTGTGTGAGGAAGCAGCATAGGTCATTGGGCTGAGAGGTGACCCTGCCTCCCTCACAATGGAAGAGAGCATGGAACCCTGATAGCCAGGCAACCATAACTGACTGTGGGCTCAAGCCAGCTCACTTGGCCTGTGACTCAGGAGCGAGAAACATGTTCTCGTTTTGTTTTCACAGGACAAGAGACTCAAGTCTCAGGCAAGACAGGCGTGACGGCCTCATGGAAAGCTACCGACACTGGGTCTGCGCCCAGCCACGAGCCCAAGGTCTAAAGCTCTTTTCCAGGATGAAACTAAGGAAAGCACAAGGCAATTCAGGCCAGGTATGTTCATGATAGGAAACCTATTTCACCCCATCCTGGCCCATATTAGAACCTTCTTTGTGTGTGTTCTCAAGTGTCTGTCTCTGCTGAGAGAATACATTCTGTGTAGTTTTCAATGTTCTCTATCACAATTACTCCATATAGAGTGTGCTCTCATTTCCACATTTGAAAGATCCCTTCTCTTTACCACCTTAGGGCCACAGTGATTCAGCCCAGAGCCGGAATGGGCCGCATAATCTATGGAGTCGGGAGGCAGGCCTGCTGGAGAGGCTGGTAATTAACCTAGTCCCTGCCTACCAGAAGGGAGACCTCTTCTTTGTCGAAATATTTCTGCATAACTACAGACGGTGGGGGACGATGGAACAAGTGATGGATATGATCTTTAAAAAGTGAGTGTTCCCCCTTCAAGCCCAGGGCTGCTCAGCCGCCGCCTAGCACCTCCCTGAGCCTGTTCTTTTCACTGAGGTCTTCTCATGGGAATGAAGGATGAGACCCAGAAGTGTACACCCTGGCTAGATTTTTTAGGACAGTGTCACCAAGGCATTCCTTTTCCCTCAGAAGCTACTGGAACTTCAGAAGCCTGCTTTCTGAAAGGCCTAGAATTACAGGCATATGCTAGTGGCACCCAACTTGTGCCCTCACCTAGGTTGAGGCCCGAAGTAATCACATTTCCAATTATAGATAAGGTGTCAAAGTAGCAGTCTTGGAGGCTTGCGGAGTACAAGTAGACAGAGGAAAGGCTGGGGAGGTGGTAAGGAAGCTGAATCACTTCTGAGCCATCAAGGAGGGATTATGCAGGCTTTACTTGTTTCTAACCCTGGAAGCATTTACGTTTTGGTGTGTGTTCTAGACCTACATCTTGACCTCAGGGCCTGAGTGCTGTCCTCTTGGTACTCAGAGCTAGCACTTGCCAAGTGAGCCACAGGTACAATTGCTGCCTGTTGCCAGTTCAGTGAAACTTAATGTGTTTAGATTTTTACTGACTAGACTGTTCTCCATCTGTGATTCTGAGTTCTCAGCCAGTGTAAGAGCTAAGAAAAAAGGCACGAGCCACTGACACATTAACTTTGGACAAATGCCTATAAGAGTCTCAGCAGAATACTCACAGAACTGTATAGACATATCTCCCTGGTTTCCCTGTCACTTTTACATTCCCATGTGGGACTTGGCCAGTACCACAGGTATCCTGTTAACTTAGAAAGGGAGAACCATGGAGGTGACTTCTTCCTGTCCTCCCTTAGGTACAGATATCTCCACCGTTACTGGGAGGAAGATGAGAAAACCAAAATGTAAGTGGGCTTTGGCACAAAGACTTGTGCCCCTCCTTGCTAAATGGGCATCATTGAGGCTTCTGCACCAAAGTGCAGATTTCTTGTTTGCACACCACTTGTGACTTCCTTGGGTGGGGGGGCAGCTTGGGACTTCAGTGGATTTCAGAGGACACCGCTGTGGGTGTGGGTGTGTTGTCTAGGGATGACAGGAAAGGCTTTGTGCAGAAAGTCAGATCCAGCGTGGAATCAACCATCAACCTCCTCATTGCCTGTCACAGTGAGAATGGTGTACACTTGTCTTTCAGAAGCTTCTAGAGGCATGTTGTGAGGAGCATCCTGCTCCCAGGTTTCCTCTCCCTCTTTCCAACATGCAGGTCTGTGTATAGGACCCCCACAGCATGCGAGTCCAGCCACTAAGTGGCTCAGGAGGAAGGCACAGAACGGGCAGGGTGGTGCTCATAGTGTGTTTGTCCCCAATCTGCCCACAGTGCCCTCTGCTCTATTATCACTATGTGGATGGACTGCTGCCCTGGTGATTTTTATAAGTGCCAGAACCAAGACACCCTGCATGAGCTCATGTACTATGTGTGGCTCTACATGCCTTCCTCGGACCTACTGCTCCGTTTAGAAATCATCCTTTCTGATCTGGAGAAATCCGTGAAGAAGGGGAGGAAGGAGTCCTTGTATAGGCGCTACAGAGCTCGTGAGTAGGGACGGACGGGACCTGGGTCTCTTGGGATGGCCCCGGATTGGCCGGGACAGGATACCATAGTACTACCCAGCTTAGCAGAAATGCCTTTTTATGGATATGCTCTGCCAGCCAACGTCTGTTCTCTTTTTGAAAGTACTAGGCCTGAGCCACAGCTGAGAAAGACCCAACCTTCAGAGTTCAATCCAATCTCCAATTCTTTCTTATTTTTTGTGGGTTATGGAGCTTGAAGTAGACTTGGGCACTCCCTGTGCTCTTCAGCCGAAGGCCACTGTCCTATAAATGGCCCTGACCTTTGTCCCTGAGCTTTTCAGCACAAGGCTACTCTCCTAACCTTGAGCCAATGCTCCTTTGCCGTTTTCTATAGGTTAATTGGAGATAAGAGACTCAGATCCTTTCTCCATTCTCAGGTTGGCGCCGCCATAGAGCAGCCTCTCCTGAACTCCCTATCAGTATCCCAGCAGTGATTTCAACGATGGTGACCCGTGAAGGGCTGGAGCCGTCACTGGACTCCGCACAGCATCATATGAAGCCAGAAGAATCTGTTAATGGTGTGGAGAAGCCCGAACAGGCTTTGTGTCCTGTGTACAGCGAATGCATTCTGAACCCCACCAATGTCACCCAGGAACCTGCCGGTCCCCTGCAGGAAGAGAAAGATGATGGAGACTCTCCCCCGACTTTTACTATCAGCTTAGATCAGCCCTGTTTGAGTGAAGTCATCACTCCTGGGGTGCAGGATAAAGCATCCCCTGAGGGGCTCATGGAGTATGTCTCCAACCTAAGTTCAAGAGAACCCCTTAAAGATGTCAAAAAGGTAGTGTCAGTCGAGGAAAGTGAGTCTGTCCTCACAGAATATCCAGACACATCTGTCCAGCTGCACGAGATCCAGTCTCCACCTGAGGAACTAGAATCTGCCCCTGCCCCACCTCAGGAAGGAAATCCCATCTTCACTGAGGCAGTAGATCTCCTTGAGGACTCTGACTTAGAATATCTTCCTGAAGGCAATTTGGAGGCTGGTTTAGATCTTGATATTCCCTCCCCCATCCCTGAGAAAATCTTACTCTTTCTTTTTGTAATGGCTGTTGTAAAATGTGCTCTCTATTTATTGCTCTAATTTTATTAAAATTCACTGTTTATATTATGTTGTACAATAAATCAAGTACTGTGGTTTTTGTCACCCCCCTCCCTGTATGATGCCCTCGACACCTGGATCCTGAGTGGGGAGAAATGTAGAGTGACCTGGAGCTGTGGGAGGAACTTACTGGATATACATGGAGCAGTTACATGCACAGGGAATGGCAAGGAGTAAATGGAAATCGGTTTTTGGTGGAAGCAAGGAGGTAGTTTGGCTCACACCTCTAACGCTAACAACTTAGTAGACAGAGATGTCTGAGGGTCTAGGTTCTGGGCCATCCTTGGGCTGGAAAGTTCATGAAACTCTTTTCTCCAGATAACCATCAAAAAAGAATTGCTAGCTTTGAGTGAAAAGCTTAGTGAAGCCATCTCAGACTGACACAGAGAAGGGGAGAGAGAGAGAAAGAGAGAGAGAGAGAGAGAGAGAGAGAGAGAGAGAGAGAGAGAGAGAGAGAGAGAGAGAGAGAGAGAAGATACAGAGACAGACAATGTTTTAGATTGGTCTGTCCAGATTGGCTTAATAATGGGATCCTCACAGCTCGAACTTTGGCCTAGTGGTAGAGTGTTTGCCTAGCATGCATGAACACCCGTGTTCAATTCCTCCATACTACATACATAGAAAAAAAAGCCAGATGTTCTGTGGCTCAAGTGGTAGAGATATAACCTTGAGCAATCCCAAGGACAGTGCTTAGGCCATGAGTTCAATTCAGGACTGGCAAAAAAAGATGGAGATCCTCAGATCTCAGCCTCCTTAGTAGAATCACAGGAGTCACTGATGCCTGGAGAAGCCAGTACTTTGTCAGTTTAGCCAGAGTGGAGCTGTGTTATACAATTCGACCAGTTAAATTCAAGGAAATAGTAGAGTAATTCAATCATCTGAAATGGGAACTTCATTACTGTTTTTCTTCCAAAGGAAAAAAGCATCCTGGGAGAAGAAACATAAGCAGCTAGCTCCCTGTGCAAGAACAAATGTCCCTGCATGCCTGAATGCTTTCTCAAGGTGCTGGAAGACCCTTAGTTTAGAATCCAAAGATGCCAGAGACTAGGCCTGATGTTTCTGAAGCCCAGAGTGGAGCCTGGATTTCAGTCTGAACATTCTGCAAAGCCATGTATATGGCCATCAGCAGACAAGGTGTGTGTGCTCATGAGTCTTAGGAGGCTGCCTTCAGAATGGACAGGAGAAACTCTGTGATGAATCCGGGCTACGTGGCTGTGCTCCTAGGTACTGCATTGTGATATTGTGTGGTCGCATGGATGCATGTGCGTGCATGCCTGCACATACATTTGTGGCACTCACTGTTCCCATTCAGATCCTAGGAATGTTCTGACAAGTTCAGTGCAGACACTGGGACAGACATGCAGTCTTCCTCTGCAGGAAGGTTCTCCGGGCTGAGAACTCCAGCAGGAGGGGCTTTCCCTTTTTTCCTCTCCTTTTGGTCATCACTCACATCTAGTGGAGTTGGAGACAGTGCTCTGTGGATCCTGACAGCCATGAAAACACTTGACATTTGCAAGTGTTCTTTAAAGACAAACACTGGAAGATCTGTTTGCTCTTTGTAAGAGATACAGAAATGAAATAATGAACTCTCTTTTTTAATTTTTATATATACTTCTTGTAATTAATTGCAGGGTTACATTATATTCACCAGATAGAAGGTGCATTACTTCACATACATTAATACCACTTCTCATGTCTTGGTCCCCATTTACCTCCCCCCGACCCGTACCCCTCATCTTGAATTCCCCCCTTCCCTATCCAATTTCAAATAACCAAATACACATTTATCCAACATATCAGATAACAAAGTGAAATACTGTAACAATAGGAGATAACCAAGGGACAGCAAAAGAAATGAGGGATAACATAGTATATTAAGGACAGCAATCACTCATTATATGGCTTTTATTTTATATCCTAGAGGTCCTTTCATTTTGGGTCATACTGTATGACCTTAGATATCTAGTATAGCTATTGCAAATCTCTGCTAGAAGAGCTCAAGGTTTCCTCTAATTATGACAAATGAGGGAAACCATTGAGTCTATGTTCCTTTGAGTCTGGCTTACTTCACTTATTATGTTTTTTCTAAGTCTTTCCCTTTCCATACAAATGGGGTGATGTCATTCTTTCTGACAGCAGCATAGAATTCCATTGTGTATAAATACCACATCTTGTTCATCCACTCATCAACTGAGGGACATCTTGTTGGTTCCACATCTTTGCTATGGTAAAGAGTGCTGCAACGAACATCATTGTACTACTGGATTTAGTATGTCCTTGTTTCTGGACAATTGGGTAAATGCCAAGTAGTGGAATTGCTAGGTCACAGGGGAGCTCTATGTTTAGTCTTTTGAGGAACTGCCATACTGCTTTCCATAGTGGTTGAATAAGTTTGCAATTCCACCAACAGTTTAGTAGTGATCCCTCCTGGCCACATCCCCTCTAGCATCTGTGGTTATTAGGTTTTTTTTGTCCTGGCCTTATAACAGGAGCAAGGTGGAATCTTAAGAGTTATTTTGCTTTGCATTTCTTTTATGACCAGAGATGCCGAGCATTTCTTCATGTGTCAATAATGACCTCTCTATCTCTCTTTCTGTCACTGTCTCAGTCGTTCTCTCTCTCTCTCTCTCTCTCTGTCTCTCTCTCTCTCTTGCTCTCTCGCTCGCTCTCTCCTTCTCTCTTACACACATACATAAAAGGACAGGCAGAGAAGAAAGATGGCGCCAGACAATAGGGACGCTGCCTACCTCTCTCTGACAAAAAGAGAGAACCAGGGAGTCCCACGAGCCAACTACCTTAAGAAATCTACAACAACAAAATCAAAAGGCAACGGAGAAGGACTCAAACTGGAAAAGAAATCCAGATAAAGCTCACATCCAACTTTCTCAAAGAATTCGGAACGCGAGGACCCCTCCCCCACCTCTCCCCGCCGGATCCAAGCCGCGAAAGCCTCCGAAAGCCGCGAAAAGCGGCAGCTGGCACTGGGTCAAGATCCGAAAAGAAGCTTCAGCGGGTGCCTGCTCCACACCGGTAAAGCGGCGGCGGGTGCCTGCTCCAAGCCACGAAAAGCGGCCGCAGTGGAGGGCGCCAGGCCGGGAGCCCAACTGCTGCAGACACCAGTACAGAACCGGGCCAGCGAATGGCGGAAGCAGCAGAACCCCGACGCGAAACCAGAACAGCAAGCAGTGGAACCCAGACGCAGAACACAGGCGGCGGCGGAGACCTGAGGGGAGTGAAAGACTCCCCACCACCGTGGAGCACCCGCAGACAGACGCAGAGGCGGGAGTAATACAGCGCGTCCCCAAACCCATCGGGAAAGCGGAGCGGGTGCCAAGCAATAGAACTTAATTCAGACCCCAACACCCCGCCCGTAAAGACTGGCGGGAGCAGGGGGGCAAGGAATTTAGAATCCTGTCCCTCCCCTCAACAGCCCCCTCCCTCAGGCCATTGACTGGAGATTGACAGGCCGGCTACCTAAGACACAGGACTCCACCAAGGGAGGCGGGGCTGTCCCAATTCCCACCCGCCCAACGGGCTCAACACCCAGCCCTCTGACTGGAGACTGACAAGCGGGCGGACCCTAAGACTCAGCACCCCACCCAGGGGAGGCAGAGCTGTCCCAGCTCCCACCCGCCCACCAGGCTCCTCTCCCAGGCCACTGGATCTGGAGAATGGAGGGCGCTGGGAGCCTGCCTTACATCAGTGGGTAGGGGGTGCGGGAAAATAGGAGCCAGCATCTGTCCCCCATCAATTCTTGAGCAGGGCATCCTCCAGCTGGGAATCCTGAGCAAGACAGCACCGAGGGGCCCCCCACAGTCACAGACTCTGACAAAGCAGTGGAAACACAGCAGGGATCTGAAGGGCCGACCAGCAGCCAAGCTCCCCTTCTGAGAATCAAAACGGCGAGGCTCCGCCCTTGGAGCCCACTTCCTCAGCTGGGCCCCACCCCTGGGAACAGAGGGGTCTCCTGCTGGTCCTGCTGAGAGCCCCTGAAACTCTCAATCCCCAGACCCTTGGCTTGGGGCCGCCCCTGGAAGCAGCACAGGAAAACGTCTGCCAACCGTGCTCAGACGGAAGCTCGCAGATCTATCCCATGGTCCACTCTGAGGCCACTGGTTGGGCTAAGAGCTAGTCGTGCAGCAACACATAAGTTTTATTCTAATACTTTCCAAACTTTGTACTCAAATACGCTACCTACTTACCCCCTGACCTCTCTCATTCTATTTTTCTATCTCTGGACCTCTGTTCATCTTTCAATCCTTATACTACATGGACCTACACTTGATGGCTGTTGAGCAACACTGTATATCTAGGTGTTTAATTATTCTCTAGGCTCAGAGGGACTTAAGGACAATAGAGATTGGATTGAGAGGCTTATTGTTTTGGGTATAAATCGCTTATCAGTGGATGTATTAGACTGGTCGGTAACTGCACAAAAAGAAAGAGCGATAACACCAATCAAAACTTGTGAACATCTAGAGTCTGCCAGCTACAGAGGTCTAGGTTGCTTATATCTGAAAAACCATAATCGTGTTTAGTATTAATCTTGCTCCCATTTTCAAATGGGCAGAACAAGAAACTCAAGAAGAATGTCAAATCAAGAAACAACATCCCCCATCCAATGTAAACAGACAATGGAACAGTCACTGGCAATCCTAGAGGAGAGTCTTCCAAGTGCCATACAAATGCAATTGATAAACATCATTAATGAAAAATGTGAAAATATAAAGAAAGAGATAAGGGAGGAAGCCATAGCTGAACAAGAGGAATCCATAAACAAGGTGATAAGTGAAAAAGAAGAAGCCATAAAGGAGGCCATAATAAAGGTTTTTCAAAGAAAGATGGGTGAATTCATAGAATCCACAAATAGAAATTGACCGAACTCCAGCAAATGTTCAAAGAAAATAAAGCTACTGAGCTAACCACTCAAATGGAAATCAAGGAGCTAAAGAAATCCATACATGATCTAAAAGAAGAGATGCAAGGCATCAAAAATGAGCAATTAGTAGCAAGGGACATGAAAAATAAAGTAGATAGCTTTGATAGCAGGTTAGACAATGCAGAGGAGAGAATTTCCGGGGCTGAAGATAATTTAGTTATTATAGAGAAAGAACAGAAAATGAGTCAATCCAAATCTAGGAAAAATGAGAGAGCGCTTCAGGAGGTCCAAGATACAATTAGGAAGCCTAATTTAAGGCTAATTGGTATTGAGGAGGGCGTGGAGAAAAAGGTCAATGGTATTGGAAATATACTTCAGGGAATCATCTCAGAGAATTTCCCAAATATCCAGAAGGGCAGGCCCATCCAGATACAAGAAGCTTTTAGAACCCCCAACAGACCTGACCAGAAAAGAACATCCCACCGCCACATCGTAATCCGAACTGGATCAATAGAAACCAAAAAAAGGATCCTAAGGGCAGCCAGGGAAAAGGGTTCAGTAACCTATAAAGGAAAACCAATCAGAATAACCCCAGATTTCTCAGCAGAGACCATGCAAGCAAGAAGTGACTGGAAGCATATATGTCATGCCCTTAAGTCAAATAACTACCAACCAAGAATACTGTACCCAGCTAAGCTCTCATTCATAACTGAGGGAACAATAAAAACATTCCATTCCAGGGAAAAGCTGCAACAATATGTCGCAACAAAACCAACACTACAGAGAATTCTCAAAGATGTTCTATACATAGAAAACCAAAATAAATGCAATATAGGGAAAGAAATGGCACCTAAACAGCATACCATCTAAGGACCACAAGAACTGTCAAGACACAGGCCCTAATAAAAGCTTTTAAAAATGGTAGGAACTAATAAATATCTCTCAATCCTAACTCTCAATGTCAATGGACTTAACTCTCCAATTAAACGGCAAAGGCTGTCTAGTTGGATCAAAAAGCAAGAGCCATCGCTCTGCTGTCTTCAAGAGACACATCTTACCCCAAAAAACAATCATCTTTTGAAAGTGAGAGGTTGGCATAAACTCTATCAAGCTAACGGCCCCCATAAACAGGCTGGAGTTGCCATCCTCATATCAGATAAAATAGACTTCAAACTAAAATTAGTAAGAAAAGACAAAGAAGGTTACTACATACCACTAAAGGGATCTTTCCTCCAGGAAGACATAACGATCCTAAATATTTACACACCCAATCCCGGAGCTCCGAACTCCATCAAGCAAACTTTACTTACACTGAAACCATGCATAGATCGAAATACAGTGATTGTCGGAGACTTTAACACACCACTCTCACCTATGGACAGATCAACAAGGCAAAAACTCAACAGGGAAATCTTAGAACTGAACAACTATATAGACCAACTAGATCCAACAGACATCTGCAGAATATTCCACCCAGCAACAACACAATATACGTCTTTCTCAGCAGCACATGGAACATTTTCCAAAATAGATCACATCTTAGGCCATAAAACAAACCTGGACAGATTCAGATTCAGATTCTTATGCAGGTACGGCATCACAAACTTCATGTTCTCACTTCAATTGTTTCTGCTCTTGGATGGTTCTCTGCCACTTCAGCCAAGCTTTTTGATGGTTCAGGATTATGACTTTCTAGTATTAGTGCAGTGAATTAATAAAACCAACATTTCCATATTTGAATCGCCAGGAGCTACTATGTGAGGGGAAACAATTTGTTTTCAATTTGGTATCTACATTGAAGGTATGGCCTTTTTGTTTAAACTAATAGTTTTCTCTTTTCCTATATATCTACTTTCCCTTGATTTAAAACTGCCATTTCCAAAATTTCATGTCTTAGATGTTTTTATCTTTTGTGCCGGTAATGGAATTCGAACTTAGGACCTTAAGCTCTTATTGTTTTGTTCAACGCTCAGGAAAATAACTCAAGCCACACTTCAAGTTCCTGACTTTTGGAGACTCATTAGATAAGAGACATTCAGATTTGTCTACAAAGGCTGTTTTGACCCTCTATCCTTAGGCCACTCTTGAAGCAAGAATTACTGAGGTGGGCCATGACAACTGACATGTTTTTGTCCCTCTATGAAAGTATTCATTCTCCCATTGATGATGACGTTTAATTCTCAGTATACATATCTCACAAAGATTCCGTTGAATATCTTCTCCCCAAAGTATACTTTGGATGTTACTTGAGATGAAATTATCTTACATACTTCCAAACATGGATGTGTACACAGACAAACTCACTGTTAGAAGAATGTACCGTATAACACTACCTTTGCATAAGCATTTGTCCCAAATGACAGGAAGTCCTTTCTAGGACATCTGACCTGCTATGTCCTGGAGCTTTTGTAGCCATCCTATTATCCATGGAGGCATGCCCGGGACTCCTTGTCATTCTCTGTGCATTTCACTGCTCCATGTATATCCAGTAAGTTCTCTCCCACAGCTCCAGGTCACTCTACATTTCTCCCCGCTCAGGATCCATGTGTCGAGGGCATCACCTAGGGAGGGGGTGAAAAAAACCACAGTACTTGATTTATTGTACAACATAATATAAACAGTGACATTTTAATAAAATTAGAACAATAAATAGAGAGCACATTTTACAACAGCCATTACAAAAAGAAAGAGTAAGATTTTCTCAGGGATGGGGGAGGGAATATCAAGATCTAAACCAGCCTCCAAATTGCCTTCAGGAAGATATTCTAAGTCAGAGTCCTCAAGGAGATCTACTGCCTCAGTGAAGATGGGATTTCCTTCCTGAGGTGGGGCAGGGGCAGATTCTAGTTCCTCAGGTGGACACTGGATCTCTTGCAGCTGGACAGACTTGTCCGGATATTCTGTGAGGACAGACTCACTTTCCTCGACTGACACTACCTTTTTGACATCTTTAAGGGGTTCTCTTGAACTTAGGCTGTAGACATACTCCATGAGCCCCTCAGGGGATGCTTTATCCTGCACCCCAGTAGTGCTGACTTCACTCAAACAGGGCTGATCTAAGCTGACTGTAAAAGTCGGGGGAGAGTCTCCATCATCTTTCTCTTCCTGCAGGGGACCGGAACTTAGGCTCAGTTGTTTCCCTCAATCGTCATAATCAGTAGAAACCTTGGGCTCTACTAGCAGAGATCGGCAATAGAGCAAAATCTTGATACATAAGGCCATATAATGTGAAGCTAATTGAAAGGACCTCCAGGATATTGAAACAAAAGCCATGTAATGAATGATTGTTGTCCTTAATGTACTATGTTTTCTCTCATGTCCTTTGCTGTCCCTTAGTTATCTCATATTGGTACAGTATCTCACTTTGTTATCTGATATATTGAATTTATTTGTATTTGGATATTTGAAATTTGATAGGGAAGGGGGGAAAACCAAGACAGGTGGGGGTTGTGAGGGGGGAGAGAAATGGGTACCAAGACATGTGAACGGGTATCAATGTATGTGAATTAATGCACCTTCTATCTGGCAAATATCATGTAACCCTTTTACTAATTACAATAAAAAAAGAGAAAAAAAATAAAATAAATAGAATAAAATATATCAACAACTCAAAAAATTGAATCACTCCAAAACTAACCTCCAAAGAAACAACCATCCCATTAAAAAATGGGCCAAAGACTTAAAAAGAGTCTTCTCTGAAGAAGAAACAAAAACGGCCTATAGACACATGAAGAAATGCTCAACATCTCTGGTCATAAAAGAAATGCAAATCAAAACAACTTTAAGATTCCACCTCACTCCAGTTAGAATGGCCAGGATCAGGAAAACGAATAACAACAGATGCTGGAGGGGATGTGGCCAGGATGGATCACTAGTACACTGTTGGTGGGAGGGCAAACTTGTTCAACCACTATGGAAAGCAGTTTGGCAGTGCCTCAAAAGGCTAAACATAGAACTCCCCTATGACCCAGCAATTCCACTACTTGACATTTACCCAACCATCCAGAAACTAGGACATACTAAATCCACTAGCACAACAATGTTCATTGCAGCACTATTCACCATAGCAAAGATATGGAACCAACCTAGATGTCCCTCAGTTGATGAGTGGATCAACAAGTTGTGGTATTCGTACACAATGGAATTCTATGCTGCTGTCAGAAAGAATGACATGGCCCCATTTGTTAGGAAATGGGAAAACTTAGAAAAAATCATATTAAGTGAAGTAAGCCAGACTCAAGGGAACTTAGGCTCAATGGTTTCCCTCATTCGTCATAGTCAGTAGAAACCTTGGGCTCTACTAGCAGAGATCTGCAATAGAGCAAAATCTTGATACATAAGGCCATATAATGTGAGGCTAATTGAAAGGACCTCCAGGATATTGAAACAAAAGCCATATAATGAATGATTGTTGTCCTTAATCTACTATGTTGTCTCTCATCTCCTTTGCTGTCCCTTGGTTATCACATATTGGTATAGTATCTCACTTTGTTATCTGATATATTGAATTTATTTGTATTTGGATATTTGAAATTTGATAGGGAAGGGGGGAAAACCAAGACGGGGGGTTGGGGGGGAGGGAAATGGGTACCAAGACATGTGAAAGGGTATCAATGTATGTGAATTAATGCACCTTCTATATTGCAAATATCATGTAACCCTTTTACTAATTACAATAAAAAAAGAAATACAAAAAAATTCATATTCAGACATCGGACAACATCTCAGTGATTTATAAAATTCCCTTTTCCTGTTTATGTAAAGGAAGGATGGTAGATCATGAAACTAGAGAAGCCAAGATATCATGGCAAATCACATATAAACAAATTGCTTTCAAAAAGCACAGGAGCACAGTTTTCTATGTTAAATATTACGTTCACTCAAAGTTGTACTATTTTAAAAATGCTAGCCATCCTAATGAGAAGGTAGTATAACCCCTCTTCCTTTTTCCCCATGCCAACTTCATAAAGTATGTGAATTAACGCACCTTCTATCTGGCAAATATCATGTAACCCTTTTACTAATTACAATAAAAAATAAAAAAAAATTTTCCCTTACAAGGACGAACACGTGTAAAAATGTCTATATGTGTAATGTGAGTTTTTAATACTTCTTTGCTTTTTCCATCTCTAAGTTTTGGCATTTGCTCCAGATGACAGTACAGACAGGCTCCTAGGATAAACAGATGATTAAGATACAGAAAGCTAATAAAGTCTTTAGAAATAGACGTCAAAATATGTAGAAGAAGCACATGGCAGGCACAGAGGACCCTGAGAGGCAGAAGGATTTGTTCAGGATGAGAGGAACCGTGGCAGAGAAGGCATGGATCTGACCACCCAGGAATGGCTCCTGGAAGCTGAGACATGCCAGTAGCTAGGGCTAGCAGAGGATGTTGGGATTGGACAGACAAGGTGAACTGTGCTGTGGACTGTGTCTCCATGTGCACATTGTGATGTGGGAGGGGAGATGTCAGCCTCCAGTTGGTCTTGTGTGAGGAAGCAGCATAGGTCATTGGGCTGAGAGGTGACCCTGCCTCCCTCACAATGGAAGAGAGCATGGAACCCTGATAGCCAGGCAACCATAACTGACTGTGGGCTCAAGCCAGCTCACTTGGCCTGTGACTCAGGAGCGAGAAACATGTTCTCGTTGTTTTGTTTTCACAGGACAAGAGACTCGAGTCTCAGGCAAGACAGGCGTGACGGCCTCACGGAAAGCTACCGGCACTGGGTCTGCGCCCAGCCACGAGCCCAAGGTCTAAAGCTCTTTTCCAGGATGAAACTAAGGAAAGCACAAGGCAATTCAGGCCAGGTATGTTCATGATAGGAAACCTATTTCACCCCATCCTGGCCCATATTAGAACCTTCTTTGTGTGTGTTCTCAAGTGTCTGTCTCTGCTGAGAGAATACATTCTGTGTAGTTTTCAATGTTCTCTATCACAATTACTCCATATAGAGTGTGCTCTCATTTCCACATTTGAAAGATCCCTTCTCTTTACCACCTTAGGGCCGCAGTGATTCAGCCCAGAGCCGGAATGGGCCGCATAATCTATGGAGTCGGGAGGCAGGCCTGCTGGAGAGGCTGGTAATTAACCTAGTCCCTGCCTACCAGAAGGGAGACCTCTTCTTTGTCGAAATATTTCTGCATAACTACAGACGGTGGGGGACGATGGAACAAGTGATGGATATGATCTTTAAAAAGTGAGTGTTCCCCCTTCAAGCCCAGGGCTGCTCAGCCGCCGCCTAGCACCTCCCTGAGCCTGTTCTTTTCACTGAGGTCTTCTCATGGGAATGAAGGATGAGACCCAGAAGTGTACACACTGGCTAGATTTTTTAGGACAGTGTCACCAAGGCATTCCTTTTCCCTCAGAAGCTACTGGAACTTCAGAAGCCTGCTTTCTGAAAGGGCTAGAATTACAGGCATATGCTAGTGGCACCCAACTTGTGCCCTCACCTAGGTTGAGGCCCGAAGTAATCACATTTCCAATTATAGATAAGGTGTCAAAGTAGCAGTCTTGGAGGCTTGCGGAGTACAAGTAGACAGAGGAAAGGCTGGGGAGGTGGTAAGGAAGCTGAATCACTTCTGAGCCATCAAGGAGGGATTATGCAGGCTTTACTTGTTTCTAACCCTGGAAGCATTTACGTTTTGGTGTGTGTTCTAGACCTACATCTTGACCTCAGGGCCTGAGTGCTGTCCTCTTGGTACTCAGAGCTAGCACTTGCCAAGTGAGCCACAGGTACAATTGCTGCCTGTTGCCAGTTCAGTGAAACTTAATGTGTTTAGATTTTTACTGACTAGACTGTTCTCCTTCTGTGATTCTGAGTTCTCAGCCAGTGTAAGAGCTAAGAAAAAAGGCACGAGCCACTGACACATTAACTTTGGACAAATGCCTGTAAGAGTCTTAGCAGAATACTCACAGAACTGTATAGACATATCTCCCTGGTTTCCCTGTCACTTTTACATTCCCATGTGGGACTTGGCCAGTACCACAGGTATCCTGTTAACTTAGAAAGGGAGAACCATGGAGGTGACTTCTTCCTGTCCTCCCTTAGGTACAGATATCTCCACCGTTACTGGGAGGAAGATGAGAAAACCAAAATGTAAGTGGGCTTTGGCACAAAGACTTGTGCCCCTCCTTGCTAAATGGGCATCATTTAGGCTTCTGCACCAAAGTGCAGATTTCTTGTTTGCACACCACTTGTGACTTCCTTGGGTGGGGGGCAGCTTGGGACTTCAGTGGATTTCAGAGGACACCGCTGTGGGTGTGGGTGTGTTGTCTAGGGATGACAGGAAAGGCTTTGTGCAGAAAGTCAGACACAGCGTGGAATCAACCATCAACCTTCTCATTGCCTGTCACAGTGAGAATGGTGTACACTTGTCTTTCAGAAGCTTCTAGAGGCATGTTGTGAGGAGCATCCTGCTCCCAGGTTTCCTCTCCCTCTTTCCAACATGCAGGTCTGTGTATAGGACCCCCACAGCATGCGAGTCCAGCCACTAAGTGGCTCAGGGGGAAGGCACAGAACGGGCAGGGTGGGGCTCATAGTGTGCTTGTCCCCAATCTGCCCACAGCGCCCTCTGCTCTATTATCACTATGTGGATGGACTGCTGCCCTGGTGATTTTTATAAGTGCCAGAACCAAGACACCCTGCATGAGCTCATGTACTATGTGTGGCTCTACATGCCTTCCTCGGACCTACTGCTCCGTTTAGAAATCATCCTTTCTGATCTGGAGAAATCCGTGAAAAAGGGGAGGAAGGAGTCTTTGTATAGGCGCTTCAGAGCTCGTGAGTAGGGACGGACGGGACCTGGGTCTCTTGGGATGGCCCCGGATTGGCCGGGACAGGATACCATAGTACTACCCAGCTTAGCAGAAATGCCCTTTTATGGATATGCTCTGCCAGCCAACGTCTGTTCTCTTTTTGAAAGTACTAGGCCTGAGCCACAGCTGAGAAAGACCCAACCTTCAGAGTTCAATCCAATCTCCAATTCTTTCTTATTTTTTGTGGGTTATGGAGCTTGAAGTAGACTTGGGCACTCCCTGTGCTCTTCAGCTGAAGGCCACTGTCCTATAAATGGCCCTGACCTTTGTCCCTGAGCTTTTCAGCACAAGGCTACTCTCCTAACCTTGAGCCAATGCTCCTTTGCCATTTTCTAGAGGTTAATTGGAGATAAGAGACTCAGATCCTTTCTCCATTCTCAGGTTGGCGCCGCCATAGAGCAGCCTCTCCTGAACTCCCTATCAGTATCCCAGCAGTGATTTCAACGATGGTGACCCGTGAAGAGCTGGAGCCATCACTGGACTCCGCACAGCATCATATGAAGCCAGAAGAATCTGTTAATGGTGTGGAGAAGCCCGAACAGGCTTTGTGTCCTGTGTACAGCGAATGCATTCTGAACCCCACCAATGTCACCCAGGAACCTGCCGGTCCCAGGCAGGAAGAGAAAGATGATGGAGACTCTCCCCCGACTTTTACTATCAGCTTAGATCAGCCCTGTTTGAGTGAAGTCATCACTCCTGGGGTGCAGGATAAAGCAACCCCTGAGGGGCTCATGGGTTATGTCTCCAGCCTAAGTTCAAGAGAACCCCTTAAAGATGTCAAAAAGGTAGTGTCAGTTGAGGAAAGTGAGTCTGTCCTCACAGAATATCTGGACACATCTGTCCAGCTGCACGAGATCCAGTCTCCACCTGAGGAACTAGAATCTGCCCCTGCCCCACCTCAGGAAGGAAATCCCATCTTCACTGAGGCAGTAGATCTCCTTGAGGACTCTGACTTAGAATATCTTCCCGAAGGCAATTTGGAGGCTGGTTTAGATCTTGATATTCCCTCCCCCATCCCTGAGAAAATCTTACTCTTTCTTTTTGTAATGGCTGTTGTAAAATGTGCTCTCTATTTATTGTTCTAATTTTATTAAAATGTCACTGTTTATATTATGTTGTACAATAAATCAAGTACTGTGGTTTTTGTCACCCCCCTCCCTATATGATGCCCTCGACACCTGGATCCTGAGTGGGGAGAAATGTAGAGTGACCTGGAGCTGTGGGAGGAACTTACTAGATATACATGGAGCAGTTACATGCACAGGGAATGGCAAGGAGTAAATGGAAATCGGTTTTTGGTGGAAGCAAGGAGGTAGTTTGGCTCACACCTCTAACGCTAACAACTTAGTAGACAGAGATGTCTGAGGGTCTAGGTTCTGGGCCATCCTTGGGCTGGAAAGTTCATGAAACTCTTTTCTCCAGATAACCATCAAAAAAGAATTGCTAGCTTTGAGTGAAAAGCTTAGTGAAGCCATCCCAGACTGACACAGACAAGGGGAGAGAGAGAGAGAGAGAGAGAGAGAGAGAGAGAGAGAGAGAGAGAGAGAGAGAGAGAGAGAGAGAGAAGGAGTGAAGATACAGAGACAGACAATGTTTTAGATTGGTCTGTCCAGATTGGCTTAACAATGGGATCCTCAGAGCTCGAACTTTGGCCTAGTGGTAGAGTGTTTGCCTAGCATGCATGAACAGCTGTGTTCAATTCCTCCATACTACATACATAGAAAAAAAAGCCAGATGTTGTTCTGTGGCTCAAGTGGTAGAGGTATAACCTTGAGCAATCCCAAGGACAGTGCTTAGGCCATGAGTTCAATTCAGGACTGGCAAAAAAAGATGGAGATCCTCAGATCTCAGCCTCCTTAGTAGAATCACAGGAGTCACTGATGCCTGGAGAAGCCAGTACTTTGTCAGTTTAGCCAGAGTGGAGCTGTGTTATACAATTCGACCAGTTAAATTCAAGGAAATAGTAGAGTAATTCAATCATCTGAAATGGGAACTTCATTACTGTTTTTCTTCCAAAGGAAAAAAGCATCCTGGGAGAAGAAACATAAGCAGCTAGCTCCCTGTGCAAGAACAAATGTCCCTGCATGCCTGAATGCTTTCTCAAGGTGCTGGAAGACCCTTAGTTTAGAATCCAAAGATGCCAGAGACTAGGCCTGATGTTTCTGAAGCCCAGAGTGGAGCCTGGATTTCAGTCTGAACATTCTGCAAAGCCATGTATATGGCCATCAGCAGACAAGGTGTGTGTGCTGTGTGTGTGCTCATGACTCTTAGGAGGCTGCCTTCAGAATGGACAGGAGAAACTCTGTGATGAATCCGGGCTACGTGGCTGTGCTCCTAGGTACTGCATTGTGATATTGTGTGGTCGCATGGATGCATGTGCGTGCATGCCTGCACATACATTTGTGGCACTCACTGTTCCCATTCAGATCCTAGGAATGTTCTGACAAGTTCAGTGCAGACACTGGGACAGACATGCAGTCTTCCTCTGCAGGAAGGTTCTCCGGGCTGAGAACTCCAGCAGGAGGGGCTTTCCCTTTTTTCCTCTCCTTTTGGTCATCACTCACATCTAGTGGAGTTGGAGACAGTGCTCTGTGGATCCTGACAGCCATGAAAACACTTGACATTTGCAAGTGTTCTTTAAAGACAAACACTGGAAGATCTGTTTGCTCTTTGTAAGAGATACAGAAATGAAATAATGAACTCTCTTTTTTAATTTTTATATATACTTCTTGTAATTAATTGCAGGGTTACATTATATTCACCAGATAGAAGGTGCATTACTTCACATACATTAATACCACTTCTCATGTCTTGGTCCCCATTTACCTCCCCCCGACCCGCACCCCTCATCTTGAATTTCCCCCTTCCCTATCCAATTTCAAATAACCAAATACACATTTATCCAACCTATCAGATAACAAAGTGAAATACTGTAACAATAGGAGATAACCAAGGGACAGCAAAAGAAATGAGGGATAACATAGTATATTAAGGACAGCAATCACTCATTATATGGCTTTTATTTTATATCCTAGAGGTCCTTTCATTTTGGGTCATACTGTATGACCTTAGGTATCTAGTATAGCTATTGCAAATCTCTGCTAGAAGAGCCCAAGGTTTCCTCTAATTATGACAAATGAGGGAAACCATTGAGTCTATGTTCCTTTGAGTCTGGCTTACTTCACTTAATATGTTTTTTCTAAGTCTTTCCCTTTCCTTACAAATGGGGTGATGTCATTCTTTCTGACAGCAGCATAGAATTCCATTGTGTATAAATACCACATCTTGTTCATCCACTCATCAACTGAGGGACATCTTAGTTGGTTCCATATCTTTGCTATGGTAAAGAGTGCTGCAACGAACATCATTGTACTACTGGATTTAGTATGACCTTGTTTCTGGACAATTGGGTAAATGCCAAGTAGTGGAATTGCTAGGTCACAGGGGAGCTCTATGTTTAGTCTTTTGAGGAACTGCCATACTGCTTTCCATAGTGGTTGAATAAGTTTGCAATTCCACCAACAGTTTAGTAGTGATCCCTCCTGGCCACATCCCCTCTAGCATCTGTTGTTATAAGTTTTTTTTTTTAGCCTGGCCATTCTAACAGGAGCAAGGTGGAATCTTAAGAGTTATTTTGCTTTGCATTTCTTTTATGACCAGAGATGCCGAGCATTTCTTCATGTGTCAATAATGACCTCTCTATCTCTCTGTCACTGTCTCAGTCATTCTATCTCTCTCTCTCTCTCTCTCTCTCTCTCTCTCTCTGTCTCTCTCTCTCTTGCTCTCTCGCTCGCTCTCTCCTTCTCTCTTACACACATACATAAAAGGACAGGCAGAGAAGGAAGATGGCGCCAGACAATAGGGACGCTGCCTACCTCTCTCTGACAAAAAGAGAGAACCAGGGAGTCCCACGAGCCAACTACCTTAAGAAATCTACAACAACAAAATCAAAAGGCAACGGAGAAGGACTCAAACTGGAAAAGAAATCCAGATAAAGCTCACATCCAACTTTCTCAAAGAATTCGGAACGCGAGGACCCCTCCCCCACCTCTCGCCGCCGGATCCAAGCCGCGAAAGCCTTGGAAAGCCGCAAAAAGCGGCAGCTGGCGCTGGCTCAAGCTGCGAAAAGCGGCCTGAGCGGGTGCCTGCTCCACACCGGGAAAGCGGCGGCGGGCGCCTGCTCCAAGCCCCGAAAAACGGCCGCAGTGGAGGGCGCCAGGCCGGGAGCCCAACTGCTGCAGACACCAGTACAGAACCGGGCCAGCGAATGGCGGAAGCAGCAGAACCCCGACGCGAAACCAGAACAGCAAGCAGTGGAACCCAGACGCAGAACACAGGCGGCGGCGGAGACCTGAGGGGAGTGAAAGACTCCCCACCACCGTGGAGCACCCGCAGACAGACGCAGAGGCGGGAGTAATACAGCGCGTCCCCAAACCCATCGGGAAAGCGGAGCGGGTGCCAAGCAATAGAACTTAACTCAGACCCCAACACCCCGCCCGTAAAGACTGGCGGGAGCAGGGGGGCAAGGAATTTAGAATCCTGTCCCTCCCCTCAACAGCCCCCTCCCTCAGGCCATTGACTGGAGATTGACAGGCGGGCTACCTAAGACCCAGGACTCCACCAAGGGAGGCTGGGCTGACCCAACTCCCACCCGCCCAACGGGCTCAACACCCAGCCCTCTGACTGGAGACTGACAAGCGGGCGGACCCTAAGACTCAGCACCCCACCCAGGGGGGGCAGAGCTGTCCCAGCTCCCACCCGCCCACCAGGCTCCTCTCCCAGGCCACTGGATCTGGAGAATGGAGGGCGCTGGGAGCCTGCCTTACAACAGTGGGTAGGGGGTGCGGGAAAATAGGAGCCAGCATCTGTCCCCCCTCAATTCTTGAGCGGGGCATCCTCCAGCTGGGAATCCTGAGCAAGACAGCACCGAGGGGCCCCCCACAGTCACAGACTCTGACAAAGCAGTGGAAACACAGCAGGGATCTGAAGGGCCGACCAGCAGCCAAGCTCCCCTTCTGAGAATCAAAACAGCGAGGCTCCGCCCTTGGAGCCCACTTCCTCAGCTGGGCCCCACCTCTGGGAACAGAGGGGTCTCCTGCTGGTCCTGCTGAGAGCCCCTGAAACTCTCAATCCCCAGACCCTTGGCTTGGGGCCGCCCCTGGAAGCAGCACAGGAAAACGTCTGCCAACCGTGCTCAGACGGAAGCTCGCAGATCCATCCCATGGTCCACTCTGAGGCCACTGGTTGGGCTAAGAGCTAGTCGTGCAGCAACACATAAGTTTTATTCTAATACTTTCCAAACTTTGTACTCAAATACGCTACCTACTTACCCCCTGACCTCTCTCATTCTATTTTTCTATCTCTGGACCTCTGTTCATCTTTCAACCCTTATACTACATGGACCTACACTTGATGGCTGTTGAGCAACACTGTATATCTAGGTGTTTAATTATTCTCTAGGCTCAGAGGGACTTAAGGACAATAGAGATTGGATTGAGAGGCTTATTGTTTTGGGTATAAATCGCTTATCAGTGGATGTATTAGACTGGTCGGTAACTGCACAAAAAGAAAGAGTGATAACACCAATCAAAACTTGTGAACATCTAGAGTCTGCCAGCTACAGAGGTCTAGGTTGCTTATATCTGAAAAACCATAATCGTGTTTAGTATTAATCTTGCTCCCATTTTCAAATGGGCAGAACAAGAAACTCAAGAAGAATGTCAAATCAAGAAACAACATCCCCCATCCAATGTAAACAGACAATGGAACAGTCACTGGCAATCCTAGAGGAGAGTCTTCCAAGTGCCGTACAAATGCAATTGATAAACATCATTAATGAAAAATGTGAAAATATAAAGAAAGAGATAAGGGAGGAATCCATAGCTGAACAAGAGGAATCCATAAACAAGGTGATAAGTGAAAAAGAAGAAGCCATAAAGGAGGCCATAATAAAGGTTTTTCAAAGAAAGATGGGTGAATTCATAGAATCCACAAATAGAAATTGACCGAACTCCAGCAAATGTTCAAAGAAAATAAAGCTACTGAGCTAACCACTCAAATGGAAATCAAGGAGCTAAAGAAATCCATACATGATCTAAAAGAAGAGATGCAAGGCATCAAAAATGAGCAATTAGTAGCAAGGGAGATGAAAAATAAAGTAGATAGCTTTGATAGCAGGTTAGACAATGCAGAGGAGAGAATTTCCGGGGCTGAAGATAATTTAGTTATTATAGAGAAAGAACAGAAAATGAGTCAATCCAAATCTAGGAAAAATGAGAGAGCGCTTCAGGAGGTCCAAGATACAATTAGGAAGCCTAATTTAAGGCTAATTGGTATTGAGGAGGGCGTGGAGAAAAAGGTCAACGGTATTGGAAATATACTTCAGGGAATCATCTCAGAGAATTTCCCAAATATCCAGAAGGGCAGGCCCATCCAGATACAAGAAGCTTTTAGAACCCCCAACAGACCTGACCAGAAAAGAACATCCCACCGCAACATCGTAATCCGAACTGGATCAATAGAAACCAAAAAAAGGATCCTAAGGGCAGCCAGGGAAAAGGGTTCAGTAACCTATAAAGGAAAACCAATCAGAATAACCCCAGATTTCTCAGCAGAGACCATGCAAGCAAGAAGTGACTGGAAGCATATATGTCATGCCCTTAAGTCAAATAACTACCAACCAAGAATACTGTACCCAGCTAAGCTCTCATTCATAACTGAGGGAACAATAAAAACATTCCATTCCAGGGAAAAGCTGCAACAGTATGTCGCAACAAAACCAACACTACAGAGAATTCTCAAAGATGTTCTATACATAGAAAACCAAAATAAATGCAATATAGGGAAAGAAATGGCACCTAAACAGCATACCATCTAAGGACCACAAGAACTGTCAAGACACAGGCCCTAATAAAAGCTTTTAAAAATGGTAGGAACTAATAAATATCTCTCAATCCTAACTCTCAATGTCAATGGACTTAACTCTCCAATTAAACGGCAAAGGCTGTCTAGTTGGATCAAAAAGCAAGAGCCATCGCTCTGCTGTCTTCAAGAGACACATCTTACCCCAAAAAACAATCATCTTTTGAAAGTGAGAGGTTGGCATAAACTCTATCAAGCTAACGGCCCCCATAAACAGGCTGGAGTTGCCATCCTCATATCAGATAAAATAGACTTCAAACTAAAATTAGTAAGAAAAGACAAAGAAGGTTACTACATACCACTAAAGGGATCCTTCCTCCAGGAAGACATAACGATCCTAAATATTTACACACCCAATCCCGGAGCTCCGAACTCCATCAAGCAAACTTTACTTACACTGAAACCATGCATAGATCGAAATACAGTGATTGTCGGAGACTTTAACACACCACTCTCACCTATGGACAGATCAACAAGGCAAAAACTCAACAGGGAAATCTTAGAACTGAACAACTATATAGACCAACTAGATCCAACAGACATCTGCAGAATATTCCACCCAGCAACAACACAATATACGTCTTTCTCAGCAGCACATGGAACATTTTCCAAAATAGATCACATCTTAGGCCACAAAACAAATCTGGACAGATTCAGAAACACTGAAATTATTCCATGCACACTCTCAGACCACAAAGGCATCAAATTGGAACTGAACACAAATCTCCACCAACGAAAACCCTGTAACTCATGGAGACTGAACAACACATTGTTGAATCACCAATGGGTCATCGAAGAGATCAGAACAGAAATCCAACAGTTTATGAAATTTAACAGTAAGGAGCACACAAAATACCAGCTACTTTGGGACACAGCAAAGGCAGTACTCAGAGGAAAATTTATAGCGCTGGGTGCGTACAACAGCAAGTTGAAAAATTGCAAACCAACAAGTTAATGTCTCACCTTAAGCTCCTGGAAAAAGAGCAACAAACCAACCCTAATCCCAGCAGAAGAAAGCAAATTATTAAAATCAAAGCAGAATTAAATGATTTGGAATCCAAAAAAACTATAGAAAGAATCAACAAAACAAGGAGTTGGTTCTTTGAAAGAATTAACAAAATTGACAAGCCCTTAGCAAATCTTACCAAAAAAAGAAGAGAGCATATCGAAATAAACAAAATCGCAGATGAAAATGGTAATATCACAACAGAAATTACCAAGATCCAGAATATCATGAGGGAATACTTCTCAAACCTTTACGACAACAGATTTGAGAATCTAGATGAAATGGATGAATTCCTAGCCAATATTAACATGCCCACACTGAACCAAGAAGAACTAAGCCAACTCAACAGGCCTATTTCAAGCTCTGAAATAGACATGGCAATTAGAGAACTTCCACCTAAGGAAAGCCCAGGGCCAGATGGATTCACAGCTGAATTCTGTAAGGTCTTCAAAGCAGAGCTGACACCAATACTCCTCAAGCTCTTCAACGAAATTGAAAATGAAGGTTCCTTACCAAACTCATTCTATGAAGCCAGTATAACCCTCATCCCCAAACCAGACAGAGATTCATCAAAGAAACGGAACTATAGACCTATATCTTTGATGAACATCGATGCAAAACTTCTCAACAAAATACTGGCCAACCGTCTACAACAACTCATCAAAAAAATTATGCACTATGATCAAACTGGATTCATCGCGGGGAGGCAAAGCTGGTTCAGCATACGCAAATCAATTAATATAATTCAACACACCAACAGGAGCAAGGACAAAAATCACATGATTGTCTCAATAGACGTGGAAAAGGCACTTGACAAGATCCAACACCCCTTTATGTTAAAAGCTCTGGAGAAACTAGGAATCCATGGAACATTTCTCAATGTAATAAAGGCTGCGTATGAGAAACCCACTGCTAGTATTACACTTAATGGTGAAAATCTAAAGCCATTCCCTCTAAAATCAGGAATGAGACAAGGATGCCCACTCTCTCCACTCCTCTTTAACATAGTACTAGAATTCCTAGCCAGTGCAATAAGGCAAGAAGCAAGCATAAAGGGGATCCAAGTAGGGAAAGAGGAAATAAAACTATCCCTCTTTGCAGATGACGTGATTCTGTATTTAAAGAATCCTATAGACTCTAATCCCAAGCTCCTTGAGCTGATTCAAAACTTTGGAAGAGTAGCAGGCTATAAAATCAACCCTCAAAAATCAACTGCCTTCCTTTACGCCAACACTGAGAGGAACGAGGCAATAATCAGGAAAGAAACTCCTTTCACAATAGCCTCAAAGAAAATAAAGTACCTAGGAATTAGCTTAACTAAGAATGTAAAGGACCTTTTTGACGAAAACTTTAAAACCCTAAAAAAGGAAATTAAAGCAGAACTAAGGAAATGGAAAAACCTCCCATGCTCCTGGATTGGAAGAATCAACATTGTGAAAATGACAATCTTGCCAAGAGCTCTCTACAAATTCAACGCAATACCCATCAATATCCCAATGGCATTGGCATTCTTTAAAGAAATAGAAGAGGCAATCCAAAATTTCATATGGCATAATAAAAGACCCCGTATAGCAAAAACACTTCTTAGCAGAAAGAACAGCGCCGGAGGAATTTCAATTCCAAACTTTACACTCTATTACAGAGCTATAATTATCAAAACAGCTTGGTACTGGCACAGGAACAGGCCTGAAGACCAATGGAATAGAACTGAGGACCCAGATATTAAACCACAGACCTATGGCCACCTAATCTTTGACAAGGGAGCCAAAAAAATAGAATGGAAGAAAGACAGCCTCTTCAACAAGTTGTGCTGGCAGAACTGGTTAAGCACCTGCAGAAAACTAAAGTTGGATCCTTCTTTGTCACCCTGCACTAGAATTAACTCCAAATGGATCAAAGACCTGGAGGTAAAAGCTGACACACTGAAAACTTTACAGGAGGGAATAGGAGATACACTAGGCCTCCTTGGCACAGGTCGCAACTTTCTTAATAAGGACCAAGAATCACAACAAATCAGAGAAAGGCTGGATAAGTGGGACTGCATTAAACTGCAGAGCTTTTGTAAGGCAAAGGACATAGCTAGTAAACTAATCAGGAAGCCTACAGAGTGGGAGAAGTTCTTCACCAACCGAACAACGGACAAAGGCCTCATATCTAAAATATATCAACAACTCAAAAAATTGAATCACTCCAAAACTAACCTCCAAAGTAACAACCATCCCATTAAAAAATGGGCCAAAGACTTAAAGAGAGTCTTTTCTGAAGAAGAAACAAAAATGGCCTATAGACACATGAAGAAATGCTCAACATCTCTGGTCATAAAAGAAATGCAAATCAAAACAACTCTAAGATTCCACCTCACTCCACTTAGAATGGCCAGGATCAGGAAAATGAATAATAACAGATGCTGGAGGGGATGTGGCCAGGAGGGATCACTACTACACTGTTGGTGGGAGGGCAAACTCGTTCAACCACTATGGAAAGCAGTGTGGCAGTGCCTCAAAAGGCTAAACATAGAACTCCCCTATGACCCAGCAATTCCACTACTTGGCATCTACCCAACCACCCAGAAACAAGGACATACTAAATCCACTAGCACAACAATGTTCATTGCACCACTATTCACCATAGCAAAGATATGGAACCAACCTAGATGTCCCTCAGTTGATGAGTGGATCAACAAGTTGTGGTATTTGTACACAATGGAATTCTATGCTGCTGTCAGGAAGAATGACATCGCCCCATTTGTTAGGAAATGGAAAGACTTAGAAAAAAGCATATTAAGTGAAGTAAGCCAGACTCAAGGGAACTTAGGCTCAATGGTTTCCCTCATTCGTCATAGTCAGTAGAAACCTTGGGCTCTACTAGCAGAGATCTGCAATAGAGCAAAATCTTGATACATAAAGCCATACAATGTGAAGCTAATTAAAAGGACCTCCAGGATAGTGAAACAAAAGCCATATAATGAATGATTGTTGTCCTTAATGTACTATGTTGTCTCTCATCTCCTTTGCTGTCCCTTGTTATCTCATATTGGTATAGGATCTCACTTTGTTATCTAATATATTGAATTTATTTGTATTTGGATATTTGAAATTTGATAGGGAAGGGGGGAAAACCAAGACGGGTGGGAGGTGTGGGGGGGGGGAGGGAAATGGGTACCAAGACATGTGAAAGGGTATCAATGTATGTGAATTAACGCACCTTCTATCTGGCAAATATCATGTAACCCTTTTACTAATTACAATAAAAAATAAAAAAAAATTTTCCCTTACAAGGACGAACACGTGTAAAAATGTCTATATGTGTAATGTGAGTTTTTAATACTTCTTTGCTTTTTCCATCTCTAAGTTTTGGCATTTGCTCCAGATGACAGTACAGAGGGGCTCCTAGGATAAACAGATGATTAAGATATAGAAAGCTAATAAAGACTTTAGAAATAGACGTCAAAATATGTAGAAGAAGCACATGGCAGGCACAGAGGACCCTGAGAGGCAGAAGGATTTGTTCAGGATGAGAGGAACCGTGGCAGAGAAGGCATGGATCTGACCACCCAGGAATGGCTCCTGGAAGCTGAGACATGCCAGTAGCTAGGGCTAGCAGAGGATGTTGGGATTGGACAGACAAGGTGAACTGTGCTGTGGACTGTGTCTCCATGTGCACATTGTGATGTGGGAGGGGAGATGTCAGCCTCCAGTTGGTCTTGTGTGAGGAAGCAGCATAGGTCATTGGGCTGAGAGGTGACCCTGCCTCCCTCACAATGGAAGAGAGCATGGAACCCTGATAGCCAGGCAACCATAACTGACTGTGGGCTCAAGCCAGCTCACTTGGCCTGTGACTCAGGAGCGAGAAACATGTTCTCGTTGTTTTGTTTTCACAGGACAAGAGACTCGAGTCTCAGGCAAGACAGGCGTGACGGCCTCACGGAAAGCTACCGGCACTGGGTCTGCGCCCAGCCACGAGCCCAAGGTCTAAAGCTCTTTTCCAGGATGAAACTAAGGAAAGCACAAGGCAATTCAGGCCAGGTATGTTCATGATAGGAAACCTATTTCACCCCATCCTGGCCCATATTAGAACCTTCTTTGTGTGTGTTCTCAAGTGTCTGTCTCTGCTGAGAGAATACATTCTGTGTAGTTTTCAATGTTCTCTATCACAATTACTCCATATAGAGTGTGCTCTCATTTCCACATTTGAAAGATCCCTTCTCTTTACCACCTTAGGGCCGCAGTGATTCAGCCCAGAGCCGGAATGGGCCGCATAATCTATGGAGTCGGGAGGCAGGCCTGCTGGAGAGGCTGGTAATTAACCTAGTCCCTGCCTACCAGAAGGGAGACCTCTTCTTTGTCGAAATATTTCTGCATAACTACAGACGGTGGGGGACGATGGAACAAGTGATGGATATGATCTTTAAAAAGTGAGTGTTCCCCCTTCAAGCCCAGGGCTGCTCAGCCGCCGCCTAGCACCTCCCTGAGCCTGTTCTTTTCACTGAGGTCTTCTCATGGGAATGAAGGATGAGACCCAGAAGTGTACACCCTGGCTAGATTTTTTAGGACAGTGTCACCAAGGCATTCCTTTTCCCTCAGAAGCTACTGGAACTTCAGAAGCCTGCTTTCTGAAAGGCCTAGAATTACAGGCATATGCTAGTGGCACCCAACTTGTGCCCTCACCTAGGTTGAGGCCCGAAGTAATCACATTTCCAATTATAGATAAGGTGTCAAAGTAGCAGTCTTGGAGGCTTGCGGAGTACAAGTAGACAGAGGAAAGGCTGGGGAGGTGGTAAGGAAGCTGAATCACTTCTGAGCCATCAAGGAGGGATTATGCAGGCTTTACTTGTTTATAACCCTGGAAGCATTTACGTTTTGGTGTGTGTTCTAGACCTACATCTTGACCTCAGGGCCTGAGTGCTGTCCTCTTGGTACTCAGAGCTAGCACTTGCCAAGTGAGCCACAGGTACAATTGCTGCCTGTTGCCAGTTCAGTGAAACTTAATGTGTTTAGATTTTTACTGACTAGACTGTTCTCCATCTGTGATTCTGAGTCCTCAGCCAGTGTAAGAGCTAAGAAAAAAGGCACGAGCCACTGACACATTAACTTTGGACAAATGCCTATAAGAGTCTTAGCAGAATACTCACAGAACTGTATAGACATATCTCCCTGGTTTCCCTGTCACTTTTACATTCCCATGTGGGACTTGGCCAGTACCACAGGTATCCTGTTAACTTAGAAAGGGAGAACCATGGAGGTGACTTCTTCCTGTCCTCCCTTAGGTACAGATATCTCCACCGTTACTGGGAGGAAGATGAGAAAACCAAAATGTAAGTGGGCTTTGGCACAAAGACTTGTGCCCCTCCTTGCTAAATGGGCATCATTGAGGCTTCTGCACCAAAGTGCAGATTTCTTGTTTGCACACCACTTGTGACTTCCTTGGGTGGGGGGGCAGCTTGGGACTTCAGTGGATTTCAGAGGACACCGCTGTGGGTGTGGGTGTGTTGTCTAGGGATGACAGGAAAGGCTTTGTGCAGAAAGTCAGACACAGCGTGGAATCAACCATCAACCTTCTCATTGCCTGTCACAGTGAGAATGGTGTACACTTGTCTTTCAGAAGCTTCTAGAGGCATGTTGTGAGGAGCATCCTGCTCCCAGGTTTCCTCTCCCTCTTTCCAACATGGAGGTCTGTGTATAGGACCCCCACAGCATGCGAGTCCAGCCACTAAGTGGCTCAGGAGGAAGGCACAGAACGGGCAGGGTGGGGCTCATAGTGTGCTTGTCCCCAATCTGCCCACAGCGCCCTCTGCTCTATTATCACTATGTGGATGGACTGCTGCCCTGGTGATTTTTATAAGTGCCAGAACCAAGACACCCTGCATGAGCTCATGTACTATGTGTGGCTCTACATGCCTTCCTCGGACCTACTGCTCCGTTTAGAAATCATCCTTTCTGATCTGGAGAAATCCGTGAAGAAGGGGAGGAAGGAGTCCTTGTATAGGCGCTTCAGAGCTCGTGAGTAGGGACGGACGGGACCTGGGTCTCTTGGGATGGCCCCGGATTGGCCGGGACAGGATACCATAGTACTACCCAGCTTAGCAGAAATGCCCTTTTATGGATATGCTCTGCCAGCCAACGTCTGTTCTCTTTTTGAAAGTACTAGGCCTGAGCCACAGCTGAGAAAGACCCAACCTTCAGAGTTCAATCCAATCTCCAATTCTTTCTTATTTTTTCTGGGTTATGGAGCTTGAAGTAGACTTGGGCACTCCCTGTGCTCTTCAGCTGAAGGCCACTGTCCTATAAATGGCCCTGACCTTTGTCCCTGAGCTTTTCAGCACAAGGCTACTCTCCTAACCTTGAGCCAATGCTCCTTTGCCGTTTTCTAGAGGTTAATTGGAGATAAGAGACTCAGATCCTTTCTCCATTCTCAGGTTGGCGCCGCCATAGAGCAGCCTCTCCTGAACTCCCTATCAGTATCCCAGCAGTGATTTCAACGATGGTGACCCGTGAAGAGCTGGAGCCATCACTGGACTCCGCACAGCATCATATGAAGCCAGAAGAATCTGTTAATGGTGTGGAGAAGCCCGAACAGGCTTTGTGTCCTGTGTACAGCGAATGCATTCTGAACCCCACCAATGTCACCCAGGAACCTGCCGGTCCCCTGCAGGAAGAGAAAGATGATGGAGACTCTCCCCCGACTTTTACTATCAGCTTAGATCAGCCCTGTTTGAGTGAAGTCATCACTCCTGGGGTGCAGGATAAAGCATCCCCTGAGGGGCTCATGGGTTATGTCTCCAGCCTAAGTTCAAGAGAACCCCTTAAAGATGTCAAAAAGGTAGTGTCAGTCGAGGAAAGTGAGTCTGTCCTCACAGAATATCTGTACACATCTGTCCAGCTGCACGAGATCCAGTCTCCACCTGAGGAACTAGAATCTGCCCCTGCCCCACCTCAGGAAGGAAATCCCATCTTCACTGAGGCAGTAGATCTCCTTGAGGACTCTGACTTAGAATATCTTCCCGAAGGCAATTTGGAGGCTGGTTTAGATCTTGATATTCCCTCCCCCATCCCTGAGAAAATCTTACTCTTTCTTTTTGTAATGGCTGTTGTAAAATGTGCTCTCTATTTATTGCTCTAATTTTATTAAAATGTCACTGTTTATATTATGTTGTACAATAAATCAAGTACTGTGGTTTTTGTCACCCCCCTCCCTGTATGATGCCCTCGACACCTGGATCCTGAGTGGGGAGAAATGTAGAGTGACCTGGAGCTGTGGGAGGAACTTACTGGATATACATGGAGCAGTTACATGCACAGGGAATGGCAAGGAGTAAATGGAAATCGGTTTTTGGTGGAAGCAAGGAGGTAGTTTGGCTCACACCTCTAACGCTAACAACTTAGTAGACAGAGATGTCTGAGGGTCTAGGTTCTGGGCCATCCTTGGGCTGGAAAGTTCATGAAACTCTTTTCTCCAGATAACCATCAAAAAAGAATTGCTAGCTTTGAGTGTAAAGCTTAGTGAAGCCATCCCAGACTGACACAGAGAAGGGGGGAGAGAGAGAGAGAGAGAGAGAGAGAGAGAGAGAGAGAGAGAGAGAGAGAGAAGAGAGAGAGAGAGAGAGAGAGAGAGAGAGAGAGAGAGAGAGAGAGAGAGAGAGAGAGAGAGAGAAGGAGTGAAGATACAGAGACAGACAATGTTTTAGATTGGTCTGTCCAGATTGGCTTAACAATGGGATCCTCAGAGCTCGAACTTTGGCCTAGTGGTAGAGTGTTTGCCTAGCATGCATGAACACCCGTGTTCAATTCCTCCATACTACATACATAGAAAAAAAAGCCAGATGTTGTTCTGTGGCTCAAGTGGTAGAGGTATAACCTTGAGCAATCCCAAGGACAGTGCTTAGGCCATGAGTTCAATTCAGGACTGGCAAAAAAAAGATGGAGATCCTCAGATCTCAGCCTCCTTAGTAGAATCACAGGAGTCACTGATGCCTGGAGAAGCCAGTACTTTGTCAGTTTAGCCAGAGTGGAGCTGTGTTATACAATTCGACCAGTTAAATTCAAGGAAATAGTAGAGTAATTCAATCATCTGAAATGGGAACTTCATTACTGTTTTTCTTCCAAAGGAAAAAAGCATCCTGGGAGAAGAAACATAAGCAGCTAGCTCCCTGTGCAAGAACAAATGTCCCTGCATGCCTGAATGCTTTCTCAAGGTGCTGGAAGACCCTTAGTTTAGAATCCAAAGATGCCAGAGACTAGGCCTGATGTTTCTGAAGCCCAGAGTGGAGCCTGGATTTCAGTCTGAACATTCTGCAAAGCCATGTATATGGCCATCAGCAGACAAGGTGTGTGTGCTGTGTATGTGCTCATGACTCTTAGGAGGCTGCCTTCAGAATGGACAGGAGAAACTCTGTGATGAATCCAGGCTACGTGGCTGTGCTCCTAGGTACTGCATTGTGATATTGTGTGGTCGCATGGATGCATGCACGTGCATGCCTGTACATACATTTGTGGCACTCACTGTTCCCATTCAGATCCTAGGAATGTTCTGACAGGTTCAGTGCAGACACTGGGACAGACATGCAGTCTTCCTCTGCAGGAAGGTTCTCCGGGCTGAGAACTCCAGCAGGAGGGGCTTTCCCTTTTTTCCTCTCCTTTTGGTCATCACTCACATCTAGTGGAGTTGGAGACAGTGCTCTGTGGATCCTGACAGCCATGAAAACACTTGACATTTGCAAGTGTTCTTTAAAGACAAACACTGGAAGATCTGTTTGCTCTTTGTAAGAGATACAGAAATGAAATAATGAACTCTCTTTTTTAATTTTTATATATACTTCTTGTAATTAATTGCAGGGTTACATTATATTCACCAGATAGAAGGTGCATTACTTCACATACATTAATACCACTTCTCATGTCTTGGTCCCCATTTACCTCCCCCCGACCCGCACCCCTCATCTTGAATTCCCCCCTTCCCTATCCAATTTCAAATAACCAAATACACATTTATCCAACATATCAGATAACAAAGTGAAATACTGTAACAATAGGAGATAACCAAGGGACAGCAAAAGAAATGAGGGATAACATAGTATATTAAGGACAGCAATCACTCATTATATGGCTTTTATTTTATATCCTAGAGGTCCTTTCATTTTGGGTCATACTGTATGACCTTAGGTATCTAGTATAGCTATTGCAAATCTCTGCTAGAAGAGCCCAAGGTTTCCTCTAATTATGACAAATGAGGGAAACCATTGAGTCTATGTTCCTTTGAGTCTGGCTTACTTCACTTAATATGTTTTTTCTAAGTCTTTCCCTTTCCTTACAAATGGGGTGATGTCATTCTTTCTGACAGCAGCATAGAATTCCATTGTGTATAAATACCACATCTTGTTCATCCACTCATCAACTGAGGGACATCTTAGTTGGTTCCATATCTTTGCTATGGTAAAGAGTGCTGCAACGAACATCATTGTACTACTGGATTTAGTATGTCCTTGTTTCTGGACAATTGGGTAACTGCCAAGTAGTGGAATTGCGAGGTTACAGGGGAGCTCTATGTTTAGTCTTTTGAGGAACTGCCATACTGCTTTCCATAGTGGTTGAATAAGTTTGCAATTCCACCAACAGTTTAGTAGTGATCCCTCCTGGCCACATCCCTCTAGCATCTGTGGTTATTAGTTTTTTTTTTAGCCTGGCCATTCTAACAGGAGCAAGGTGGAATCTTAAGAGTTATTTTGCTTTGCATTTCTTTTATGACCAGAGATGCCGAGCATTTCTTCATGTGTCAATAATGACCTCTCTATCTCTCTTTCTGTCACTGTCTCAGTCGTTCTCTCTCTCTCTCTCTCTCTCTCTCTCTCTCTCTCTCTCTGTCTCTCTCTCTCTCGCTCTCTCGCTCGCTCTCTCCTTCTCTCTTACACACATACATAAAAGGACAGGCAGAGAAGGAAGATGGCGCCAGACAATAGGGACGCTGCCTACCTCTCTCTGACAAAAAGAGAGAACCAGGGAGTCCCACGAGCCAACTACCTTAAGAAATCTACAACAACAAAATCAAAAGGCAACGGAGAAGGACTCAAACTGGAAAAGAAATCCAGATAAAGCTCACATCCAACTTTCTCAAAGAATTCGGAATGCGAGGACCCCTCCCCCACCTCTCGCCGCCGGATCCAAGCCGCGAAAGCCTCGGAAAGCCGCGAAAAGCGGCAGCTGGCGCTGGCTCAAGCTGCGAAAAGCGGCCTGAGCGGGTGCCTGCTCCACACCGGGAAAGCGGCGGTGGGCGCCTGCTCCAAGCCCCGAAAAACGGCCGCAGTGGAGGGCGCCAGGCCGGGAGTCCAACTGCTGCAGACACCAGTACAGAACCGGGCCAGCGAATGGCGGAAGCAGCAGAACCCCGACGCGAAACCAGAACAGCAAGCAGTGGAACCCAGACGCAGAACACAGGCGGCGGCGGAGACCTGAGGGGAGTGAAAGACTCCCCACCACCGTGGAGCACCCGCAGACAGACGCAGAGGCGGGAGTAATACAGCGAGTCCCCAAACCCATCGGGAAAGCGGAGCGGGTGCCAAGCAATAGAACTTAACTCAGACCCCAACACCCCGCCCGTAAAGACTGGCGGGAGCAGGGGGGCAAGGAATTTAGAATCCTGTCCCTCCCCTCAACAGCCCCCTCCCTCAGGCCATTGACTGGAGATTGACAGGCGGGCTACCTAAGACCCAGGACTCCACCAAGGGAGGCTGGGCTGACCCAACTCCCACCCGCCCAACGGGCTCAACACCCAGCCCTCTGACTGGAGACTGACAAGCGGGCGGACCCTAAGACTCAGCACCCCACCCAGGGGAGGCAGAGCTGTCCCAGCTCCCACCCGCCCACCAGGCTCCTCTCCCAGGCCACTGGATCTGGAGAATGGAGGGCGCTGGGAGCCTGCCTTACAACAGTGGGTAGGGGGTGCGGGAAAATAGGAGCCAGCATCTGTCCCCCCTCAATTCTTGAGCGGGGCATCCTCCAGCTGGGAATCCTGAGCAAGACAGCACCGAGGGGCCCCCCACAGTCACAGACTCTGACAAAGCAGTGGAAACACAGCAGGGATCTGAAGGGCCGACCAGCAGCCAAGCTCCCCTTCTGAGAATCAAAACGGCGAGGCTCCGCCCTTGGAGCCCACTTCCTCAGCTGGGCCCCACCCCTGGGAACAGAGGGGTCTCCTGCTGGTCCTGCTGAGAGCCCCTGAAACTCTCAATCCCCAGACCCTTGGCTTGGGGCCGCCCCTGGAAGCAGCACAGGAAAACGTCTGCCAACCGTGCTCAGACGGAAGCTCGCAGATCCATCCCATGGTCCACTCTGAGGCCACTGGTTGGGCTAAGAGCTAGTCGTGCAGCAACACATAAGTTTTATTCTAATACTTTCCAAACTTTGTACTCAAATACGCTACCTACTTACCCCCTGACCTCTCTCATTCTATTTTTCTATCTCTGGACCTCTGTTCATCTTTCAACCCTTATACTACATGGACCTACACTTGATGGCTGTTGAGCAACACTGTATATCTAGGTGTTTAATTATTCTCTAGGCTCAGAGGGACTTAAGCACAACAGAGATTGGATTGAGAGGCTTATTGTTTTGGGTATAAATCACTTATCAGTGGATGTATTAGACTGGTCGGTAACTGCACAAAAAGAAGGAGCGATAACACCAATCAAAACTTGTGAACATCTAGAGTCTGCCAGCTACAGAGGTCTAGGTTGCTTATATCTGAAAAACCATATCGTGTTTAGTATTAATCTTGCTCCCATTTTCAAATGGGCAGAACAAGAAACTCAAGAAGAATGTCAAATCAAGAAACAACATCCCCCATCCAATGTAAACAGACAATGGAACAGTCACTGGCAATCCTAGAGGAGAGTCTTCCAAGTGCCGTACAAATGCAATTGATAAACATCATTAATGAAAAATGTGAAAATATAAAGAAAGAGATAAGGGAGGAAGCCATAGCTGAACAAGAGGAATCCATAAACAAGGTGATAAGTGAAAAAGAAGAAGCCATAAAGGAGGCCATAATAAAGGTTTTTCAAAGAAAGATGGGTGAATTCATAGAATCCACAAATAAAAATTGACTGAACTCCAGCAAATGTTCAAAGAAAATAAAGCTACTGAGCTAACCACTCAAATGGAAATCAAGGAGCTAAAGAAATCCATACATGATCTAAAAGAAGAGATGCAAGGCATCAAAAATGAGCAATTAGTAGCAAGGGAGATGAAAAATAAAGTAGATAGCTTTGATAGCAGGTTAGACAATGCAGAGGAGAGAATTTCCGGGGCTGAAGATAATTTAGTTATTATAGAGAAAGAACAGAAAATGAGTCAATCCAAATCTAGGAAAAATGAGAGAGCGCTTCAGGAGGTCCAAGATACAATTAGGAAGCCTAATTTAAGGCTAATTGGTATTGAGGAGGGCGTGGAGAAAAAGGTCAACGGTATTGGAAATATACTTCAGGGAATCATCTCAGAGAATTTCCCAAATATCCAGAAGGGCAGGCCCATCCAGATACAAGAAGCTTTTAGAACCCCAAACAGACCTGACCAGAAAAGAACATCCCACCGCAACATCGTAATCCGAATTGGATCAATAGAAACCAAAAAAAGGATCCTAAGGGCAGCCAGGGAAAAGGGTTCAGTAACCTATAAAGGAAAACCAATCAGAATAACCCCAGATTTCTCAGCAGAGACCATGCAAGCAAGAAGTGACTGGAAGCATATATGTCATGCCCTTAAGTCAAATAACTACCAACCAAGAATACTGTACCCAGCTAAGCTCTCATTCATAACTGAGGGAACAATAAAAACATTCCATTCCAGGGAAAAGCTGCAACAATATGTCGCAACAAAACCAACACTACAGAGAATTCTCAAAGATGTTCTATACATAGAAAACCAAAATAAATGCAATATAGGGAAAGAAATGGCACCTAAACAGCATACCATCTAAGGACCACAAGAACTGTCAAGACACAGGCCCTAATAAAAGCTTTTAAAAATGGTAGGAACTAATAAATATCTCTCAATCCTAACTCTCAATGTCAATGGACTTAACTCTCCAATTAAACGGCAAAGGCTGTCTAGTTGGATCAAAAAGCAAGAGCCATCGCTCTGCTGTCTTCAAGAGACACATCTTACCCCAAAAAACAATCATCTTTTGAAAGTGAGAGGTTGGCATAAACTCTATCAAGCTAACGGCCCCCATAAACAGGCTGGAGTTGCCATCCTCATATCAGATAAAATAGACTTCAAACTAAAATTAGTAAGAAAAGACAAAGAAGGTTACTACATACCACTAAAGGGATCTTTCCTCCAGGAAGACATAACGATCCTAAATATTTACACACCCAATCCCGGAGCTCCGAACTCCATCAAGCAAACTTTACTTACACTGAAACCATGCATAGATCGAAATACAGTGATTGTCGGAGACTTTAACACACCACTCTCACCTATGGACAGATCAACAAGGCAAAAACTCAACAGGGAAATCTTAGAACTGAACAACTATATAGACCAACTAGATCCAACAGACATCTGCAGAATATTCCACCCAGCAACAACACAATATACGTCTTTCTCAGCAGCACATGGAACATTTTCCAAAATAGATCACATCTTAGGCCACAAAACAAACCTGGACAGATTCAGAAACACTGAAATTATTCCATGCACACTCTCAGACCACAAAGGCATCAAATTGGAACTGAACACAAATCTCCACCAACGAAAACCCTGTAACTCATGGAGACTGAACAACACATTGTTGAATCACCAATGGGTCATCGAAGAGATCAGAACAGAAATCCAACAGTTTATGAAATTTAACAGTAAGGAGCACACAAAATACCAGCTCCTTTGGGACACAGCAAAGGCAGTACTCAGAGGAAAATTTATAGCGCTGGGTGCGTACAACAGCAAGTTGGAAAAATTGCAAACCAACAAGTTAATGTCTCACCTTAAGCTCCTGGAAAAAGAGCAACAAACCAACCCTAATCCCAGCAGAAGAAAGCAAATTATTAAAATCAAAGCAGAATTAAATGATTTGGAATCCAAAAAAACTATAGAAAGAATCAACAAAACAAGGAGTTGGTTCTTTGAAAGAATTAACAAAATTGACAAGCCCTTAGCAAATCTTACCAAAAAAGAAGAGAGCATATCGAAATAAACAAAATCGCAGATGAAAATGGTAATATCACAACAGAAATTACCAAGATCCAGAATATCATGAGGGAATACTTCTCAAACCTTTACGACAACAGATTTGAGAATCTAGATGAAATGGATGAATTCCTAGCCAATATTAACATGCCCACACTGAACCAAGAAGAACTAAGCCAACTCAACAGGCCTATTTCAAGCTCTGAAATAGACATGGCAATTAGAGAACTTCCACCTAAGGAAAGCCCAGGGCCAGATGGATTCACAGCTGAATTCTGTAAGGTCTTCAAAGCAGAGCTGACACCAATACTCCTCAAGCTCTTCAACGAAATTGAAAATGAAGGTTCCTTACCAAACTCATTCTATGAAGCCAGTATAACCCTCATCTCCAAACCAGACAGAGATTCATCAAAGAAACGGAACTATACACCTATATCTTTGATGAACATCGATGCAAAACTTCTCAACAAAATACTGGCCAACCGTCTACAACAACTCATCAAAAAAATTATGCACTATGATCAAACTGGATTCATCGCGGGGAGGCAAAGCTGGTTCAGCATACGCAAATCAACACACCAACAGGTGCAAGGACAGAAATCACATGATTGTCTCAATAGACGCGGAAAAGGCATTTGACAAGATCCAACACCCCTTTATGTTAAAAGCTCTGGAGAAACTAGGAATCCATGGAACATTCCTCAATGTAATAAAGGCTGCGTATGAGAAACCCACTGCTAGTATTACACTTAATGGTGAAAATCTAAAGCCATTCCCTCTAAAATCAGGAACGAGACAAGGATGCCCACTCTCTCCACTCCTCTTTAACATAGTACTAGAATTCCTAGCCAGTGCAATAAGGCAAGAAGCAAGCGTAAAGGGGATCCAAGTAGGGAAACAGGAAATAAAACTATCCCTCTTTGCAGATGACATGATTCTGTATTTAAAGAATCCTATAGACTCTACTCCCAAGCTCCTTGAGCTGATTCAAAACTTTGGAAGAGTAGCAGGCTATAAAATCAACCCTCAAAAATCAACTGCCTTCCTTTACGCCAACACTGAGAGGAACGAGGCAATAATCAGGAAAGAAACTCCTTTCACAATAGCCTCAAAGAAAATAAAGTACCTAGGAATTAGCTTAACTAAGAATGTAAAGGACCTTTTTGACGAAAACTTTAAAACCCTAAAAAAGGAAATTAAAGCAGAACTAAGGAAATGGAAAAACCTCCCATGCTCCTGGATTGGAAGAATCAACATTGTGAAAATGACAATCTTGCCAAGAGCTCTCTACAAATTCAACGCAATACCCATCAATATCCCAATGGCATTCTTTAAAGAAATAGAAGAGGCAATCCAAAATTTCATATGGCATAATAAAAGACCCCGTATAGCAAAAACACTTCTTAGCAGAAAGAACAGCGCCGGAGGAATTTCAATTCCAAACTTTACACTCTATTACAGAGCTATAATTATCAAAACAGCTTGGTACTGGCACAGGAACAGGCCTGAAGACCAATGGAATAGAACTGAGGACCCAGATATTAAACCACAGACCTATGGCCACCTAATCTTTGACAAGGGAGCCAAAAAAATAGAATGGAAGAAAGACAGCCTCTTCAACAAGTTGTGCTGGCAGAACTGGTTAAGCACCTGCAGAAAACTAAAGTTGGATCCTTCTTTGTCACCCTGCACTAGAATTAACTCCAAGTGGATCAAAGACCTGGAGGTAAAAGCTGACACACTGAAAACTTTACAGGAGGGAATAGGAGATACACTAGGCCTCCTTGGCACAGGTCGCAACTTTCTTAATAAGGACCAAGAATCACAACAAATCAGAGAAAGGCTGGATAAGTGGGACTGCATTAAACTGCAGAGCTTTTGTAAGGCAAAGGACATAGCTAGTAAACTAATCAGGAAGCCTACAGAGTGGGAGAAAATCTTCACCAACCAAACAACAGACAAAGGCCTCATATCTAAAATATATCAACAACTCAAAAAATTGAATCACTCCAAAACTAACCTCCAAAGTAACAACCATCCCATTAAAAAATGGGCCAAAGACTTAAAGAGAGACATACTGGCCGGGCACCCCTGGCCCAGCCCTGTAACTCTAGCTACTCAGGAGGCCAAGATCTCAGGATGGAGATTCAAAGCCAGTCCAGGCAGGGAAGTCCCTTAAGACTCTTACCGCCAATTAATCAACAAAAGGCGGAAAGTGGAGTTGTGGTTCAAGTGGTAGAGCCTGAGCCTTGAGCAAAAAAAAAAATTGCTCAGGGAGAGGCACCTAGGCCCTGAGTTCAAGCCCTAGTACTGTCATAATAGAAAGGACAATGATAATCCTAATAATAATTAATAATAAGTGAGAGAAAAAAGGTCAACGGCAGTGTCAAGGCTTTGAGTTGGAGGGGGAGGGGGAGGTGGATGGGGAGGGGAATGGGGATGGGGAGGAGGAGGAGGAGGAGGGGGAGGAGGAGGAGACGGTTTATTGCCTTACTTGGAAATCACCATCACGGAGCCGCTCCTCCACCCACCCCCGCCGCCCCTGCAGGCCCGGGAGACACCTGGGCCACTCACCTCCGCTCAGCCCGCGGCCTGCGGCTCCACGCGGTCCCTTGGCGCACAGGGCGGACGGGGGCGCCCAAGGCCTCACAGGCCACACGCGGCCCACAGCGAGTCCGGAGCCGACGCCCGCAACTTCCTTCGCCACACAGGGAACGGCAGGCTCTCCCCAGAGGCCTCCCTTCCCCAAGGCTGCCCTTCCTCGCCGCTGCCCCGTCCCAGGGCCTCAGAGCGGCCTTGGCTCCACTCCAGCCTCGTCGCCGCTCGGGCGGTGCCGTGTGCAGAGTCCAGGTCTGCGCATGCGCACCCGCCGGCCTCTCACTGCGCATGTCTCTTGGGTCCTCTCAGGGTCCAAGGCCTGAATAACTGGGGTTAGCCTGAGCCTCAGGAGGTCAGTTCATACACAGTATGGTGGATTACATTGTGTTCACTTCACAGATACAAACATATTTGCATATTCATCTACTCATAATGATATATCTAGACACACACAAATATATTATTCATCTAATTATAATCAATGAGAGGTCACCACTTTCCCCAATAATGTTTTACTAGGCAGGTATTCTACTACTTGAACCCTGCCCTGGGCCCTTTGTTCTCAACTGAGTTTCACACCAGATGTTCAATGTTTGCCTTTTGGCTGGCATAGTTTGAAGTTGCCCATCTTCCCGGGAGCTGTGACTGATTATAAGCGTGCAGCCCTACCACCACATTTGCAAAACAACCACCATGTATCAGTTGCTGGAACACAAGTAGCAGTGTAGGAGTCATGTAAAATTTCTGGGAGGTACAGATGATGGAGAGCTAACATTTTATGGAATGTTGAATCCCTAGACTCAGAGCCCATAGCACAATGGTGCAGTACTTCAGTAGCTGATACAGTTCTGGTTCCAGTCCCCAAACAATAAACACCACTCCAGGATCTTAAACTCTCTCAAGTTGACATAATAATTTGCCTGTCACTTTTAGATCAAAATTTTCCTATGAGCCAGTTAGGTGACTTCTAAGAAAATCAGATTTGCAAAAGATCCCTGGCTAGGCACTATTCAGGCCTGTAATCTTAGTCAGGAAGCTAGATCTGAGCATCATGGTTGAAATCCAGCTGGGGCAGGAGAGCCTGTGAGACCCTTATCTCCAATTAACCACCAGAAAGGGAGCTGTGGCACAAGGTGGAAGAGCACTAGCCTTGAGCAAAATCAGGTAACAGTGCCCACAACCTGAGTTCAAGCTCACAACCGAGAGAGAGAGAGAGAGAGAGAGAGAGAGAGAGAGAGGGAGAGAGAGAGAGAGACCCAAATTTGAAAGTTTATCTGGATATCAAGGATGTTTCCTAATCTCCCACAATTCACCACATGGTACCATAGAATCCTCATCCACATTCAGCTAGCTAGGAATCTATTTTCTGTTTACTAATTGATTCCAAAGGATCCCACAGAACCTGAACAGCTACACACTCACTTGCCAATGCTTTATTCTATAGGAAGGCCAATAATATCTCCTCCGCATCATTTACATGGTCAGCTCTGTCATCATTTCAGAGGTACCACTGTATATGTTTTAATAATGCAACACCCACTAATAAGCCAGTTGCATATAGATGTTTTAAAATCCCTTGATTCATTAAGAAAAATTCTCTACCGCTATAGCAATCTCCACGGTACTCATTTCCACATTTTTGTGGGGAAAAAAGAATCTAACTCAGAATATACAATGACTAACAGGAATCTCATTTAAGTAAAAAGGAATGAACCTGACTTTTAAACATATTGAAAAATTCACTAAGCCCTTGGAAAGTGGGTATAAATTGCATGTATTCTTCTGTATGTTGGCACTAGGGCTTCAATTCAGCATCTTAGTGCTATCCCTGAGTTTTCGTGCTCAAGGCTAGCACTCTAGCAGTTGAGCAAAAATCACTTGTACTTAAGATATATGTGATCAGTATTTCGGAGTGTTTCACAAAAGAGAGTTTCACAAAGTTAAAGTTCAACAATGGTTCATTTTGGTATCCAGATTAAAGTAGATATAGAAAAAATTCCTGATCCCCATGGAGAAAAGACTTGGCCTGGCAGCTATTATCTGCAGGGCTCTTTGTTATTTTCTTATGCAGGTACGGCATCACAAACTTCATGTTCTCACTTCAATTGTTTCTGCTCTTGGATGGTTCTCTGCCACTTCAGCCAAGCTTTTTGATGGTTCAGGATTATGACTTTCTAGTATTAGTGCAGTGAATTAATAAAACCAACATTTCCATATTTGAATCGCCAGGAGCTACTATGTGAGGGGAAACAATTTGTTTTCAATTTGGTATCTACATTGAAGGTATGGCCTTTTTGTTTAAACTAATAGTTTTCTCTTTTCCTATATATCTACTTTCCCTTGATTTAAAACTGCCATTTCCAAAATTTCATGTCTTAGATGTTTTTATCTTTTGTGCCGGTAATGGAATTCGAACTTAGGACCTTAAGCTCTTATTGTTTTGTTCAACGCTCAGGAAAATAACTCAAGCCACACTTCAAGTTCCTGACTTTTGGAGACTCATTAGATAAGAGACTTTCAGATTTGTCTACAAAGGCTGTTTTGACCCTCTATCCTTAGGCCACTCTTGAAGCAAGAATTACTGAGGTGGGCCATGACAACTGACATGTTTTTGTCCCTCTATGAAAGTATTCATTCTCCCATTGATGATGACGTTTAATTCTCAGTATACATATCTCACAAAGATTCCGTTGAATATCTTCTCCCCAGAGTATACTTTGGATGTTACTTGAGATGAAATTATCTTACATACTTCCAAACATGGATGTGTACACAGACAAACTCACTGTTAGAAGAATGTACCGTATAACACTACCTTTGCATAAGCATTTGTCCCAAATGACAGGAAGTCCTTTCTAGGACATCTGACCTGCTATGTCCTGGAGCTTTTGTAGCCATCCTATTATCCATGGAGGCATGCCCGGGACTCCTTGTCATTCTCTGTGCATTTCACTGCTCCATGTATATCCAGTAAGTTCTCTCCCACAGCTCCAGGTCACTCTACATTTCTCCCCACTCAGGATCCAGGTGTCGAGGGCATCACCTAGGGAGGGGGTGAAAAAAACCACAGTACTTGATTTATTGTACAACATAATATAAACAGTGACATTTTAATAAAATTAGAACAATAAATAGAGAGCGCATTTTACAACAGCCATTACAAAAAGAAAGAGTAAGATTTTCTCAGGGATGGGGGAGGGAATATCAAGATCTAAACCAGCCTCCAAATTGCCTTCAGGAAGATATTCTAAGTCAGAGTTCTCAAGGAGATCTACTGCCTCAGTGAAGATGGGATTTCCTTCCTGAGGTGGGGCAGGGGCAGATTCTAGTTCCTCAGGTGGACACTGGATCTCTTGCAGCTGGACAGACTTGTCCGGATATTCTGTGAGGACAGACTCACTTTCCTCGACTGACACTACCTTTTTGACATCTTTAAGGGGTTCTCTTGAACTTAGGCTGTAGACATACTCCATGAGCCCCTCAGGGGATGCTTTATCCTGCACCCCAGTAGTGCTGACTTCACTCAAACAGGGCTGATAAGCTGACTGTAAAAGTCGGGGGAGAGTCTCCATCATCTTTCTCTTCCTGCAGGGGACCGGAACTTAGGCTCAGTTGTTTCCCTCAGTCGTCATAATCAGTAGAAACCTTGGGCTCTACTAGCAGAGATCGGCAATAGAGCAAAATCTTGATACATAAGGCCATATAATGTGAAGCTAATTGAAAGGACCTCCAGGATATTGAAACAAAAGCCATATAATGAATGATTGTTGTCCTTAATGTACTATGTTTTCTCTCATGTCCTTTGCTGTCCCTTAGTTATCTCATATTGGTACAGTATCTCACTTTGTTATCTGATATATTGAATTTATTTGTATTTGGATATTTGAAATTTGATAGGGAAGGGGGGAAAACCAAGAAAGGTGGAGGTTGTGAGGGGGGAGAGAAATGGGTACCAAGACATGTGAAAGGGTATCAATGTATGTGAATTAATGCACCTTCTATCTGGCAAATATCATGTAACCCTTTTACTAATTACAATAAAAAAAGAAAAAAAATAAAATAAATAGAATAAAATATATCAACAACTCAAAAAATTGAATCACTCCAAAACTAACCTCCAAAGTAACAACTTACCCATTAAAAATGGGCCAAAGACTTAAAAAGAGTCTTCTCTGAAGAAGAAACAAAAATGGCCTATAGACACATGAAGAAATGCTCAACATCTCTGGTCATAAAAGAAATGCAAATCAAAACAACTTTAAGATTCCACCTCACTCCAGTTAGAATGGCCAGGATCAGGAAAACGAATAACAACAGATGCTGGAGGGGATGTGGCCAGGAGGGATCACTAGTACACTGTTGGTGGGAGGGCAAACTTGTTCAACCACTATGGAAAGCAGTGTGGCAGTGCCTCAAAAGGCTAAACATAGAACTCCCCTATGACCCAGCAATTCCACTACTTGACATTTACCCAACCATCCAGAAACTAGGACATACTAAATCCACTAGCACAACAATGTTCATTGCAGCACTATTCACCATAGCAAAGATATGGAACCAACCTAGATGTCCCTCAGTTGATGAGTGGATCAACAAGTTGTGGTATTCGTACACAATGGAATTCTATGCTGCTGTCAGAAAGAATGACATGGCCCCATTTGTTAGGAAATGGGAAAACTTAGAAAAAATCATATTAAGTGAAGTAAGCCAGACTCAAGGGAACTTAGGCTCAATGGTTTCCCTCATTCGTCATAGTCAGTAGAAACCTTGGGCTCTACTAGCAGAGATCTGCAATAGAGCAAAATCTTGACACATAAGGCCATATAATGTGTAGCTAATTGAAAGGACCTCCAGGATATTGAAACAAAAGCCATATAATGAATGATTGTTGTCCTTAATCTACTATGTTGTCTCTCATCTCCTTTGCTGTCCCTTGGTTATCACATATTGGTATAGTATCTCACTTTGTTATCTGATATATTGAATTTATTTGTATTTGGATATTTGAAATTTGATAGGGAAGGGGGGAAAACCAAGACGGGGGGTTGGGGGGGAGGGAAATGGGTACCAAGACATGTGAAAGGGTATCAATGTATGTGAATTAACGCACCTTCTATCTTGCAAATATCATGTAACCCTTTTACTAATTACAATAAAAAAAAGAAATACAAAAAAATTCATATTCAGACATCGGACAACATGTCAGTGATTTATAAAATTCCCTTTTCCTGTTTATGTAAAGGAAGGATGGTAGATCATGAAACTAGAGAAGCCAAGATATCATGGCAAATCACATATAAACAAATTGCTTTCAAAAAGCACAGGAGCACAGTTTTCTATGTTAAATATTACGTCCACTCAAAGTTGTACTATTTTAAAAATGCTAGCCATCCTAATGAGAAGGTAGTATAACCCCTCTTCCTTTTTCCCCATGCCAACTTCATAAAGTGTTTGTCCAAAGTATGAAAAATTGTCTTTTCCCTTACAAGAACAAACAACCTGTAAAATGTCTATATGTGTAATGTGTGTTTTTAATACTTCTTTGCTTTTCCAACTCTAAGTTTTGGCATTTCTCCAGATGACAGTACAGAGGGGCTCCAAGGACAAACAGATGATTAGGACACAGAAAGCTAATAATGTCCTAGGAAATAGATGTCAAACTATGTAGAAGAAGCACATGGCAGGCACAGAGGACCCTGAGAGGCAGAAGGATTTGTTCAGGATGAGAGGAACCGTGGCAGAGAAGGCATGGATCTGACCACCCAGGAATGGCTCCTGGAAGCTGAGACATGCCAGTAGCTAGGGCTAGCAGAGGATGTTGGAATTGGACAGACAAGGTGAACTGTGCTGTGGACTGTGTCTCCATGTGCACATTGGGATTCTTGCTGTGGAATCCCAAGATTGTATTAGCAAGTACTTTCATGAGTTCAACATAGAGGGAACTGCAGCTACATGCAAGAGTTGCGGTTATAATCATTAACGAGACATATTTTCTATACAGGTGATAATTGACTTCCCTAGGAAGCAGGGGAAAGCAATAAACATTCCAACCTTACACTCTGATCTAAGCTTTTAAGTGCCCAAAATGCTCTAGCTTCAACACGCTTATGGCAATGATTTTTGCTTTGTCTGCCTTAAGTGTTTAACCTTTCCTGGGCCCAGCAATTAGCCTTATGAATGTGGTCAGAGATGGAACTTCCGATCTCTAACCCTTTCCAGGTCTTACAGCTTGGCCCCAGAGGCCCTCACAATGATCATTAGCTAGACTTTTCTTTATTACACATCCACCGAAGGGAGAGGGAGGTTTGACTGACATTTAACTCATCAGATTCATTCCATGGAGACAGAGGGGCTCACAGCAAGATCCTTGCTTCCAAGTGCACAGGCGCCCTTCCAGACTGGCAAAGGTAAGGAACTAAACACATTTTGTTTGTATGTCCCTTAACTTATATTTTCTTTGCTCCAGGCTGGTGTTCTAAACACTTGAGCCACAGTGGTACCTTTTATTTGGATATAAGAATCTCACAGAAGTTCCTGCCTAGGCCACTTCTGAACCACAATCCTCAGATCTCAGCCTCCTGAGTAGCTACGATTGTAGGCATGAGCAACAAGGCCTACCTAAGCATGTTTGAATGACTCTATAAACAACCTGCAGCTCCAAATAAAATTTAACAAGCTGACCCAAACTCCCATGCAGTGGCAGCACTAATAGACCTTTCATGATGGGTAATTTTGAGACTAGCGTGCCCTTGGCCCATCACCTTTACAAGGGTACTTAAAGCTGCCCATGCCATCTCCAGATAATGCTCAACCTTTCCACCAAATCACCAAGCATCAGTGGTTCCTGGCAGGATGCAGACCTATGCAACACTCTTCTAATCCCCTTTGCTGAGAAAATAAATGCCTCTTCTAGTAGGCATTTGATGTCTTGAGTGTGAAAATAAGAACTCCATAAGATAAAAGGAGTCACAAAGGAGGGCATCACCAGATATGTGCTGTGTAGGAGTGAACAAGGTGTCTCTAGGAGACAGCTATGTGAATCTCAATGTCACAGAGATTCATCAGAGAAACAGAACTATAGACCTATATCTTTGATGAACATCGATGCAAAACTTCTCAACAAAATACTGGCCAACCGTCTACAACAACTCATCAAAAAAATTATGCACTATGATCAAACTGGATTCATCGCGGGGAGGCAAAGCTGGTTCAGCATACGCAAATCAATTAATATAATTCAACACACCAACAGGAGCAAGGACAAAAATCACATGATTGTCTCAATAGACGCGGAAAAGGCATTTGACAAGATCCAACACCCCTTTATGTTAAAAGCTCTGGAGAAACTAGGAATCCATGGAACATTCCTCAATGTAATAAAGGCTGCGTATGAGAAACCCACTGCTAGTATTACACTTAATGGTGAAAATCTAAAGCCATTCCCTCTAAAATCAGGAACGAGACAAGGATGCCCACTCTCTCCACTCCTCTTTAACATAGTACTAGAATTCCTAGCCAGTGCAATAAGGCAAGAAGCAAGCGTAAAGGGGATCCAAGTAGGGAAAGAGGAAATAAAACTATCCCTCTTTGCAGATGACGTGATTCTGTATTTAAAGAATCCTATAGACTCTAATCCCAAGCTCCTTGAGCTGATTCAAAACTTTGGAAGAGTAGCAGGCTATAAAATCAACCCTCAAAAATCAACTGCCTTCCTTTACGCCAACACTGAGAGGAACGAGGCAATAATCAGGAAAGAAACTCCTTTCACAATAGCCTCAAAGAAAATAAAGTACCTAGGAATTAGCTTAACTAAGAATGTAAAGGACCTTTTTGACGAAAACTTTAAAACCCTAAAAAAGGAAATTAAAGCAGAACTAAGGAAATGGAAAAACCTCCCATGCTCCTGGATTGGAAGAATCAACATTGTGAAAATGACAATCTTACAAAGAGCTCCCTACAAATTCAACGCAATACCCATCAATATCCCAATGGCATTCTTTAAAGAAATAGAAGAGGCAATCCAAAATTTCATATGGCATAATAAAAGACCCCGTATAGCAAAAACACTTCTTAGCAGAAAGAACAGCGCCGGAGGAATTTCAATTCCAAACTTTACACTCTATTACAGAGCTATAACTATCAAAACAGCTTGGTACTGGCACAGGAACAGGCCTGAAGACCAATGGAATAGAACTGAGGACCCAGATATTAAACCACAGACCTATGGCCACCTAATCTTTGACAAGGGAGCCAAAAAAATAGAATGGAAGAAAGACAGCCTCTTCAACAAGTTGTGCTGGCAGAACTGGTTAAGCACCTGCAGAAAACTAAAGTTGGATCCTTCTTTGTCACCCTGCACTAGAATTAACTCCAAATGGATCAAAGACCTGGAGGTAAAAGCTGACACACTGAAAACTTTACAGGAGGGAATAGGAGATACACTAGGCCTCCTTGGCACAGGTCGCAACTTTCTTAATAAGGACCAAGAATCACAACAAATCAGAGAAAGGCTGGATAAGTGGGACTGCATTAAACTGCAGAGCTTTTGTAAGGCAAAGGACATAGCTAGTAAACTAATCAGGAAGCCTACAGAGTGGGAGAAGTTCTTCACCAACCGAACAACGGACAAAGGCCTCATATCTAAAATATATCAACAACTCAAAAAATTGAATCACTCCAAAACTAACCTCCAAAGTAACAACCATCCCATTAAAAAATGGGCCAAAGACTTAAAGAGAGTCTTCTCTGAAGAAGAAACAAAAATGGCCTATAGACACATGAAGAAATGCTCAACATCTCTGGTCATAAAAGAAATGCAAATCAAAACAACTCTAAGATTCCACCTCACTCCACTTAGAATGGCCAGGATCAGGAAAATGAATAATAACAGATGCTGGAGGGGATGTGGCCAGGAGGGATCACTACTACACTGTTGGTGGGAGGGCAAACTCGTTCAACCACTATGGAAAGCAGTGTGGCAGTGCCTCAAAAGGCTAAACATAGAACTCCCCTATGACCCAGCAATTCCACTACTTGGCATCTACCCAACCACCCAGAAACAAGGACATACTAAATCCACTAGCACAACAATGTTCATTGCACCACTATTCACCATAGCAAAGATATGGAACCAACCTAGATGTCCCTCAGTTGATGAGTGGATCAACAAGTTGTGGTATTTGTACACAATGGAATTCTATGCTGCTGTCAGGAAGAATGACATCGCCCCATTTGTTAGGAAATGGAAAGACTTAGAAAAAATCATATTAAGTGAAGTAAGCCAGACTCAAGGGAACTTAGGCTCAATGGTTTCCCTCATTCGTCATAGTCAGTAGAAACCTTGGGCTCTACTAGCAGAGATCTGCAATAGAGCAAAATCTTGATACATAAAGCCATATAATGTGAAGCTAATTAAAAGGACCTCCAGGATATTGAAACAAAAGCCATATAATGAATGATTGTTGTCCTTAATGTACTATGTTGTCTCTCATCTCCTTTGCTGTCCCTTGTTATCTCATATTGGTATAGGATCTCACTTTGTTATCTAATATATTGAATTTATTTGTATTTGGATATTTGAAATTTGATAGGGAAGGGGGGAAAGCCAAGACGGGTGGGGGGTGTGGGGGGGAGGGAAATGGGTACCAAGACATGTGAAAGGGTATCAATGTATGTGAATTAACGCACCTTCTATCTGGCAAATATCATGTAACCCTTTTACTAATTACAATAAAAAATAAAAAAAAATTTCCCTTACAAGGACGAACACGTGTAAAAATGTCTATATGTGTAATGTGAGTTTTTAATACTTCTTTGCTTTTTCCATCTCTAAGTTTTGGCATTTGCTCCAGATGACAGTACAGAGGGGCTCCTAGGATAAACAGATGATTAAGATACAGAAAGCTAATAAAGTCTTTAGAAATAGACGTCAAAATATGTAGAAGAAGCACATGGCAGGCACAGAGGACCCTGAGAGGCAGAAGGATTTGTTCAGGATGAGAGGAACCGTGGCAGAGAAGGCATGGATCTGACCACCCAGGAATGGCTCCTGGAAGCTGAGACATGCCAGTAGCTAGGGCTAGCAGAGGATGTTGGGATTGGACAGACAAGGTGAACTGTGCTGTGGACTGTGTCTCCATGTGCACATTGTGATGTGGGAGGGGAGATGTCAGCCTCCAGTTGGTCTTGTGTGAGGAAGCAGCATAGGTCATTGGGCTGAGAGGTGACCCTGCCTCCCTCACAATGGAAGAGAGCATGGAACCCTGATAGCCAGGCAACCATAACTGACTGTGGGCTCAAGCCAGCTCACTTGGCCTGTGACTCAGGAGCGAGAAACATGTTCTTGTTTTGTTTTCACAGGACAAGAGACTCAAGTCTCAGGCAAGACAGGCGTGACGGCCTCACGGAAAGCTACCGACACTGGGTCTGCGCCCAGCCACGAGCCCAAGGTCTAAAGCTCTTTTCCAGGATGAAACTAAGGAAAGCACAAGGCAATTCAGGCCAGGTATGTTCATGATAGGAAACCTATTTCACCCCATCCTGGCCCATATTAGAACCTTCTTTGTGTGTGTTCTCAAGTGTCTGTCTCTGCTGAGAGAATACATTCTGTGTAGTTTTCAATGTTCTCTATCACAATTACTCCATATAGAGTGTGCTCTCATTTCCACATTTGAAAGATCCCTTCTCTTTACCACCTTAGGGCCGCAGTGATTCAGCCCAGAGCCGGAATGGGCCGCATAATCTATGGAGTCGGGAGGCAGGCCTGGGGGAGAGACTGGTAATTAACCTAGTCCCTGCCTACCAGAAGGGAGACCTCTTTTGGTCGAAATATTTCTGCATAACTACAGACGGTGGGGGACGATGGAACAAGTGATGGATATGATCTTTAAAAAGTGAGTGTTCCCCCTTCAAGCCCAGGGCTGCTCAGCCGCCGCCTAGCACCTCCCTGAGCCTGTTCTTTTCACTGAGGTCTTCTCATGGGAATGAAGGATGAGACCCAGAAGGGTACACCCTGGCTAGATTTTTAGGACAGTGTCACCAAGGCATTCCTTTTCCCTCAGAAGCTACTGGAACTTCAGAAGCCTGCTTTCTGAAAGGCCTAGAATTACAGGCATATGCTAGTGGCACCCAACTTGTGCCCTCACCTAGGTTGAGGCCCGAAGTAATCACATTTCCAATTATAGATAAGGTGTCAAAGTAGCAGTCTTGGAGGCTTGCGGAGTACAAGTAGACAGAGGAAAGGCTGGGGAGTTGGTAAGGAAGCTGAATCACTTCTGAGCCATCAAGGAGGGATTATGCAGGCTTTACTTGTTTATAACCCTGGAAGCATTTACGTTTTGGTGTGTGTTCTAGACCTACATCTTGACCTCAGGGCCTGAGTGCTGTCCTCTTGGTACTCAGAGCTAGCACTTGCCAAGTGAGCCACAGGTACAATTGCTACCTGTTGCCAGTTCAGTGAAACTTAATGTGTTTAGATTTTTACTGACTAGACTGTTCTCCATCTGTGATTCTGAGTCCTCAGCCAGTGTAAGAGCTAAGAAAAAAGGCACGAGCCTCTGACACCTTAACTTTGGACAAATGCCTATAAGAGTCTTAGCAGAATACTCACAGAACTGTATAGACATATCTCCCTGGTTTCCCTGTCACTTTTACATTCCCATGTGGGACTTGGCCAGTCCCACAGGTATCCTGTTGACTTAGAAAGGGAGAACCATGGAGGTGACTTCTTCCTGTCCTCCCTTAGGTACAGATATCTCCACCGTTACTGGGAGGAAGATGAGAAAACCAAAATGTAAGTGGGCTTTGGCACAAAGACTTGTGCCCCTCCTTGCTAAATGGGCATCATTGAGGCTTCTGCACCAAAGTGCAGATTTCTTGTTTGCACACCACTTGTGACTTCCTTGGGTGGGGGGGCAGCTTGGGACTTCAGTGGATTTCAGAGGACACCGCTGTGGGTGTGGGTGTGTTGTCTGGGGATGACAGGAAAGGCTTTGTGCAGAAAGTCAGATCCAGCGTGGAATCAACCATCAACCTTCTCATTGCCTGTCACAGGGAGAATGGTGTACACTTGTCTTTCAGAAGCTTCTAGAGGCATGTTGTGAGGAGCATCCTGCTCCCAGGTTTCCTCTCCCTCTTTCCAACATGCAGGTCTGTGTATAGGACCCCCACAGCATGCGAGTCCAGCCACTAAGTGGCTCAGGAGGAAGGCACAGAACGGGCAGGGTGGTGCTCATAGTGTGCTTGTCCCCAATCTGCCCACAGCGCCCTCTGCTCTATTATCACTATGTGGATGGACTGCTGCCCTGGTGATTTTTATAAGTGCCAGAACCAAGACACCCTGCATGAGCTCATGTACTATGTGTGGCTCTACATGCCTTCCTCGGACCTACTGCTCCGTTTAGAAATCATCCTTTCTGATCTGGAGAAATCCGTGAAGAAGGGGAGGAAGGAGTCCTTGTATAGGCGCTTCAGAGCTCGTGAGTAGGGACGGACGGGACCTGGGTCTCTTGGGATGGCCCCGGATTGGCCGGGACAGGATACCATAGTACTACCCAGCTTAGCAGAAATGCCCTTTTATGGATATGCTCTGCCAGCCAACGTCTGTTCTCTTTTTGAAAGTACTAGGCCTGAGCCACAGCTGAGAAAGACCCAACCTTCAGAGTTCAATCCAATCTCCAATTCTTTCTTATTTTTTGTGGGTTATGGAGCTTGAAGTAGACTTGGGCACTCCCTGTGCTCTTCAGCTGAAGGCCACTGTCCTATAAATGGCCCTGACCTTTGTCCCTGAGCTTTTCAGCACAAGGCTACTCTCCTAACCTTGAGCCAATGCTCCTTTGCCGTTTTCTAGAGGTTAATTGGAGATAAGAGACTCAGATCCTTTCTCCATTCTCAGGTTGGCGCCGCCATAGAGCAGCCTCTCCTGAACTCCCTATCAGTATCCCAGCAGTGATTTCAACGATGGTGACCCGTGAAGAGCTGGAGCCATCACTGGACTCCGCACAGCATCATATGAAGCCAGAAGAATCTGTTAATGGTGTGGAGAAGCCCGAACAGGCTTTGTGTCCTGTGTACAGCGAATGCATTCTGAACCCCACCAATGTCACCCAGGAACCTGCCGGTCCCCTGCAGGAAGAGAAAGATGATGGAGACTCTCCCCCGACTTTTACTATCAGCTTAGATCAGCCCTGTTTGAGTGAAGTCATCACTCCTGGGGTGCAGGATAAAGCATCCCCTGAGGGGCTCATGGGTTATGTCTCCAGCCTAAGTTCAAGAGAACCCCTTAAAGATGTCAAAAAGGTAGTGTCAGTCGAGGAAAGTGAGTCTGTCCTCACAGAATATCCGGACACATCTGTCCAGCTGCACGAGATCCAGTCTCCACCTGAGGAACTAGAATCTGCCCCTGCCCCACCTCAGGAAGGAAATCCCATCTTCACTGAGGCAGTAGATCTCCTTGAGGACTCTGACTTAGAATATCTTCCCGAAGGCAATTTGGAGGCTGGTTTAGATCTTGATATTCCCTCCCCCATCCCTGAGAAAATCTTACTCTTTCTTTTTGTAATGGCTGTTGTAAAATGTGCTCTCTATTTATTGCTCTAATTTTATTAAAATGTCACTGTTTATATTATGTTGTACAATAAATCAAGTACTGTGGTTTTTGTCACCCCCCTCCCTGTATGATGCCCTCGACACCTGGATCCTGAGTGGGGAGAAATGTAGAGTGACCTGGAGCTGTGGGAGGAACTTACTGGATATACATGGAGCAGTTACATGCACAGGGAATGGCAAGGAGTAAATGGAAATCGGTTTTTGGTGGAAGCAAGGAGGTAGTTTGGCTCACACCTCTAACGCTAACAACTTAGTAGACAGAGATGTCTGAGGGTCTAGGTTCTGGGCCATCCTTGGGCTGGAAAGTTCATGAAACTCTTTTCTCCAGATAACCATCAAAAAAGAATTGCTAGCTTTGAGTGAAAAGCTTAGTGAAGCCATCCCAGACTGACACAGAGAAGGGGAGAGAGAGAGAGGGGGAGAGAGGAGAGAGAGAGAGAGAGAGAGAGAGAGAGAGAGAGAGAGAGAGAGAGAGAGAGAGAGAGAAGGAGTGAAGATACAGAGACAGACAATGTTTTAGATTGGTCTGTCCAGATTGGCTTAACAATGGGATCCTCAGAGCTCGAACTTTGGCCTAGTGGTAGAGTGTTTGCCTAGCATGCATGAACACCCGTGTTCAATTCCTCCATACTACATACATGGAAAAAAAAGCCAGATGTTGTTCTGTGGCTCAAGTGGTAGAGGTATAACCTTGAGCAATCCCAAGGACAGTGCTTAGGCCATGAGTTCAATTCAGGACTGGCAAAAAAAGATGGAGATCCTCAGATCTCAGCCTCCTTAGTAGAATCACAGGAGTCACTGATGCCTGGAGAAGCCAGTACTTTGTCAGTTTAGCCAGAGTGGAGCTGTGTTATACAATTCGACCAGTTAAATTCAAGGAAATAGTAGAGTAATTCAATCATCTGAAATGGGAACTTCATTACTGTTTTTCTTCCAAAGGAAAAAAGCATCCTGGGAGAAGAAACATAAGCAGCTAGCTCCCTGTGCAAGAACAAATGTCCCTGCATGCCTGAATGCTTTCTCAAGGTGCTGGAAGACCCTTAGTTTAGAATCCAAAGATGCCAGAGACTAGGCCTGATGTTTCTGAAGCCCAGAGTGGAGCCTGGATTTCAGTCTGAACATTCTGCAAAGCCATGTATATGGCCATCAGCAGACAAGGTGTGTGTGCTGTGTGTGTGCTCATGACTCTTAGGAGGCTGCCTTCAGAATGGACAGGAGAAACTCTGTGATGAATCCAGGCTACGTGGCTGTGCTCCTAGGTACTGCATTGTGATATTGTGTGGTCGCATGGATGCATGCGCGTACATGCCTGTACATACATTTGTGGCACTCACTGTTCCCATTCAGATCCTAGGAATGTTCTGACAAGTTCAGTGCAGACACTGGGACAGACATGCAGTCTTCCTCTGCAGGAAGGTTCTCCGGGCTGAGAACTCCAGCAGGAGGGGCTTTCCCTTTTTTCCTCTCCTTTTGGTCATCACTCACATCTAGTGGAGTTGGAGACAGTGCTCTGTGGATCCTGACAGCCATGAAAACACTTGACATTTGCAAGTGTTCTTTAAAGACAAACACTGGAAGATCTGTTTGCTCTTTGTAAGAGATACAGAAATGAAATAATGAACTCTCTTTTTTAATTTTTATATATACTTCTTGTAATTAATTGCAGGGTTACATTATATTCACCAGATAGAAGGTGCATTACTTCACATACATTAATACCACTTCTCATGTCTTGGTCCCCATTTACCTCCCCCCGACCCGCACCCCTCATCTTGAATTCCCCCCTTCCCTATCCAATTTCAAATAACCAAATACACATTTATCCAACCTATCAGATAACAAAGTGAAATACTGTAACAATAGGAGATAACCAAGGGACAGCAAAAGAAATGAGGGATAACATAGTATATTAAGGACAGCAATCACTCATTATATGGCTTTTATTTTATATCCTAGAGGTCCTTTCATTTTGGGTCATACTGTATGACCTTAGGTATCTAGTATAGCTATTGCAAATCTCTGCTAGAAGAGCCCAAGGTTTCCTCTAATTATGACAAATGAGGGAAACCATTGAGTCTATGTTCCTTTGAGTCTGGCTTACTTCACTTAATATGTTTTTTCTAAGTCTTTCCCTTTCCTTACAAATGGGGTGATGTCATTCTTTCTGACAGCAGCATAGAATTCCATTGTGTATAAATACCACATCTTGTTCATCCACTCATCAACTGAGGGACATCTTAGTTGGTTCCATATCTTTGCTATGGTAAAGAGTGCTGCAACGAACATCATTGTACTACTGGATTTAGTATGTCCTTGTTTCTGGACAATTGGGTAACTGCCAAGTAGTGGAATTGCGAGGTCACAGGGGAGCTCTATGTTTAGTCTTTTGAGGAACTGCCATACTGCTTTCCATAGTGGTTGAATAAGTTTGCAATTCCACCAACAGTTTAGTAGTGATCCCTCCTGGCCACATCCCCTCGAGCATCTGTTGTTATAAGTTGCTTTTTAGCCTGGCCATTCTAACAGGAGCAAGGTGGAATCTTAAGAGTTATTTTGCTTTGCATTTCTTTTATGACCAGAGATGCCGAGCATTTCTTCATGTGTCAATAATGACCTCTCTATCTCTCTTTCTGTCACTGTCTCAGTCGTTCTCTCTCTCTCTATCTCTCTCTCTCACTGTCTCTCTCTCTCTCTTGCTCTCTCGCTCGCTCTCTCCTTCTCTCTTACACACATACATAAAAGGACAGGCAGAGAAGGAAGATGGCGCCAGACAATAGGGACGCTGCCTACCTCTCTCTGACAAAAAGAGAGAACCAGGGAGTCCCACGAGCCAACTACCTTAAGAAATCTACAACAACAAAATCAAAAGGCAATGGAGAAGGACTCAAACTGGAAAAGAAATCCAGATAAAGCTCACATCCAACTTTCTCAAAGAATTCGGAACGCGAGGACCCCTCCCCCACCTCTCGCCGCCGGATCCAAGCCGCGAAAGCCTCGGAAAGCCGCGAAAAGCGGCAGCTGGCGCTGGCTCAAGCTGCGAAAAGCGGCCTGAGCGGGTGCCTGCTCCACACCGGGAAAGCGGCGGTGGGCGCCTGCTCCAAGCCACGAAAAACGGCCGCAGTGGAGGGCGCCAGGCCGGGAGCCCAACTGCTGCAGACACCAGTACAGAACCGGGCCAGCGAATGGCGGAAGCAGCAGAACCCCGACGCGAAACCAGAACAGCAAGCAGTGGAACCCAGACGCAGAACACAGGCGGCGGCAGAGACCTGAGGGGAGTGAAAGACTCCCCACCACCGTGGAGCACCCGCAGACAGACGCAGAGGCGGGAGTAATACAGCGCGTCCCCAAACCCATCGGGAAAGCGGAGCGGGTGCCAAGCAATAGAACTTAACTCAGACCCCAACACCCCGCCCGTAAAGACTGGCGGGAGCAGGGGGGCAAGGAATTTAGAATCCTGTCCCTCCCCTCAACAGCCCCCTCCCTCAGGCCATTGACTGGAGATTGACAGGCGGGCTACCTAAGACCCAGGACTCCACCAAGGGAGGCTGGGCTGACCCAACTCCCACCCGCCCAACGGGCTCAACACCCAGCCCTCTGACTGGAGACTGACAAGCGGGCGGACCCTAAGACTCAGCACCCCACCCAGGGGAGGCAGAGCTGTCCCAGCTCCCACCCGCCCACCAGGCTCCTCTCCCAGGCCACTGGATCTGGAGAATGGAGGGCGCTGGGAGCCTGCCTTACAACAGTGGGTAGGGGGTGCGGGAAAATAGGAGCCAGCATCTGTCCCCCCTCAATTCTTGAGCGGGGCATCCTCCAGCTGGGAATCCTGAGCAAGACAGCACCGAGGGGCCCCCCACAGTCACAGACTCTGACAAAGCAGTGGAAACACAGCAGGGATCTGAAGGGCCGACCAGCAGCCAAGCTCCCCTTCTGAGAATCAAAACGGCGAGGCTCCGCCCTTGGAGCCCACTTCCTCAGCTGGGCCCCACCCCTGGGAACAGAGGGGTCTCCTGCTGGTCCTGCTGAGAGCCCCTGAAACTCTCAATCCCCAGACCCTTGGCTTGGGGCCGCCCCTGGAAGCAGCACAGGAAAACGTCTGCCAACCGTGCTCAGACGGAAGCTCGCAGATCCATCCCATGGTCCACTCTGAGGCCACTGGTTGGGCTAAGAGCTAGTCGTGCAGCAACACATAAGTTTTATTCTAATACTTTCCAAACTTTGTACTCAAATACGCTACCTACTTACCCCCTGACCTCTCTCATTCTATTTTTCTATCTCTGGACCTCTGTTCATCTTTCAACCCTTATACTACATGGACCTACACTTGATGGCTGTTGAGCAACACTGTATATCTAGGTGTTTAATTATTCTCTAGGCTCAGAGGGACTTAAGGACAATAGAGATTGGATTGAGAGGCTTATTGTTTTGGGTATAAATCGCTTATCAGTGGATGTATTAGACTGGTCGGTAACTGCACAAAAAGAAAGAGTGATAACACCAATCAAAACTTGTGAACATCTAGAGTCTGCCAGCTACAGAGGTCTAGGTTGCTTATATCTGAAAAACCATAATCGTGTTTAGTATTAATCTTGCTCCCATTTTCAAATGGGCAGAACAAGAAACTCAAGAAGAATGTCAAATCAAGAAACAACATCCCCCATCCAATGTAAACAGACAATGGAACAGTCACTGGCAATCCTAGAGGAGAGTCTTCCAAGTGCCGTACAAATGCAATTGATAAACATCATTAATGAAAAATGTGAAAATATAAAGAAAGAGATAAGGGAGGAAGCCATAGCTGAACAAGAGGAATCCATAAACAAGGTGATAAGTGAAAAAGAAGAAGCCATAAAGGAGGCCATAATAAAGGTTTTTCAAAGAAAGATGGGTGAATTCATAGAATCCACAAATAAAAATTGACCGAACTCCAGCAAATGTTCAAAGAAAATGAAGCTACTGAGCTAAACACTCAAATGGAAATCAAGGAGCTAAAGAAATCCATACGTGATCTAACAGAAGAGATGCAAGGCATCAAAAATGAGCAATTAGTCGCAAGGGAGATGAAAAATAAAGTAGATAGCTTTGATAGCAGGTTAGACAATGCAGAGGAGAGAATTTCCGGGGCTGAAGATAATTTAGTTATTATAGAGAAAGAACAGAAAATGAGTCAATCCAAATCTAGGAAAAATGAGAGAGCGCTTCAGGAGGTCCAAGATACAATTAGGAAGCCTAATTTAAGGCTAATTGGTATTGAGGAGGGCGTGGAGAAAAAGATCAACGGTATTGGAAATATACTTCAGGGAATCATCTCAGAGAATTTCCCAAATATCCAGAAGGGCAGGCCCATCCAGATACAAGAAGCTTTTAGAACCCCCAACAGACCTGACCAGAAAAGAACATCCCACCGCCACATCGTAATCCGAACTGGATCAATAGAAACCAAAAAAAGGATCCTAAGGGCAGCCAGGGAAAAGGGTTCAGTAACCTATAAAGGAAAACCAATCAGAATAACCCCAGATTTCTCAGCAGAGACCATGCAAGCAAGAAGTGACTGGAAGCATATATGTCATGCCCTTAAGTCAAATAACTACCAACCAAGAATACTGTACCCAGCTAAGCTCTCATTCATAACTGAGGGAACAATAAAAACATTCCATTCCAGGGAAAAGCTGCAACAATATGTCGCAACAAAACCAACACTACAGAGAATTCTCAAAGATGTTCTATACATAGAAAACCAAAATAAATGCAATATAGGGAAAGAAATGGCACCTAAACAGCATACCATCTAAGGACCACAAGAACTGTCAAGACACAGGCCCTAATAAAAGCTTTTAAAAATGGTAGGAACTAATAAATATCTCTCAATCCTAACTCTCAATGTCAATGGACTTAACTCTCCAATTAAACGGCAAAGGCTGTCTAGTTGGATCAAAAAGCAAGAGCCATCGCTCTGCTGTCTTCAAGAGACACATCTTACCCCAAAAAACAATCATCTTTTGAAAGTGAGAGGTTGGCATAAACTCTATCAAGCTAACGGCCCCCATAAGCAGGCTGGAGTTGCCATCCTCATATCAGATAAAATAGACTTCAAACTAAAATTAGTAAGAAAAGACAAAGAAGGTTACTACATACCACTAAAGGGATCTTTCCTCCAGGAAGACATAACGATCCTAAATATTTACACACCCAATCCCGGAGCTCCGAACTCCATCAAGCAAACTTTACTTACACTGAAACCATGCATAGATCGAAATACAGTGATTGTCGGAGACTTTAACACACCACTCTCACCTATGGACAGATCAACAAGGCAAAAACTCAACAGGGAAATCTTAGAACTGAACAACTATATAGACCAACTAGATCCAACAGACATCTGCAGAATATTCCACCCAGCAACAACACAATATACGTCTTTCTCAGCAGCACATGGAACATTTTCCAAAATAGATCACATCTTAGGCCATAAAACAAACCTGGACAGATTCAGAAACACTGAAATTATTCCATGCACACTCTCAGACCACAAAGGCATCAAATTGGAACTGAACACAAATCTCCACCAACGAAAAACCTGTAACTCATGGAGACTGAACAACACATTGTTGAATCACCAATGGGTCATCGAAGAGATCAGAACAGAAATCCAACAGTTTATGAAATTTAACAGTAAGGAGCACACAAAATACCAGCTCCTTTGGGACACAGCAAAGGCAGTACTCAGAGGAAAATTTATAGCGCTGGGTGCCTACAACAGCAAGTTGGAAAAATTGCAAACCAACAAGTTAATGTCTCACCTTAAGCTCCTGGAAAAAGAGCAACAAACCAACCCTAATCCCAGCAGAAGAAAGCAAATTATTAAAATCAAAGCAGAATTAAATGATTTGGAATCCAAAAAAACTATAGAAAGAATCAACAAAACAAGGAGTTGGTTCTTTGAAAGAATTAACAAAATTGACAAGCCCTTAGCAAATCTTACCAAAAAAAGAAGAGAGCATATCGAAATAAACAAAATCGCAGATGAAAATGGTAATATCACAACAGAAATTACCAAGATCCAGAATATCATGAGGGAATACTTCTCAAACCTTTACGACAACAGATTTGAGAATCTAGATGAAATGGATGAATTCCTAGCCAATATTAACATGCCCACACTGAACCAAGAAGAACTAAGCCAACTCAACAGGCCTATTTCAAGCTCTGAAATAGACATGGCAATTAGAGAACTTCCACCTAAGGAAAGCCCAGGGCCAGATGGATTCACAGCTGAATTCTGTAAGGTCTTCAAAGCAGAGCTGACACCAATACTCCTCAAGCTCTTCAACGAAATTGAAAATGAAGGTTCCTTACCAAACTCATTCTATGAAGCCAGTATAACCCTCATCCCCAAACCAGACAGAGATTCATCAAAGAAACGGAACTATAGACCTATATCTTTGATGAACATCGATGCAAAACTTCTCAACAAAATACTGGCCAACCGTCTACAACAACTCATCAAAAAAATTATGCACTATGATCAAACTGGATTCATCGCGGGGAGGCAAAGCTGGTTCAGCATACGCAAATCAATTAATATAATTCAACACACCAACAGGAGCAAGGACAAAAATCACATGATTGTCTCAATAGACGTGGAAAAGGCACTTGACAAGATCCAACACCCCTTTATGTTAAAAGCTCTGGAGAAACTAGGAATCCATGGAACATTTCTCAATGTAATAAAGGCTGCGTATGAGAAACCCACTGCTAGTATTACACTTAATGGTGAAAATCTAAAGCCATTCCCTCTAAAATCAGGAACGAGACAAGGATGCCCACTCTCTCCACTCCTCTTTAACATAGTACTAGAATTCCTAGCCAGTGCAATAAGGCAAGAAGCAAGCATAAAGGGGATCCAAGTAGGGAAACAGGAAATAAAACTATCCCTCTTTGCAGATGACGGGATTCTGTATTTAAAGAATCCTATAGACTCTAATCCCAAGCTCCTTGAGCTGATTCAAAACTTTGGAAGTGGAGCAGGCTATAAAATCAACCCTCAAAAATCAACTGCCTTCCTTTACGCCAACACTGAGAGGAACGAGGCAATAATCAGGAAAGAAACTCCTTTCACAATAGCCTCAAAGAAAATAAAGTACCTAGGAATTAGCTTAACTAAGAATGTAAAGGACCTTTTTGACGAAAACTTTAAAACCCTAAAAAAGGAAATTAAAGCAGAACTAAGGAAATGGAAAAACCTCCCATGCTCCTGGATTGGAAGAATCAACATTGTGAAAATGACAATCTTGCCAAGAGCTCTCTACAAATTCAACGCAATACCCATCAATATCCCAATGGCATTGGCATTCTTTAAAGAAATAGAAGAGGCAATCCAAAATTTCATATGGCATAATAAAAGACCCCGTATAGCAAAAACACTTCTTAGCAGAAAGAACAGCGCCGGAGGAATTTCAATTCCAAACTTTACACTCTATTACAGAGCTATAATTATCAAAACAGCTTGGTACTGGCACAGGAACAGGCCTGAAGACCAATGGAATAGAACTGAGGACCCAGATATTAAACCACAGACCTATGGCCACCTAATCTTTGACAAGGGAGCCAAAAAAATAGAATGGAAGAAAGACAGCCTCTTCAACAAGTTGTGCTGGCAGAACTGGTTAAGCACCTGCAGAAAACTAAAGTTGGATCCTTCTTTGTCACCCTGCACTAGAATTAACTCCAAATGGATCAAAGACCTGGAGGTAAAAGCTGACACACTGAAAACTTTACAGGAGGGAATAGGAGATACACTAGGCCTCCTTGGCACAGGTCGCAACTTTCTTAATAAGGACCAAGAATCACAACAAATCAGAGAAAGGCTGGATAAGTGGGACTGCATTAAACTGCAGAGCTTTTGTAAGGCAAAGGACATAGCTAGTAAACTAATCAGGAAGCCTACAGAGTGGGAGAAGTTCTTCACCAACCGAACAACGGACAAAGGCCTCATATCTAAAATATATCAACAACTCAAAAAATTGAATCACTCCAAAACTAACCTCCAAAGTAACAACCATCCCATTAAAAAATGGGCCAAAGACTTAAAGAGAGTCTTCTCTGAAGAAGAAACAAAAATGGCCTATAGACACATGAAGAAATGCTCAAGATCTCTGGTCATAAAAGAAATGCAAATCAAAACAACTCTAAGATTCCACCTCACTCCACTTAGAATGGCCAGGATCAGGAAAATGAATAATAACAGATGCTGGAGGGGATGTGGCCAGGAGGGATCACTACTACACTGTTGGTGGGAGGGCAAACTCGTTCAACCACTATGGAAAGCAGTGTGGCAGTGCCTCAAAAGGCTAAACATAGAACTCCCCTATGACCCAGCAATTCCACTACTTGGCATCTACCCAACCACCCAGAAACAAGGACATACTAAATCCACTAGCACAACAATGTTCATTGCACCACTATTCACCATAGCAAAGATATGGAACCAACCTAGATGTCCCTCAGTTGATGAGTGGATCAACAAGTTGTGGTATTTGTACACAATGGAATTCTATGCTGCTGTCAGGAAGAATGACATCGCCCCATTTGTTAGGAAATGGAAAGACTTAGAAAAAATCATATTAAGTGAAGTAAGCCAGACTCAAGGGAACTTAGGCTCAATGGTTTCCCTCATTCGTCATAGTCAGTAGAAACCTTGGGCTCTACTAGCAGAGATCTGCAATAGAGCAAAATCTTGATACATAAAGCCATACAATGTGAAGCTAATTAAAAGGACCTCCAGGATAGTGAAACAAAAGCCATATAATGAATGATTGTTGTCCTTAATGTACTATGTTGTCTCTCATCTCCTTTGCTGTCCCTTGTTATCTCATATTGGTATAGGATCTCACTTTGTTATCTAATATATTGAATTTATTTGTATTTGGATATTTGAAATTTGATAGGGAAGGGGGGAAAACCAAGACGGGTGGGAGGTGTGGGGGGGGGAGGGAAATGGGTACCAAGACATGTGAAAGGGTATCAATGTATGTGAATTAACGCACCTTCTATCTGGCAAATATCATGTAACCCTTTTACTAATTACAATAAAAAATAAAAAAAAATTTCCCTTACAAGGACGAACACGTGTAAAAATGTCTATATGTGTAATGTGAGTTTTTAATACTTCTTTGCTTTTTCCATCTCTGAGTTTTGGCATTTGCTCCAGATGACAGTACAGAGGGGCTCCTAGGATAAACAGATGATTAAGATACAGAAAGCTAATAAAGTCTTTAGAAATAGACGTCAAAATATGTAGAAGAAGCACATGGCAGGCACAGAGGACCCTGAGAGGCAGAAGGATTTGTTCAGGATGAGAGGAACCGTGGCAGAGAAGGCATGGATCTGACCACCCAGGAATGGCTCCTGGAAGCTGAGACATGCCAGTAGCTAGGGCTAGCAGAGGATGTTGGGATTGGACAGACAAGGTGAACTGTGCTGTGGACTGTGTCTCCATGTGCACATTGTGATGTGGGAGGGGAGATGTCAGCCTCCAGTTGGTCTTGTGTGAGGAAGCAGCATAGGTCATTGGGCTGAGAGGTGACCCTGCCTCCCTCACAATGGAAGAGAGCATGGAACCCTGATAGCCAGGCAACCATAACTGACTGTGGGCTCAAGCCAGCTCACTTGGCCTGTGACTCAGGAGCGAGAAACATGTTCTCGTTTTGTTTTCACAGGACAAGAGACTCAAGTCTCAGGCAAGACAGGCGTGACGGCCTCACGGAAAGCTACCGACACTGGGTCTGCGCCCAGCCACGAGCCCAAGGTCTAAAGCTCTTTTCCAGGATGAAACTAAGGAAAGCACAAGGCAATTCAGGCCAGGTATGTTCATGATAGGAAACCTATTTCACCCCATCCTGGCCCATATTAGAACCTTCTTTGTGTGTGTTCTCAAGTGTCTGTCTCTGCTGAGAGAATACATTCTGTGTAGTTTTCAATGTTCTCTATCACAATTACTCCATATAGAGTGTGCTCTCATTTCCACATTTGAAAGATCCCTTCTCTTTACCACCTTAGGGCCGCAGTGATTCAGCCCAGAGCCGGAATGGGCCGCATAATCTATGGAGTCGGGAGGCAGGCCTGCTGGAGAGGCTGGTAATTAACCTAGTCCCTGCCTACCAGAAGGGAGACCTCTTCTTTGTCGAAATATTTCTGCATAACTACAGACGGTGGGGGACGATGGAACAAGTGATGGATATGATCTTTAAAAAGTGAGTGTTCCCCCTTCAAGCCCAGGGCTGCTCAGCCGCCGCCTAGCACCTCCCTGAGCCTGTTCTTTTCACTGAGGTCTTCTCATGGGAATGAAGGATGAGACCCAGAAGTGTACACCCTGGCTAGATTTTTTAGGACAGTGTCACCAAGGCATTCCTTTTCCCTCAGAAGCTACTGGAACTTCAGAAGCCTGCTTTCTGAAAGGCCTAGAATTACAGGCATATGCTAGTGGCACCCAACTTGTGCCCTCACCTAGGTTGAGGCCCGAAGTAATCACATTTCCAATTATAGATAAGGTGTCAAAGTAGCAGTCTTGGAGGCTTGCGGAGTACAAGTAGACAGAGGAAAGGCTGGGGAGGTGGTAAGGAAGCTGAATCACTTCTGAGCCATCAAGGAGGGATTATGCAGGCTTTACTTGTTTATAACCCTGGAAGCATTTACGTTTTGGTGTGTGTTCTAGACCTACATCTTGACCTCAGGGCCTGAGTGCTGTCCTCTTGGTACTCAGAGCTAGCACTTGCCAAGTGAGCCACAGGTACAATTGCTGCCTGTTGCCAGTTCAGTGAAACTTAATGTGTTTAGATTTTTACTGACTAGACTGTTCTCCATCTGTGATTCTGAGTCCTCAGCCAGTGTAAGAGCTAAGAAAAAAGGCACGAGCCTCTGACACCTTAACTTTGGACAAATGCCTATAAGAGTCTTAGCAGAATACTCACAGAACTGTATAGACATATCTCCCTGGTTTCCCTGTCACTTTTACATTCCCATGTGGGACTTGGCCAGTCCCACAGGTATCCTGTTGACTTAGAAAGGGAGAACCATGGAGGTGACTTCTTCCTGTCCTCCCTTAGGTACAGATATCTCCACCGTTACTGGGAGGAAGATGAGAAAACCAAAATGTAAGTGGGCTTTGGCACAAAGACTTGTGCCCCTCCTTGCTAAATGGGCATCATTGAGGCTTCTGCACCAAAGTGCAGATTTCTTGTTTGCACACCACTTGTGACTTCCTTGGGTGGGGGGGCAGCTTGGGACTTCAGTGGATTTCAGAGGACACCGCTGTGGGTGTGGGTGTGTTGTCTGGGGATGACAGGAAAGGCTTTGTGCAGAAAGTCAGATCCAGCGTGGAATCAACCATCAACCTTCTCATTGCCTGTCACAGGGAGAATGGTGTACACTTGTCTTTCAGAAGCTTCTAGAGGCATGTTGTGAGGAGCATCCTGCTCCCAGGTTTCCTCTCCCTCTTTCCAACATGCAGGTCTGTGTATAGGACCCCCACAGCATGCGAGTCCAGCCACTAAGTGGCTCAGGAGGAAGGCACAGAACGGGCAGGGTGGTGCTCATAGTGTGCTTGTCCCCAATCTGCCCACAGCGCCCTCTGCTCTATTATCACTATGTGGATGGACTGCTGCCCTGGTGATTTTTATAAGTGCCAGAACCAAGACACCCTGCATGAGCTCATGTACTATGTGTGGCTCTACATGCCTTCCTCGGACCTACTGCTCCGTTTAGAAATCATCCTTTCTGATCTGGAGAAATCCGTGAAGAAGGGGAGGAAGGAGTCCTTGTATAGGCGCTTCAGAGCTCGTGAGTAGGGACGGACGGGACCTGGGTCTCTTGGGATGGCCCCGGATTGGCCGGGACAGGATACCATAGTACTACCCAGCTTAGCAGAAATGCCCTTTTATGGATATGCTCTGCCAGCCAACGTCTGTTCTCTTTTTGAAAGTACTAGGCCTGAGCCACAGCTGAGAAAGACCCAACCTTCAGAGTTCAATCCAATCTCCAATTCTTTCTTATTTTTTCTGGGTTATGGAGCTTGAAGTAGACTTGGGCACTCCCTGTGCTCTTCAGCTGAAGGCCACTGTCCTATAAATGGCCCTGACCTTTGTCCCTGAGCTTTTCAGCACAAGGCTACTCTCCTAACCTTGAGCCAATGCTCCTTTGCCGTTTTCTAGAGGTTAATTGGAGATAAGAGACTCAGATCCTTTCTCCATTCTCAGGTTGGCGCCGCCATAGAGCAGCCTCTCCTGAACTCCCTATCAGTATCCCAGCAGTGATTTCAACGATGGTGACCCGTGAAGAGCTGGAGCCATCACTGGACTCCGCACAGCATCATATGAAGCCAGAAGAATCTGTTAATGGTGTGGAGAAGCCCGAACAGGCTTTGTGTCCTGTGTACAGCGAATGCATTCTGAACCCCACCAATGTCACCCAGGAACCTGCCGGTCCCCTGCAGGAAGAGAAAGATGATGGAGACTCTCCCCCGACTTTTACTATCAGCTTAGATCAGCCCTGTTTGAGTGAAGTCATCACTCCTGGGGTGCAGGATAAAGCATCCCCTGAGGGGCTCATGGGTTATGTCTCCAGCCTAAGTTCAAGAGAACCCCTTAAAGATGTCAAAAAGGTAGTGTCAGTCGAGGAAAGTGAGTCTGTCCTCACAGAATATCCGGACACATCTGTCCAGCTGCACGAGATCCAGTCTCCACCTGAGGAACTAGAATCTGCCCCTGCCCCACCTCAGGAAGGAAATCCCATCTTCACTGAGGCAGTAGATCTCCTTGAGGACTCTGACTTAGAATATCTTCCCGAAGGCAATTTGGAGGCTGGTTTAGATCTTGATATTCCCTCCCCCATCCCTGAGAAAATCTTACTCTTTCTTTTTGTAATGGCTGTTGTAAAATGTGCTCTCTATTTATTGCTCTAATTTTATTAAAATGTCACTGTTTATATTATGTTGTACAATAAATCAAGTACTGTGGTTTTTGTCACCCCCCTCCCTGTATGATGCCCTCGACACCTGGATCCTGAGTGGGGAGAAATGTAGAGTGACCTGGAGCTGTGGGAGGAACTTACTGGATATACATGGAGCAGTTACATGCACAGGGAATGGCAAGGAGTAAATGGAAATCGGTTTTTGGTGGAAGCAAGGAGGTAGTTTGGCTCACACCTCTAACGCTAACAACTTAGTAGACAGAGATGTCTGAGGGTCTAGGTTCTGGGCCATCCTTGGGCTGGAAAGTTCATGAAACTCTTTTCTCCAGATAACCATCAAAAAAGAATTGCTAGCTTTGAGTGAAAAGCTTAGTGAAGCCATCCCAGACTGACACAGAGAAGGGGAGAGAGAGAGAGAGAGAGACAGAGAGAGAGAGAGAGAGAGAGAGAGAGAGAGAGAGAGAGAGAGAGAGAGAGAGAGAAGGAGTGAAGATACAGAGACAGACAATGTTTTAGATTGGTCTGTCCAGATTGGCTTAACAATGGGATCCTCAGAGCTCGAACTTTGGCCTAGTGGTAGAGTGTTTGCCTAGCATGCATGAACACCCGTGTTCAATTCCTCCATACTACATACATAGAAAAAAAAGCCAGATGTTGTTCTGTGGCTCAAGTGGTAGAGGTATAACCTTGAGCAATCCCAAGGACAGTGCTTAGGCCATGAGTTCAATTCAGGACTGGCAAAAAAAAGATGGAGATCCTCAGATCTCAGCCTCCTTAGTAGAATCACAGGAGTCACTGATGCCTGGAGAAGCCAGTACTTTGTCAGTTTAGCCAGAGTGGAGCTGTGTTATACAATTCGACCAGTTAAATTCAAGGAAATAGTAGAGTAATTCAATCATCTGAAATGGGAACTTCATTACTGTTTTTCTTCCAAAGGAAAAAAGCATCCTGGGAGAAGAAACATAAGCAGCTAGCTCCCTGTGCAAGAACAAATGTCCCTGCATGCCTGAATGCTTTCTCAAGGTTCTGGAAGACCCCTAGTTTAGAATCCAAAGATGCCAGAGACTAGGCCTGATGTTTCTGAAGCCCAGAGTGGAGCCTGGATTTCAGTCTGAACATTCTGCAAAGCCATGTATATGGCCATCAGCAGACAAGGTGTGTGTGCTGTGTGTGTGCTCATGACTCTTAGGAGGCTGCCTTCAGAATGGACAGGAGAAACTCTGTGATGAATCCAGGCTACGTGGCTGTGCTCCTAGGTACTGCATTGTGATATTGTGTGGTCCATGGATGCATGCGCGTGCATGCCTGTACATACATTTGTGGCACTCACTGTTCCCATTCAGATCCTAGGAATGTTCTGACAAGTTCAGTGCAGACACTGGGACAGACATGCAGTCTTCCTCTGCAGGAAGGTTCTCCGGGCTGAGAACTCCAGCAGGAGGGGCTTTCCCTTTTTTCCTCTCCTTTTGGTCATCACTCACATCTAGTGGAGTTGGAGACAGTGCTCTGTGGATCCTGACAGCCATGAAAACACTTGACATTTGCAAGTGTTCTTTAAAGACAAACACTGGAAGATCTGTTTGCTCTTTGTAAGAGATACAGAAATGAAATAATGAACTCTCTTTTTTAATTTTTATATATACTTCTTGTAATTAATTGCAGGGTTACATTATATTCACCAGATAGAAGGTGCATTACTTCACATACATTAATACCACTTCTCATGTCTTGGTCCCCATTTACCTCCCCCCGACCCGCACCCCTCATCTTGAATTCCCCCCTTCCCTATCCAATTTCAAATAACCAAATACACATTTATCCAACATATCAGATAACAAAGTGAAATACTGTAACAATAGGAGATAACCAAGGGACAGCAAAAGAAATGAGGGATAACATAGTATATTAAGGACAGCAATCACTCATTATATGGCTTTTATTTTATATCCTAGAGGTCCTTTCATTTTGGGTCATACTGTATGACCTTAGGTATCTAGTATAGCTATTGCAAATCTCTGCTAGAAGAGCCCAAGGTTTCCTCTAATTATGACAAATGAGGGAAACCATTGAGTCTATGTTCCTTTGAGTCTGGCTTACTTCACTTAATATGTTTTTTCTAAGTCTTTCCCTTTCCTTACAAATGGGGTGATGTCATTCTTTCTGACAGCAGCATAGAATTCCATTGTGTATAAATACCACATCTTGTTCATCCACTCATCAACTGAGGGACATCTTAGTTGGTTCCATATCTTTGCTATGGTAAAGAGTGCTGCAACGAACATCATTGTACTACTGGATTTAGTATGTCCTTGTTTCTGGACAATTGGGTAACTGCCAAGTAGTGGAATTGCGAGGTCACAGGGGAGCTCTATGTTTAGTCTTTTGAGGAACTGCCATACTGCTTTCCATAGTGGTTGAATAAGTTTGCAATTCCACCAACAGTTTAGTAGTGATCCCTCCTGGCCACATCCCCTCGAGCATCTGTTGTTATAAGTTGCTTTTTAGCCTGGCCATTCTAACAGGAGCAAGGTGGAATCTTAAGAGTTATTTTGCTTTGCATTTCTTTTATGACCAGAGATGCCGAGCATTTCTTCATGTGTCAATAATGACCTCTCTATCTCTCTTTCTGTCACTGTCTCAGTCGTTCTCTCTCTCTCTCTCTCTCTCTCTCTCTCTCTCTCTCTCTCTCTGTCTCTCTCTCTCTCGCTCTCTCGCTCGCTCTCTCCTTCTCTCTTACACACATACATAAAAGGACAGGCAGAGAAGGAAGATGGCGCTGAGACAATAGGGACGCTGCCTACCTCTCTCTGACAAAAAGAGAGAACCAGGGAGTCCCACGAGCCAACTACCTTAAGAAATCTACAACAACAAAATCAAAAGGCAACGGAGAAGGACTCAAACTGGAAAAGAAATCCAGATAAAGCTCACATCCAACTTTCTCAAAGAATTCGGAACGCGAGGACCCCTCCCCCACCTCTCGCCGCCGGATCCAAGCCACGAAAGCCTCCGAAAGCCGCGAAAAGTGGCAGCTGGCGCTGGCTCAAGCTGCGAAAAGCAGCCTGAGCGGGTGCCTGCTCCACACCGGGAAAGCGGCGGTGGGCGCCTGCTCCAAGCCCCGAAAAATGGCCGCAGTGGAGGGCGCCAGGCCGGGAGCCCAACTGCTGCAGACACCAGTACAGAACCGGGCAAGCGAATGGCGGAAGCAGCAGAACCCCGACGTGAAACCAGAACAGCAAGCAGTGGAACCCAGACGCAGAACACAGGCGGCGGCGGAGACCTGAGGGGAGTGAAAGACTCCCCACCACCGTGGAGCACCCGCAGACAGACGCAGAGGCGGGAGTAATACAGCGCGTCCCCAAACCCATCGGGAAAGCGGAGCGGGTGCCAAGCAATAGAACTTAACTCAGACCCCAACACCCCGCCCGTAAAGACTGGCGGGAGCAGGGGGGCAAGGAATTTAGAATCCTGTCCCTCCCCTCAACAGCCCCCTCCCTCAGGCCATTGACTGGAGATTGACAGGCGGGCTACCTAAGACCCAGGACTCCACCAAGGGAGGCTGGGCTGACCCAACTCCCACCCGCCCAACGGGCTCAACACCCAGCCCTCTGACTGGAGACTGACAAGCGGGCGGACCCTAAGACTCAGCACCCCACCCAGGGGAGGCAGAGCTGTCCCAGCTCCCACCCGCCCACCAGGCTCCTCTCCCAGGCCACTGGATCTGGAGAATGGAGGGCGCTGGGAGCCTGCCTTACAACAGTGGGTAGGGGGTGCGGGAAAATAGGAGCCAGCATCTGTCCCCCCTCAATTCTTGAGCGGGGCATCCTCCAGCTGGGAATCCTGAGCAAGACAGCACCGAGGGGCCCCCCACAGTCACAGACTCTGACAAAGCAGTGGAAACACAGCAGGGATCTGAAGGGCCGACCAGCAGCCAAGCTCCCCTTCTGAGAATCAAAACGGCGAGGCTCCGCCCTTGGACCCACTTCCTCAGCTGGGCCCCACCCCTGGGAACAGAGGGGTCTCCTGCTGGTCCTGCTGAGAGCCCCTGAAACTCTCAATCCCCAGACCCTTGGCTTGGGGCCGCCCCTGGAAGCAGCACAGGAAAACGTCTGCCAACCGTGCTCAGACGGAAGCTCGCAGATCCATCCCATGGTCCACTCTGAGGCCACTGGTTGGGCTAAGAGCTAGTCGTGCAGCAACACATAAGTTTTATTCTAATACTTTCCAAACTTTGTACTCAAATACGCTACCTACTTACCCCCTGACCTCTCTCATTCTATTTTTCTATCTCTGGACCTCTGTTCATCTTTCAACCCTTATACTACATGGACCTACACTTGATGGCTGTTGAGCAACACTGTATATCTAGGTGTTTAATTATTCTCTAGGCTCAGAGGGACTTAAGGACAATAGAGATTGGATTGAGAGGCTTATTGTTTTGGGTATAAATCGCTTATCAGTGGATGTATTAGACTGGTCGGTAACTGCACAAAAAGAAGGAGCGATAACACCAATCAAAACTTGTGAACATCTAGAGTCTGCCAGCTACAGAGGTCTAGGTTGCTTATATCTGAAAAACCATATCGTGTTTAGTATTAATCTTGCTCCCATTTTCAAATGGGCAGAACAAGAAACTCAAGAAGAATGTCAAATCAAGAAACAACATCCCCCATCCAATGTAAACAGACAATGGAACAGTCACTGGCAATCCTAGAGGAGAGTCTTCCAAGTGCCGTACAAATGCAATTGATAAACATCATTAATGAAAAATGTGAAAATATAAAGAAAGAGATAAGGGAGGAAGCCATAGCTGAACAAGAGGAATCCATAAACAAGGTGATAAGTGAAAAAGAAGAAGCCATAAAGGAGGCCATAATAAAGGTTTTTCAAAGAAAGATGGGTGAATTCATAGAATCCACAAATAAAAATTGACCGAACTCCAGCAAATGTTCAAAGAAAATAAAGCTACTGAGCTAACCACTCAAATGGAAATCAAGGAGCTAAAGAAATCCATACGTGATCTAAAAGAAGAGATGCAAGGCATCAAAAATGAGCAAGTAGTCGCAAGGGAGATGAAAAATAAAGTAGATAGCTTTGATAGCAGGTTAGACAATGCAGAGGAGAGAATTTCCGGGGCTGAAGATAATTTAGTTATTATAGAGAAAGAACAGAAAATGAGTCAATCCAAATCTAGGAAAAATGAGAGAGCGCTTCAGGAGGTCCAAGATACAATTAGGAAGCCTAATTTAAGGCTAATTGGTATTGAGGAGGGCGTGGAGAAAAAGGTCAACGGTATTGGAAATATACTTCAGGGAATCATCTCAGAGAATTTCCCAAATATCCAGAAGGGCAGGCCCATCCAGATACAAGAAGCTTTTAGAACCCCCAACAGACCTGACCAGAAAAGAACATCCCACCGCCACATCGTAATCCGAACTGGATCAATAGAAACCAAAAAAAGGATCCTAAGGGCAGCCAGGGAAAAGGGTTCAGTAACCTATAAAGGAAAACCAATCAGAATAACCCCAGATTTCTCAGCAGAGACCATGCAAGCAAGAAGTGACTGGAAGCATATATGTCATGCCCTTAAGTCAAATAACTACCAACCAAGAATACTGTACCCAGCTAAGCTCTCATTCATAACTGAGGGAACAATAAAAACATTCCATTCCAGGGAAAAGCTGCAACAATATGTTGCAACAAAACCAACACTACAGAGAATTCTCAAAGATGTTCTATACATAGAAAACCAAAATAAATGCAATATAGGGAAAGAAATGGCACCTAAACAGCATACCATCTAAGGACCACAAGAACTGTCAAGACACAGGCCCTAATAAAAGCTTTTAAAAATGGTAGGAACTAATAAATATCTCTCAATCCTAACTCTCAATGTCAATGGACTTAACTCTCCAATTAAACGGCAAAGGCTGTCTAGTTGGATCAAAAAGCAAGAGCCATCGCTCTGCTGTCTTCAAGAGACACATCTTACCCCAAAAAACAATCATCTTTTGAAAGTGAGAGGTTGGCATAAACTCTATCAAGCTAACGGCCCCCATAAACAGGCTGGAGTTGCCATCCTCATATCAGATAAAATAGACTTCAAACTAAAATTAGTAAGAAAAGACAAAGAAGGTTACTACATACCACTAAAGGGATCTTTCCTCCAGGAAGACATAACGATCCTAAATATTTACACACCCAATCCCGGAGCTCCGAACTCCATCAAGCAAACTTTACTTACACTGAAACCATGCATAGATCGAAATACAGTGATTGTCGGAGACTTTAACACACCACTCTCACCTATGGACAGATCAACAAGGCAAAAACTCAACAGGGAAATCTTAGAACTGAACAACTATATAGACCAACTAGATCCAACAGACATCTGCAGAATATTCCACCCAGCAACAACACAATATACGTCTTTCTCAGCAGCACATGGAACATTTTCCAAAATAGATCACATCTTAGGCCATAAAACAAACCTGGACAGATTCAGAAACACTGAAATTATTCCATGCACACTCTCAGACCACAAAGGCATCAAATTGGAACTGAACACAAATCTCCACCAACGAAAACCCTGTAACTCATGGAGACTGAACAACACATTGTTGAATCACCAATGGGTCATCGAAGAGATCAGAACAGAAATCCAACAGTTTATGAAATTTAACAGTAAGGAGCACACAAAATACCAGCTCCTTTGGGACACAGCAAAGGCAGTACTCAGAGGAAAATTTATAGCGCTGGGTGCTTACAACAGCAAGTTGGAAAAATTGCAAACCACCAAGTTAATGTCTCACCTTAAGCTCCTGGAAAAAGAGCAACAAACCAACCCTAATCCCAGCAGAAGAAAGCAAATTATTAAAATCAAAGCAGAATTAAATGATTTGGAATCCAAAAAAACTATAGAAAGAATCAACAAAACAAGGAGTTGGTTCTTTGAAAGAATTAACAAAATTGACAAGCCCTTAGCAAATCTTACCAAAAAAAGAAGAGAGCATATCGAAATAAACAAAATCGCAGATGAAAATGGTAATATCACAACAGAAATTACCAAGATCCAGAATATCATGAGGGAATACTTCTCAAACCTTTACGACAACAGATTTGAGAATCTAGATGAAATGGATGAATTCCTAGCCAATATTAACATACCCACACTGAACCAAGAAGAACTAAGCCAACTCAACAGGCCTATTTCAAGCTCTGAAATAGACATGGCAATTAGAGAACTTCCACCTAAGGAAAGCCCAGGGCCAGATGGATTCACAGCTGAATTCTGTAAGGTCTTCAAAGCAGAGCTGACACCAATACTCCTCAAGCTCTTCAACGAAATTGAAAATGAAGGTTCCTTACCAAATTCATTCTATGAAGCCAGTATAACCCTCATCCCCAAACCAGACAGAGATTCATCAAAGAAACGGAACTATACACCTATATCTTTGATGAACATCGATGCAAAACTTCTCAACAAAATACTGGCCAACCGTCTACAACAACTCATCAAAAAAATTATGCACTATGATCAAACTGGATTCATCGCGGGGAGGCAAAGCTGGTTCAGCATACGCAAATCAACACACCAACAGGTACAAGGACAAAAATCACATGATTGTCTCAATAGACGCGGAAAAGGCATTTGACAAGATCCAACACCCCTTTATGTTAAAAGCTCTGGAGAAACTAGGAATCCATGGAACATTCCTCAATGTAATAAAGGCTGCGTATGAGAAACCCACTGCTAGTATTACACTTAATGGTGAAAATCTAAAGCCATTCCCTCTAAAATCAGGAACGAGACAAGGATGCCCACTCTCTCCACTCCTCTTTAACATAGTACTAGAATTCCTAGCCAGTGCAATAAGGCAAGAAGCAAGCATAAAGGGGATCCAAGTAGGGAAACAGGAAATAAAACTATCCCTCTTTGCAGATGACATGATTCTGTATTTAAAGAATCCTATAGACTCTACTCCCAAGCTCCTTGAGCTGATTCAAAACTTTGGAAGAGTAGCAGGCTAAAAAATCAACCCTCAAAAATCAACTGCCTTCCTTTACGCCAACACTGAGAGGAACGAGGCAATAATCAGGAAAGAAACTCCTTTCACAATAGCCTCAAAGAAAATAAAGTACCTAGGAATTAGCTTAACTAAGAATGTAAAGGACCTTTTTGACGAAAACTTTAAAACCCTAAAAAAGGAAATTAAAGCAGAACTAAGGAAATGGAAAAACCTCCCATGCTCCTGGATTGGAAGAATCAACATTGTGAAAATGACAATCTTGCCAAGAGCTCTCTACAAATTCAACGCAATACCCATCAATATCCCAATGGCATTCTTTAAAGAAATAGAAGAGGCAATCCAAAGTTTCATATGGAATAATAAAAGACCCCGTATAGCAAAAACACTTCTTAGCAGAAAGAACAGCGCCGGAGGAATTTCAATTCCAAACTTTACACTCTATTACAGAGCTATAATTATCAAAACAGCTTGGTACTGGCACAGGAACAGGCCTGAAGACCAATGGAATAGAACTGAGGACCCAGATATTAAACCACAGACCTATGGCCACCTAATCTTTGACAAGGGAGCCAAAAAAATAGAATGGAAGAAAGACAGCCTCTTCAACAAGTTGTGCTGGCAGAACTGGTTAAGCACCTGCAGAAAACTAAAGTTGGATCCTTCTTTGTCACCCTGCACTAGAATTAACTCCAAGTGGATCAAAGACCTGGAGGGTAAAAGCTGACACACTGAAAACTTTACAGGAGGGAATAGGAGATACACTAGGCCTCCTTGGCACAGGTCGCAACTTTCTTAATAAGGACCAAGAATCACAACAAATCAGAGAAAGGCTGGATAAGTGGGACTGCATTAAACTGCAGAGCTTTTGTAAGGCAAAGGACATAGCTAGTAAACTAATCAGGAAGCCTACAGAGTGGGAGAAGTTCTTCACCAACCAAAAAACGGACAAAGGCCTCATATCTAAAATATATCAACAACTCAAAAAATTGAATCACTCCAAAACTAACCTCCAAAGTAACAACCATCCCATTAAAAAATGGGCCAAAGACTTAAAGAGAGTCTTCTCTGAAGAAGAAACAAAAATGGCCTATAGACACATGAAGAAATGCTCAACATCTCTGGTCATAAAAGAAATGCAAATCAAAACAACTCTAAGATTCCACCTCACTCCACTTAGAATGGCCAGGATCAGGAAAATGAATAATAACAGATGCTGGAGGGGATGTGGCCAGGAGGGATCACTACTACACTGTTGGTGGGAGGGCAAACTCGTTCAACCACTATGGAAAGCAGTGTGGCAGTGCCTCAAAAGGCTAAACATAGAACTCCCCTATGACCCAGCAATTCCACTACTTGGCATCTACCCAACCACCCAGAAACAAGGACATACTAAATCCACTAGCACAACAATGTTCATTGCACCACTATTCACCATAGCAAAGATATGGAACCAACCTAGATGTCCCTCAGTTGATGAGTGGATCAACAAGTTGTGGTATTTGTACACAATGGAATTCTATGCTGCTGTCAGGAAGAATGACATCGCCCCATTTGTTAGGAAATGGAAAGACTTAGAAAAAATCATATTAAGTGAAGTAAGCCAGACTCAAGGGAACTTAGGCTCAATGGTTTCCCTCATTCGTCATAGTCAGTAGAAACCTTGGGCTCTACTAGCAGAGATCTGCAATAGAGCAAAATCTTGATACATAAAGCCATATAATGTGAAGCTAATTAAAAGGACCTCCAGGATAGTGAAACAAAAGCCATATAATGAATGATTGTTGTCCTTAATGTACTATGTTGTCTCTCATCTCCTTTGCTGTCCCTTGTTATCTCATATTGGTATAGGATCTCATTTTGTTATCTAATATATTGAATTTATTTGTATTTGGATATTTGAAATTTGATAGGGAAGGGGGGAAAACCAAGACGGGTGGGGGGTGTGGGGGGGGAGGGAAATGGGTACCAAGACATGTGAAAGGGTATCAATGTATGTGAATTAACGCACCTTCTATCTGGCAAATATCATGTAACCCTTTTACTAATTACAATAAAAAATAAAAAAAAATTTTCCCTTACAAGGACGAACACGTGTAAAAATGTCTATATGTGTAATGTGAGTTTTTAATACTTCTTTGCTTTTTCCATCTCTAAGTTTTGGCATTTGCTCCAGATGACAGTACAGTGGGGCTCCTAGGATAAACAGATGATTAAGATACAGAAAGCTAATAAAGTCTTTAGAAATAGACGTCAAAATATGTAGAAGAAGCACATGGCAGGCACAGAGGACCCTGAGAGGCAGAAGGATTTGTTCAGGATGAGAGGAACCGTGGCAGAGAAGGCATGGATCTGACCACCCAGGAATGGCTCCTGGAAGCTGAGACATGCCAGTAGCTAGGGCTAGCAGAGGATGTTGGGATTGGACAGACAAGGTGAACTGTGCTGTGGACTGTGTCTCCATGTGCACATTGTGATGTGGGAGGGGAGATGTCAGCCTCCAGTTGGTCTTGTGTGAGGAAGCAGCATAGGTCATTGGGCTGAGAGGTGACCCTGCCTCCCTCACAATGGAAGAGAGCATGGAACCCTGATAGCCAGGCAACCATAACTGACTGTGGGCTCAAGCCAGCTCACTTGGCCTGTGACTCAGGAGCGAGAAACATGTTCTCGTTTTGTTTTCACAGGACAAGAGACTCAAGTCTCAGGCAAGACAGGCGTGACGGCCTCACGGAAAGCTACCGACACTGGGTCTGCGCCCAGCCACGAGCCCAAGGTCTAAAGCTCTTTTCCAGGATGAAACTAAGGAAAGCACAAGGCAATTCAGGCCAGGTATGTTCATGATAGGAAACCTATTTCACCCCATCCTGGCCCATATTAGAACCTTCTTTGTGTGTGTTCTCAAGTGTCTGTCTCTGCTGAGAGAATACATTCTGTGTAGTTTTCAATGTTCTCTATCACAATTACTCCATATAGAGTGTGCTCTCATTTCCACATTTGAAAGATCCCTTCTCTTTACCACCTTAGGGCCGCAGTGATTCAGCCCAGAGCCGGAATGGGCCGCATAATCTATGGAGTCGGGAGGCAGGCCTGCTGGAGAGGCTGGTAATTAACCTAGTCCCTGCCTACCAGAAGGGAGACCTCTTCTTTGTCGAAATATTTCTGCATAACTACAGACGGTGGGGGACGATGGAACAAGTGATGGATATGATCTTTAAAAAGTGAGTGTTCCCCCTTCAAGCCCAGGGCTGCTCAGCCGCCGCCTAGCACCTCCCTGAGCCTGTTCTTTTCACTGAGGTCTTCTCATGGGAATGAAGGATGAGACCCAGAAGTGTACACCCTGGCTAGATTTTTTAGGACAGTGTCACCAAGGCATTCCTTTTCCCTCAGAAGCTACTGGAACTTCAGAAGCCTGCTTTCTGAAAGGCCTAGAATTACAGGCATATGCTAGTGGCACCCAACTTGTGCCCTCACCTAGGTTGAGGCCCGAAGTAATCACATTTCCAATTATAGATAAGGTGTCAAAGTAGCAGTCTTGGAGGCTTGCGGAGTACAAGTAGACAGAGGAAAGGCTGGGGAGGTGGTAAGGAAGCTGAATCACTTCTGAGCCATCAAGGAGGGATTATGCAGGCTTTACTTGTTTATAACCCTGGAAGCATTTACGTTTTGGTGTGTGTTCTAGACCTACATCTTGACCTCAGGGCCTGAGTGCTGTCCTCTTGGTACTCAGAGCTAGCACTTGCCAAGTGAGCCACAGGTACAATTGCTGCCTGTTGCCAGTTCAGTGAAACCTAATGTGTTTAGATTTTTACTGACTAGACTGTTCCCCATCTGTGATTCTGAGTCCTCAGCCAGTGTAAGAGCTAAGAAAAAAGGCACGAGCCACTGACACCTTAACTTTGGACAAATGCCTATAAGAGTCTTAGCAGAATACTCACAGAACTGTATAGACATATCTCCCTGGTTTCCCTGTCACTTTTACATTCCCATGTGGGACTTGGCCAGTCCCACAGGTATCCTGTTGACTTAGAAAGGGAGAACCATGGAGGTGACTTCTTCCTGTCCTCCCTTAGGTACAGATATCTCCACCGTTACTGGGAGGAAGATGAGAAAACCAAAATGTAAGTGGGCTTTGGCACAAAGACTTGTGCCCCTCCTTGCTAAATGGGCATCATTGAGGCTTCTGCACCAAAGTGCAGATTTCTTGTTTGCACACCACTTGTGACTTCCTTGGGTGGGGGGGCAGCTTGGGACTTCAGTGGATTTCAGAGGACACCGCTGTGGGTGTGGGTGTGTTGTCTGGGGATGACAGGAAAGGCTTTGTGCAGAAAGTCAGATCCAGCGTGGAATCAACCATCAACCTTCTCATTGCCTGTCACAGGGAGAATGGTGTACACTTGTCTTTCAGAAGCTTCTAGAGGCATGTTGTGAGGAGCATCCTGCTCCCAGGTTTCCTCTCCCTCTTTCCAACATGCAGGTCTGTGTATAGGACCCCCACAGCATGCGAGTCCAGCCACTAAGTGGCTCAGGAGGAAGGCACAGAACGGGCAGGGTGGTGCTCATAGTGTGCTTGTCCCCAATCTGCCCACAGCGCCCTCTGCTCTATTATCACTATGTGGATGGACTGCTGCCCTGGTGATTTTTATAAGTGCCAGAACCAAGACACCCTGCATGAGCTCATGTACTATGTGTGGCTCTACATGCCTTCCTCGGACCTACTGCTCCGTTTAGAAATCATCCTTTCTGATCTGGAGAAATCCGTGAAGAAGGGGAGGAAGGAGTCCTTGTATAGGCGCTTCAGAGCTCGTGAGTAGGGACGGACGGGACCTGGGTCTCTTGGGATGGCCCCGGATTGGCCGGGACAGGATACCATAGTACTACCCAGCTTAGCAGAAATGCCCTTTTATGGATATGCTCTGCCAGCCAACGTCTGTTCTCTTTTTGAAAGTAATAGGCCTGAGCCACAGCTGAGAAAGACCCAACCTTCAGAGTTCAATCCAATCTCCAATTCTTTCTTATTTTTTCTGGGTTATGGAGCTTGAAGTAGACTTGGGCACTCCCTGTGCTCTTCAGCTGAAGGCCACTGTCCTATAAATGGCCCTGACCTTTGTCCCTGAGCTTTTCAGCACAAGGCTACTCTCCTAACCTTGAGCCAATGCTCCTTTGCCGTTTTCTAGAGGTTAATTGGAGATAAGAGACTCAGATCCTTTCTCCATTCTCAGGTTGGCGCCGCCATAGAGCAGCCTCTCCTGAACTCCCTATCAGTATCCCAGCAGTGATTTCAACGATGGTGACCCGTGAAGAGCTGGAGCCATCACTGGAATCCGCACAGCATCATATGAAGCCAGAAGAATCTGTTAATGGTGTGGAAAGCCCGAACAGGCTTTGTGTCCTGTGTACAGCGAATGCATTCTGAACCCAACCAATGTCACCCAGGAACCTGCCGGTCCCCTGCAGGAAGAGAAAGATGATGGAGACTCTCCCCCGACTTTTACTATCAGCTTAGATCAGCCCTGTTTGAGTGAAGTCATCACTCCTGGGGTGCAGGATAAAGCATCCCCTGAGGGGCTCATGGGTTATGTCTCCAGCCTAAGTTCAAGAGAACCCCTTAAAGATGTCAAAAAGGTAGTGTCAGTCGAGGAAAGTGAGTCTGTCCTCACAGAATATCCGGACACATCTGTCCAGCTGCACGAGATCCAGTCTCCACCTGAGGAACTAGAATCTGCCCCTGCCCCACCTCAGGAAGGAAATCCCATCTTCACTGAGGCAGTAGATCTCCTTGAGGACTCTGACTTAGAATATCTTCCCGAAGGCAATTTGGAGGCTGGTTTAGATCTTGATATTCCCTCCCCCATCCCTGAGAAAATCTTACTCTTTCTTTTTGTAATGGCTGTTGTAAAATGTGCTCTCTATTTATTGCTCTAATTTTATTAAAATGTCACTGTTTATATTATGTTGTACAATAAATCAAGTACTGTGGTTTTTGTCACCCCCCTCCCTATATGATGCCCTCGACACCTGGATCCTGAGTGGGGAGAAATGTAGAGTGACCTGGAGCTGTGGGAGGAACTTACTGGATATACATGGAGCAGTTACATGCACAGGGAATGGCAAGGAGTAAATGGAAATCGGTTTTTGGTGGAAGCAAGGAGGTAGTTTGGCTCACACCTCTAACGCTAACAACTTAGTAGACAGAGATGTCTGAGGGTCTAGGTTCTGGGCCATCCTTGGGCTGGAAAGTTCATGAAACTCTTTTCTCCAGATAACCATTAAAAACGAATTGCTAGCTTTGAGTGAAAAGCTTAGTGAAGCCATCCCAGACTGACACAGAGAAGGGGAGAGAGAGAGAGAGAGAGAGAGAGAGAGAGAGAGAGAGAGAGAGAGAGAGAGAGACAGAGAGAGAGAGAGAGAGAGAGAGAGAGAGAGAGAGAGAGAGAGAGAGAGAGAAGGAGTGAAGATACAGAGACAGACAATGTTTTAGATTGGTCTGTCCAGATTGGCTTAACAATGGGATCCTCAGAGCTCGAACTTTGGCCTAGTGGTAGAGTGTTTGCCTAGCATGCATGAACACCCGTGTTCAATTCCTCCATACTACATACATAGAAAAAAAAGCCAGATGTTGTTCTGTGGCTCAAGTGGTAGAGGTATAACCTTGAGCAATCCCAAGGACAGTGCTTAGGCCATGAGTTCAATTCAGGACTGGCAAAAAAAAGATGGAGATCCTCAGATCTCAGCCTCCTTAGTAGAATCACAGGAGTCACTGATGCCTGGAGAAGCCAGTACTTTGTCAGTTTAGCCAGAGTGGAGCTGTGTTATACAATTCGACCAGTTAAATTCAAGGAAATAGTAGAGTAATTCAATCATCTGAAATGGGAACTTCATTACTGTTTTTCTTCCAAAGGAAAAAAGCATCCTGGGAGAAGAAACATTAGCAGCTAGCTCCCTGTGCAAGAACAAATGTCCCTGCGTGCCTGAATGCTTTCTCAAGGTTCTGGAAGACCCTTAGTTTAGAATCCAAAGATGCCAGAGACTAGGCCTGATGTTTCTGAAGCCCAGAGTGGAGCCTGGATTTCAGTCTGAACATTCTGCAAAGCCATGTATATGGCCATCAGCAGACAAGGTGTGTGTGCTGTGTGTGTGCTCATGACTCTTAGGAGGCTGCCTTCAGAATGGACAGGAGAAACTCTGTGATGAATCCAGGCTACGTGGCTGTGCTCCTAGGTACTGCATTGTGATATTGTGTGGTCGCATGGATGCATGCACGTGCATGCCTGTACATACATTTGTGGCACTCACTGTTCCCATTCAGATCCTAGGAATGTTCTGACAAGTTCAGTGCAGACACTGGGACAGACATGCAGTCTTCCTCTGCAGGAAGGTTCTCCGGGCTGAGAACTCCAGCAGGAGGGGCTTTCCCTTTTTTCCTCTCCTTTTGGTCATCACTCACATCTAGTGGAGTTGGAGACAGTACTCTGTGGATCCTGACAGCCATGAAAACACTTGACATTTGCAAGTGTTCTTTAAAGACAAACACTGGAAGATCTGTTTGCTCTTTGTAAGAGATACAGAAATGAAATAATGAACTCTCTTTTTTAATTTTTATATATACTTCTTGTAATTAATTGCAGGGTTACATTATATTCACCAGATAGAAGGTGCATTACTTCACATACATTAATACCACTTCTCATGTCTTGGTCCCCATTTACCTCCCCCCGACCCGCACCCCTCATCTTGAATTCCCCCCTTCCCTATCCAATTTCAAATAACCAAATACACATTTATCCAACATATCAGATAACAAAGTGAAATACTGTAACAATAGGAGATAACCAAGGGACAGCAAAAGAAATGAGGGATAACATAGTATATTAAGGACAGCAATCACTCATTATATGGCTTTTATTTTATATCCTAGAGGTCCTTTCATTTTGGGTCATACTGTATGACCTTAGGTATCTAGTATAGCTATTGCAAATCTCTGCTAGAAGAGCCCAAGGTTTCCTCTAATTATGACAAATGAGGGAAACCATTGAGTCTATGTTCCTTTGAGTCTGGCTTACTTCACTTAATATGTTTTTTCTAAGTCTTTCCCTTTCCTTACAAATGGGGTGATGTCATTCTTTCTGACAGCAGCATAGAATTCCATTGTGTATAAATACCACATCTTGTTCATCCACTCATCAACTGAGGGACATCTTAGTTGGTTCCATATCTTTGCTATGGTAAAGAGTGCTGCAACGAACATCATTGTACTACTGGATTTAGTATGTCCTTGTTTCTGGACAATTGGGTAACTGCCAAGTAGTGGAATTGCGAGGTCACAGGGGAGCTCTATGTTTAGTCTTTTGAGGAACTGCCATACTGCTTTCCATAGTGGTTGAATAAGTTTGCAATTCCACCAACAGTTTAGTAGTGATCCCTCCTGGCCACATCCCCTCGAGCATCTGTTGTTATAAGTTTCTTTTTAGCCTGGCCATTCTAACAGGAGCAAGGTGGAATCTTAAGAGTTATTTTGCTTTGCATTTCTTTTATGACCAGAGATGCCGAGCATTTCTTCATGTGTCAATAATGACCTCTCTATCTCTCTTTCTGTCACTGTCTCAGTCGTTCTCTCTCTCTCTCTCTCTCTCTCTCTCTCTCTCTCTCTCTCTCTCTCTCTCACTGTCTCTCTCTCTCTCTCTTGCTCTCTCGCTCGCTCTCTCCTTCTCTCTTACACACATACATAAAAGGACAGGCAGAGAAGGAAGATGGCGCTGAGACAATAGGGACGCTGCCTACCTCTCTCTGACAAAAAGAGAGAACCAGGGAGTCCCAAGAGCCAACTACCTTAAGAAATCTACAACAACAAAATCAAAAGGCAACGGAGAAGGACTCAAACTGGAAAAGAAATCCAGATAAAGCTCACATCCAACTTTCTCAAAGAATTCGGAACGCGAGGACCCCTCCCCCACCTCTCGCCGCCGGATCCAAGCCACGAAAGCCTCCGAAAGCCGCGAAAAGCGGCAGCTGGCGCTGGCTCAAGCTGCGAAAAGCGGCCTGAGCGGGTGCCTGCTCCACACCGGGAAAGCGGCGGTGGGCGCCTGCTCCAAGCCCCGAAAAATGGCCGCAGTGGAGGCAGCCAGGCCGGGAGCCCAACTGCTGCAGACACCAGTACAGAACCGGGCCAGCGAATGGCGGAAGCAGCAGAACCCCGACGCGAAACCAGAACAGCAAGCAGTGGAACCCAGACGCAGAACACAGGCGGCGGCGGAGACCTGAGGGGAGTGAAAGACTCCCCACCACCGTGGAGCACCCGCAGACAGACGCAGAGGCGGGAGTAATACAGCGCGTCCCCAAACCCATCGGGAAAGCGGAGCGGGTGCCAAGCAATAGAACTTAACTCAGACCCCAACACCCCGCCCGTAAAGACTGGCGGGAGCAGGGGGGCAAGGAATTTAGAATCCTGTCCCTCCCCTCAACAGCCCCCTCCCTCAGGCCATTGACTGGAGATTGACAGGCGGGCTACCTAAGACCCAGGACTCCACCAAGGGAGGCTGGGCTGACCCAACTCCCACCCGCCCAACGGGCTCAACACCCAGCCCTCTGACTGGAGACTGACAAGCGGGCGGACCCTAAGACTCAGCACCCCACCCAGGGGAGGCAGAGCTGTCCCAGCTCCCACCCGCCCACCAGGCTCCTCTCCCAGGCCACTGGATCTGGAGAATGGAGGGCGCTGGGAGCCTGCCTTACAACAGTGGGTAGGGGGTGCGGGAAAATAGGAGCCAGCATCTGTCCCCCCTCAATTCTTGAGCGGGGCATCCTCCAGCTGGGAATCCTGAGCAAGACAGCACCGAGGGGCCCCCCACAGTCACAGACTCTGACAAAGCAGTGGAAACACAGCAGGGATCTGAAGGGCCGACCAGCAGCCAAGCTCCCCTTCTGAGAATCAAAACGGCGAGGCTCCGCCCTTGGACCCACTTCCTCAGCTGGGCCCCACCCCTGGGAACAGAGGGGTCTCCTGCTGGTCCTGCTGAGAGCCCCTGAAACTCTCAATCCCCAGACCCTTGGCTTGGGGCCGCCCCTGGAAGCAGCACAGGAAAACGTCTGCCAACCGTGCTCAGACGGAAGCTCGCAGATCCATCCCATGGTCCACTCTGAGGCCACTGGTTGGGCTAAGAGCTAGTCGTGCAGCAACACATAAGTTTTATTCTAATACTTTCCAAACTTTGTACTCAAATACGCTACCTACTTACCCCCTGACCTCTCTCATTCTATTTTTCTATCTCTGGACCTCTGTTCATCTTTCAACCCTTATACTACATGGACCTACACTTGATGGCTGTTGAGCAACACTGTATATCTAGGTGTTTAATTATTCTCTAGGCTCAGAGGGACTTAAGGACAATAGAGATTGGATTGAGAGGCTTATTGTTTTGGGTATAAATCGCTTATCAGTGGATGTATTAGACTGGTCGGTAACTGCACAAAAAGAAGGAGCGATAACACCAATCAAAACTTGTGAACATCTAGAGTCTGCCAGCTACAGAGGTCTAGGTTGCTTATATCTGAAAAACCATATCGTGTTTAGTATCAATCTTGCTCCCATTTTCAAATGGGCAGAACAAGAAACTCAAGAAGAATGTCAAATCAAGAAACAACATCCCCCATCCAATGTAAACAGACAATGGAACAGTCACTGGCAATCCTAGAGGAGAGTCTTCCAAGTGCCGTACAAATGCAATTGATAAACATCATTAATGAAAAATGTGAAAATATAAAGAAAGAGATAAGGGAGGAAGCCATAGCTGAACAAGAGGAATCCATAAACAAGGTGATAAGTGAAAAAGAAGAAGCCATAAAGGAGGCCATAATAAAGGTTTTTCAAAGAAAGATGGGTGAATTCATAGAATCCACAAATAAAAATTGACCGAACTCCAGCAAATGTTCAAAGAAAATAAAGCTACTGAGCTAACCACTCAAATGGAAATCAAGGAGCTAAAGAAATCCATACGTGATCTAAAAGAAGAGATGCAAGGCATCAAAAATGAGCAAGTAGTCGCAAGGGAGATGAAAAATAAAGTAGATAGCTTTGATAGCAGGTTAGACAATGCAGAGGAGAGAATTTCCGGGGCTGAAGATAATTTAGTTATTATAGAGAAAGAACAGAAAATGAGTCAATCCAAATCTAGGAAAAATGAGAGAGCGCTTCAGGAGGTCCAAGATACAATTAGGAAGCCTAATTTAAGGCTAATTGGTATTGAGGAGGGCGTGGAGAAAAAGGTCAACGGTATTGGAAATATACTTCAGGGAATCATCTCAGAGAATTTCCCAAATATCCAGAAGGGCAGGCCCATCCAGATACAAGAAGCTTTTAGAACCCCCAACAGACCTGACCAGAAAAGAACATCCCACCGCCACATCGTAATCCGAACTGGATCAATAGAAACCAAAAAAAGGATCCTAAGGGCAGCCAGGGAAAAGGGTTCAGTAACCTATAAAGGAAAACCAATCAGAATAACCCCAGATTTCTCAGCAGAGACCATGCAAGCAAGAAGTGACTGGAAGCATATATGTCATGCCCTTAAGTCAAATAACTACCAACCAAGAATACTGTACCCAGCTAAGCTCTCATTCATAACTGAGGGAACAATAAAAACATTCCATTCCAGGGAAAAGCTGCAACAATATGTTGCAACAAAACCAACACTACAGAGAATTCTCAAAGATGTTCTATACATAGAAAACCAAAATAAATGCAATATAGGGAAAGAAATGGCACCTAAACAGCATACCATCTAAGGACCACAAGAACTGTCAAGACACAGGCCCTAATAAAAGCTTTTAAAAATGGTAGGAACTAATAAATATCTCTCAATCCTAACTCTCAATGTCAATGGACTTAACTCTCCAATTAAACGGCAAAGGCTGTCTAGTTGGATCAAAAAGCAAGAGCCATCGCTCTGCTGTCTTCAAGAGACACATCTTACCCCAAAAAACAATCATCTTTTGAAAGTGAGAGGTTGGCATAAACTCTATCAAGCTAACGGCCCCCATAAACAGGCTGGAGTTGCCATCCTCATATCAGATAAAATAGACTTCAAACTAAAATTAGTAAGAAAAGACAAAGAAGGTTACTACATACCACTAAAGGGATCTTTCCTCCAGGAAGACATAACGATCCTAAATATTTACACACCCAATCCCGGAGCTCCGAACTCCATCAAGCAAACTTTACTTACACTGAAACCATGCATAGATCGAAATACAGTGATTGTCGGAGACTTTAACACACCACTCTCACCTATGGACAGATCAACAAGGCAAAAACTCAACAGGGAAATCTTAGAACTGAACAACTATATAGACCAACTAGATCCAACAGACATCTGCAGAATATTCCACCCAGCAACAACACAATATACGTCTTTCTCAGCAGCACATGGAACATTTTCCAAAATAGATCACATCTTAGGCCATAAAACAAACCTGGACAGATTCAGAAACACTGAAATTATTCCATGCACACTCTCAGACCACAAAGGCATCAAATTGGAACTGAACACAAATCTCCACCAACGAAAACCCTGTAACTCATGGAGACTGAACAACACATTGTTGAATCACCAATGGGTCATCGAAGAGATCAGAACAGAAATCCAACAGTTTATGAAATTTAACAGTAAGGAGCACACAAAATACCAGCTCCTTTGGGACACAGCAAAGGCAGTACTCAGAGGAAAATTTATAGCGCTGGGTGCTTACAACAGCAAGTTGGAAAAATTGCAAACCACCAAGTTAATGTCTCACCTTAAGCTCCTGGAAAAAGAGCAACAAACCAACCCTAATCCCAGCAGAAGAAAGCAAATTATTAAAATCAAAGCAGAATTAAATGATTTGGAATCCAAAAAAACTATAGAAAGAATCAACAAAACAAGGAGTTGGTTCTTTGAAAGAATTAACAAAATTGACAAGCCCTTAGCAAATCTTACCAAAAAAAGAAGAGAGCATATCAAAATAAACAAAATCGCAGATGAAAATGGTAATATCACAACAGAAATTACCAAGATCCAGAATATCATGAGGGAATACTTCTCAAACCTTTACGACAACAGATTTGAGAATCTAGATGAAATGGATGAATTCCTAGCCAATATTAACATACCCACACTGAACCAAGAAGAACTAAGCCAACTCAACAGGCCTATTTCAAGCTCTGAAATAGACATGGCAATTAGAGAACTTCCACCTAAGGAAAGCCCAGGGCCAGATGGATTCACAGCTGAATTCTGTAAGGTCTTCAAAGCAGAGCTGACACCAATACTCCTCAAGCTCTTCAACGAAATTGAAAATGAAGGTTCCTTACCAAATTCATTCTATGAAGCCAGTATAACCCTCATCCCCAAACCAGACAGAGATTCATCAAAGAAATGGAACTATACACCTATATCTTTGATGAACATCGATGCAAAACTTCTCAACAAAATACTGGCCAACCGTCTACAACAACTCATCAAAAAAATTATGCACTATGATCAAACTGGATTCATCGCGGGGAGGCAAAGCTGGTTCAGCATACGCAAATCAACACACCAACAGGTACAAGGACAAAAATCACATGATTGTCTCAATAGACGCGGAAAAGGCATTTGACAAGATCCAACACCCCTTTATGTTAAAAGCTCTGGAGAAACTAGGAATCCATGGAACATTCCTCAATGTAATAAAGGCTGCGTATGAGAAACCCACTGCTAGTATTACACTTAATGGTGAAAATCTAAAGCCATTCCCTCTAAAATCAGGAACGAGACAAGGATGCCCACTCTCTCCACTCCTCTTTAACATAGTACTAGAATTCCTAGCCAGTGCAATAAGGCAAGAAGCAAGCATAAAGGGGATCCAAGTAGGGAAACAGGAAATAAAACTATCCCTCTTTGCAGATGACATGATTCTGTATTTAAAGAATCCTATAGACTCTACTCCCAAGCTCCTTGAGCTGATTCAAAACTTTGGAAGAGTAGCAGGCTAAAAAATCAACCCTCAAAAATCAACTGCCTTCCTTTACGCCAACACTGAGAGGAACGAGGCAATAATCAGGAAAGAAACTCCTTTCACAATAGCCTCAAAGAAAATAAAGTACCTAGGAATTAGCTTAACTAAGAATGTAAAGGACCTTTTTGACGAAAACTTTAAAACCCTAAAAAAGGAAATTAAAGCAGAACTAAGGAAATGGAAAAACCTCCCATGCTCCTGGATTGGAAGAATCAACATTGTGAAAATGACAATCTTGCCAAGAGCTCTCTACAAATTCAACGCAATACCCATCAATATCCCAATGGCATTCTTTAAAGAAATAGAAGAGGCAATCCAAAGTTTCATATGGAATAATAAAAGACCCCGTATAGCAAAAACACTTCTTAGCAGAAAGAACAGCGCCGGAGGAATTTCAATTCCAAACTTTACACTCTATTACAGAGCTATAATTATCAAAACAGCTTGGTACTGGCACAGGAACAGGCCTGAAGACCAATGGAATAGAACTGAGGACCCAGATATTAAACCACAGACCTATGGCCACCTAATCTTTGACAAGGGAGCCAAAAAAAATAGAATGGAAGAAAGACAGCCTCTTCAACAAGTTGTGCTGGCAGAACTGGTTAAGCACCTGCAGAAAACTAAAGTTGGATCCTTCTTTGTCACCCTGCACTAGAATTAACTCCAAGTGGATCAAAGACCTGGAGGGTAAAAGCTGACACACTGAAAACTTTACAGGAGGGAATAGGAGATACACTAGGCCTCCTTGGCACAGGTCGCAACTTTCTTAATAAGGACCAAGAATCACAACAAATCAGAGAAAGGCTGGATAAGTGGGACTGCATTAAACTGCAGAGCTTTTGTAAGGCAAAGGACATAGCTAGTAAACTAATCAGGAAGCCTACAGAGTGGGAGAACATCTTCACCAACCAAAAAACGGACAAAGGCCTCATATCTAAAATATATCAACAACTCAAAAAATTGAATCACTCCAAAACTAACCTCCAAAGTAACAACCATCCCATTAAAAAATGGGCCAAAGACTTAAAGAGAGTCTTCTCTGAAGAAGAAACAAAAATGGCCTATAGACACATGAAGAAATGCTCAACATCTCTGGTCATAAAAGAAATGCAAATCAAAACAACTCTAAGATTCCACCTCACTCCAGTTAGAATGGCCAGGATCAGGAAAATGAATAATAACAGATGCTGGAGGGGATGTGGCCAGGAGGGATCACTACTACACTGTTGGTGGGAGGGCAAACTCGTTCAACCACTATGGAAAGCAGTGTGGCAGTGCCTCAAAAGGCTAAACATAGAACTCCCCTATGACCCAGCAATTCCACTACTTGGCATCTACCCAACCACCCAGAAACAAGGACATACTAAATCCACTAGCACAACAATGTTCATTGTACCACTATTCACCATAGCAAAGATATGGAACCAACCTAGATGTCCCTCAGTTGATGAGTGGATCAACAAGTTGTGGTATTTGTACACAATGGAATTCTATGCTGCTGTCAGGAAGAATGACATCGCCCCATTTGTTAGGAAATGGAAAGACTTAGAAAAAATCATATTAAGTGAAGTAAGCCAGACTCAAGGGAACTTAGGCTCAATGGTTTCCCTCATTCGTCATAGTCAGTAGAAACCTTGGGCTCTACTAGCAGAGATCTGCAATAGAGCAAAATCTTGATACATAAAGCCATATAATGTGAAGCTAATTAAAAGGACCTCCAGGATAGTGAAACAAAAGCCATATAATGAATGATTGTTGTCCTTAATGTACTATGTTGTCTCTCATCTCCTTTGCTGTCCCTTGTTATCTCATATTGGTATAGGATCTCATTTTGTTATCTAATATATTGAATTTATTTGTATTTGGATATTTGAAATTTGATAGGGAAGGGGGGAAAACCAAGACGGGTGGGGGGTGTGGGGGGGGAGGGAAATGGGTACCAAGACATGTGAAAGGGTATCAATGTATGTGAATTAACGCACCTTCTATCTGGCAAATATCATGTAACCCTTTTACTAATTACAATAAAAAATAAAAAAAAAATTTCCCTTACAAGGACGAACACGTGTAAAAATGTCTATATGTGTAATGTGAGTTTTTAATACTTCTTTGCTTTTTCCATCTCTGAGTTTTGGCATTTGCTCCAGATGACAGTACAGAGGGGCTCCTAGGATAAACAGATGATTAAGATACAGAAAGCTAATAAAGTCTTTAGAAATAGACGTCAAAATATGTAGAAGAAGCACATGGCAGGCACAGAGGACCCTGAGAGGCAGAAGGATTTGTTCAGGATGAGAGGAACCGTGGCAGAGAAGGCATGGATCTGACCACCCAGGAATGGCTCCTGGAAGCTGAGACATGCCAGTAGCTAGGGCTAGCAGAGGATGTTGGGATTGGACAGACAAGGTGAACTGTGCTGTGGACTGTGTCTCCATGTGCACATTGTGATGTGGGAGGGGAGATGTCAGCCTCCAGTTGGTCTTGTGTGAGGAAGCAGCATAGGTCATTGGGCTGAGAGGTGACCCTGCCTCCCTCACAATGGAAGAGAGCATGGAACCCTGATAGCCAGGCAACCATAACTGACTGTGGGCTCAAGCCAGCTCACTTGGCCTGTGACTCAGGAGCGAGAAACATGTTCTCGTTTTGTTTTCACAGGACAAGAGACTCAAGTCTCAGGCAAGACAGGCGTGACGGCCTCACGGAAAGCTACCGACACTGGGTCTGCGCCCAGCCACGAGCCCAAGGTCTAAAGCTCTTTTCCAGGATGAAACTAAGGAAAGCACAAGGCAATTCAGGCCAGGTATGTTCATGATAGGAAACCTATTTCACCCCATCCTGGCCCATATTAGAACCTTCTTTGTGTGTGTTCTCAAGTGTCTGTCTCTGCTGAGAGAATACATTCTGTGTAGTTTTCAATGTTCTCTATCACAATTACTCCATATAGAGTGTGCTCTCATTTCCACATTTGAAAGATCCCTTCTCTTTACCACCTTAGGGCCGCAGTGATTCAGCCCAGAGCCGGAATGGGCCGCATAATCTATGGAGTCGGGAGGCAGGCCTGCTGGAGAGGCTGGTAATTAACCTAGTCCCTGCCTACCAGAAGGGAGACCTCTTCTTTGTCGAAATATTTCTGCATAACTACAGACGGTGGGGGACGATGGAACAAGTGATGGATATGATCTTTAAAAAGTGAGTGTTCCCCCTTCAAGCCCAGGGCTGCTCAGCCGCCGCCTAGCACCTCCCTGAGCCTGTTCTTTTCACTGAGGTCTTCTCATGGGAATGAAGGATGAGACCCAGAAGTGTACACCCTGGCTAGATTTTTTAGGACAGTGTCACCAAGGCATTCCTTTTCCCTCAGAAGCTACTGGAACTTCAGAAGCCTGCTTTCTGAAAGGCCTAGAATTACAGGCATATGCTAGTGGCACCCAACTTGTGCCCTCACCTAGGTTGAGGCCCGAAGTAATCACATTTCCAATTATAGATAAGGTGTCAAAGTAGCAGTCTTGGAGGCTTGCGGAGTACAAGTAGACAGAGGAAAGGCTGGGGAGGTGGTAAGGAAGCTGAATCACTTCTGAGCCATCAAGGAGGGATTATGCAGGCTTTACTTGTTTATAACCCTGGAAGCATTTACGTTTTGGTGTGTGTTCTAGACCTACATCTTGACCTCAGGGCCTGAGTGCTGTCCTCTTGGTACTCAGAGCTAGCACTTGCCAAGTGAGCCACAGGTACAATTGCTGCCTGTTGCCAGTTCAGTGAAACCTAATGTGTTTAGATTTTTACTGACTAGACTGTTCTCCATCTGTGATTCTGAGTCCTCAGCCAGTGTAAGAGCTAAGAAAAAAGGCACGAGCCACTGACACCTTAACTTTGGACAAATGCCTATAAGAGTCTTAGCAGAATACTCACAGAACTGTATAGACATATCTCCCTGGTTTCCCTGTCACTTTTACATTCCCATGTGGGACTTGGCCAGTCCCACAGGTATCCTGTTGACTTAGAAAGGGAGAACCATGGAGGTGACTTCTTCCTGTCCTCCCTTAGGTACAGATATCTCCACCGTTACTGGGAGGAAGATGAGAAAACCAAAATGTAAGTGGGCTTTGGCACAAAGACTTGTGCCCCTCCTTGCTAAATGGGCATCATTGAGGCTTCTGCACCAAAGTGCAGATTTCTTGTTTGCACACCACTTGTGACTTCCTTGGGTGGGGGGGCAGCTTGGGACTTCAGTGGATTTCAGAGGACACCGCTGTGGGTGTGGGTGTGTTGTCTGGGGATGACAGGAAAGGCTTTGTGCAGAAAGTCAGATCCAGCGTGGAATCAACCATCAACCTTCTCATTGCCTGTCACAGTGAGAATGGTGTACACTTGTCTTTCAGAAGCTTCTAGAGGCATGTTGTGAGGAGCATCCTGCTCCCAGGTTTCCTCTCCCTCTTTCCAACATGCAGGTCTGTGTATAGGACCCCCACAGCATGCGAGTCCAGCCACTAAGTGGCTCAGGAGGAAGGCACAGAACGGGCAGGGTGGTGCTCATAGTGTGCTTGTCCCCAATCTGCCCACAGCGCCCTCTGCTCTATTATCACTATGTGGATGGACTGCTGCCCTGGTGATTTTTATAAGTGCCAGAACCAAGACACCCTGCATGAGCTCATGTACTATGTGTGGCTCTACATGCCTTCCTCGGACCTACTGCTCCGTTTAGAAATCATCCTTTCTGATCTGGAGAAATCCGTGAAGAAGGGGAGGAAGGAGTCCTTGTATAGGCGCTTCAGAGCTCGTGAGTAGGGACGGACGGGACCTGGGTCTCTTGGGATGGCCCCGGATTGGCCGGGACAGGATACCATAGTACTACCCAGCTTAGCAGAAATGCCCTTTTATGGATATGCTCTGCCAGCCAACGTCTGTTCTCTTTTTGAAAGTACTAGGCCTGAGCCACAGCTGAGAAAGACCCAACCTTCAGAGTTCAATCCAATCTCCAATTCTTTCTTATTTTTTCTGGGTTATGGAGCTTGAAGTAGACTTGGGCACTCCCTGTGCTCTTCAGCTGAAGGCCACTGTCCTATAAATGGCCCTGACCTTTGTCCCTGAGCTTTTCAGCACAAGGCTACTCTCCTAACCTTGAGCCAATGCTCCTTTGCCGTTTTCTAGAGGTTAATTGGAGATAAGAGACTCAGATCCTTTCTCCATTCTCAGGTTGGCGCCGCCATAGAGCAGCCTCTCCTGAACTCCCTATCAGTATCCCAGCAGTGATTTCAACGATGGTGACCCGTGAAGAGCTGGAGCCATCACTGGACTCCGCACAGCATCATATGAAGCCAGAAGAATCTGTTAATGGTGTGGAGAAGCCCGAACAGGCTTTGTGTCCTGTGTACAGCGAATGCATTCTGAACCCCACCAATGTCACCCAGGAACCTGCCGGTCCCCTGCAGGAAGAGAAAGATGATGGAGACTCTCCCCCGACTTTTACTATCAGCTTAGATCAGCCCTGTTTGAGTGAAGTCATCACTCCTGGGGTGCAGGATAAAGCATCCCCTGAGGGGCTCATGGGTTATGTCTCCAGCCTAAGTTCAAGAGAACCCCTTAAAGATGTCAAAAAGGTAGTGTCAGTCGAGGAAAGTGAGTCTGTCCTCACAGAATATCCGGACACATCTGTCCAGCTGCACGAGATCCAGTCTCCACCTGAGGAACTAGAATCTGCCCCTGCCCCACCTCAGGAAGGAAATCCCATCTTCACTGAGGCAGTAGATCTCCTTGAGGACTCTGACTTAGAATATCTTCCCGAAGGCAATTTGGAGGCTGGTTTAGATCTTGATATTCCCTCCCCCATCCCTGAGAAAATCTTACTCTTTCTTTTTGTAATGGCTGTTGTAAAATGTGCTCTCTATTTATTGCTCTAATTTTATTAAAATGTCACTGTTTATATTATGTTGTACAATAAATCAAGTACTGTGGTTTTTGTCACCCCCCTCCCTATATGATGCCCTCGACACCTGGATCCTGAGTGGGGAGAAATGTAGAGTGACCTGGAGCTGTGGGAGGAACTTACTGGATATACATGGAGCAGTTACATGCACAGGGAATGGCAAGGAGTAAATGGAAATCGGTTTTTGGTGGAAGCAAGGAGGTAGTTTGGCTCACACCTCTAACGCTAACAACTTAGTAGACAGAGATGTCTGAGGGTCTAGGTTCTGGGCCATCCTTGGGCTGGAAAGTTCATGAAACTCTTTTCTCCAGATAACCATCAAAAACGAATTGCTAGCTTTGAGTGAAAAGCTTAGTGAAGCCATCCCAGACTGACACAGAGAAGGGGAGAGAGAGAGAGAGAGAGAGAGAGAGAGAGAGAGAGAGACAGAGAGAGAGAGAGAGAGAGAGAGAGAGAGAGAGAGAGAGAGAGAGAAGGAGTGAAGATACAGAGACAGACAATGTTTTAGATTGGTCTGTCCAGATTGGCTTAACAATGGGATCCTCAGAGCTTGAACTTTGGCCTAGTGGTAGAGTGTTTGCCTAGCATGCATGAACACCCGTGTTCAATTCCTCCATACTACATACATAGAAAAAAAAGCCAGATGTTGTTCTGTGGCTCAAGTGGTAGAGGTATAACCTTGAGCAATCCCAAGGACAGTGCTTAGGCCATGAGTTCAATTCAGGACTGGCAAAAAAAAGATGGAGATCCTCAGATCTCAGCCTCCTTAGTAGAATCACAGGAGTCACTGATGCCTGGAGAAGCCAGTACTTTGTCAGTTTAGCCAGAGTGGAGCTGTGTTATACAATTCGACCAGTTAAATTCAAGGAAATAGTAGAGTAATTCAATCATCTGAAATGGGAACTTCATTACTGTTTTTCTTCCAAAGGAAAAAAGCATCCTGGGAGAAGAAACATTAGCAGCTAGCTCCCTGTGCAAGAACAAATGTCCCTGCGTGCCTGAATGCTTTCTCAAGGTTCTGGAAGACCCTTAGTTTAGAATCCAAAGATGCCAGAGACTAGGCCTGATGTTTCTGAAGCCCAGAGTGGAGCCTGGATTTCAGTCTGAACATTCTGCAAAGCCATGTATATGGCCATCAGCAGACAAGGTGTGTGTGCTGTGTGTGTGCTCATGACTCTTAGGAGGCTGCCTTCAGAATGGACAGGAGAAACTCTGTGATGAATCCAGGCTACGTGGCTGTGCTCCTAGGTACTGCATTGTGATATTGTGTGGTCGCATGGATGCATGCACGTGCATGCCTGTACATACATTTGTGGCACTCACTGTTCCCATTCAGATCCTAGGAATGTTCTGACAAGTTCAGTGCAGACACTGGGACAGACATGCAGTCTTCCTCTGCAGGAAGGTTCTCCGGGCTGAGAACTCCAGCAGGAGGGGCTTTCCCTTTTTTCCTCTCCTTTTGGTCATCACTCACATCTAGTGGAGTTGGAGACAGTACTCTGTGGATCCTGACAGCCATGAAAACACTTGACATTTGCAAGTGTTCTTTAAAGACAAACACTGGAAGATCTGTTTGCTCTTTGTAAGAGATACAGAAATGAAATAATGAACTCTCTTTTTTAATTTTTATATATACTTCTTGTAATTAATTGCAGGGTTACATTATATTCACCAGATAGAAGGTGCATTACTTCACATACATTAATACCACTTCTCATGTCTTGGTCCCCATTTACCTCCCCCCGACCCGCACCCCTCATCTTGAATTCCCCCCTTCCCTATCCAATTTCAAATAACCAAATACACATTTATCCAACATATCAGATAACAAAGTGAAATACTGTAACAATAGGAGATAACCAAGGGACAGCAAAAGAAATGAGGGATAACATAGTATATTAAGGACAGCAATCACTCATTATATGGCTTTTATTTTATATCCTAGAGGTCCTTTCATTTTGGGTCATACTGTATGACCTTAGGTATCTAGTATAGCTATTGCAAATCTCTGCTAGAAGAGCCCAAGGTTTCCTCTAATTATGACAAATGAGGGAAACCATTGAGTCTATGTTCCTTTGAGTCTGGCTTACTTCACTTAATATGTTTTTTCTAAGTCTTTCCCTTTCCTTACAAATGGGGTGATGTCATTCTTTCTGACAGCAGCATAGAATTCCATTGTGTATAAATACCACATCTTGTTCATCCACTCATCAACTGAGGGACATCTTAGTTGGTTCCATATCTTTGCTATGGTAAAGAGTGCTGCAACGAACATCATTGTACTACTGGATTTAGTATGTCCTTGTTTCTGGACAATTGGGTAACTGCCAAGTAGTGGAATTGCGAGGTCACAGGGGAGCTCTATGTTTAGTCTTTTGAGGAACTGCCATACTGCTTTCCATAGTGGTTGAATAAGTTTGCAATTCCACCAACAGTTTAGTAGTGATCCCTCCTGGCCACATCCCCTCGAGCATCTGTTGTTATACGTTTCTTTTTAGCCTGGCCATTCTAACAGGAGCAAGGTGGAATCTTAAGAGTTATTTTGCTTTGCATTTCTTTTATGACCAGAGATGCCAAGCATTTCTTCATGTGTCAATAATGACCTCTCTATCTCTCTTTCTGTCACTGTCTCAGTCGTTCTCTCTCTCTCTCTCTCTCTCTCTCTCTCTCTCTCTCTCTCTCTCTCACTGTCTCTCTCTCTCTCTTGCTCTCTCGCTCGCTCTCTCCTTCTCTCTTACACACATACATAAAAGGACAGGCAGAGAAGGAAGATGGCGCTGAGACAATAGGGACGCTGCCTACCTCTCTCTGACAAAAAGAGAGAACCAGGGAGTCCCAAGAGCCAACTACCTTAAGAAATCTACAACAACAAAATCAAAAGGCAACGGAGAAGGACTCAAACTGGAAAAGAAATCCAGATAAAGCTCACATCCAACTTTCTCAAAGAATTCGGAACGCGAGGACCCCTCCCCAACCTCTCGCCGCCGGATCCAAGCCACGAAAGCCTCCGAAAGCCGCGAAAAGCGGCAGCTGGCGCTGGCTCAAGCTGCGAAAAGCGGCCTGAGCGGGTGCCTGCTCCACACCGGGAAAGCGGCGGTGGGCGCCTGCTCCAAGCCCCGAAAAATGGCCGCAGTGGAGGCAGCCAGGCCGGGAGCCCAACTGCTGCAGACACCAGTACAGAACCGGGCCAGCGAATGGCGGAAGCAGCAGAACCCCGACGCGAAACCAGAACAGCAAGCAGTGGAACCCAGACGCAGAACACAGGCGGCGGCGGAGACCTGAGGGGAGTGAAAGACTCCCCACCACCGTGGAGCACCCACAGACAGACGCAGAGGCGGGAGTAATACAGCGCGTCCCCAAACCCATCGGGAAAGCGGAGCGGGTGCCAAGCAATAGAACTTAACTCAGACCCCAACACCCCGCCCGTAAAGACTGGCGGGAGCAGGGGGGCAAGGAATTTAGAATCCTGTCCCTCCCCTCAACAGCCCCCTCCCTCAGGCCATTGACTGGAGATTGACAGGCGGGCTACCTAAGACCCAGGACTCCACCAAGGGAGGCTGGGCTGACCCAACTCCCACCCGCCCAACGGGCTCAACACCCAGCCCTCTGACTGGAGACTGACAAGCGGGCGGACCCTAAGACTCAGCACCCCACCCAGGGGAGGCAGAGCTGTCCCAGCTCCCACCCGCCCACCAGGCTCCTCTCCCAGGCCACTGGATCTGGAGAATGGAGGGCGCTGGGAGCCTGCCTTACAACAGTGGGTAGGGGGTGCGGGAAAATAGGAGCCAGCATCTGTCCCCCCTCAATTCTTGAGCGGGGCATCCTCCAGCTGGGAATCCTGAGCAAGACAGCACCGAGGGGCCCCCCACAGTCACAGACTCTGACAAAGCAGTGGAAACACAGCAGGGATCTGAAGGGCCGACCAGCAGCCAAGCTCCCCTTCTGAGAATCAAAACGGCGAGGCTCCGCCCTTGGACCCACTTCCTCAGCTGGGCCCCACCCCTGGGAACAGAGGGGTCTCCTGCTGGTCCTGCTGAGAGCCCCTGAAACTCTCAATCCCCAGACCCTTGGCTTGGGGCCGCCCCTGGAAGCAGCACAGGAAAACGTCTGCCAACCGTGCTCAGACGGAAGCTCGCAGATCCATCCCATGGTCCACTCTGAGGCCACTGGTTGGGCTAAGAGCTAGTCGTGCAGCAACACATAAGTTTTATTCTAATACTTTCCAAACTTTGTACTCAAATACGCTACCTACTTACCCCCTGACCTCTCTCATTCTATTTTTCTATCTCTGGACCTCTGTTCATCTTTCAACCCTTATACTACATGGACCTACACTTGATGGCTGTTGAGCAACACTGTATATCTAGGTGTTTAATTATTCTCTAGGCTCAGAGGGACTTAAGGACAATAGAGATTGGATTGAGAGGCTTATTGTTTTGGGTATAAATCGCTTATCAGTGGATGTATTAGACTGGTCGGTAACTGCACAAAAAGAAAGAGCGATAACACCAATCAAAACTTGTGAACATCTAGAGTCTGCCAGCTACAGAGGTCTAGGTTGCTTATATCTGAAAAACTATAATCGTGTTTAGTATTAATCTTGCTCCCATTTTCAAATGGGCAGAACAAGAAACTCAAGAAGAATGTCAAATCAAGAAACAACATCCCCCATCCAATGTAAACAGATAATGGAACAGTCACTGGCAATCCTAGAGGAGAGTCTTCCAAGTGCCGTACAAATGCAATTGATAAACATCATTAATGAAAAATGTGAAAATATAAAGAAAGAGATAAGGGAGGAAGCCATAGCTGAACAAGAGGAATCCATAAACAAGGTGATAAGTGAAAAAGAAGAAGCCATAAAGGAGGCCATAATAAAGGTTTTTCAAAGAAAGATGGGTGAATTCATAGAATCCACAAATAAAAATTGACCGAACTCCAGCAAATGTTCAAAGAAAATAAAGCTACTGAGCTAACCACTCAAATGGAAATCAAGGAGCTAAAGAAATCCATACGTGATCTAAAAGAAGAGATGCAAGGCATCAAAAATGAGCAAGTAGTCGCAAGGGAGATGAAAAATAAAGTAGATAGCTTTGATAGCAGGTTAGACAATGCAGAGGAGAGAATTTCCGGGGCTGAAGATAATTTAGTTATTATAGAGAAAGAACAGAAAATGAGTCAATCCAAATCTAGGAAAAATGAGAGAGCGCTTCAGGAGGTCCAAGATACAATTAGGAAGCCTAATTTAAGGCTAATTGGTATTGAGGAGGGCGTGGAGAAAAAGGTCAACGGTATTGGAAATATACTTCAGGGAATCATCTCAGAGAATTTCCCAAATATCCAGAAGGGCAGGCCCATCCAGATACAAGAAGCTTTTAGAACCCCCAACAGACCTGACCAGAAAAGAACATCCCACCGCCACATCGTAATCCGAACTGGATCAATAGAAACCAAAAAAAGGATCCTAAGGGCAGCCAGGGAAAAGGGTTCAGTAACCTATAAAGGAAAACCAATCAGAATAACCGCACATTTCTCAGCAGAGACCATGCAAGCAAGAAGTGACTGGAAGCATATATGTCATGCCCTTAAGTCAAATAACTACCAACCAAGAATACTGCACCCAGCTAAGCTCTCATTCATAACTGAGGGAACAATAAAAACATTCCATTCCAGGGAAAAGCTGCAACAATATGTCGCAACAAAACCAACACTACAGAGAATTCTCAAAGATGTTCTATACATAGAAAACCAAAATAAATGCAATATAGGGAAAGAAATGGCACCTAAACAGCATACCATCTAAGGACCACAAGAACTGTCAAGACACAGGCCCTAATAAAAGCTTTTAAAAATGGTAGGAACTAATAAATATCTCTCAATCCTAACTCTCAATGTCAATGGACTTAACTCTCCAATTAAACGGCAAAGGCTGTCTAGTTGGATCAAAAAGTAAGAGCCATCGCTCTGCTGTCTTCAAGAGACACATCTTACCCCAAAAAACAATCATCTTTTGAAAGTGAGAGGTTGGCATAAACTCTATCAAGCTAATGCCCCCCATAAACAGGCTGGAGTTGCCATCCTCATATCAGATAAAATAGACTTCAAACTAAAATTAGTAAGAAAAGACAAAGAAGGTTACTACATACCACTAAAGGGATCTTTCCTCCAGGAAGACATAACGATCCTAAATATTTACACACCCAATCCCGGAGCTCCGAACTCCATCAAGCAAACTCTACTTACACTGAAACCATGCATAGATCAAAATACAGTGATTGTCGGAGACTTTAACACACCACTCTCACCTATGGACAGATCAACAAGGCAAAAACTCAACAGGGAAATCTTAGAACTGAACAACTATATAGACCAACTAGATCCAACAGACATCTGCAGAATATTCCACCCAGCAACAACACAATATACGTCTTTCTCAGCAGCACATGGAACATTTTCCAAAATAGATCACATCTTAGGCCATAAAACAAACCTGGACAGATTCAGAAACACTGAAATTATTCCATGCACACTCTCAGACCACAAAGGCAACAAATTGGAACTGAACACAAATCTCCACCAACGAAAACCCTGTTACTCATGGAGACTGAACAACACATTGTTGAATCACCAATGGGTCATCGAAGAGATCAGAACAGAAATCCAACAGTTTATGAAATTTAACAGTAAGGAGCACACAAAATACCAGCTCCTTTGGGACACAGCAAAGGCAGTACTCAGAGGAAAATTTATAGCGCTGGGTGCCTACAACAGCAAGTTGGAAAAATTGCAAACCAACAAGTTAATGTCTCACCTTAAGCTCCTGGAAAAAGAGCAACAAACCAACCCTAATCCCAGCAGAAGAAAACAAATTATTAAAATCAAAGCAGAATTAAATGATTTGGAATCCAAAAAAACTATAGAAAGAATCAACAAAACAAGGAGTTGGTTCTTTGGAAGAATTAACAAAATTGACAAGCCCTTAGCAAATCTTACCAAAAAAAGAAGAGAGCATATCGAAATAAACAAAATCACAGATGAAAATAGTAATATCACAACAGAAATTACCAAGATCCAGAATATCATGAGGGAATACTTCTCAAACCTTTACGACAACAGATTTGAGAATCTAGATGAAATGGATGAATTCCTAGCCAATATTAACATGCCCACACTGAACCAAGAAGAACTAAGCCAACTCAACAGGCCTATTTCAAGCTCTGAAATAGACATGGCAATTAGAGAACTTCCACCTAAGAAAAGCCCAGGGCCAGATGGATTCACAGCTGAATTCTGTAAGGTCTTCAAAGCAGAGCTGACACCAATACTCCTCAAGCTCTTCAACGAAATTGAAAATGAAGGTTCCTTACCAAACTCATTCTATGAAGCCAGTATAACCCTGATCCCCAAACCAGACAGAGATTCATCAAAGAAACGGAACTATAGACCTATATCTTTGATGAACATCGATGCAAAACTTCTCAACAAAATACTGGCCAACCGTCTACAACAACTCATCAAAAAAATTATGCACTATGATCAAACTGGATTCATCGCGGGGAGGCAAAGCTGGTTCAGCATACGCAAATCAATTAATATAATTCAACACACCAACAGGAGCAAGGACAAAAATCACATGATTGTCTCAATAGACGTGGAAAAGGCACTTGACAAGATCCAACACCCCTTTATGTTAAAAGCTCTGGAGAAACTAGGAATCCATGGAACATTTCTCAATGTAATAAAGGCTGTGTATGAGAAACCCACTGCTAGTATTACACTTAATGGTGAATATCTAAAGCCATTCCCTCTAAAATCAGGAACGAGACAAGGATGCCCACTCTCTCCACTCCTCTTTAACATAGTACTGGAATTCCTAGCCAGTGCAATAAGGCAAGAAGCAAGCATAAAGGGGATCCAAGTAGGGAAAGAGGAAATAAAACTATCCCTCTTTGCAGATGACGTGATTCTGTATTTAAAGAATCCTATAGACTCTAATCCCAAGCTCCTTGAGCTGATTCAAAACTTTGGAAGAGTAGCAGGCCATAAAATCAACCCTCAAAAATCAACTGCCTTCCTTTACGCCAACACTGAGAGGAACGAGGCAATAATCAGGAAAGAAACTCCTTTCACAATAGCCTCAAAGAAAATAAAGTACCTAGGAATTAGCTTAACTAAGAATGTAAAGGACCTTTTTGACGAAAACTTTAAAACCCTAAAAAAGGAAATTAAAGCAGAACTAAGGAAATGGAAAAACCTCCCATGCTCCTGGATTGGAAGAATCAACATTGTGAAAATGACAATCTTGCCAAGAGCTCTCTACAAATTCAACCTAATACCCATCAATATCCCAATGGCATTGGCATTCTTTAAAGAAATAGAAGAGGCAATCCAAAGTTTCATATGGCATAATAAAAGACCCCGTATAGCAAAAACACTTCTTAGCAGAAAGAACAGCGCCGGAGGAATTTCAATTCCAAACTTTACACTCTATTACAGAGATATAACTATCAAAACAGCTTGGTACTGGCACAAGAACAGGCCTGAAGACCAATGGAATAGAACTGAGGACCCAGATATTAAACCACAGACCTATGGCCACCTAATCTTTGACAAGGGAGCCAAAAAAATAGAATGGAAGAAAGACAGCCTCTTCAACAAGTTGTGCTGGCAGAACTGGTTAAGCACCTGCAGAAAACTAAAGTTGGACCCTTCTTTGTCACCCTGCACTAGAATTAACTCCAAATGGATCAAAGACCTGGAGGTAAAAGCTGACACACTGAAAACTTTACAGGAGGGAATAGGAGATACACTAGGCCTCCTTGGCACAGGTCGCAACTTTCTTAATAAGGACCAAGAATCACAACAAATCAGAGAAAGGCTGGATAAGTGGGACTGCATTAAACTGCAGAACTTTTGTAAGGCAAAGGACATAGCTAGTAAACTAATCAGGAAGCCTACAGAGTGGGAGAAGTTCTTCACCAACCGAACAACGGACAAAGGCCTCATATCTAAAATATATCAACAACTCAAAAAATTGAATCACTCCAAAACTAACCTCCAAAGTAACAACCATCCCATTAAAAAATGGGCCAAAGACTTAAAGAGAGTCTTCTCTGAAGAAGAAACAAAAATGGCCTATAGACACATGAAGAAATGCTCAACATCTCTGGTCATAAAAGAAATGCAAATCAAAACAACTCTAAGATTCCACCTCACTCCAGTTAGAATGGCCAGGATCAGGAAAATGAATAATAACAGATGCTGGAGGGGATGTGGCCAGGAGGGATCACTACTACACTGTTGGTGGGAGGGCAAACTCGTTCAACCACTATGGAAAGCAGTGTGGCAGTGCCTCAAAAGGCTAAACATAGAACTCCCCTATGACCCAGCAATTCCACTACTTGGCATCTACCCAACCACCCAGAAACAAGGACATACTAAATCCACTAGCACAACAATGTTCATTGTACCACTATTCACCATAGCAAAGATATGGAACCAACCTAGATGTCCCTCAGTTGATGAGTGGATCAACAAGTTGTGGTATTTGTACACAATGGAATTCTATGCTGCTGTCAGGAAGAATGACATCGCCCCATTTGTTAGGAAATGGAAAGACTTAGAAAAAATCATATTAAGTGAAGTAAGCCAGACTCAAGGGAACTTAGGCTCAATGGTTTCCCTCATTCGTCATAGTCAGTAGAAACCTTGGGCTCTACTAGCAGAGATCTGCAATAGAGCAAAATCTTGATACATAAAGCCATATAATGTGAAGCTAATTAAAAGGACCTCCAGGATAGTGAAACAAAAGCCATATAATGAATGATTGTTGTCCTTAATGTACTATGTTGTCTCTCATCTCCTTTGCTGTCCCTTGTTATCTCATATTGGTATAGGATCTCACTTTGTTATCTAATATATTGAATTTATTTGTATTTGGATATTTGAAATTTGATAGGGAAGGGGGGAAAACCAAGACGGGTGGGAGGTGTGGGGGGGAGGGAAATGGGTACCAAGACATGTGAAAGGGTATCAATGTATGTGAATTAACGCACCTTCTATCTGGCAAATATCATGTAACCCTTTTACTAATTACAATAAAAAATAAAAAAAATTTTCCCTTACAAGGACGAACACGTATAAAAATGTCTATATGTGTAATGTGAGTTTTTAATACTTCTTTGCTTTTTCCATCTCTAAGTTTTGGCATTTGCTCCAGATGACAGTACAGTGGGGCTCCTAGGATAAACAGATGATTAAGATACAGAAAGCTAATAAAGTCTTTAGAAATAGACGTCAAAATATGTAGAAGAAGCACATGGCAGGCACAGAGGACCCTGAGAGGCAGAAGGATTTGTTCAGGATGAGAGGAACCGTGGCAGAGAAGGCATGGATCTGACCACCCAGGAATGGCTCCTGGAAGCTGAGACATGCCAGTAGCTAGGGCTAGCAGAGGATGTTGGGATTGGACAGACAAGGTGAACTGTGCTGTGGACTGTGTCTCCATGTGCACATTGTGATGTGGGAGGGGAGATGTCAGCCTCCAGTTGGTCTTGTGTGAGGAAGCAGCATAGGTCATTGGGCTGAGAGGTGACCCTGCCTCCCTCACAATGGAAGAGAGCATGGAACCCTGATAGCCAGGCAACCATAACTGACTGTGGGCTCAAGCCAGCTCACTTGGCCTGTGACTCAGGAGCGAGAAACATGTTCTCGTTTTGTTTTCACAGGACAAGAGACTCAAGTCTCAGGCAAGACAGGCGTGACGGCCTCACGGAAAGCTACCGACACTGGGTCTGCGCCCAGCCACGAGCCCAAGGTCTAAAGCTCTTTTCCAGGATGAAACTAAGGAAAGCACAAGGCAATTCAGGCCAGGTATGTTCATGATAGGAAACCTATTTCACCCCATCCTGGCCCATATTAGAACCTTCTTTGTGTGTGTTCTCAAGTGTCTGTCTCTGCTGAGAGAATACATTCTGTGTAGTTTTCAATGTTCTCTATCACAATTACTCCATATAGAGTGTGCTCTCATTTCCACATTTGAAAGATCCCTTCTCTTTACCACCTTAGGGCCGCAGTGATTCAGCCCAGAGCCGGAATGGGCCGCATAATCTATGGAGTCGGGAGGCAGGCCTGCTGGAGAGGATGGTAATTAACCTAGTCCCTGCCTACCAGAAGGGAGACCTCTTCTTTGTCGAAATATTTCTGCATAACTACAGACGGTGGGGGACGATGGAACAAGTGATGGATATGATCTCTAAAAAGTGAGTGTTCCCCCTTCAAGCCCAGGGCTGCTCATCCACCGCCTAGCACCTCCCTGAGCCTGTTCTTTTCACTGAGGTCTTCTCATGGGAATGAAGGATGAGACCCAGAAGTGTACACCCTGGCTAGATTTTTTAGGACAGTGTCACCAAGGCATTCCTTTTCCCTCAGAAGCTACTGGAACTTCAGAAGCCTGCTTTCTGAAAGGCCTAGAATTACAGGCATATGCTAGTGGCACCCAACTTGTGCCCTCACCTAGGTTGAGGCCCGAAGTAATCACATTTCCAATTATAGATAAGGTGTCAAAGTAGCAGTCTTGGAGGCTTGCGGAGTACAAGTAGACAGAGGAAAGGCTGGGGAGGTGGTAAGGAAGCTGAATCACTTCTGAGCCATCAAGGAGGGATTATGCAGGCTTTACTTGTTTATAACCCTGGAAGCATTTACGTTTTGGTGTGTGTTCTAGACCTACATCTTGACCTCAGGGCCTGAGTGCTGTCCTCTTGGTACTCAGAGCTAGCACTTGCCAAGTGAGCCACAGGTACAATTGCTGCCTGTTGCCAGTTCAGTGAAACTTAATGTGTTTAGATTTTTACTGACTAGACTGTTCTCCATCTGTGATTCTGAGTCCTCAGCCAGTGTAAGAGCTAAGAAAAAAGGCACGAGCCACTGACACATTAACTTTGGACAAATGCCTATAAGAGTCTTAGCAGAATACTCACAGAACTGTATAGACATATCTCCCTGGTTTCCCTGTCACTTTTACATTCCCATGTGGGACTTGGCCAGTACCACAGGTATCCTGTTAACTTAGAAAGGGAGAACCATGGAGGTGACTTCTTCCTGTCCTCCCTTAGGTACAGATATCTCCACCGTTACTGGGAGGAAGATGAGAAAACCAAAATGTAAGTGGGCTTTGGCACAAAGACTTGTGCCCCTCCTTGCTAAATGGGCATCATTGAGGCTTCTGCACCAAAGTGCAGATTTCTTGTTTGCACACCACTTGTGACTTTCTTGGGTGGGGGGGCAGCTTGGGACTTCAGTGGATTTCAGAGGACACCGCTGTGGGTGTGGGTGTGTTGTCTAGGGATGACAGGAAAGGCTTTGTGCAGAAAGTCAGATCCAGCGTGGAATCAACCATCAACCTTCTCGTTGCCTGTCACAGTGAGAATGGTGTACATTTGTCTTTCAGAAGCTTCTAGAGGCATGTTGTGAGGAGCATCCTGCTCCCAGGTTTCCTCTCCCTCTTTCCAACATGCAGGTCTGTGTATAGGACCCCCACAGCATGCGAGTCCAGCCACTAAGTGGCTCAGGAGGAAGGCACAGAACGGGCAGGGTGGTGCTCATAGTGTGCTTGTCCCCAATCTGCCCACAGCGCCCTCTGCTCTATTATCACTATGTGGATGGACTGCTGCCCTGGTGATTTTTATAAGTGCCAGAACCAAGACACCCTGCATGAGCTCATGTACTATGTGTGGCTCTACATGCCTTCCTCGGACCTACTGCTCCGTTTAGAAATCATCCTTTCTGATCTGGAGAAATCCGTGAAGAAGGGGAGGAAGGAGTCCTTGTATAGGCGCTTCAGAGCTCGTGAGTAGGGACGGACGGGACCTGGGTCTCTTGGGATGGCCCCGGATTGGCCGGGACAGGATACCATAGTACTACCCAGCTTAGCAGAAATGCCCTTTTATGGATATGCTCTGCCAGCCAACGTCTGTTCTCTTTTTGAAAGTACTAGGCCTGAGCCACAGCTGAGAAAGACCCAACCTTCAGAGTTCAATCCAATCTCCAATTCTTTCTTATTTTTTCTGGGTTATGGAGCTTGAAGTAGACTTGGGCACTCCCTGTGCTCTTCAGCTGAATGCCACTGTCCTATAAATGGCCCTGACCTTTGTCCCTGAGCTTTTCAGCACAAGGCTACTCTCCTAACCTTGAGCCAATGCTCCTTTGCCGTTTTCTAGAGGTTAATTGGAGATAAGAGACTCAGATCCTTTCTCCATTCTCAGGTTGGCACCGCCATAGAGCAGCCTCTCCTGAACTCCCTATCAGTATCCCAGCAGTGATTTCAACGATGGTGACCCGTGAAGAGCTGGAGCCATCACTGGACTCCGCACAGCATCATATGAAGCCAGAAGAATCTGTTAATGGTGTGGAGAAGCCCGAACAGGCTTTGTGTCCTGTGTACAGCGAATGCATTCTGAACCCCACCAATGTCACCCAGGAACCTGCCGGTCCCCTGCAGGAAGAGAAAGATGATGGAGACTCTCCCCCGACTTTTACTATCAGCTTAGATCAGCCCTGTTTGAGTGAAGTCATCACTCCTGGTGCAGGATAAAGCATCCCCTGAGGGGCTCATGGGTTATGTCTCCAGCCTAAGTTCAAGAGAACCCCTTAAAGATGTCAAAAAGGTAGTGTCAGTCGAGGAAAGTGAGTCTGTCTTCACAGAATATCCGGACACATCTGTCCAGCTGCACGAGATCCAGTCTCCACCTGAGGAACTAGAATCTGCCCCTGCCCCACCTCAGGAAGGAAATCCCATCTTCACTGAGGCAGTAGATCTCCTTGAGGACTCTGACTTAGAATATCTTCCCGAAGGCAATTTGGAGGCTGGTTTAGATCTTGATATTCCCTCCCCCATCCCTGAGAAAATCTTACTCTTTCTTTTTGTAATGGCTGTTGTAAAATGTGCTCTCTATTTATTGCTCTAATTTTATTAAAATGTCACTGTTTATATTATGTTGTACAATAAATCAAGTACTGTGGTTTTTGTCACCCCCCTCCCTGTATGATGCCCTCGACACCTGGATCCTGAGTGGGGAGAAATGTAGAGTGACCTGGAGCTGTGGGAGGAACTTACTGGATAGACATGGAGCAGTTACATGCACAGGGAATGGCAAGGAGTAAATGGAAATCGGTTTTTGGTGGAAGCAAGGAGGTAGTTTGGCTCACACCTCTAACGCTAACAACTTAGTAGACAGAGATGTCTGAGGGTCTAGGTTCTGGGCCATCCTTGGGCTGGAAAGTTCATGAAACTCTTTTCTCCAGATAACCATCAAAAAAGAATTGCTAGCTTTGAGTGTAAAGCTTAGTGAAGCCATCCCAGACTGACACAGAGAAGTGGAGAGAGAGGGAGAGAGAGAGAGAGAGAGAGAGAGAGAGAGAGAGAGAGAGAGAGAGAGAGAGAGAGAGAGAGAGAGAGAAGGAGTGAAGATACAGAGACAGACAATGTTTTAGTTTGGTCTGTCCAGATTGGCTTAACAATGGGATCCTCAGAGCTCGAACTTTGGCCTAGTGGTAGAGTGTTTGCCTAGCATGCATGAACACCCGTGTTCAATTCCTCCATACTACATACATAGAAAAAAAGCCAGATGTTGTTCTGTGGCTCAAGTGGTAGAGGTATAACCTTGAGCAATCCCAAGGACAGTGCTTAGGCCATGAGTTCAATTCAGGACTGGCAAAAAAAGATGGAGATCCTCAGATCTCAGCCTCCTTAGTAGAATCACAGGAGTCACTGATGCCTGGAGAAGCCAGTATTTTGTCAGTTTAGCCAGAGTGGAGCTGTGTTATACAATTCGACCAGTTAAATTCAAGGAAATAGTAGAGTAATTCAATCATCTGAAATGGGAACTTCATTACTGTTTTTCTTCCAAAGGAAAAAAGCATCCTGGGAGAAGAAACATAAGCAGCTAGCTCCCTGTGCAAGAACAAATGTCCCTGCATGCCTGAATGCTTTCTCAAGGTGCTGGAAGACCCTTAGTTTAGAATCCAAAGATGCCAGAGACTAGGCCTGATGTTTCTGAAGCCCAGAGTGGAGCCTGGATTTCAGTCTGAACATTCTGCAAAGCCATGTATATGGCCATCAGCAGACAAGGTGTGTGTGCTGTGTGTGTGCTCATGACTCTTAGGAGGCTGCCTTCAGAATGGACAGGAGAAACTCTGTGATGAATCCAGGCTACGTGGCTGTGCTCCTAGGTACTGCATTGTGATATTGTGTGGTCGCATGGATGCATGCGCGTGCATGCCTGTACATACATTTGTGGCACTCACTGTTCCCATTCAGATCCTAGGAATGTTCTGACAAGTTCAGTGCAGACACTGGGACAGACATGCAGTCTTCCTCTGCAGGAAGGTTCTCCGGGCTGAGAACTCCAGCAGGAGGGGCTTTCCCTTTTTTCCTCTCCTTTTGGTCATCACTCACATCTAGTGGAGTTGGAGACAGTGCTCTGTGGATCCTGACAGCCATGAAAACACTTGACATTTGCAAGTGTTCTTTAAAGACAAACACTGGAAGATCTGTTTGCTCTTTGTAAGAGATACAGAAATGAAATAATGAACTCTCTTTTTTAATTTTTATATATACTTCTTGTAATTAATTGCAGGGTTACATTATATTCACCAGATAGAAGGTGCATTACTTCACATACATTAATACCACTTCTCATGTCTTGGTCCCCATTTACCTCCCCCCGACCCGCACCCCTCATCTTGAATTCCCCCCTTCCCTATCCAATTTCAAATAACCAAATACACATTTATCCAACCTATCAGATAACAAAGTGAAATACTGTAACAATAGGAGATAACCAAGGGACAGCAAAAGAAATGAGGGATAACATAGTATATTAAGGACAGCAATCACTCATTATATGGCTTTTATTTTATATCCTAGAGGTCCTTTCATTTTGGGTCATACTGTATGACCTTAGGTATCTAGTATAGCTATTGCAAATCTCTGCTAGAAGAGCCCAAGGTTTCCTCTAATTATGACAAATGAGGGAAACCATTGAGTCTATGTTCCTTTGAGTCTGGCTTACTTCACTTAATATGTTTTTTCTAAGTCTTTCCCTTTCCTTACAAATGGGGTGATGTCATTCTTTCTGACAGCAGCATAGAATTCCATTGTGTATAAATACCACATCTTGTTCATCCACTCATCAACTGAGGGACATCTTAGTTGGTTCCATATCTTTGCTATGGTAAAGAGTGCTGCAACGAACATCATTGTACTACTGGATTTAGTATGTCCTTGTTTCTGGACAATTGGGTAACTGCCAAGTAGTGGAATTGCGAGGTCACAGGGGAGCTCTATGTTTAGTCTTTTGAGGAACTGCCATACTGCTTTCCATAGTGGTTGAATAAGTTTGCAATTCCACCAACAGTTTAGTAGTGATCCCTCCTGGCCACATCCCCTCGAGCATCTGTTGTTATAAGTTTCTTTTTAGCCTGGCCATTCTAACAGGAGCAAGGTGGAATCTTAAGAGTTATTTTGCTTTGCATTTCTTTTATGACCAGAGATGCCGAGCATTTCTTCATGTGTCAATAATGACCTCTCTATCTCTCTTTCTGTCACTGTCTCAGTCGTTCTCTCTCTCTCTATCTCTCTCTCTCACTGTCTCTCTCTCTCTCTTGCTCTCTCGCTCGCTCTCTCCTTCTCTCTTACACACATACATAAAAGGACAGGCAGAGAAGGAAGATGGCGCCAGACAATAGGGACGCTGCCTACCTCTCTCTGACAAAAAGAGAGAACCAGGGAGTCCCACGAGCCAACTACCTTAAGAAATCTACAACAACAAAATCAAAAGGCAACGGAGAAGGACTCAAACTGGAAAAGAAATCCAGATAAAGCTCACATCCAACTTTCTCAAAGAATTCAGAACGCGAGGACCCCTCCCCCACCTCTCGCCGCCGGATCCAAGCCACGAAAGCCTCCGAAAGCCGCGAAAAGCGGCAGCTGGCGCTGGCTCAAGCTGCGAAAAGCGGCCTGAGCGGGTGCCTGCTCCACACCGGGAAAGCGGCGGTGGGCGCCTGCTCCAAGCCCCGAAAAACGGCCGCAGTGGAGGGCGCCAGGTCGGGAGCCCAACTGCTGCAGACACCAGTACAGAACCGGGCCAGCGAATGGCGGAAGCAGCAGAACCCCGACGCGAAACCAGAACAGCAAGCAGTGGAACCCAGACGCAGAACACAGGCGGCGGCGGAGACCTGAGGGGAGTGAAAGACTCCCCACCACCGTGGAGCACCCGCAGACAGACGCAGCGGCGGGAGTAATACAGCGCGTCCCCAAACCCATCGGGAAAGCGGAGCGGGTGCCAAGCAATAGAACTTAACTCAGACCCCAACACCCCGCCCGTAAAGACTGGCGGGAGCAGGGGGGCAAGGAATTTAGAATCCTGTCCCTCCCCTCAACAGCCCCCTCCCTCAGGCCATTGACTGGAGATTGACAGGCGGGCTACCTAAGACCCAGGACTCCACCAAGGGAGGCTGGGCTGACCCAACTCCCACCCGCCCAACGGGCTCAACACCCAGCCCTCTGACTGGAGACTGACAAGCGGGCGGACCCTAAGACTCAGCACCCCACCCAGGGGAGGCAGAGCTGTCCCAGCTCCCACCCGCCCACCAGGCTCCTCTCCCAGGCCACTGGATCTGGAGAATGGAGGGCGCTGGGAGCCTGCCTTACAACAGTGGGTAGGGGGTGCGGGAAAATAGGAGCCAGCATCTGTCCCCCCTCAATTCTTGAGCGGGGCATCCTCCAGCTGGGAATCCTGAGCAAGACAGCACTGAGGGGCCCCCCACAGTCACAGACTCTGACAAAGCAGTGGAAACACAGCAGGGATCTGAAGGGCCGACCAGCAGCCAAGCTCCCCTTCTGAGAATCAAAACGGCGAGGCTCCGCCCTTGGAGCCCACTTCCTCAGCTGGGCCCCACCCCTGGGAACAGAGGGGTCTCCTGCTGGTCCTGCTGAGAGCCCCTGAAACTCTCAATCCCCAGACCCTTGGCTTGGGGCCGCCCCTGGAAGCAGCACAGGAAAACGTCTGCCAACCGTGCTCAGATGGAAGCTCGCAGATCCATCCCATGGTCCACTCTGAGGCCACTGGTTGGGCTAAGAGCTAGTCGTGCAGCAACACATAAGTTTTATTCTAATACTTTCCAAACTTTGTACTCAAATACGCTACCTACTTACCCCCTGACCTCTCTCATTCTATTTTTCTATCTCTGGACCTCTGTTCATCTTTCAACCCTTATACTACATGGACCTACACTTGATGGCTGTTGAGCAACACTGTATATCTAGGTGTTTAATTATTCTCTAGGCTCAGAGGGACTTAAGGACAATAGAGATTGGATTGAGAGGCTTATTGTTTTGGGTATAAATCGCTTATCAGTGGATGTATTAGACTGGTCGGTAACTGCACAAAAAGAAGGAGCGATAACACCAATCAAAACTTGTGAACATCTAGAGTCTGCCAGCTACAGAGGTCTAGGTTGCTTATATCTGAAAAACCATAATCGTGTTTAGTATTAATCTTGCTCCCATTTTCAAATGGGCAGAACAAGAAACTCAAGAAGAATGTCAAATCAAGAAACAACATCCCCCATCCAATGTAAACAGACAATGGAACAGTCACTGGCAATCCTAGAGGAGAGTCTTCCAAGTGCCGTACAAATGCAATTGATAAACATCATTAATGAAAAATGTGAAAATATAAAGAAAGAGATAAGGGAGGAAGCCATAGCTGAACAAGAGGAATCCATACACAAGGTGATAAGTGAAAAAGAAGAAGCCATAAAGGAGGCCATAATAAAGGTTTTTCAAAGAAAGATGGGTGAATTCATAGAATCCACAAATAAAAATTGACCGAACTCCAGCAAATGTTCAAAGAAAATAAAGCTACTGAGCTAACCACTCAAATGGAAATCAAGGAGCTAAAGAAATCCATACATGATCTAAAAGAAGAGATGCAAGGCATCAAAAATGAGCAATTAGTCGCAAGGGAGATGAAAAATAAAGTAGATAGCTTTGATAGCAGGTTAGACAATGCAGAGGAGAGAATTTCCGGGGCTGAAGATAATTTAGTTATTATAGAGAAAGAACAGAAAATGAGTCAATCCAAATCTAGGAAAAATGAGAGAGCGCTTCAGGAGGTCCAAGATACAATTAGGAAGCCTAATTTAAGGCTAATTGGTATTGAGGAGGGCGTGGAGAAAAAGGTCAACGGTATTGGAAATATACTTCAGGGAATCATCTCAGAGAATTTCCCAAATATCCAGAAGGGCAGGCCCATCCAGATACAAGAAGCTTTTAGAACCCCAAACAGACCTGACCAGAAAAGAACATCCCACCGCCACATCGTAATCCGAACTGGATCAATAGAAACCAAAAAAAGGATCCTAAGGGCAGCCAGGGAAAAGGGTTCAGTAACCTATAAAGGAAAACCAATCAGAATAACCCCAGATTTCTCAGCAGAGACCATGCAAGCAAGAAGTGACTGGAAGCATATATGTCATGCCCTTAAGTCAAATAACTACCAACCAAGAATACTGCACCCAGCTAAGCTCTCATTCATAACTGAGGGAACAATAAAAACATTCCATTCCAGGGAAAAGCTGCAACAATATGTCGCAACAAAACCAACACTACAGAGAATTCTCAAAGATGTTCTATACATAGAAAACCAAAATAAATGCAATATAGGGAAAGAAATGGCACCTAAACAGCATACCATCTAAGGACCACAAGAACTGTCAAGACACAGGCCCTACTAAAAGCTTTTAAAAATGGTAGGAACTAATAAATATCTCTCAATCCTAGCTCTCAATGTCAATGGACTTAACTCACCAATTAAACGGCAAAGGCTGTCTAGTTGGATCAAAAAGCAAGAGCCATCGCTCTGCTGTCTTCAAGAGACACATCTTACCCCAAAAAACAATCATCTTTTGAAAGTGAGAGGTTGGCATAAACTCTATCAAGCTAACGGCCCCCATAAACAGGCTGGAGTTGCCATCCTCATATCAGATAAAATAGACTTCAAACTAAAATTAGTAAGAAAAGACAAAGAAGGTTACTACATACCACTAAAGGGATCTTTCCTCCAGGAAGACATAACGATCCTAAATATTTACACACCCAATCCCGGAGCTCCGAACTCCATCAAGCAAACTTTACTTACACTGAAACCATGCATAGATCGAAATACAGTGATTGTCGGAGACTTTAACACACCACTCTCACCTATGGACAGATCAACAAGGCAAAAACTCAACAGGGAAATCTTAGAACTGAACAACTATATAGACCAACTAGATCCAACAGACATCTGCAGAATATTCCACCCAGCAACAACACAATATACGTCTTTCTCAGCAGCACATGGAACATTTTCCAAAATAGATCACATCTTAGGCCATAAAACAAACCTGGACAGATTCAGAAACACTGAAATTATTCCATGCACACTCTCAGACCACAAAGGCATCAAATTGGAACTGAACACAAATCTCCACCAACGAAAACCCTGTTACTCATGGAGACTGAACAACACATTGTTGAATCACCAATGGGTCATCGAAGAGATCAGAACAGAAATCCAACAGTTTATGAAATTTAACAGTAAGGAGCACACAAAATACCAGCTCCTTTGGGACACAGCAAAGGCAGTACTCAGAGGAAAATTTATAGCGCTGGGTGCCTACAACAGCAAGTTGGAAAAATTGCAAACCAACAAGTTAATGTCTCACCTTAAGCTCCTGGAAAAAGAGCAACAAACCAACCCTAATCCCAGCAGAAGAAAACAAATTATTAAAATCAAAGCAGAATTAAATGATTTGGAATCCAAAAAAACTATAGAAAGAATCAACAAAACAAGGAGTTGGTTCTTTGAAAGAATTAACAAAATTGACAAGCCCTTAGCAAATCTTACCAAAAAAAGAAGAGAGCATATCGAAATAAACAAAATCACAGATGAAAATGGTAATATCACAACAGAAATTACCAAGATCCAGAATATCATGAGGGAATACTTCTCAAACCTTTACGACAACAGATTTGAGAATCTAGATGAAATGGATGAATTCCTAGCCAATATTAACATGCCCACACTGAACCAAGAAGAACTAAGCCAACTCAACAGGCCTATTTCAAGCTCTGAAATAGACATGGCAATTAGAGAACTTCCACCTAAGAAAAGCCCAGGGCCAGATGGATTCACAGCTGAATTCTGTAAGGTCTTCAAAGCAGAGCTGACACCAATACTCCTCAAGCTCTTCAACGAAATTGAAAATGAAGGTTCCTTACCAAACTCATTCTATGAAGCCAGTATAACCCTGATCCCCAAACCAGACAGAGATTTATCAAAGAAACGGAACTATAGACCTATATCTTTGATGAACATCGATGCAAAACTTCTCAACAAAATACTGGCCAACCGTCTACAACAACTCATCAAAAAAATTATGCACTATGATCAAACTGGATTCATCGCGGGGAGGCAAAGCTGGTTCAGCATACGCAAATCAATTAATATAATTCAACACACCAACAGGAGCAAGGACAAAAATCACATAATTGTCTCAATAGACGTGGAAAAGGCACTTGACAAGATCCAACACCCCTTTATGTTAAAAGCTCTGGAGAAACTAGGAATCCATGGAACATTTCTCAATGTAATAAAGGCTGCGTATGAGAAACCCACTGCTAGTATTACACTTAATGGTGAAAATCTAAAGCCATTCCCTCTAAAATCAGGAACGAGACAAGGATGCCCACTCTCTCCACTCCTCTTTAACATAGTACTAGAATTCCTAGCCAGTGCAATAAGGCAAGAAGCAAGCATAAAGGGGATCCAAGTAGGGAAAGAGGAAATAAAACTATCCCTCTTTGCAGATGACGTGATTCTGTATTTAAAGAATCCTATAGACTCTAATCCCAAGCTCCTTGAGCTGATTCAAAACTTTGGAAGAGTAGCAGGCTATAAAATCAACCCTCAAAAATCAACTGCCTTCCTTTACGCCAACACTGAGAGGAACGAGGCAATAATCAGGAAAGAAACTCCTTTCACAATAGCCTCAAAGAAAATAAAGTACCTAGGAATTAGCTTAACTAAGAATGTAAAGGACCTTTTTGACGAAAACTTTAAAACCCTAAAAAAGGAAATTAAAGCAGAACTAAGGAAATGGAAAAACCTCCCATGCTCCTGGATTGGAAGAATCAACATTGTGAAAATGACCATCTTGCCAAGAGCTCTCTACAAATTCAACGCAATACCCATCAATATCCCAATGGCATTGGTATTCTTTAAAGAAATAGAAGAGGCAATCCAAAGTTTCATATGGCATAATAAAAGACCCCGTATAGCAAAAACACTTCTTAGCAGAAAGAACAGCGCCGGAGGAATTTCAATTCCAAACTTTACACTCTATTACAGAGCTATAATTATCAAAACAGCTTGGTAATGGCACAGGAACAGGCCTGAAGACCAATGGAATAGAACTGAGGACCCAGATATTAAACCACAGACCTATGGCCACCTAATCTTTGACAAGGGAGCCAAAAAAATAGAATGGAAGAAAGACAGCCTCTTCAACAAGTTGTGCTGGCAGAACTGGTTAAGCACCTGCAGAAAACTAAAGTTGGATCCTTCTTTGTCACCCTGCAGTAGAATTAACTCCAAGTGGATCAAAGACCTGGAGGGTAAAAGCTGACACACTGAAAACTTTACAGGAGGGAATAGGAGATACACTAGGCCTCCTTGGCACAGGTCGCAACTTTCTTAATAAGGACCAAGAATCACAACAAATCAGAGAAAGGCTGGATAAGTGGGACTGCATTAAACTGCAGAGCTTTTGTAAGGCAAAGGACATAGCTAGTAAACTAATCAGGAAGCCTACAGAGTGGGAGAAAATCTTCACCAACCAAACAACGGACAAAGGCCTCATATCTAAAATATATCAACAACTCAAAAAATTGAATCACTCCAAAACTAACCTCCAAAGTAACAACCATCCCATTAAAAAATGGGCCAAAGACTTAAAGAGAGACATACTGGCCGGGCACCCCTGGCCCAGCCCTGTAACTCTAGCTACTCAGGAGGCCAAGATCTCAGGATGGAGATTCAAAGCCAGTCCAGGCAGGGAAGTCCCTTAAGACTCTTACCGCCAATTAATCAACAAAAGGCGGAAAGTGGAGTTGTGGTTCAAGTGGTAGAGCCTGAGCCTTGAGCAAAAAAAAAAATTGCTCAGGGAGAGGCACCTAGGCCCTGAGTTCAAGCCCTAGTACTGTCATAATAGAAAGGACAATGATAATCCTAATAATAATTAATAATAAGTGAGAGAAAAAAGTTCAACGGCAGTGTCAAGGCTTTGAGTTGGAGGGGGAGGGGGAGGTGGATGGGGAGGGGAATGGGGATGGGGAGGAGGAGGAGGAGGAGGGGGAGGAGGAGGAGACGGTTTATTGCCTTACTTGGAAATCACCATCACGGAGCCGCTCCTCCACCCACCCCCGCCGCCCCTGCAGGCCCGGGAGACACCTGGGCCACTCACCTCCACTCAGCCCGCGGCCTGCGGCTCCACGCGGTCCCTTGGCGCACAGGGCGGACGGGGGCGCCCAAGGCCTCACAGGCCACACGCGGCCCACAGCGAGTCCGGAGCCGACGCCCGCAACTTCCTTCGCCACACAGGGAACGGCAGGCTCTCCCCAGAGGCCTCCCTTCCCCAAGGCTGCCCTTCCTCGCCGCTGCCCCGTCCCAGGGCCTCAGAGCGGCCTTGGCTCCACTCCAGCCTCGTCGCCGCTCGGGCGGTGCCGTGTGCAGAGTCCAGGTCTGCGCATGCGCACCCGTCGGCCTCTCACTGCGCATGTCTCTTGGGTCCTCTCAGGGTCCAAGGCCTGAATAACTGGGGTTAGCCTGAGCCTCAGGAGGTCAGTTCATACACAGTATGGTGGATTACATTGTGTTCACTTCACAGATACAAACATATTTGCATATTCATCTACTCATAATGATATATCTAGACACACACAAATATATTATTCATCTAATTATAATCAATGAGAGGTCACCACTTTCCCCAATAATGTTTTACTAGGCAGGTATTCTACTACTTGAACCCTGCCCTGGGCCCTTTGTTCTCAACTGAGTTTCACACCAGATGTTCAATGTTTGCCTTTTGGCTGGCATAGTTTGAAGTTGCCCATCTTCCCGGGAGCTGTGACTGATTATAAGCGTGCAGCCCTACCACCACATTTGCAAAACAACCACCATGTATCAGTTGCTGGAACACAAGTAGCAGTGTAGGAGTCATGTAAAATTTCTGGGAGGTACAGATGATGGAGAGCTAACATTTTATGGTGTTGAATCCCTAGACTCAGAGCCCATAGCACAATGGTGCAGTACTTCAGTAGCTGATACAGTTCTGGTTCCAGTCCCCAAACAATAAACACCACTCCAGGATCTTAAACTCTCTCAAGTTGACATAATAATTTGCCTGTCACTTTTAGATCAAAATTTTCCTATGAGCCAGTTAGGTGACTTCTAAGAAAATCAGATTTGCAAAAGATCCCTGGCTAGGCACTATTCAGGCCTGTAATCTTAGTCAGGAAGCTAGATCTGAGCATCATGGTTGAAATCCAGCTGGGGCAGGAGAGCCTGTGAGACCCTTATCTCCAATTAACCACCAGAAAGGGAGCTGTGGCACAAGGTGGAAGAGCACTAGCCTTGAGCAAAATCAGGTAACAGTGTCCACAACCTGAGTTCAAGCTCACAACCGAGAGAGAGAGAGAGAGAGAGAGAGAGAGAGAGAGAGAGAGAGAGAGAGACCCAAATTTGAAAGTTTATCTGGATATCAAGGATGTTTCCTAATCTCCCACAATTCACCACATGGTACCATAGAATCCTCATCCACATTCAGCTAGCTAGGAATCTATTTTCTGTTTACTAATTGATTCCAAAGGATCCCACAGAACCTGAACAGCTACACACTCACTTGCCAATGCTTTATTCTATAGGAAGGCCAATAATATCTCCTCCGCATCATTTACATGGTCAGCTCTGTCATCATTTCAGAGGTACCACTGTATATGTTTTAATAATGCAACACCCACTAATAAGCCAGTTGCATATAGATGTTTTAAAATCCCTTGATTCATTAAGAAAAATTCTCTACCGCTATAGCAATCTCCACGGTACTCATTTCCACATTTTTGTGGGGAAAAAAGAATCTAACTCAGAATATACAATGACTAACAGGAATCTCATTTAAGTAAAAAGGAATGAACCTGACTTTTAAACATATTGAAAAATTCACTAAGCCCTTGGAAAGTGGGTATAAATTGCATGTATTCTTCTGTATGTTGGCACTAGGGCTTCAATTCAGCATCTTAGTGCTATCCCTGAGTTTTCGTGCTCAAGGCTAGCACTCTAGCAGTTGAGCAAAAATCACTTGTACTTAAGATATATGTGATCAGTATTTCGGAGTGTTTCACAAAAGAGAGTTTCACAAAGTTAAAGTTCAACAATGGTTCATTTTGGTATCCAGATTAAAGTAGATATAGAAAAAATTCCTGATCCCCATGGAGAAAAGACTTGGCCTGGCAGCTATTATCTGCAGGGCTCTTTGTTATTTTCTTATGCAGGTACGGCATCACAAACTTCATGTTCTCACTTCAATTGTTACTGCTCTTGGATGGTTCTCTGCCACTTCAGCCAAGCTTTTTGATGGTTCAGGATTATGACTTTCTAGTATTAGTGCAGTGAATTAATAAAACCAACATTTCCATATTTGAATCGCCAGGAGCTACTATGTGAGGGGAAACAATTTGTTTTCAATTTGGTATCTACATTGAAGGTATGGCCTTTTTGTTTAAACTAATAGTTTTCTCTTTTCCTATATATCTACTTTCCCTTGATTTAAAACTGCCATTTCCAAAATTTCATGTCTTAGATGTTTTTATCTTTTGTGCCGGTAATGGAATTCGAACTTAGGACCTTAAGCTCTTATTGTTTTGTTCAACGCTCAGGAAAATAACTCAAGCCACACTTCAAGTTCCTGACTTTTGGAGACTCATTAGATAAGAGACTTTCAGATTTGTCTACAAAGGCTGTTTTGACCCTCTATCCTTAGGCCACTCTTGAAGCAAGAATTACTGAGGTGGGCCATGACAACTGACATGTTTTTGTCCCTCTATGAAAGTATTCATTCTCCCATTGATGATGACGTTTAATTCTCAGTATACATATCTCACAAAGATTCCGTTGAATATCTTCTCCCCAAAGTATACTTTGGATGTTACTTGAGATGAAATTATCTTACATACTTCCAAACATGGATGTGTACACAGACAAACTCACTGTTAGAAGAATGTACCGTATAACACTACCTTTGCATAAGCATTTGTCCCAAATGACAGGAAGTCCTTTCTAGGACATCTGACCTGCTATGTCCTGGAGCTTTTGTAGCCATCCTATTATCCATGGAGGCATGCCCGGGACTCCTTGTCATTCTCTGTGCATTTCACTGCTCCATGTATATCCAGTAAGTTCTCTCCCACAGCTCCAGGTCACTCTACATTTCTCCCCACTCAGGATCCAGGTGTCGAGGGCATCACCTAGGGAGGGGGTGAAAAAAACCACAGTACTTGATTTATTGTACAACATAATATAAACAGTGACATTTTAATAAAATTAGAACAATAAATAGAGAGCGCATTTTACAACAGCCATTACAAAAAGAAAGAGTAAGATTTTCTTAGGGATGGGGGAGGGAATATCAAGATCTAAACCAGCCTCCAAATTGCCTTCAGGAAGATATTCTAAGTCAGAGTTCTCAAGGAGATCTACTGCCTCAGTGAAGATGGGATTTCCTTCCTGAGGTGGGGCAGGGGCAGATTCTAGTTCCTCAGGTGGACACTGGATCTCTTGCAGCTGGACAGACTTGTCCGGATATTCTGTGAGGACAGACTCACTTTCCTCGACTGACACTACCTTTTTGACATCTTTAAGGGGTTCTCTTGAACTTAGGCTGTAGACATACTCCATGAGCCCCTCAGGGGATGCTTTATCCTGCACCCCAGTAGTGCTGACTTCACTCAAACAGGGCTGATCTAAGCTGACTGTAAAAGTCGGGGGAGAGTCTCCATCATCTTTCTCTTCCTGCAGGGGACCGGAACTTAGGCTCAGTTGTTTCCCTCAGTCGTCATAATCAGTAGAAACCTTGGGCTCTACTAGCAGAGATCGGCAATAGAGCAAAATCTTGATACATAAGGCCATATAATGTGAAGCTAATTGAAAGGACCTCCAGGATATTGAAACAAAAGCCATATAATGAATGATTGTTGTCCTTAATGTACTATGTTTTCTCTCATGTCCTTTGCTGTCCCTTAGTTATCTCATATTGGTACAGTATCTCACTTTGTTATCTGATATATTGAATTTATTTGTATTTGGATATTTGAAATTTGATAGGGAAGGGGGGAAAACCAAGACAGGTGGGGGTTGTGAGGGGGGAGAGAAATGGGTACCAAGACATGTGAAAGGGTATCAATGTATGTGAATTAATGCACCTTCTATCTGGCAAATATCATGTAACCCTTTTACTAATTACAATAAAAAAAGAGAAAAAAATAAAATAAATAGAATAAAATATATCAACAACTCAAAAAATTGAATCACTCCAAAACTAACCTCCAAAGTAACAACTTACCCATTAAAAATGGGCCAAAGACTTCAAAAGAGTCTTCTCTGAAGAAGAAACAAAAATGGCCTATAGACACATGAAGAAATGCTCAACATCTCTGGTCATAAAAGAAATGCAAATCAAAACAACTTTAAGATTCCACCTCACTCCAGTTAGAATGGCCAGGATCAGGAAAACGAATAACAACAGATGCTGGAGGGGATGTGGCCAGGAGGGATCACTACTACACTGTTGGTGGGAGGGCAAACTTGTTCAACCACTATGGAAAGCAGTGTGCCAGTGCCTCAAAAGGCTAAACATAGAACTCCCCTATGACCCAGCAATTCCACTACTTGACATTTACCCAACCATCCAGAAACTAGGACATACTAAATCCACTAGCACAACAATGTTCATTGCACCACTATTCACCATAGCAAAGATATGGAACCAACCTAGATGTCCCTCAGTTGATGAGTGGATCAACAAGTTGTGGTATTCGTACACAATGGAATTCTATGCTGCTGTCAGAAAGAATGACATGGCCCCATTTGTTAGGAAATGGGAAAACTTAGAAAAAATCATATTAAGTGAAGTAAGCCAGACTCAAGGGAACTTAGGCTCAATGGTTTCCCTCATTCGTCATAGTCAGTAGAAACCTTGGGCTCTACTAGCAGAGATCTGCAATAGAGCAAAATCTTGATACATAAGGCCATATAATGTGAAGCTAATTGAAAGGACCTCCAGGATATTGAAACAAAAGCCATATAATGAATGATTGTTGTCCTTAATCTACTATGTTGTCTCTCATCTCCTTTGCTGTCCCTTGGTTATCACATATTGGTATAGTATCTCACTTTGTTATCTGATATATTGAATTTATTTGTATTTGGATATTTGAAATTTGATAGGGAAGGGGGGAAAACCAAGACGGGGGGTTGGGGGGGAGGGAAATGGGTACCAAGACATGTGAAAGGGTATCAATGTATGTGAATTAACGCACCTTCTATCTTGCAAATATCATGTAACCCTTTTACTAATTACAATAAAAAAAGAAATACAAAAAATTCATATTCAGACATCGGACAACATCTCAGTGATTTATAAAATTCCCTTTTCCTGTTTATGTAAAGGAAGGATGGTAGATCATGAAACTAGAGAAGCCAAGATATCATGGCAAATCACATATAAACAAATTGCTTTCAAAAAGCACAGGAGCACAGTTTTCTATGTTAAATATTACGTCCACTCAAAGTTGTACTATTTTAAAAATGCTAGCCATCCTAATGAGAAGGTAGTATAACCCCTCTTCCTTTTTCCCCATGCCAACTTCATAAAGTGTTTGTCCAAAGTATGAAAAATTGTCTTTTCCCTTACAAGAACAAACAACCTGTAAAATGTCTATATGTGTAATGTGTGTTTTTAATACTTCTTTGCTTTTCGAACTCTAAGTTTTGGCATTTCTCCAGATGACAGTACAGAGGGGCTCCAAGGACAAACAGATGATTAGGACACAGAAAGCTAATAATGTCCTAGGAAATAGATGTCAAACTATGTAGAAGAAGCACATGGCAGGCACAGAGGACCCTGAGAGGCAGAAGGATTTGTTCAGGATGAGAGGAACCGTGGCAGAGAAGGCATGGATCTGACCACCCAGGAATGGCTCCTGGAAGCTGAGACATGCCAGTAGCTAGGGCTAGCAGAGGATGTTGGAATTGGACAGACAAGGTGAACTGTGCTGTGGACTGTGTCTCCATGTGCACATTGGGATTCTTGCTGTGGAATCCCAAGATTGTATTAGCAAGTACTTTCATGAGTTCAACATAGAGGGAACTGCAGCTACATGCAAGAGTTGCGGTTATAATCATTAACGAGACATATTTTCTATACAGGTGATAATTGACTTCCCTAGGAAGCAGGGGAAAGCAATAAACATTCCAACCTTACACTCTGATCTAAGCTTTTAAGTGCCCAAAATGCTCTAGCTTCAACACGCTTATGGCAATGATTTTTGCTTTGTCTGCCTTAAGTGTTTAACCTTTCCTGGGCCCAGCAATTAGCCTTATGAATGTGGTCAGAGATGGAACTTCCGATCTCTAACCCTTTCCAGGTCTTACAGCTTGGCCCCAGAGGCCCTCACAATGATCATTAGCTAGACTTTTCTTTATTACACATCCACCGAAGGGAGAGGGAGGTTTGACTGACATTTTACTCATCAGATTCATTCCATGGAGACAGAGGGGCTCACAGCAAGATCCTTGCTTCCAAGTGCACAGGCGCCCTTCCAGACTGGCAAAGGTAAGGAACTAAACACATTTTGTTTGTATGTCCCTTAACTTATATTTTCTTTGCTCCAGGCTGGTGTTCTAAACACTTGAGCCACAGTGGTACCTTTTGGATATAAGAATCTCACAGAAGTTCCTGCCTAGGCCACTTCTGAACCACAATCCTCAGATCTCAGCCTCCTGAGTAGCTACGATTGTAGGCATGAGCAACAAGGCCTACCTAAGCATGTTTGAATGACTCTAAAAACAACCTGCAGCTCCAAATAAAATTTAACAAGCTGACCCAAACTCCCATGCAGTGGCAGCACTAATAGACCTTTCATGATGGGTAATTTTGAGACTAGCGTGCCCTTGGCCCATCACCTTTACAAGGGTACTTAAAGCTGCCCCTGCCATCCCCAGATAATGCTCAACCTTTCCACCAAATCACCAAGCATCAGTGGTTCCTGGCAGGATGCAGACCTATGCAACACTCTTCTAATCCCCTTTGCTGAGAAAATAAATGCCTCTTCTAGTAGGCATTTGATGTCTTGAGTGTGAAAATAAGAACTCCATAAGATAAAAGGAGTCACAAAGGAGGGCATCACCAGATATGTGCTGTGTAGGAGTGAACAAGGTGTCTCTAGGAGACAGCTATGTGAATCTCAATGTCACAGAGATTCATCAAAGAAACAGAACTATAGACCTATATCTTTGATGAACATCGATGCAAAACTTCTCAACAAAATACTGGCCAACCGTCTACAACAACTCATCAAAAAAATTATGCACTATGATCAAACTGGATTCATCGCGGGGAGGCAAAGCTGGTTCAGCATACACAAATCAATTAATATAATTCAACACACCAACAGGAGCAAGGACAAAAATCACATGATTGTCTCAATAGACGCGGAAAAGGCATTTGACAAGATCCAACACCCCTTTATGTTAAAAGCTCTGGAGAAACTAGGAATCCATGGAACATTCCTCAATGTAATAAAGGCTGCGTATGAGAAACCCACTGCTAGTATTACACTTAATGGTGAAAATCTAAAGCCATTCCCTCTAAAATCAGGAACGAGACAAGGATGCCCACTCCCTCCACTCCTCTTTAACATAGTACTAGAATTCCTAGCCAGTGCAATAAGGCAAGAAGCAAGCGTAAAGGGGATCCAAGTAGGGAAAGAGGAAATAAAACTATCCCTCTTTGCAGATGACGTGATTCTGTATTTAAAGAATCCTATAGACTCTAATCCCAAGCTCCTTGAGCTGATTCAAAACTTTGGAAGAGTAGCAGGCTATAAAATCAACCCTCAAAAATCAACTGCCTTCCTTTACGCCAACACTGAGAGGAACGAGGCAATAATCAGGAAAGAAACTCCTTTCACAATAGCCTCAAAGAAAATAAAGTACCTAGGAATTAGCTTAACTAAGAATGTAAAGGACCTTTTTGACGAAAACTTTAAAACCCTAAAAAAGGAAATTAAAGCAGAACTAAGGAAATGGAAAAACCTCCCATGCTCCTGGATTGGAAGAATCAACATTGTGAAAATGACAATCTTGCCAAGAGCTCTCTACAAATTCAACGCAATACCCATCAATATCCCAATGGCATTCTTTAAAGAAATAGAAGAGGCAATCCAAAATTTCATATGGCATAATAAAAGACCCCATATAGCAAAAACACTTCTTAGCAGAAAGAACAGCGTCGGAGGAATTTCAATTCCAAACTTTACACTCTATTACAGAGCTATAACTATCAAAACAGCTTGGTACTGGCACAGGAACAGGCCTGAAGACCAATGGAATAGAACTGAGGACCCAGATATTAAACCACAGACCTATGGCCACCTAATCTTTGACAAGGGAGCCAAAAAAATAGAATGGAAGAAAGACAGCCTCTTCAACAAGTTGTGCTGGCAGAACTGGTTAAGCACCTGCAGAAAACTAAAGTTGGATCCTTCTTTGTCACCCTGCACTAGAATTAACTCCAAATGGATCAAAGACCTGGAGGTAAAAGCTGACACACTGAAAACTTTACAGGAGGGAATAGGAGATACACTAGGCCTCCTTGGCACAGGTCGCAACTTTCTTAATAAGGACCAAGAATCACAACAAATCAGAGAAAGGCTGGATAAGTGGGACTGCATTAAACTGCAGAGCTTTTGTAAGGCAAAGGACATAGCTAGTAAACTAATCAGGAAGCCTACAGAGTGGGAGAAGTTCTTCACCAACCGAACAACGGACAAAGGCCTCATATCTAAAATATATCAACAACTCAAAAAATTGAATCACTCCAAAACTAACCTCCAAAGTAACAACCATCCCATTAAAAAATGGGCCAAAGACTTAAAGAGAGTCTTCTCTGAAGAAGAAACAAAAATGGCCTATAGACACATGAAGAAATGCTCAACATCTCTGGTCATAAAAGAAATGCAAATCAAAACAACTCTAAGATTCCACCTCACTCCAGTTAGAATGGCCAGGATCAGGAAAATGAATAATAACAGATGCTGGAGGGGATGTGGCCAGGAGGGATCACTACTACACTGTTGGTGGGAGGGCAAACTCGTTCAACCACTATGGAAAGCAGTGTGGCAGTGCCTCAAAAGGCTAAACATAGAACTCCCCTATGACCCAGCAATTCCACTACTTGGCATCTACCCAACCACCCAGAAACAAGGACATACTAAATCCACTAGCACAACAATGTTCATTGCACCACTATTCACCATAGCAAAGATATGGAACCAACCTAGATGTCCCTCAGTTGATGAGTGGATCAACAAGTTGTGGTATTTGTACACAATGGAATTCTATGCTGCTGTCAGGAAGAATGACATCGCCCCATTTGTTAGGAAATGGAAAGACTTAGAAAAAATCATATTAAGTGAAGTAAGCCAGACTCAAGGGAACTTAGGCTCAATGGTTTCCCTCATTCGTCATAGTCAGTAGAAACCTTGGGCTCTACTAGCAGAGATCTGCAATAGAGCAAAATCTTGATACATAAAGCCATACAATGTGAAGCTAATTAAAAGGACCTCCAGGATAGTGAAACAAAAGCCATATAATGAATGATTGTTGTCCTTAATGTACTATGTTGTCTCTCATCTCCTTTGCTGTCCCTTGTTATCTCATATTGGTATAGGATCTCACTTTGTTATCTAATATATTGAATTTATTTGTATTTGGATATTTGAAATTTGATAGGGAAGGGGGGAAAACCAAGACGGGTGGGAGGTGTGGGGGGGGAGGGAAATGGGTACCAAGACATGTGAAAGGGTATCAATGTATGTGAATTAACGCACCTTCTATCTGGCAAATATCATGTAACCCTTTTACTAATTACAATAAAAAATAAAAAAAATTTTCCCTTACAAGGACGAACACGTGTAAAAATGTCTATATGTGTAATGTGAGTTTTTAATACTTCTTTGCTTTTTCCATCTCTAAGTTTTGGCATTTGCTCCAGATGACAGTACAGAGGGGCTCCTAGGATAAACAGATGATTAAGATACAGAAAGCTAATAAAGTCTTTAGAAATAGACGTCAAAATATGTAGAAGAAGCACATGGCAGGCACAGAGGACCCTGAGAGGCAGAAGGATTTGTTCAGGATGAGAGGAACCGTGGCAGAGAAGGCATGGATCTGACCACCCAGGAATGGCTCCTGGAAGCTGAGACATGCCAGTAGCTAGGGCTAGCAGAGGATGTTGGGATTGGACAGACAAGGTGAACTGTGCTGTGGACTGTGTCTCCATGTGCACATTGTGATGTGGGAGGGGAGATGTCAGCCTCCAGTTGGTCTTGTGTGAGGAAGCAGCATAGGTCATTGGGCTGAGAGGTGACCCTGCCTCCCTCACAATGGAAGAGAGCATGGAACCCTGATAGCCAGGCAACCATAACTGACTGTGGGCTCAAGCCAGCTCACTTGGCCTGTGACTCAGGAGCGAGAAACATGTTCTCGTTTTGTTTTCACAGGACAAGAGACTCAAGTCTCAGGCAAGACAGGCGTGACGGCCTCACGGAAAGCTACCGACACTGGGTCTGCGCCCAGCCACGAGCCCAAGGTCTAAAGCTCTTTTCCAGGATGAAACTAAGGAAAGCACAAGGCAATTCAGGCCAGGTATGTTCATGATAGGAAACCTATTTCACCCCATCCTGGCCCATATTAGAACCTTCTTTGTGTGTGTTCTCAAGTGTCTGTCTCTGCTGAGAGAATACATTCTGTGTAGTTTTCAATGTTCTCTATCACAATTACTCCATATAGAGTGTGCTCTCATTTCCACATTTGAAAGATCCCTTCTCTTTACCACCTTAGGGCCGCAGTGATTCAGCCCAGAGCTGGAATGGGCCGCATTATCTATGGAGTCGGGAGGCAGGCCTGCTGGAGAGGCTGGTAATTAACCTAGTCCCTGCCTACCAGAAGGGAGACCTCTTCTTTGTCGAAATATTTCTGCATAACTACAGACGGTGGGGGACGATGGAACAAGTGATGGATATGATCTTTAAAAAGTGAGTGTTCCCCCTTCAAGCCCAGGGCTGCTCAGCCGCCGCCTAGCACCTCCCTGAGCCTGTTCTTTTCACTGAGGTCTTCTCATGGGAATGAAGGATGAGACCCAGAAGTGTACACCCTGGCTAGATTTTTAGGACAGTGTCACCAAGGCATTCCTTTTCCCTCAGAAGCTACTGGAACTTCAGAAGCCTGCTTTCTGAAAGGGCTAGAATTACAGGCATATGCTAGTGGCACCCAACTTGTGCCCTCACCTAGGTTGAGGCCCGAAGTAATCACATTTCCAATTATAGATAAGGTGTCAAAGTAGCAGTCTTGGAGGCTTGCGGAGTACAAGTAGACAGAGGAAAGGCTGGGGAGTTGGTAAGGAAGCTGAATCACTTCTGAGCCATCAAGGAGGGATTATGCAGGCTTTACTTGTTTATAACCCTGGAAGCATTTACGTTTTGGTGTGTGTTCTAGACCTACATCTTGACCTCAGGGCCTGAGTGCTGTCCTCTTGGTACTCAGAGCTAGCACTTGCCAAGTGAGCCACAGGTACAATTGCTACCTGTTGCCAGTTCAGTGAAACTTAATGTGTTTAGATTTTTACTGACTAGACTGTTCTCCATCTGTGATTCTGAGTCCTCAGCCAGTGTAAGAGCTAAGAAAAAAGGCACGAGCCTCTGACACCTTAACTTTGGACAAATGCCTATAAGAGTCTTAGCAGAATACTCACAGAACTGTATAGACATATCTCCCTGGTTTCCCTGTCACTTTTACATTCCCATGTGGGACTTGGCCAGTCCCACAGGTATCCTGTTGACTTAGAAAGGGAGAACCATGGAGGTGACTTCTTCCTGTCCTCCCTTAGGTACAGATATCTCCACCGTTACTGGGAGGAAGATGAGAAAACCAAAATGTAAGTGGGCTTTGGCACAAAGACTTGTGCCCCTCCTTGCTAAATGGGCATCATTGAGGCTTCTGCACCAAAGTGCAGATTTCTTGTTTGCACACCACTTGTGACTTCCTTGGGTGGGGGGGCAGCTTGGGACTTCAGTGGATTTCAGAGGACACCGCTGTGGGTGTGGGTGTGTTGTCTGGGGATGACAGGAAAGGCTTTGTGCAGAAAGTCAGATCCAGCGTGGAATCAACCATCAACCTTCTCATTGCCTGTCACAGGGAGAATGGTGTACACTTGTCTTTCAGAAGCTTCTAGAGGCATGTTGTGAGGAGCATCCTGCTCCCAGGTTTCCTCTCCCTCTTTCCAACATGCAGGTCTGTGTATAGGACCCCCACAGCATGCGAGTCCAGCCACTAAGTGGCTCAGGAGGAAGGCACAGAACGGGCAGGGTGGTGCTCATAGTGTGCTTGTCCCCAATCTGCCCACAGCGCCCTCTGCTCTATTATCACTATGTGGATGGACTGCTGCCCTGGTGATTTTTATAAGTGCCAGAACCAAGACACCCTGCATGAGCTCATGTACTATGTGTGGCTCTACATGCCTTCCTCGGACCTACTGCTCCGTTTAGAAATCATCCTTTCTGATCTGGAGAAATCCGTGAAGAAGGGGAGGAAGGAGTCCTTGTATAGGCGCTTCAGAGCTCGTGAGTAGGGACGGACGGGACCTGGGTCTCTTGGGATGGCCCCGGATTGGCCGGGACAGGATACCATAGTACTACCCAGCTTAGCAGAAATGCCCTTTTATGGATATGCTCTGCCAGCCAACGTCTGTTCTCTTTTTGAAAGTACTAGGCCTGAGCCACAGCTGAGAAAGACCCAACCTTCAGAGTTCAATCCAATCTCCAATTCTTTCTTATTTTTTGTGGGTTATGGAGCTTGAAGTAGACTTGGGCACTCCCTGTGCTCTTCAGCTGAAGGCCACTGTCCTATAAATGGCCCTGACCTTTGTCCCTGAGCTTTTCAGCACAAGGCTACTCTCCTAACCTTGAGCCAATGCTCCTTTGCCGTTTTCTAGAGGTTAATTGGAGATAAGAGACTCAGATCCTTTCTCCATTCTCAGGTTGGCGCCGCCATAGAGCAGCCTCTCCTGAACTCCCTATCAGTATCCCAGCAGTGATTTCAACGATGGTGACCCGTGAAGAGCTGGAGCCATCACTGGACTCCGCACAGCATCATATGAAGCCAGAAGAATCTGTTAATGGTGTGGAGAAGCCCGAACAGGCTTTGTGTCCTGTGTACAGCGAATGCATTCTGAACCCCACCAATGTCACCCAGGAACCTGCCGGTCCCCTGCAGGAAGAGAAAGATGATGGAGACTCTCCCCCGACTTTTACTATCAGCTTAGATCAGCCCTGTTTGAGTGAAGTCATCACTCCTGGGGTGCAGGATAAAGCATCCCCTGAGGGGCTCATGGGTTATGTCTCCAGCCTAAGTTCAAGAGAACCCCTTAAAGATGTCAAAAAGGTAGTGTCAGTCGAGGAAAGTGAGTCTGTCCTCACAGAATATCTGGACACATCTGTCCAGCTGCACGAGATCCAGTCTCCACCTGAGGAACTAGAATCTGCCCCTGCCCCACCTCAGGAAGGAAATCCCATCTTCACTGAGGCAGTAGATCTCCTTGAGGACTCTGACTTAGAATATCTTCCCGAAGGCAATTTGGAGGCTGGTTTAGATCTTGATATTCCCTCCCCCATCCCTGAGAAAATCTTACTCTTTCTTTTTGTAATGGCTGTTGTAAAATGTGCTCTCTATTTATTGCTCTAATTTTATTAAAATATCACTGTTTATATTATGTTGTACAATAAATCAAGTACTGTGGTTTTTGTCACCCCCCTCCCTATATGATGCCCTCGACACCTGGATCCTGAGTGGGGAGAAATGTAGAGTGACCTGGAGCTGTGGGAGGAACTTACTGGATATACATGGAGCAGTTACATGCACAGGGAATGGCAAGGAGTAAATGGAAATCGGTTTTTGGTGGAAGCAAGGAGGTAGTTTGGCTCACACCTCTAACGCTAACAACTTAGTAGACAGAGATGTCTGAGGGTCTAGGTTCTGGGCCATCCTTGGGCTGGAAAGTTCATGAAACTCTTTTCTCCAGATAACCATCAAAAAAGAATTGCTAGCTTTGAGTGAAAAGCTTAGTGAAGCCATCCCAGACTGACACAGAGAAGGGGAGAGAGAGAGAGAGGGAGAGAGGGAGAGAGAGAGAGAGAGAGAGAGAGAGAGAGAGAGAGAGAGAGAGAGAGAGAAGGAGTGAAGATACAGAGACAGACAATGTTTTAGATTGGTCTGTCCAGATTGGCTTAACAATGGGATCCTCAGAGCTCGAACTTTGGCCTAGTGGTAGAGTGTTTGCCTAGCATGCATGAACACCCGTGTTCAATTCCTCCATACTACATACATAGAAAAAAAGCCAGATGTTGTTCTGTGGCTCAAGTGGTAGAGGTATAACCTTGAGCAATCCCAAGGACAGTGCTTAGGCCATGAGTTCAATTCAGGACTGGCAAAAAAAGATGGAGATCCTCAGATCTCAGCCTCCTTAGTAGAATCACAGGAGTCACTGATGCCTGGAGAAGCCAGTACTTTGTCAGTTTAGCCAGAGTGGAGCTGTGTTATACAATTCGACCAGTTAAATTCAAGGAAATAGTAGAGTAATTCAATCATCTGAAATGGGAACTTCATTACTGTTTTTCTTCCAAAGGAAAAAAGCATCCTGGGAGAAGAAACATAAGCAGCTAGCTCCCTGTGCAAGAACAAATGTCCCTGCATGCCTGAATGCTTTCTCAAGGTTCTGGAAGACCCTTAGTTTAGAATCCAAAGATGCCAGAGACTAGGCCTGATGTTTCTGAAGCCCAGAGTGGAGCCTGGATTTCAGTCTGAACATTCTGCAAAGCCAGGTATATGGCCATCAGCAGACAAGGTGTGTGTGCTGTGTGTGTGCTCATGACTCTTAGGAGGCTGCCTTCAGAATGGACAGGAGAAACTCTGTGATGAATCCAGGCTACGTGGCTGTGCTCCTAGGTACTGCATTGTGATATTGTGTGGTCGCATGGATGCATGCGCGTGCATGCCTGTACATACATTTGTGGCACTCACTGTTCCCATTCAGATCCTAGGAATGTTCTGACAAGTTCAGTGCAGACACTGGGACAGACATGCAGTCTTTCTCTGCAGGAAGGTTCTCCGGGCTGAGAACTCCAGCAGGAGGGGCTTTCCCTTTTTTCCTCTCCTTTTGGTCATCACTCACATCTAGTGGAGTTGGAGACAGTGCTCTGTGGATCCTGACAGCCATGAAAACACTTGACATTTGCAAGTGTTCTTTAAAGACAAACACTGGAAGATCTGTTTGCTCTTTGTAAGAGATACAGAAATGAAATAATGAACTCTCTTTTTTAATTTTTATATATACTTCTTGTAATTAATTGCAGGGTTACATTATATTCACCAGATAGAAGGTGCATTACTTCACATACATTAATACCACTTCTCATGTCTTGGTCCCCATTTACCTCCCCCCGACCCGCACCCCTCATCTTGAATTCCCCCCTTCCCTATCCAATTTCAAATAACCAAATACACATTTATCCAACCTATCAGATAACAAAGTGAAATACTGTAACAATAGGAGATAACCAAGGGACAGCAAAAGAAATGAGGGATAACATAGTATATTAAGGACAGCAATCACTCATTATATGGCTTTTATTTTATATCCTAGAGGTCCTTTCATTTTGGGTCATACTGTATGACCTTAGGTATCTAGTATAGCTATTGCAAATCTCTGCTAGAAGAGCCCAAGGTTTCCTCTAATTATGACAAATGAGGGAAACCATTGAGTCTATGTTCCTTTGAGTCTGGCTTACTACACTTAATATGTTTTTTCTAAGTCTTTCCCTTTCCTTACAAATGGGGTGATGTCATTCTTTCTGACAGCAGCATAGAATTCCATTGTGTATAAATACCACATCTTGTTCATCCACTCATCAACTGAGGGACATCTTAGTTGGTTCCATATCTTTGCTATGGTAAAGAGTGCTGCAACGAACATCATTGTACTACTGATTTTAGTATGTCCTTGTTTCTGGACAATTGGGTAACTGCCAAGTAGTGGAATTGCGAGGTCACAGGGGAGCTCTATGTTTAGTCTTTTGAGGAACTGCCATACTGCTTTCCATAGTGGTTGAATAAGTTTGCAATTCCACCAACAGTTTAGTAGTGATCCCTCCTGGCCACATCCCCTCGAGCATCTGTTGTTATACGTTTCTTTTTAGCCTGGCCATTCTAACAGGAGCAAGGTGGAATCTTAAGAGTTATTTTGCTTTGCATTTCTTTTATGACCAGAGATGCCGAGCATTTCTTCATGTGTCAATAATGACCTCTCTATCTCTCTTTCTGTCACTGTCTCAGTCGTTCTCTCTCTCTCTATCTCTCTCTCTCACTGTCTCTCTCTCTCTCTTGCTCTCTCGCTCGCTCTCTCCTTCTCTCTTACACACATACATAAAAGGACAGGCAGAGAAGGAAGATGGCGCCAGACAATAGGGACGCTGCCTACCTCTCTCTGACAAAAAGAGAGAACCAGGGAGTCCCACGAGCCAACTACCTTAAGAAATCTACAACAACAAAATCAAAAGGCAACGGAGAAGGACTCAAACTGGAAAAGAAATCCAGATAAAGCTCACATCCAACTTTCTCAAAGAATTCGGAACGCGAGGACCCCTCCCCCACCTCTCACCGCCGGATCCAAGCCACGAAAGCCTCCGAAAGCCGCGAAAAGCGGCAGCTGGCGCTGGCTCAAGCTGCGAAAAGCGGCCTGAGCGGGTGCCTGCTCCACACCGGGAAAGCGGCGGTGGGCGCCTGCTCCAAGCCACGAAAAACGGCCGCAGTGGAGGGCGCCAGGCCGGGAGCCCAACTGCTGCAGACACCAGTACAGAACCGGGCCAGCGAATGGCGGAAGCAGCAGAACCCCGACGCGAAACCAGAACAGCAAGCAGTGGAACCCAGACGCAGAACACAGGCGGCGGCAGAGACCTGAGGGGAGTGAAAGACTCCCCACCACCGTGGAGCACCCGCAGACAGACGCAGAGGCGGGAGTAATACAGCGCATCCCCAAACCCATCGGGAAAGCGGAGCGGGTGCCAAGCAATAGAACTTAACTCAGACCCCAACACCCCGCCCGTAAAGACTGGCGGGAGCAGGGGGGCAAGGAATTTAGAATCCTGTCCCTCCCCTCAACAGCCCCCTCCCTCAGGCCATTGACTGGAGATTGACAGGCGGGCTACCTAAGACCCAGGACTCCACCAAGGGAGGCTGGGCTGACCCAACTCCCACCCGCCCAACGGGCTCAACACCCAGCCCTCTGACTGGAGACTGACAAGCGGGCGGACCCTAAGACTCAGCACCCCACCCAGGGGAGGCAGAGCTGTCCCAGCTCCCACCCGCCCACCAGGCTCCTCTCCCAGGCCACTGGATCTGGAGAATGGAGGGCGCTGGGAGCCTGCCTTACAACAGTGGGTAGGGGGTGCGGGAAAATAGGAGCCAGCATCTGTCCCCCCTCAATTCTTGAGCGGGGCATCCTCCAGCTGGGAATCCTGAGCAAGACAGCACCAAGGGGCCCCCCACAGTCACAGACTCTGACAAAGCAGTGGAAACACAGCAGGGATCTGAAGGGCCGACCAGCAGCCAAGCTCCCCTTCTGAGAATCAAAACGGCGAGGCTCCGCCCTTGGAGCCCACTTCCTCAGCTGGGCCCCACCCCTGGGAACAGAGGGGTCTCCTGCTGCTGAGAGCCCCTGAAACTCTCAATCCCCAGACCCTTGGCTTGGGTCCACCCCTGGAAGCAGCACAGGAAAACGTCTGCCAACCGTGCTCAGACGGAAGCTCGCAGATCCATCCCATGGTCCACTCTGAGGCCACTGGTTGGGCTAAGAGCTAGTCGTGCAGCAACACATAAGTTTTATTCTAATACTTTCCAAACTTTGTACTCAAATACGCTACCTACTTACCCCCTGACCTCTCTCATTCTATTTTTCTATCTCTGGACCTCTGTTCATCTTTCAACCCTTATACTACATGGACCTACACTTGATGGCTGTTGAGCAACACTGTATATCTAGGTGTTTAATTATTCTCTAGGCTCAGAGGGACTTAAGGACAATAGAGATTGGATTGAGAGGCTTATTGTTTTGGGTATAAATCGCTTATCAGTGGATGTATTAGACTGGTCGGTAACTGCACAAAAAGAAAGAGTGATAACACCAATCAAAACTTGTGAACATCTAGAGTCTGCCAGCTACAGAGGTCTAGGTTGCTTATATCTGAAAAACCATAATCATGTTTAGTATTAATCTTGCTCCCATTTTCAAATGGGCAGAACAAGAAACTCAAGAAGAATGTCAAATCAAGAAACAACATCCCCCATCCAATGTAAACAGACAATGGAACAGTCACTGGCAATCCTAGAGGAGAGTCTTCCAAGTGCCGTACAAATGCAATTGATAAACATCATTAATGAAAAATGTGAAAATATAAAGAAAGAGATAAGGGAGGAAGCCATAGCTGAACAAGAGGAATCCATAAACAAGGTGATAAGTGAAAAAGAAGAAGCCGTAAAGGAGGCCATAATAAAGGTTTTTCAAAGAAAGATGGGTGAATTCATAGAATCCACAAATAAAAATTGACCGAACTCCAGCAAATGTTCAAAGAAAATAAAGCTACTGAGCTAACCACTCAAATGGAAATCAAGGAGCTAAAGAAATCCATACATGATCTAAAAGAAGAGATGCAAGGCATCAAAAATGAGCAATTAGTAGCAAGGGAGATGAAAAATAAAGTAGATAGCTTTGATAGCAGGTTAGACAATGCAGAGGAGAGAATTTCCGGGGCTGAAGATAATTTAGTTATTATAGAGAAAGAACAGAAAATGAGTCAATCCAAATCTAGGAAAAATGAGAGAGCGCTTCAGGAGGTCCAAGATACAATTAGGAAGCCTAATTTAAGGCTAATTGGTATTGAGGAGGGCGTGGAGAAAAAGGTCAACGGTATTGGAAATATACTTCAGGGAATCATCTCAGAGAATTTCCCAAATATCCAGAAGGGCAGGCCCATCCAGATACAAGAAGCTTTTAGAACCCCAAACAGACCTGACCAGAAAAGAACATCCCACCGCCACATCGTAATCTGAACTGGATCAATAGAAACCAAAAAAAGGATCCTAAGGGCAGCCAGGGAAAAGGGTTCAGTAACCTATAAAGGAAAACCAATCAGAATAACCCCAGATTTCTCAGCAGAGACCATGCAAGCAAGAAGTGACTGGAAGCATATATGTCATGCCCTTAAGTCAAATAACTACCAACCAAGAATACTGTACCCAGCTAAGCTCTCATTCATAACTGAGGGAACAATAAAAACATTCCATTCCAGGGAAAAGCTGCAACAATATGTTGCAACAAAACCAACACTACAGAGAATTCTCAAAGATGTTCTATACATAGAAAACCAAAATAAATGCAATATAGGGAAAGAAATGGCACCTAAACAGCATACCATCTAAGGACCACAAGAACTGTCAAGACACAGGCCCTACTAAAAGCTTTTAAAAATGGTAGGAACTAATAAATATCTCTCAATCCTAACTCTCAATGTCAATGGACTTAACTCTCCAATTAAACGGCAAAGGCTGTCTAGTTGGATCAAAAAGCAAGAGCCATCGCTCTGCTGTCTTCAAGAGACACATCTTACCCCAAAAAACAATCATCTTTTGAAAGTGAGAGGTTGGCATAAACTCTATCAAGCTAACGGCCCCCATAAACAGGCTGGAGTTGCCATCCTCATATCAGATAAAATAGACTTCAAACTAAAATTAGTAAGAAAAGACAAAGAAGGTTACTACATACCACTAAAGGGATCTTTCCTCCAGGAAGACATAACGATCCTAAATATTTACACACCCAATCCCGGAGCTCCGAACTCCATCAAGCAAACTTTACTTACACTGAAACCATGCATAGATCGAAATACAGTGATTGTCGGAGACTTTAACACACCACTCTCACCTATGGACAGATCAACAAGGCAAAAACTCAACAGGGAAATCTTAGAACTGAACAACTATATAGACCAACTAGATCCAACAGACATCTGCAGAATATTCCACCCAGCAACAACACAATATACGTCTTTCTCAGCAGCACATGGAACATTTTCCAAAATAGATCACATCTTAGGCCATAAAACAAACCTGGACAGATTCAGAAACACTGAAATTATTCCATGCACACTCTCAGACCACAAAGGCATCAAATTGGAACTGAACACAAATCTCCACCAACGAAAACCCTGTAACTCATGGAGACTGAACAACACATTGTTGAATCACCAATGGGTCATCGAAGAGATCAGAACAGAAATCCAACAGTTTATGAAATTTAACAGTAAGGAGCACACAAAATACCAGCTCCTTTGGGACACAGCAAAGGCAGTACTCAGAGGAAAATTTATAGCGCTGGGTGCTTACAACAGCAAGTTGGAAAAATTGCAAACCACCAAGTTAATGTCTCACCTTAAGCTCCTGGAAAAAGAGCAACAAACCAACCCTAATCCCAGCAGAAGAAAGCAAATTATTAAAATCAAAGCAGAATTAAATGATTTGGAATCCAAAAAAACTATAGAAAGAATCAACAAAACAAGGAGTTGGTTCTTTGAAAGAATTAACAAAATTGACAAGCCCTTAGCAAATCTTACCAAAAAAAGAAGAGAGCATATCGAAATAAACAAAATCGCAGATGAAAATGGTAATATCACAACAGAAATTACCAAGATCCAGAATATCATGAGGGAATACTTCTCAAACCTTTACGACAACAGATTTGAGAATCTAGATGAAATGGATGAATTGCTAGCCAATATTAACATGCCCACACTGAACCAAGAAGAACTAAGCCAACTCAACAGGCCTATTTCAAGCTCTGAAATAGACATGGCAATTAGAGAACTTCCACCTAAGAAAAGCCCAGGGCCAGATGGATTCACAGCTGAATTCTGTAAGGTCTTCAAAGCAGAGCTGACACCAATACTCCTCAAGCTCTTCAACGAAATTGAAAATGAAGGTTCCTTACCAAACTCATTCTATGAAGCCAGTATAACCCTGATCCCCAAACCAGACAGAGATTCATCAAAGAAACGGAACTATAGACCTATATCTTTGATGAACATCGATGCAAAACTTCTCAACAAAATACTGGCCAACCGTCTACAACAACTCATCAAAAAAATTATGCACTATGATCAAACTGGATTCATCGCGGGGAGGCAAAGCTGGTTCAGCATACGCAAATCAATTAATATAATTCAACACACCAACAGGAGCAAGGACAAAAATCACATGATTGTCTCAATAGACGTGGAAAAGGCACTTGACAAGATCCAACACCCCTTTATGTTAAAAGCTCTGGAGAAACTAGGAATCCATGGAACATTTCTCAATGTAATAAAGGCTGCGTATGAGAAACCCACTGCTAGTATTACACTTAATGGTGAAAATCTAAAGCCATTCCCTCTAAAATCAGGAACTAGACAAGGATGCCCACTCTCTCCACTCCTCTTTAACATAGTACTAGAATTCCTAGCCAGTGCAATAAGGCAAGAAGCAAGCATAAAGGGGATCCAAGTAGGGAAACAGGAAATAAAACTATCCCTCTTTGCAGATGACATGATTCTGTATTTAAAGAATCCTATAGACTCTACTCCCAAGCTCCTTGAGCTGATTCAAAACTTTGGAAGAGTAGCAGGCTATAAAATCAACCCTCAAAAATCAACTGCCTTCCTTTACGCCAACACTGAGAGGAACGAGGCAATAATCAGGAAAGAAACTCCTTTCACAATAGCCTCAAAGAAAATAAAGTACCTAGGAATTAGCTTAACTAAGAATGTAAAGGACCTTTTTGACGAAAACTTTAAAACCCTAATAAAGGAAATTAAAGCAGAACTAAGGAAATGGAAAAACCTCCCATGCTCCTGGATTGGAAGAATCAACATTGTGAAAATGACAATCTTGCCAAGAGCTCTCTACAAATTCAACGCAATACCCATCAATATCCCAATGGCATTGGCATTCTTTAAAGAAATAGAAGAGGCAATCCAAAATTTCATATGGCATAATAAAAGACCCCGTATAGCAAAAACACTTCTTAGCAGAAAGAACAGCGCCGGAGGAATTTCAATTCCAAACTTTACACTCTATTACAGAGCTATAACTATCAAAACAGCTTGGTACTGGCACAGGAACAGGCCTGAAGACCAATGGAATAGAACTGAGGACCCAGATATTAAACCACAGACCTATGGCCACCTAATCTTTGACAAGGGAGCCAAAAAAATAGAATGGAAGAAAGACAGCCTCTTCAACAAGTTGTGCTGGCAGAACTGGTTAAGCACCTGCAGAAAACTAAAGTTGGACCCTTCTTTGTCACCCTGCACTAGAATTAACTCCAAATGGATCAAAGACCTGGAGGTAAAAGCTGACACACTGAAAACTTTACAGGAGGGAATAGGAGATACACTAGGCCTCCTTGGCACAGGTCGCAACTTTCTTAATAAGGACCAAGAATCACAACAAATCAGAGAAAGGCTGGATAAGTGGGACTGCATTAAAATGCAGAGCTTTTGTAAGGCAAAGGACATAGCTAGTAAACTAGTCAGGAAGCCTACAGAGTGGGAGAAGTTCTTCACCAACCGAACAACGGACAAAGGCCTCATATCTAAAATATATCAACAACTCAAAAAATTGAATCACTCCAAAACTAACCTCCAAAGTAACAACCATCCCATTAAAAAATGGGCCAAAGACTTAAAGAGAGTCTTCTCTGAAGAAGAAACAAAAATGGCCTATAGACACATGAAGAAATGCTCAACATCTCTGGTCATAAAAGAAATGCAAATAAAAACAACTCTAAGATTCCACCTCACTCCAGTTAGAATGGCCAGGATCAGGAAAATGAATAATAACAGATGCTGCAGGGGATGTGGCCAGGAGGGATCACTACTACACTGTTGGTGGGAGGGCAAACTCGTTCAACCACTATGGAAAGCAGTGTGGCAGTGCCTCAAAAGGCTAAACATAGAACTCCCCTATGACCCAGCAATTCCACTACTTGGCATCTACCCAACCACCCAGAAACAAGGACATACTAAATCCACTAGCACAACAATGTTCATTGCACCACTATTCACCATAGCAAAGATATGGAACCAACCTAGATGTCCCTCAGTTGATGAGTGGATCAACAAGTTGTGGTATTTGTACACAATGGAATTCTATGCTGCTGTCAGGAAGAATGACATCGCCCCATTTGTTAGGAAATGGAAAGACTTAGAAAAAATCATATTAAGTGAAGTAAGCCAGACTCAAGGGAACTTAGGCTCAATGGTTTCCCTCATTCGTCATAGTCAGTAGAAACCTTGGGCTCTACTAGCAGAGATCTGCAATAGAGCAAAATCTTGATACATAAAGCCATACAATGTGAAGCTAATTAAAAGGACCTCCAGGATAGTGAAACAAAAGCCATATAATGAGTGATTGTTGTCCTTAATGTACTATGTTGTCTCTCATCTCCTTTGCTGTCCCTTGTTATCTCATATTGGTATAGGATCTCACTTTGTTATCTAATATATTGAATTTATTTGTATTTGGATATTTGAAATTTGATAGGGAAGGGGGGAAAACCAAGACGGGTGGGAGGTGTGGGGGGGGAGGGAAATGGGTACCAAGACATGTGAAAGGGTATCAATGTATGTGAATTAACGCACCTTCTATCTGGCAAATATCATGTAACCCTTTTACTAATTACAATAAAAAATAAAAAAAATTTTCCCTTACAAGGACGAACACGTGTAAAAATGTCTATATGTGTAATGTGAGTTTTTAATACTTCTTTGCTTTTTCCATCTCTAAGTTTTGGCATTTGCTCCAGATGACAGTACAGAGGGGCTCCTAGGATAAACAGATGATTAAGATACAGAAAGCTAATAAAGTCTTTAGAAATAGACGTCAAAATATGTAGAAGAAGCACATGGCAGGCACAGAGGACCCTGAGAGGCAGAAGGATTTGTTCAGGATGAGAGGAACCGTGGCAGAGAAGGCATGGATCTGACCACCCAGGAATGGCTCCTGGAAGCTGAGACATGCCAGTAGCTAGGGCTAGCAGAGGATGTTGGGATTGGACAGACAAGGTGAACTGTGCTGTGGACTGTGTCTCCATGTGCACATTGTGATGTGGGAGGGGAGATGTCAGCCTCCAGTTGGTCTTGTGTGAGGAAGCAGCATAGGTCATTGGGCTGAGAGGTGACCCTGCCTCCCTCACAATGGAAGAGAGCATGGAACCCTGATAGCCAGGCAACCATAACTGACTGTGGGCTCAAGCCAGCTCACTTGGCCTGTGACTCAGGAGCGAGAAACATGTTCTCGTTTTGTTTTCACAGGACAAGAGACTCAAGTCTCAGGCAAGACAGGCGTGACGGCCTCACGGAAAGCTACCGACACTGGGTCTGCGCCCAGCCACGAGCCCAAGGTCTAAAGCTCTTTTCCAGGATGAAACTAAGGAAAGCACAAGGCAATTCAGGCCAGGTATGTTCATGATAGGAAACCTATTTCACCCCATCCTGGCCCATATTAGAACCTTCTTTGTGTGTGTTCTCAAGTGTCTGTCTCTGCTGAGAGAATACATTCTGTGTAGTTTTCAATGTTCTCTATCACAATTACTCCATATAGAGTGTGCTCTCATTTCCACATTTGAAAGATCCCTTCTCTTTACCACCTTAGGGCCGCAGTGATTCAGCCCAGAGCCGGAATGGGCCGCATAATCTATGGAGTCGGGAGGCAGGCCTGCTGGAGAGGCTGGTAATTAACCTAGTCCCTGCCTACCAGAAGGGAGACCTCTTCTTTGTCGAAATATTTCTGCATAACTACAGACGGTGGGGGACGATGGAACAAGTGATGGATATGATCTTTAAAAAGTGAGTGTTCCCCCTTCAAGCCCAGGGCTGCTCAGCCGCCGCCTAGCACCTCCCTGAGCCTGTTCTTTTCACTGAGGTCTTCTCATGGGAATGAAGGATGAGACCCAGAAGTGTACACCCTGGCTAGATTTTTTAGGACAGTGTCACCAAGGCATTCCTTTTCCCTCAGAAGCTACTGGAACTTCAGAAGCCTGCTTTCTGAAAGGCCTAGAATTACAGGCATATGCTAGTGGCACCCAACTTGTGCCCTCACCTAGGTTGAGGCCCGAAGTAATCACATTTCCAATTATAGATAAGGTGTCAAAGTAGCAGTCTTGGAGGCTTGCGGAGTACAAGTAGACAGAGGAAAGGCTGGGGAGGTGGTAAGGAAGCTGAATCACTTCTGAGCCATCAAGGAGGGATTATGCAGGCTTTACTTGTTTATAACCCTGGAAGCATTTACGTTTTGGTGTGTGTTCTAGACCTACATCTTGACCTCAGGGCCTGAGTGCTGTCCTCTTGGTACTCAGAGCTAGCACTTGCCAAGTGAGCCACAGGTACAATTGCTGCCTGTTGCCAGTTCAGTGAAACCTAATGTGTTTAGATTTTTACTGACTAGACTGTTCTCCATCTGTGATTCTGAGTCCTCAGCCAGTGTAAGAGCTAAGAAAAAAGGCACGAGCCACTGACACCTTAACTTTGGACAAATGCCTATAAGAGTCTTAGCAGAATACTCACAGAACTGTATAGACATATCTCCCTGGTTTCCCTGTCACTTTTACATTCCCATGTGGGACTTGGCCAGTCCCACAGGTATCCTGTTGACTTAGAAAGGGAGAACCATGGAGGTGACTTCTTCCTGTCCTCCCTTAGGTACAGATATCTCCACCGTTACTGGGAGGAAGATGAGAAAACCAAAATGTAAGTGGGCTTTGGCACAAAGACTTGTGCCCCTCCTTGCTAAATGGGCATCATTGAGGCTTCTGCACCAAAGTGCAGATTTCTTGTTTGCACACCACTTGTGACTTCCTTGGGTGGGGGGGCAGCTTGGGACTTCAGTGGATTTCAGAGGACACCGCTGTGGGTGTGGGTGTGTTGTCTGGGGATGACAGGAAAGGCTTTGTGCAGAAAGTCAGATCCAGCGTGGAATCAACCATCAACCTTCTCATTGCCTGTCACAGTGAGAATGGTGTACACTTGTCTTTCAGAAGCTTCTAGAGGCATGTTGTGAGGAGCATCCTGCTCCCAGGTTTCCTCTCCCTCTTTCCAACATGCAGGTCTGTGTATAGGACCCCCACAGCATGCGAGTCCAGCCACTAAGTGGCTCAGGAGGAAGGCACAGAACGGGCAGGGTGGTGCTCATAGTGTGCTTGTCCCCAATCTGCCCACAGCGCCCTCTGCTCTATTATCACTATGTGGATGGACTGCTGCCCTGGTGATTTTTATAAGTGCCAGAACCAAGACACCCTGCATGAGCTCATGTACTATGTGTGGCTCTACATGCCTTCCTCGGACCTACTGCTCCGTTTAGAAATCATCCTTTCTGATCTGGAGAAATCCGTGAAGAAGGGGAGGAAGGAGTCCTTGTATAGGCGCTTCAGAGCTCGTGAGTAGGGACGGACGGGACCTGGGTCTCTTGGGATGGCCCCGGATTGGCCGGGACAGGATACCATAGTACTACCCAGCTTAGCAGAAATGCCCTTTTATGGATATGCTCTGCCAGCCAACGTCTGTTCTCTTTTTGAAAGTACTAGGCCTGAGCCACAGCTGAGAAAGACCCAACCTTCAGAGTTCAATCCAATCTCCAATTCTTTCTTATTTTTTGTGGGTTATGGAGCTTGAAGTAGACTTGGGCACTCCCTGTGCTCTTCAGCTGAAGGCCACTGTCCTATAAATGGCCCTGACCTTTGTCCCTGAGCTTTTCAGCACAAGGCTACTCTCCTAACCTTGAGCCAATGCTCCTTTGCCGTTTTCTAGAGGTTAATTGGAGATAAGAGACTCAGATCCTTTCTCCATTCTCAGGTTGGCGCCGCCATAGAGCAGCCTCTCCTGAACTCCCTATCAGTATCCCAGCAGTGATTTCAACGATGGTGACCCGTGAAGAGCTGGAGCCATCACTGGACTCCGCACAGCATGTGAAGCCACAAGAATCTGTTAATGGTGTGGAGAAGCCCGAACAGGCTTTGTGTCCTGTGTACAGCGAATGCATTCTGAACCCCACCAATGTCACCCAGGAACCTGCCGGTCCCCTGCAGGAAGAGAAAGATGATGGAGACTCTCCCCCGACTTTTACTATCAGCTTAGATCAGCCCTGTTTGAGTGAAGTCATCACTCCTGGGGTGCAGGATAAAGCATCCCCTGAGGGGCTCATGGGTTATGTCTCCAGCCTAAGTTCAAGAGAACCCCTTAAAGATGTCAAAAAGGTAGTGTCAGTCGAGGAAAGTGAGTCTGTCCTCACAGAATATCTGGACACATCTGTCCAGCTGCACGAGATCCAGTCTCCACCTGAGGAACTAGAATCTGCCCCTGCCCCACCTCAGGAAGGAAATCCCATCTTCACTGAGGCAGTAGATCTCCTTGAGGACTCTGACTTAGAATATCTTCCCGAAGGCAATTTGGAGGCTGGTTTAGATCTTGATATTCCCTCCCCCATCCCTGAGAAAATCTTACTCTTTCTTTTTGTAATGGCTGTTGTAAAATGTGCTCTCTATTTATTGCTCTAATTTTATTACAATGTCACTGTTTATATTATGTTGTACAATAAATCAAGTACTGTGGTTTTTGTCACCCCCCTCCCTGTATGATGCCCTCGACACCTGGATCCTGAGTGGGGAGAAATGTAGAGTGACCTGGAGCTGTGGGAGGAACTTACTGGATATACATGGAGCAGTTACATGCACAGGGAATGGCAAGGAGTAAATGGAAATCGGTTTTTGGTGGAAGCAAGGAGGTAGTTTGGCTCACACCTCTAACGCTAACAACTTAGTAGACAGAGATGTCTGAGGGTCTAGGTTCTGGGCCATCCTTGGGCTGGAAAGTTCATGAAACTCTTTTCTCCAGATAACCATCAAAAAAGAATTGCTAGCTTTGAGTGAAAAGCTTAGTGAAGCCATCCCAGACTGACACAGAGAAGGGGAGAGAGAGAGAGAGGGAGAGAGGGAGAGAGAGAGAGAGAGAGAGAGAGAGAGAGAGAGAGAGAGAGAGAGAGAGAGAGAAGGAGTGAAGATACAGAGACAGACAATGTTTTAGATTGGTCTGTCCAGATTGGCTTAACAATGGGATCCTCAGAGCTCGAACTTTGGCCTAGTGGTAGAGTGTTTGCCTAGCATGCATGAACACCCGTGTTCAATTCCTCCATACTACATACATAGAAAAAAAGCCAGATGTTGTTCTGTGGCTCAAGTGGTAGAGGTATAACCTTGAGCAATCCCAAGGACAGTGCTTAGGCCATGAGTTCAATTCAGGACTGGCAAAAAAAGATGGAGATCCTCAGATCTCAGCCTCCTTAGTAGAATCACAGGAGTCACTGATGCCTGGAGAAGCCAGTACTTTGTCAGTTCAGCCAGAGTGGAGCTGTGTTATACAATTCGACCAGTTAAATTCAAGGAAATAGTAGAGTAATTCAATCATCTGAAATGGGAACTTCATTACTGTTTTTCTTCCAAAGGAAAAAAGCATCCTGGGAGAAGAAACATAAGCAGCTAGCTCCCTGTGCAAGAACAAATGTCCCTGCATGCCTGAATGCTTTCTCAAGGTGCTGGAAGACCCTTAGTTTAGAATCCAAAGATGCCAGAGACTAGGCCTGATGTTTCTGAAGCCCAGAGTGGAGCCTGGATTTCAGTCTGAACATTCTGCAAAGCCATGTATATGGCCATCAGCAGACAAGGTGTGTGTGCTGTGTGTGTGCTCATGACTCTTAGGAGGCTGCCTTCAGAATGGACAGGAGAAACTCTGTGATGAATCCAGGCTACGTGGCTGTGCTCCTAGGTACTGCATTGTGATATTGTGTGGTCGCATGGATGCATGCGCGTACATGCCTGTACATACATTTGTGGCACTCACTGTTCCCATTCAGATCCTAGGAATGTTCTGACAAGTTCAGTGCAGACACTGGGACAGACATGCAGTCTTCCTCTGCAGGAAGGTTCTCGGGGCTGAGAACTCCAGCAGGAGGGGCTTTCCCTTTTTTCCTCTCCTTTTGGTCATCACTCACATCTAGTGGAGTTGGAGACAGTGCTCTGTGGATCCTGACAGCCATGAAAACACTTGACATTTGCAAGTGTTCTTTAAAGACAAACACTGGAAGATCTGTTTGCTCTTTGTAAGAGATACAGAAATGAAATAATGAACTCTCTTTTTTAATTTTTATATATACTTCTTGTAATTAATTGCAGGGTTACATTATATTCACCAGATAGAAGGTGCATTACTTCACATACATTAATACCACTTCTCATGTCTTGGTCCCCATTTACCTCCCCCCGACCCGCACCCCTCATCTTGAATTCCCCCCTTCCCTATCCAATTTCAAATAACCAAATACACATTTATCCAACCTATCAGATAACAAAGTGAAATACTGTAACAATAGGAGATAACCAAGGGACAGCAAAAGAAATGAGGGATAACATAGTATATTAAGGACAGCAATCACTCATTATATGGCTTTTATTTTATATCCTAGAGGTCCTTTCATTTTGGGTCATACTGTATGACCTTAGGTATCTAGTATAGCTATTGCAAATCTCTGCTAGAAGAGCCCAAGGTTTCCTCTAATTATGACAAATGAGGGAAACCATTGAGTCTATGTTCCTTTGAGTCTGGCTTACTTCACTTAATATGTTTTTTCTAAGTCTTTCCCTTTCCTTACAAATGGGGTGATGTCATTCTTTCTGACAGCAGCATAGAATTCCATTGTGTATAAATACCACATCTTGTTCATCCACTCATCAACTGAGGGACATCTTAGTTGGTTCCATATCTTTGCTATGGTAAAGAGTGCTGCAACGAACATCATTGTACTACTGGATTTAGTATGTCCTTGTTTCTGGACAATTGGGTAACTGCCAAGTAGTGGAATTGCGAGGTCACAGGGGAGCTCTATGTTTAGTCTTTTGAGGAACTGCCATACTGCTTTCCATAGTGGTTGAATAAGTTTGCAATTCCACCAACAGTTTAGTAGTGATCCCTCCTGGCCACATCCCCTCGAGCATCTGTTGTTATAAGTTTCTTTTTAGCCTGGCCATTCTAACAGGAGCAAGGTGGAATCTTAAGAGTTATTTTGCTTTGCATTTCTTTTATGACCAGAGATGCCGAGCATTTCTTCATGTGTCAATAATGACCTCTCTATCTCTCTTTCTGTCACTGTCTCAGTCGTTCTCTCTCTCTCTCTATCTCTCTCTTTCACTGTCTCTCTCTCTCTCTCTCTTGCTCTCTCGCTCGCTCTCTCCTTCTCTCTTACACACATACATAAAAGGACAGGCAGAGAAGGAAGATGGCGCCAGACAATAGGGACGCTGCCTACCTCTCTCTGACAAAAAGAGAGAACCAGGGAGTCCCACGAGCCAACTACCTTAAGAAATCTACAACAACAAAATCAAAAGGCAACGGAGAAGGACTCAAACTGGAAAAGAAATCCAGATAAAGCTCACATCCAACTTTCTCAAAGAATTCGGAACGCGAGGACCCCTCCCCCACCTCTCGCCGCCGGATCCAAGCCACGAAAGCCTCGGAAAGCCGCGAAAAGCGGCAGCTGGCGCTGGCTCAAGCTGCGAAAAGCGGCCTGAGCGGGTGCCTGCTCCACACCGGGAAAGCGGCGGTGGGCGCCTGCTCCAAGCCACGAAAAACGGCCGCAGTGGAGGGCGCCAGGCCGGGAGCCCAACTGCTGCAGACACCAGTACAGAACCGGGCCAGCGAATGGCGGAAGCAGCAGAACACCGACGCGAAACCAGAACAGCAAGCAGTGGAACCCAGACGCAGAACACAGGCGGCGGCAGAGACCTGAGGGGAGTGAAAGACTCCCCACCACCGTGGAGCACCCGCAGACAGACGCAGAGGCGGGAGTAATACAGCGCATCCCCAAACCCATCGGGAAAGCGGAGCGGGTGCCAAGCAATAGAACTTAACTCAGACCCCAACACCCCGCCCGTAAAGACTGGCGGGAGCAGGGGGGCAAGGAATTTAGAATCCTGTCCCTCCCCTCAACAGCCCCCTCCCTCAGGCCATTGACTGGAGATTGACAGGCGGGCTACCTAAGACCCAGGACTCCACCAAGGGAGGCTGGGCTGACCCAACTCCCACCCGCCCAACGGGCTCAACACCCAGCCCTCTGACTGGAGACTGACAAGCGGGCGGACCCTAAGACTCAGCACCCCACCCAGGGGAGGCAGAGCTGTCCCAGCTCCCACCCGCCCACCAGGCTCCTCTCCCAGGCCACTGGATCTGGAGAATGGAGGGCGCTGGGAGCCTGCCTTACAACAGTGGGTAGGGGGTGCGGGAAAATAGGAGCCAGCATCTGTCCCCCCTCAATTCTTGAGCGGGGCATCCTCCAGCTGGGAATCCTGAGCAAGACAGCACCGAGGGGCCCCCCACAGTCACAGACTCTGACAAAGCAGTGGAAACACAGCAGGGATCTGAAGGGCCGACCAGCAGCCAAGCTCCCCTTCTGAGAATCAAAACGGCGAGGCTCCGCCCTTGGAGCCCACTTCCTCAGCTGGGCCCCACCCCTGGGAACAGAGGGGTCTCCTGCTGGTCCTGCTGAGAGCCCCTGAAACTCTCAATCCCCAGACCCTTGGCTTGGGGCCGCCCCTGGAAGCAGCACAGGAAAACGTCTGCCAACCGTGCTCAGACGGAAGCTCGCAGATCCATCCCATGGTCCACTCTGAGGCCACTGGTTGGGCTAAGAGCTAGTCGTGCAGCAACACATAAGTTTTATTCTAATACTTTCCAAACTTTGTACTCAAATACGCTACCTACTTACCCCCTGACCTCTCTCATTCTATTTTTCTATCTCTGGACCTCTGTTCATCTTTCAACCCTTATACTACATGGACCTACACTTGATGGCTGTTGAGCAACACTGTATATCTAGGTGTTTAATTATTCTCTAGGCTCAGAGGGACTTAAGGACAACAGAGATTGGATTGAGAGGCTTATTGTTTTGGGTATAAATCGCTTATCAGTGGATGTATTAGACTGGTCGGTAACTGCACAAAAAGAAAGAGCGATAACACCAATCAAAACTTGTGAACATCTAGAGTCTGCCAGCTACAGAGGTCTAGGTTGCTTATATCTGAAAAACCATAATCGTGTTTAGTATTAATCTTGCTCCCATTTTCAAATGGGCAGAACAAGAAACTCAAGAAGAATGTCAAATCAAGAAACAACATCCCCCATCCAATGTAAACAGACAATGGAACAGTCACTGGCAATCCTAGAGGAGAGTCTTCCAAGTGCCGTACAAATGCAACTGATAAACATCATTAATGAAAAATGTGAAAATATAAAGAAAGAGATAAGGGAGGAAGCCATAGCTGAACAAGAGGAATCCATAAACAAGGTGATAAGTGAAAAAGAAGAAGCCATAAAGGAGGCCATAATAAAGGTTTTTCAAAGAAAGATGGGTGAATTCATAGAATCCACAAATAAAAATTGACCGAACTCCAGCAAATGTTCAAAGAAAATAAAGCTACTGAGCTAACCACTCAAATGGAAATCAAGGAGCTAAAGAAATCCATACATGATCTAAAAGAAGAGATGCAAGGCATCAAAAATGAGCAATTAGTCGCAAGGGAGATGAAAAATAAAGTAGATAGCTTTGATAGCAGGTTAGACAATGCAGAGGAGAGAATTTCCGGGGCTGAAGATAATTTAGTTATTATAGAGAAAGAACAGAAAATGAGTCAATCCAAATCTAGGAAAAATGAGAGAGCGCTTCAGGAGGTCCAAGATACAATTAGGAAGCCTAATTTAAGGCTAATTGGTATTGAGGAGGGCGTGGAGAAAAAGGTCAACGGTATTGGAAATATACTTCAGGGAATCATCTCAGAGAATTTCCCAAATATCCAGAAGGGCAGGCCCATCCAGATACAAGAAGCTTTTAGAACCCCCAACAGACCTGACCAGAAAAGAACATCCCACCGCCACATCGTAATCCGAACTGGATCAATAGAAACCAAAAAAAGGATCCTAAGGGCAGCCAGGGAAAAGGGTTCAGTAACCTATAAAGGAAAACCAATCAGAATAACCCCAGATTTCTCAGCAGAGACCATGCAAGCAAGAAGTGACTGGAAGCATATATGTCATGCCCTTAAGTCAAATAACTACCAACCAAGAATACTGCACCCAGCTAAGCTCTCATTCATAACTGAGGGAACAATAAAAACATTCCATTCCAGGGAAAAGCTGCAACAATATGTCGCAACAAAACCAACACTACAGAGAATTCTCAAAGATGTTCTATACATAGAAAACCAAAATAAATGCAATATAGGGAAAGAAATGGCACCTAAACAGCATACCATCTAAGGACCACAAGAACTGTCAAGACACAGGCCCTACTAAAAGCTTTTAAAAATGGTAGGAACTAATAAATATCTCTCAATCCTAACTCTCAATGTCAATGGACTTAACTCTCCAATTAAACGGCAAAGGCTGTCTAGTTGGATCAAAAAGCAAGAGCCATCGCTCTGCTGTCTTCAAGAGACACATCTTACCCCAAAAAACAATCATCTTTTGAAAGTGAGAGGTTGGCATAAACTCTATCAAGCTAACGGCCCCCATAAGCAGGCTGGAGTTGCCATCCTCATATCAGATAAAATAGACTTCAAACTAAAATTAGTAAGAAAAGACAAAGAAGGTTACTACATACCACTAAAGGGATCTTTCCTCCAGGAAGACATAACGATCCTAAATATTTACACACCCAATCCCGGAGCTCCGAACTCCATCAAGCAAACTTTACTTACACTGAAACCATGCATAGATCGAAATACAGTGATTGTCGGAGACTTTAACACACCACTCTCACCTATGGACAGATCAACAAGGCAAAAACTCAACAGGGAAATCTTAGAACTGAACAACTATATAGACCAACTAGATCCAACAGACATCTGCAGAATATTCCACCCAGCAACAACACAATATACGTCTTTCTCAGCAGCACATGGAACATTTTCCAAAATAGATCACATCTTAGGCCATAAAACAAACCTGGACAGATTCAGAAACACTGAAATTATTCCATGCACACTCTCAGACCACAAAGGCAGAAAATTGGAACTGAACACAAATCTCCACCAACGAAAACCCTGTTACTCATGGAGACTGAACAACACATTGTTGAATCACCAATGGGTCATCGAAGAGATCAGAACAGAAATCCAACAGTTTATGAAATTTAACAGTAAGGAGCACACAAAATACCAGCTCCTTTGGGACACAGCAAAGGCAGTACTCAGAGGAAAATTTATAGCGCTGGGTGCCTACAACAGCAAGTTGGAAAAATTGCAAACCAACAAGTTAATGTCTCACCTTAAGCTCCTGGAAAAAGAGCAACAAACCAACCCTAATCCCAGCAGAAGAAAACAAATTATTAAAATCAAAGCAGAATTAAATGATTTGGAATCCAAAAAAACTATAGAAAGAATCAACAAAACAAGGAGTTGGTTCTTTGAAAGAATTAACAAAATTGACAAGCCCTTAGCAAATCTTACCAAAAAAAGAAGAGAGCATATCGAAATAAACAAAATCGCAGATGAAAATGGTAATATCACAACAGAAATTACCAAGATCCAGAATATCATGAGGGAATACTTCTCAAACCTTTACGACAACAGATTTGAGAATCTAGATGAAATGGATGAATTCCTAGCCAATATTAACATGCCCACACTGAACCAAGAAGAACTAAGCCAACTCAACAGGCCTATTTCAAGCTCTGAAATAGACATGGCAATTAGAGAACTTCCACCTAAGAAAAGCCCAGGGCCAGATGGATTCACAGCTGAATTCTGTAAGGTCTTCAAAGCAGAGCTGACACCAATACTCCTCAAGCTCTTCAACGAAATTGAAAATGAAGGTTCCTTACCAAATTCATTCTATGAAGCCAGTATAACCCTCATCCCCAAACCAGACAGAGATTCATCAAAGAAACGGAACTATACACCTATATCTTTGATGAACATCGATGCAAAACTTCTCAACAAAATACTGGCCAACCGTCTACAACAACTCATCAAAAAAATTATGCACTATGATCAAACTGGATTCATCGCGGGGAGGCAAAGCTGGTTCAGCATACGCAAATCAACACACCAACAGGTGCAAGGACAGAAATCACATGATTGTCTCAATAGACGCGGAAAAGGCATTTGACAAGATCCAACACCCCTTTATGTTAAAAGCTCTGGAGAAACTAGGAATCCATGGAACATTCCTCAATGTAATAAAGGCTGCGTATGAGAAACCCACTGCTAGTATTACACTTAATGGTGAAAATCTAAAGCCATTCCCTCTAAAATCAGGAACGAGACAAGGATGCCCACTCTCTCCACTCCTCTTTAACATAGTACTAGAATTCCTAGCCAGTGCAATAAGGCAAGAAGCAAGCATAAAGGGGATCCAAGTAGGGAAACAGGAAATAAAACTATCCCTCTTTGCAGATGACATGATTCTGTATTTAAAGAATCCTATAGACTCTACTCCCAAGCTCCTTGAGCTGATTCAAAACTTTGGAAGAGTAGCAGGCTATAAAATCAACCCTCAAAAATCAACTGCCTTCCTTTACGCCAACACTGAGAGGAACGAGGCAATAATCAGGAAAGAAACTCCTTTCACAATAGCCTCAAAGAAAATAAAGTACCTAGGAATTAGCTTAACTAAGAATGTAAAGGACCTTTTTGACGAAAACTTTAAAACCCTAAAAAAGGAAATTAAAGCAGAACTAAGGAAATGGAAAAACCTCCCATGCTCCTGGATTGGAAGAATCAACATTGTGAAAATGACAATCTTGCCAAGAGCTCTCTACAAATTCAACGCAATACCCATCAATATCCCAATGGCATTGGCATTCTTTAAAGAAATAGAAGAGGCAATCCAAAATTTCATATGGCATAATAAAAGACCCCGTATAGCAAAAACACTTCTTAGCAGAAAGAACAGCGCCGGAGGAATTTCAATTCCAAACTTTACACTCTATTACAGAGCTATAACTATCAAAACAGCTTGGTACTGGCACAGGAACAGGCCTGAAGACCAATGGAATAGAACTGAGGACCCAGATATTAAACCACAGACCTATGGCCACCTAATCTTTGACAAGGGAGCCAAAAAAATAGAATGGAAGAAAGACAGCCTCTTCAACAAGTTGTGCTGGCAGAACTGGTTAAGCACCTGCAGAAAACTAAAGTTGGATCCTTCTTTGTCACCCTGCACTAGAATTAACTCCAAATGGATCAAAGACCTGGAGGTAAAAGCTGACACACTGAAAACTTTACAGGAGGGAATAGGAGATACACTAGGCCTCCTTGGCACAGGTCGCAACTTTCTTAATAAGGACCAAGAATCACAACAAATCAGAGAAAGGCTGGATAAGTGGGACTGCATTAAACTGCAGAGCTTTTGTAAGGCAAAGGACATAGCTAGTAAACTAATCAGGAAGCCTACAGAGTGGGAGAAGTTCTTCACCAACCGAACAACGGACAAAGGCCTCATATCTAAAATATATCAACAACTCAAAAAATTGAATCACTCCAAAACTAACCTCCAAAGTAACAACCATCCCATTAAAAAATGGGCCAAAGACTTAAAGAGAGTCTTCTCTGAAGAAGAAACAAAAATGGCCTATAGACACATGAAGAAATGCTCAACATCTCTGGTCATAAAAGAAATGCAAATCAAAACAACTCTAAGATTCCACCTCACTCCAGTTAGAATGGCCAGGATCAGGAAAATGAATAATAACAGATGCTGGAGGGGATGTGGCCAGGAGGGATCACTACTACACTGTTGGTGGGAGGGCAAACTCGTTCAACCACTATGGAAAGCAGTGTGGCAGTGCCTCAAAAGGCTAAACATAGAACTCCCCTATGACCCAGCAATTCCACTACTTGGCATCTACCCAACCACCCAGAAACAAGGACATACTAAATCCACTAGCACAACAATGTTCATTGCACCACTATTCACCATAGCAAAGATATGGAACCAACCTAGATGTCCCTCAGTTGATGAGTGGATCAACAAGTTGTGGTATTTGTACACAATGGAATTCTATGCTGCTGTCAGGAAGAATGACATCGCCCCATTTGTTAGGAAATGGAAAGACTTAGAAAAAATCATATTAAGTGAAGTAAGCCAGACTCAAGGGAACTTAGGCTCAATGGTTTCCCTCATTCGTCATAGTCAGTAGAAACCTTGGGCTCTACTAGCAGAGATCTGCAATAGAGCAAAATCTTGATACATAAAGCCATACAATGTGAAGCTAATTAAAAGGACCTCCAGGATAGTGAAACAAAAGCCATATAATGAGTGATTGTTGTCCTTAATGTACTATGTTGTCTCTCATCTCCTTTGCTGTCCCTTGTTATCTCATATTGGTATAGGATCTCACTTTGTTATCTAATATGTTGAATTTATTTGTATTTGGATATTTGAAATTTGATAGGGAAGGGGGGAAAACCAAGACGGGTGGGAGGTGTGGGGGGGGAGGGAAATGGGTACCAAGACATGTGAAAGGGTATCAATGTATGTGAATTAACGCACCTTCTATCTGGCAAATATCATGTAACCCTTTTACTAATTACAATAAAAAATAAAAAAAAAAATTTTCCCTTACAAGGACGAACACGTGTAAAAATGTCTATATGTGTAATGTGAGTTTTTAATACTTCTTTGCTTTTTCCATCTCTAAGTTTTGGCATTTGCTCCAGATGACAGTACAGAGGGGCTCCTAGGATAAACAGATGATTAAGATACAGAAAGCTAATAAAGTCTTTAGAAATAGACGTCAAAATATGTAGAAGAAGCACATGGCAGGCACAGAGGACCCTGAGAGGCAGAAGGATTTGTTTAGGATGAGAGGAACCGTGGCAGAGAAGGCATGGATCTGACCACCCAGGAATGGCTCCTGGAAGCTGAGACATGCCAGTAGCTAGGGCTAGCAGAGGATGTTGGGATTGGACAGACAAGGTGAACTGTGCTGTGGACTGTGTCTCCATGTGCACATTGTGATGTGGGAGGGGAGATGTCAGCCTCCAGTTGGTCTTGTGTGAGGAAGCAGCATAGGTCATTGGGCTGAGAGGTGACCCTGCCTCCCTCACAATGGAAGAGAGCATGGAACCCTGATAGCCAGGCAACCATAACTGACTGTGGGCTCAAGCCAGCTCACTTGGCCTGTGACTCAGGAGCGAGAAACATGTTCTCGTTTTGTTTTCACAGGACAAGAGACTCAAGTCTCAGGCAAGACAGGCGTGACGGCCTCACGGAAAGCTACCGACACTGGGTCTGCGCCCAGCCACGAGCCCAAGGTCTAAAGCTCTTTTCCAGGATCAAGCTAAGGAAAGCACAAGGCAATTCAGGCCAGGTATGTTCATGATAGGAAACCTATTTCACCCCATCCTGGCCCATATTAGAACCTTCTTTGTGTGTGTTCTCAAGTGTCTGTCTCTGCTGAGAGAATACATTCTGTGTAGTTTTCAATGTTCTCTATCACAATTACTCCATATAGAGTGTGCTCTCATTTCCACATTTGAAAGATCCCTTCTCTTTACCACCTTAGGGCCGCAGTGATTCACCCCAGAGCCGGAATGGGCCGCATAATCTATGGAGTCGGGAGGCAGGCCTGCTGGAGAGGCTGGTAATTAACCTAGTCCCTGCCTACCAGAAGGGAGACCTCTTCTTTGTCGAAATATTTCTGCATAACTACAGACGGTGGGGGACGATGGAACAAGTGATGGATATGATCTTTAAAAAGTGAGTGTTCCCCCTTCAAGCCCAGGGCTGCTCAGCCGCCGCCTAGCACCTCCCTGAGCCTGTTCTTTTCACTGAGGTCTTCTCATGGGAATGAAGGATGAGACCCAGAAGTGTACACCCTGGCTAGATTTTTTAGGACAGTGTCACCAAGGCATTCCTTTTCCCTCAGAAGCTACTGGAACTTCAGAAGCCTGCTTTCTGAAAGGGCTAGAATTACAGGCATATGCTAGTGGCACCCAACTTGTGCCCTCACCTAGGTTGAGGCCCGAAGTAATCACATTTCCAATTATAGATAAGGTGTCAAAGTAGCAGTCTTGGAGGCTTGCGGAGTACAAGTAGACAGAGGAAAGGCTGGGGAGGTGGTAAGGAAGCTGAATCACTTCTGAGCCATCAAGGAGGGATTATGCAGGCTTTACTTGTTTATAACCCTGGAAGCATTTACGTTTTGGTGTGTGTTCTAGACCTACATCTTGACCTCAGGGCCTGAGTGCTGTCCTCTTGGTACTCAGAGCTAGCACTTGCCAAGTGAGCCACAGGTACAATTGCTGCCTGTTGCCAGTTCAGTGAAACTTAATGTGTTTAGATTTTTACTGACTAGACTGTTCTCCATCTGTGATTCTGAGTCCTCAGCCAGTGTAAGAGCTAAGAAAAAAGGCACGAGCCACTGACACATTAACTTTGGACAAATGCCTATAAGAGTCTTAGCAGAATACTCACAGAACTGTATAGACATATCTCCCTGGTTTCCCTGTCACTTTTACATTCCCATGTGGGACTTGGCCAGTCCCACAGGTATCCTGTTGACTTAGAAAGGGAGAACCATGGAGGTGACTTCTTCCTGTCCTCCCTTAGGTACAGATATCTCCACCGTTACTGGGAGGAAGATGAGAAAACCAAAATGTAAGTGGGCTTTGGCACAAAGACTTGTGCCCCTCCTTGCTAAATGGGCATCATTGAGGCTTCTGCACCAAAGTGCAGATTTCTTGTTTGCACACCACTTGTGACTTCCTTGGGTGGGGGGGCAGCTTGGGACTTCAGTGGATTTCAGAGGACACCGCTGTGGGTGTGGGTGTGTTGTCTAGGGATGACAGGAAAGGCTTTGTGCAGAAAGTCAGATCCAGCGTGGAATCAACCATCAACCTTCTCATTGCCTGTCACAGGGAGAATGGTGTACACTTGTCTTTCAGAAGCTTCTAGAGGCATGTTGTGAGGAGCATCCTGCTCCCAGGTTTCCTCTCCCTCTTTCCAACATGCAGGTCTGTGTATAGGACCCCCACAGCATGCGAGTCCAGCCACTAAGTGGCTCAGGAGGAAGGCACAGAACGGGCAGGGTGGTGCTCATAGTGTGCTTGTCCCCAATCTGCCCACAGCGCCCTCTGCTCTATTATCACTATGTGGATGGACTGCTGCCCTGGTGATTTTTATAAGTGCCAGAACCAAGACACCCTGCATGAGCTCATGTACTATGTGTGGCTCTACATGCCTTCCTCGGACCTACTGCTCCGTTTAGAAATCATCCTTTCTGATCTGGAGAAATCCGTGAAGAAGGGGAGGAAGGAGTCCTTGTATAGGCGCTTCAGAGCTCGTGAGTAGGGACGGACGGGACCTGGGTCTCTTGGGATGGCCCCGGATTGGCCGGGACAGGATACCATAGTACTACCCAGCTTAGCAGAAATGCCCTTTTATGGATATGCTCTGCCAGCCAACGTCTGTTCTCTTTTTGAAAGTACTAGGCCTGAGCCACAGCTGAGAAAGACCCAACCTTCAGAGTTCAATCCAATCTCCAATTCTTTCTTATTTTTTGTGGGTTATGGAGCTTGAAGTAGACTTGGGCACTCCCTGTGCTCTTCAGCTGAAGGCCACTGTCCTATAAATGGCCCTGACCTTTGTCCCTGAGCTTTTCAGCACAAGGCTACTCTCCTAACCTTGAGCCAATGCTCCTTTGCCGTTTTCTAGAGGTTAATTGGAGATAAGAGACTCAGATCCTTTCTCCATTCTCAGGTTGGCGCCGCCATAGAGCAGCCTCTCCTGAACTCCCTATCAGTATCCCAGCAGTGATTTCAACGATGGTGACCCGTGAAGAGCTGGAGCCATCACTGGACTCCGCACAGCATCATATGAAGCCAGAAGAATCTGTTAATGGTGTGGAGAAGCCCGAACAGGCTTTGTGTCCTGTGTACAGCGAATGCATTCTGAACCCCACCAATGTCACCCAGGAACCTGCCGGTCCCCTGCAGGAAGAGAAAGATGATGGAGACTCTCCCCCGACTTTTACTATCAGCTTAGATCAGCCCTGTTTGAGTGAAGTCATCACTCCTGGGGTGCAGGATAAAGCATCCCCTGAGGGGCTCATGGGTTATGTCTCCAGCCTAAGTTCAAGAGAACCCCTTAAAGATGTCAAAAAGGTAGTGTCAGTCGAGGAAAGTGAGTCTGTCCTCACAGAATATCCGGACACATCTGTCCAGCTGCACGAGATCCAGTCTCCACCTGAGGAACTAGAATCTGCCCCTGCCCCACCTCAGGAAGGAAATCCCATCTTCACTGAGGCAGTAGATCTCCTTGAGGACTCTGACTTAGAATATCTTCCCGAAGGCAATTTGGAGGCTGGTTTAGATCTTGATATTCCCTCCCCCATCCCTGAGAAAATCTTACTCTTTCTTTTTGTAATGGCTGTTGTAAAATGTGCTCTCTATTTATTGCTCTAATTTTATTACAATGTCACTGTTTATATTATGTTGTACAATAAATCAAGTACTGTGGTTTTTGTCACCCCCCTCCCTATATGATGCCCTCGACACCTGGATCCTGAGTGGGGAGAAATGTAGAGTGACCTGGAGCTGTGGGAGGAACTTACTGGATATACATGGAGCAGTTACATGCACAGGGAATGGCAAGGAGTAAATGGAAATCGGTTTTTGGTGGAAGCAAGGAGGTAGTTTGGCTCACACCTCTAACGCTAACAACTTAGTAGACAGAGATGTCTGAGGGTCTAGGTTCTGGGCCATCCTTGGGCTGGAAAGTTCATGAAACTCTTTTCTCCAGATAACCATCAAAAAAGAATTGCTAGCTTTGAGTGAAAAGCTTAGTGAAGCCATCCCAGACTGACACAGAGAAGGGGAGAGAGAGAGAGAGAGAGAGAGAGAGAGAGAGAGAGAGAGAGAGAGAGAGAGAGAGAGAGAGAGAGAGAGAGAGAGAAGGAGTGAAGATACAGAGACAGACAATGTTTTAGATTGGTCTGTCCAGATTGGCTTAACAATGGGATCCTCAGAGCTCGAACTTTGGCCTAGTGGTAGAGTGTTTGCCTAGCATGCATGAACACCCGTGTTCAATTCCTCCATACTACATACATAGAAAAAAAAGCCAGATGTTGTTCTGTGGCTCAAGTGGTAGAGGTATAACCTTGAGCAATCCCAAGGACAGTGCTTAGGCCATGAGTTCAATTCAGGACTGGCAAAAAAAGATGGAGATCCTCAGATCTCAGCCTCCTTAGTAGAATCACAGGAGTCACTGATGCCTGGAGAAGCCAGTACTTTGTCAGTTCAGCCAGAGTGGAGCTGTGTTATACAATTCGACCAGTTAAATTCAAGGAAATAGTAGAGTAATTCAATCATCTGAAATGGGAACTTCATTACTGTTTTTCTTCCAAAGGAAAAAAGCATCCTGGGAGAAGAAACATAAGGAGCTAGCTCCCTGTGCAAGAACAAATGTCCCTGCATGCCTGAATGCTTTCTCAAGGTGCTGGAAGACCCTTAGTTTAGAATCCAAAGATGCCAGAGACTAGGCCTGATGTTTCTGAAGCCCAGAGTGGAGCCTGGATTTCAGTCTGAACATTCTGCAAAGCCATGTATATGGCCATCAGCAGACAAGGTGTGTGTGCTGTGTGTGTGCTCATGACTCTTAGGAGGCTGCCTTCAGAATGGACAGGAGAAACTCTGTGATGAATCCAGGCTACGTGGCTGTGCTCCTAGGTACTGCATTGTGATATTGTGTGGTCGCATGGATGCATGCGCGTGCATGCCTGTACATACATTTGTGGCACTCACTGTTCCCATTCAGATCCTAGGAATGTTCTGACAAGTTCAGTGCAGACACTGGGACAGACATGCAGTCTTCCTCTGCAGGAAGGTTCTCCGGGCTGAGAACTCCAGCAGGAGGGGCTTTCCCTTTTTTCCTCTCCTTTTGGTCATCACTCACATCTAGTGGAGTTGGAGACAGTGCTCTGTGGATCCTGACAGCCATGAAAACACTTGACATTTGCAAGTGTTCTTTAAAGACAAACACTGGAAGATCTGTTTGCTCTTTGTAAGAGATACAGAAATGAAATAATGAACTCTCTTTTTTAATTTTTATATATACTTCTTGTAATTAATTGCAGGGTTACATTATATTCACCAGATAGAAGGTGCATTACTTCACATACATTAATACCACTTCTCATGTCTTGGTCCCCATTTACCTCCCCCCGACCCGCACCCCTCATCTTGAATTCCCCCCTTCCCTATCCAATTTCAAATAACCAAATACACATTTATCCAACCTATCAGATAACAAAGTGAAATACTGTAACAATAGGAGATAACCAAGGGACAGCAAAAGAAATGAGGGATAACATAGTATATTAAGGACAGCAATCACTCATTATATGGCTTTTATTTTATATCCTAGAGGTCCTTTCATTTTGGGTCATACTGTATGACCTTAGGTATCTAGTATAGCTATTGCAAATCTCTGCTAGAAGAGCCCAAGGTTTCCTCTAATTATGACAAATGAGGGAAACCATTGAGTCTATGTTCCTTTGAGTCTGGCTTACTTCACTTAATATGTTTTTTCTAAGTCTTTCCCTTTCCTTACAAATGGGGTGATGTCATTCTTTCTGACAGCAGCATAGAATTCCATTGTGTATAAATACCACATCTTGTTCATCCACTCATCAACTGAGGGACATCTTAGTTGGTTCCATATCTTTGCTATGGTAAAGAGTGCTGCAACGAACATCATGGTACTACTGGATTTAGTATGTCCTTGTTTCTGGACAATTGGGTAACTGCCAAGTAGTGGAATTGCGAGGTCACAGGGGAGCTCTATGTTTAGTCTTTTGAGGAACTGCCATACTGCTTTCCATAGTGGTTGAATAAGTTTGCAATTCCACCAACAGTTTAGTAGTGATCCCTCCTGGCCACATCCCCTCGAGCATCTGTTGTTATAAGTTTCTTTTTAGCCTGGCCATTCTAACAGGAGCAAGGTGGAATCTTAAGAGTTATTTTGCTTTGCATTTCTTTTATGACCAGAGAGGCCGAGCATTTCTTCATGTGTCAATAATGACCTCTCTATCTCTCTTTCTGTCACTGTCTCAGTCGTTCTCTCTCTCTCTCTCTCTCTCTCTCTCTCTCTCTCTCTCTCTCTCTCTCTCTCTCACTGTCTCTCTCTCTCTCTTGCTCTCTCGGTCGCTCTCTCCTTCTCTCTTACACACATACATAAAAGGACAGGCAGAGAAGGAAGATGGCGCTGAGACAATAGGGACGCTGCCTACCTCTCTCTGACAAAAAGAGAGAACCAGGGAGTCCCACGAGCCAACTACCTTAAGAAATCTACAACAACAAAATCAAAAGGCAAGGGAGAAGGACTCAAACTGGAAAAGAAATCCAGATAAAGCTCACATCCAACTTTCTCAAAGAATTCGGAACGCGAGGACCCCTCCCCCACCTCTCACCGCCGGATCCAAGCCACGAAAGCCTCCGAAAGCCGCGAAAAGCGGCAGCTGGCGCTGGTTCAAGCAGCGAAAAGCGGCCTGAGCGGGTGCCTGCTCCACACCGGGAAAGCGGCGGTGGGCGCCTGCTCCAAGCCCCAAAAAATGGCCGCAGTGGAGGGCGCCAGGCCGGGAGCCCAACTGCTGCAGACACCAGTACAGAACCGGGCCAGCGAATGGCGGAAGCAGCAGAACACCGACGCGAAACCAGAACAGCAAGCAGTGGAATCCAGACGCAGAACACAGGCGGCGGCGGAGACCTGAGGGGAGTGAAAGACTCCCCACCACCGTGGAACACCCGCAGACAGACGCAGAGGCGGGAGTAATACAGCGCGTCCCCAAACCCATCGGGAAAGCGGAGCGGGTGCCAAGCAATAGAACTTAACTCAGACCCCAACACCCCGCCCGTAAAGACTGGCGGGAGCAGGGGGGCAAGGAATTTAGAATCCTGTCCCTCCCCTCAACAGCCCCCTCCCTCAGGCCATTGACTGGAGATTGACAGGCGGGCTACCTAAGACCCAGGACTCCACCAAGGGAGGCTGGGCTGACCCAACTCCCACCCGCCCAACGGGCTCAACACCCAGCCCTCTGACTGGAGACTGACAAGCGGGCGGACCCTAAGACTCAGCACCCCACCCAGGGGAGGCAGAGCTGTCCCAGCTCCCACCCGCCCACCAGGCTCCTCTCCCAGGCCACTGGATCTGGAGAATGGAGGGCGCTGGGAGCCTGCCTTACAACAGTGGGTAGGGGGTGCGGGAAAATAGGAGCCAGCATCTGTCCCCCCTCAATTCTTGAGCGGGGCATCCTCCAGCTGGGAATCCTGAGCAAGACAGCACCGAGGGGCCCCCCACAGTCACAGACTCTGACAAAGCAGTGGAAACACAGCAGGGATCTGAAGGGCCGACCAGCAGCCAAGCTCCCCTTCTGAGAATCAAAACGGCGAGGCTCCGCCCTTGGAGCCCACTTCCTCAGCTGGGCCCCACCCCTGGGAACAGAGGGGTCTCCTGCTGGTCCTGCTGAGAGCCCCTGAAACTCTCAATCCCCAGACCCTTGGCTTGGGGCCGCCCCTGGAAGCAGCACAGGAAAACGTCTGCCAACCGTGCTCAGACGGAAGCTCGCAGATCCATCCCATGGTCCACTCTGAGGCCACTGGTTGGGCTAAGAGCTAGTCGTGCAGCAACACATAAGTTTTATTCTAATACTTTCCAAACTTTGTACTCAAATACGCTACCTACTTACCCCCTGACCTCTCTCATTCTATTTTTCTATCTCTGGACCTCTGTTCATCTTTCAACCCTTATACTACATGGACCTACACTTGATGGCTGTTGAGCAACACTGTATATCTAGGTGTTTAATTATTCTCTAGGCTCAGAGGGACTTAAGGACAATAGAGATTGGATTGAGAGGCTTATTGTTTTGGGTATAAATCGCTTATCAGTGGATGTATTAGACTGGTCGGTAACTGCACAAAAAGAAGGAGCGATAACACCAATCAAAACTTGTGAACATCTAGAGTCTGCCAGCTACAGAGGTCTAGGTTGCTTATATCTGAAAAACCATAATCGTGTTTAGTATTAATCTTGCTCCCATTTTCAAATGGGCAGAACAAGAAACTCAAGAAGAATGTCAAATCAAGAAACAACATCCCCCATCCAATGTAAACAGACAATGGAACAGTCACTGGCAATCCTAGAGGAGAGTCTTCCAAGTGCCGTACAAATGCAATTGATAAACATCATTAATGAAAAATGTGAAAATATAAAGAAAGAGATAAGGGAGGAAGCCATAGCTGAACAAGAGGAATCCATAAACAAGGTGATAAGTGAAAAAGAAGAAGCCATAAAGGAGGCCATAATAAAGGTTTTTCAAAGAAAGATGGGTGAATTCATAGAATCCACAAATAAAAATTGACCGAACTCCAGCAAATGTTCAAAGAAAATGAAGCTACTGAGCTAACCACTCAAATGGAAATCAAGGAGCTAAAGAAATCCATACGTGATCTAACAGAAGAGATGCAAGGCATCAAAAATGAGCAATTAGTCGCAAGGGAGATGAAAAATAAAGTAGATAGCTTTGATAGCAGGTTAGACAATGCAGAGGAGAGAATTTCCGGGGCTGAAGATAATTTAGTTATTATAGAGAAAGAACAGAAAATGAGTCAATCCAAATCTAGGAAAAATGAGAGAGCGCTTCAGGAGGTCCAAGATACAATTAGGAAGCCTAATTTAAGGCTAATTGGTATTGAGGAGGGCGTGGAGAAAAAGATCAACGGTATTGGAAATATACTTCAGGGAATCATCTCAGAGAATTTCCCAAATATCCAGAAGGGCAGGCCCATCCAGATACAAGAAGCTTTTAGAACCCCCAACAGACCTGACCAGAAAAGAACATCCCACCGCCACATCGTAATCCGAACTGGATCAATAGAAACCAAAAAAAGGATCCTAAGGGCAGCCAGGGAAAAGGGTTCAGTAACCTATAAAGGAAAACCAATCAGAATAACCCCAGATTTCTCAGCAGAGACCATGCAAGCAAGAAGTGACTGGAAGCATATATGTCATGCCCTTAAGTCAAATAACTACCAACCAAGAATACTGCACCCAGCTAAGCTCTCATTCATAACTGAGGGAACAATAAAAACATTCCATTCCAGGGAAAAGCTGCAACAATATGTCGCAACAAAACCAACACTACAGAGAATTCTCAAAGATGTTCTATACATAGAAAACCAAAATAAATGCAATATAGGGAAAGAAATGGCACCTAAACAGCATACCATCTAAGGACCACAAGAACTGTCAAGACACAGGCCCTACTAAAAGCTTTTAAAAATGGTAGGAACTAATAAATATCTCTCAATCCTAACTCTCAATGTCAATGGACTTAACTCTCCAATTAAACGGCAAAGGCTGTCTAGTTGGATCAAAAAGCAAGAGCCATCGCTCTGCTGTCTTCAAGAGACACATCTTACCCCAAAAAACAATCATCTTTTGAAAGTGAGAGGTTGGCATAAACTCTATCAAGCTAACGGCCCCCATAAGCAGGCTGGAGTTGCCATCCTCATATCAGATAAAATAGACTTCAAACTAAAATTAGTAAGAAAAGACAAAGAAGGTTACTACATACCACTAAAGGGATCTTTCCTCCAGGAAGACATAACGATCCTAAATATTTACACACCCAATCCCGGAGCTCCGAACTCCATCAAGCAAACTTTACTTACACTGAAACCATGCATAGATCGAAATACAGTGATTGTCGGAGACTTTAACACACCACTCTCACCTATGGACAGATCAACAAGGCAAAAACTCAACAGGGAAATCTTAGAACTGAACAACTATATAGACCAACTAGATCCAACAGACATCTGCAGAATATTCCACCCAGCAACAACACAATATACGTCTTTCTCAGCAGCACATGGAACATTTTCCAAAATAGATCACATCTTAGGCCATAAAACAAACCTGGACAGATTCAGAAACACTGAAATTATTCCATGCACACTCTCAGACCACAAAGGCAGAAAATTGGAACTGAACACAAATCTCCACCAACGAAAACCCTGTTACTCATGGAGACTGAACAACACATTGTTGAATCACCAATGGGTCATCGAAGAGATCAGAACAGAAATCCAACAGTTTATGAAATTTAACAGTAAGGAGCACACAAAATACCAGCTCCTTTGGGACACAGCAAAGGCAGTACTCAGAGGAAAATTTATAGCGCTGGGTGCCTACAACAGCAAGTTGGAAAAATTGCAAACCAACAAGTTAATGTCTCACCTTAAGCTCCTGGAAAAAGAGCAACAAACCAACCCTAATCCCAGCAGAAGAAAACAAATTATTAAAATCAAAGCAGAATTAAATGATTTGGAATCCAAAAAAACTATAGAAAGAATCAACAAAACAAGGAGTTGGTTCTTTGAAAGAATTAACAAAATTGACAAGCCCTTAGCAAATCTTACCAAAAAAAGAAGAGAGCATATCGAAATAAACAAAATCGCAGATGAAAATGGTAATATCACAACAGAAATTACCAAGATCCAGAATATCATGAGGGAATACTTCTCAAACCTTTACGACAACAGATTTGAGAATCTAGATGAAATGGATGAATTCCTAGCCAATATTAACATACCCACACTGAACCAAGAAGAACTAAGCCAACTCAACAGGCCTATTTCAAGCTCTGAAATAGACATGGCAATTAGAGAACTTCCACCTAAGGAAAGCCCAGGGCCAGATGGATTCACAGCTGAATTCTGTAAGGTCTTCAAAGCAGAGCTGACACCAATACTCCTCAAGCTCTTCAACGAAATTGAAAATGAAGGTTCCTTACCAAATTCATTCTATGAAGCCAGTATAACCCTCATCCCCAAACCAGACAGAGATTCATCAAAGAAACGGAACTATACACCTATATCTTTGATGAACATCGATGCAAAACTTCTCAACAAAATACTGGCCAACCGTCTACAACAACTCATCAAAAAAATTATGCACTATGATCAAACTGGATTCATCGCGGGGAGGCAAAGCTGGTTCAGCATACGCAAATCAACACACCAACAGGTGCAAGGACAAAAATCACATGATTGTCTCAATAGACGCGGAAAAGGCATTTGACAAGATCCAACACCCCTTTATGTTAAAAGCTCTGGAGAAACTAGGAATCCATGGAACATTCCTCAATGTAATAAAGGCTGCGTATGAGAAACCCACTGCTAGTATTACACTTAATGGTGAAAATCTAAAGCCATTCCCTCTAAAATCAGGAACGAGACAAGGATGCCCACTCTCTCCACTCCTCTTTAACATAGTACTAGAATTCCTAGCCAGTGCAATAAGGCAAGAAGCAAGCATAAAGGGGATCCAAGTAGGGAAACAGGAAATAAAACTATCCCTCTTTGCAGATGACATGATTCTGTATTTAAAGAATCCTATAGACTCTACTCCCAAGCTCCTTGAGCTGATTCAAAACTTTGGAAGAGTAGCAGGCTATAAAATCAACCCTCAAAAATCAACTGCCTTCCTTTACGCCAACACTGAGAGGAACGAGGCAATAATCAGGAAAGAAACTCCTTTCACAATAGCCTCAAAGAAAATAAAGTACCTAGGAATTAGCTTAACTAAGAATGTAAAGGACCTTTTTGACGAAAACTTTAAAACCCTAAAAAAGGAAATTAAAGCAGAACTAAGGAAATGGAAAAACCTCCCATGCTCCTGGATTGGAAGAATCAACATTGTGAAAATGACAATCTTGCCAAGAGCTCTCTACAAATTCAACGCAATACCCATCAATATCCCAATGGCATTGGCATTCTTTAAAGAAATAGAAGAGGCAATCCAAAATTTCATATGGCATAATAAAAGACCCCGTATAGCAAAAACACTTCTTAGCAGAAAGAACAGCGCCGGAGGAATTTCAATTCCAAACTTTACACTCTATTACAGAGCTATAACTATCAAAACAGCTTGGTACTGGCACAGGAACAGGCCTGAAGACCAATGGAATAGAACTGAGGACCCAGATATTAAACCACAGACCTATGGCCACCTAATCTTTGACAAGGGAGCCAAAAAAATAGAATGGAAGAAAGACAGCCTCTTCAACAAGTTGTGCTGGCAGAACTGGTTAAGCACCTGCAGAAAACTAAAGTTGGATCCTTCTTTGTCACCCTGCACTAGAATTAACTCCAAATGGATCAAAGACCTGGAGGTAAAAGCTGACACACTGAAAACTTTACAGGAGGGAATAGGAGATACACTAGGCCTCCTTGGCACAGGTCGCAACTTTCTTAATAAGGACCAAGAATCACAACAAATCAGAGAAAGGCTGGATAAGTGGGACTGCATTAAACTGCAGAGCTTTTGTAAGGCAAAGGACATAGCTAGTAAACTAATCAGGAAGCCTACAGAGTGGGAGAAGTTCTTCACCAACCGAACAACGGACAAAGGCCTCATATCTAAAATATATCAACAACTCAAAAAATTGAATCACTCCAAAACTAACCTCCAAAGTAACAACCATCCCATTAAAAAATGGGCCAAAGACTTAAAGAGAGTCTTCTCTGAAGAAGAAACAAAAATGGCCTATAGACACATGAAGAAATGCTCAACATCTCTGGTCATAAAAGAAATGCAAATCAAAACAACTCTAAGATTCCACCTCACTCCAGTTAGAATGGCCAGGATCAGGAAAATGAATAATAACAGATGCTGGAGGGGATGTGGCCAGGAGGGATCACTACTACACTGTTGGTGGGAGGGCAAACTCGTTCAACCACTATGGAAAGCAGTGTGGCAGTGCCTCAAAAGGCTAAACATAGAACTCCCCTATGACCCAGCAATTCCACTACTTGGCATCTACCCAACCACCCAGAAACAAGGACATACTAAATCCACTAGCACAACAATGTTCATTGCACCACTATTCACCATAGCAAAGATATGGAACCAACCTAGATGTCCCTCAGTTGATGAGTGGATCAACAAGTTGTGGTATTTGTACACAATGGAATTCTATGCTGCTGTCAGGAAGAATGACATCGCCCCATTTGTTAGGAAATGGAAAGACTTAGAAAAAATCATATTAAGTGAAGTAAGCCAGACTCAAGGGAACTTAGGCTCAATGGTTTCCCTCATTCGTCATAGTCAGTAGAAACCTTGGGCTCTACTAGCAGAGATCTGCAATAGAGCAAAATCTTGATACATAAAGCCATACAATGTGAAGCTAATTAAAAGGACCTCCAGGATAGTGAAACAAAAGCCATATAATGAGTGATTGTTGTCCTTAATGTACTATGTTGTCTCTCATCTCCTTTGCTGTCCCTTGTTATCTCATATTGGTATAGGATCTCACTTTGTTATCTAATATATTGAATTTATTTGTATTTGGATATTTGAAATTTGATAGGGAAGGGGGGAAAACCAAGACGGGTGGGGGGTGTGGGGGGGGAGGGAAATGGGTACCAAGACATGTGAAAGGGTATCAATGTATGTGAATTAACGCACCTTCTATCTGGCAAATATCATGTAACCCTTTTACTAATTACAATAAAAAATAAAAAAAAATTTTCCCTTACAAGGACGAACACGTGTAAAAATGTCTATATGTGTAATGTGAGTTTTTAATACTTCTTTGCTTTTTCCATCTCTAAGTTTTGGCATTTGCTCCAGATGACAGTACAGAGGGGCTCCTAGGATAAACAGATGATTAAGATACAGAAAGCTAATAAAGTCTTTAGAAATAGACGTCAAAATATGTAGAAGAAGCACATGGCAGGCACAGAGGACCCTGAGAGGCAGAAGGATTTGTTCAGGATGAGAGGAACCGTGGCAGAGAAGGCATGGATCTGACCACCCAGGAATGGCTCCTGGAAGCTGAGACATGCCAGTAGCTAGGGCTAGCAGAGGATGTTGGGATTGGACAGACAAGGTGAACTGTGCTGTGGACTGTGTCTCCATGTGCACATTGTGATGTGGGAGGGGAGATGTCAGCCTCCAGTTGGTCTTGTGTGAGGAAGCAGCATAGGTCATTGGGCTGAGAGGTGACCCTGCCTCCCTCACAATGGAAGAGAGCATGGAACCCTGATAGCCAGGCAACCATAACTGACTGTGGGCTCAAGCCAGCTCACTTGGCCTGTGACTCAGGAGCGAGAAACATGTTCTCGTTTTGTTTTCACAGGACAAGAGACTCAAGTCTCAGGCAAGACAGGCGTGACGGCCTCACGGAAAGCTACCGACACTGGGTCTGCGCCCAGCCACGAGCCCAAGGTCTAAAGCTCTTTTCCAGGATGAAACTAAGGAAAGCACAAGGCAATTCAGGCCAGGTATGTTCATGATAGGAAACCTATTTCACCCCATCCTGGCCCATATTAGAACCTTCTTTGTGTGTGTTCTCAAGTGTCTGTCTCTGCTGAGAGAATACATTCTGTGTAGTTTTCAATGTTCTCTATCACAATTACTCCATATAGAGTGTGCTCTCATTTCCACATTTGAAAGATCCCTTCTCTTTACCACCTTAGGGCCGCAGTGATTCACCCCAGAGCCGGAATGGGCCGCATAATCTATGGAGTCTGGAGGCAGGCCTGCTGGAGAGGCTGGTAATTAACCTAGTCCCTGCCTACCAGAAGGGAGACCTCTTCTTTGTCGAAATATTTCTGCATAACTACAGACGGTGGGGGACGATGGAACAAGTGATGGATATGATCTTTAAAAAGTGAGTGTTCCCCCTTCAAGCCCAGGGCTGCTCAGCCGCCGCCTAGCACCTCCCTGAGCCTGTTCTTTTCACTGAGGTCTTCTCATGGGAATGAAGGATGAGACCCAGAAGTGTACACCCTGGCTAGATTTTTTAGGACAGTGTCACCAAGGCATTCCTTTTCCCTCAGAAGCTACTGGAACTTCAGAAGCCTGCTTTCTGAAAGGCCTAGAATTACAGGCATATGCTAGTGGCACCCAACTTGTGCCCTCACCTAGGTTGAGGCCCGAAGTAATCACATTTCCAATTATAGATAAGGTGTCAAAGTAGCAGTCTTGGAGGCTTGCGGAGTACAAGTAGACAGAGGAAAGGCTGGGGAGGTGGTAAGGAAGCTGAATCACTTCTGAGCCATCAAGGAGGGATTATGCAGGCTTTACTTGTTTATAACCCTGGAAGCATTTACGTTTTGGTGTGTGTTCTAGACCTACATCTTGACCTCAGGGCCTGAGTGCTGTCCTCTTGGTACTCAGAGCTAGCACTTGCCAAGTGAGCCACAGGTACAATTGCTGCCTGTTGCCAGTTCAGTGAAACCTAATGTGTTTAGATTTTTACTGACTAGACTGTTCTCCATCTGTGATTCTGAGTCCTCAGCCAGTGTAAGAGCTAAGAAAAAAGGCACGAGCCACTGACACATTAACTTTGGACAAATGCCTATAAGAGTCTTAGCAGAATACTCACAGAACTGTATAGACATATCTCCCTGGTTTCCCTGTCACTTTTACATTCCCATGTGGGACTTGGCCAGTCCCACAGGTATCCTGTTAACTTAGAAAGGGAGAACCATGGAGGTGACTTCTTCCTGTCCTCCCTTAGGTACAGATATCTCCACCGTTACTGGGAGGAAGATGAGAAAACCAAAATGTAAGTGGGCTTTGGCACAAAGACTTGTGCCCCTCCTTGCTAAATGGGCATCATTGAGGCTTCTGCACCAAAGTGCAGATTTCTTGTTTGCACACCACTTGTGACTTCCTTGGGTGGGGGGGCAGCTTGGGACTTCAGTGGATTTCAGAGGACACCGCTGTGGGTGTGGGTGTGTTGTCTAGGGATGACAGGAAAGGCTTTGTGCAGAAAGTCAGATCCAGCGTGGAATCAACCATCAACCTTCTCATTGCCTGTCACAGTGAGAATGGTGTACACTTGTCTTTCAGAAGCTTCTAGAGGCATGTTGTGAGGAGCATCCTGCTCCCAGGTTTCCTCTCCCTCTTTCCAACATGCAGGTCTGTGTATAGGACCCCCACAGCATGCGAGTCCAGCCACTAAGTGGCTCAGGAGGAAGGCACAGAACGGGCAGGGTGGTGCTCATAGTGTGCTTGTCCCCAATCTGCCCACAGCGCCCTCTGCTCTATTATCACTATGTGGATGGACTGCTGCCCTGGTGATTTTTATAAGTGCCAGAACCAAGACACCCTGCATGAGCTCATGTACTATGTGTGGCTCTACATGCCTTCCTCGGACCTACTGCTCCGTTTAGAAATCATCCTTTCTGATCTGGAGAAATCCGTGAAGAAGGGGAGGAAGGAGTCCTTGTATAGGCGCTTCAGAGCTCGTGAGTAGGGACGGACGGGACCTGGGTCTCTTGGGATGGCCCCGGATTGGCCGGGACAGGATACCATAGTACTACCCAGCTTAGCAGAAATGCCCTTTTATGGATATGCTCTGCCAGCCAACGTCTGTTCTCTTTTTGAAAGTACTAGGCCTGAGCCACAGCTGAGAAAGACCCAACCTTCAGAGTTCAATCCAATCTCCAATTCTTTCTTATTTTTTGTGGGTTATGGAGCTTGAAGTAGACTTGGGCACTCCCTGTGCTCTTCAGCTGAAGGCCACTGTCCTATAAATGGCCCTGACCTTTGTCCCTGAGCTTTTCAGCACAAGGCTACTCTCCTAACCTTGAGCCAATGCTCCTTTGCCGTTTTCTAGAGGTTAATTGGAGATAAGAGACTCAGATCCTTTCTCCATTCTCAGGTTGGCGCCGCCATAGAGCAGCCTCTCCTGAACTCCCTATCAGTATCCCAGCAGTGATTTCAACGATGGTGACCCGTGAAGAGCTGGAGCCATCACTGGACTCCGCACAGCATCATATGAAGCCAGAAGAATCTGTTAATGGTGTGGAGAAGCCCGAACAGGCTTTGTGTCCTGTGTACAGCGAATGCATTCTGAACCCCACCAATGTCACCCAGGAACCTGCCGGTCCCCTGCAGGAAGAGAAAGATGATGGAGACTCTCCCCCGACTTTTACTATCAGCTTAGATCAGCCCTGTTTGAGTGAAGTCATCACTCCTGGGGTGCAGGATAAAGCATCCCCTGAGGGGCTCATGGGTTATGTCTCCAGCCTAAGTTCAAGAGAACCCCTTAAAGATGTCAAAAAGGTAGTGTCAGTCGAGGAAAGTGAGTCTGTCCTCACAGAATATCCGGACACATCTGTCCAGCTGCACGAGATCCAGTCTCCACCTGAGGAACTAGAATCTGCCCCTGCCCCACCTCAGGAAGGAAATCCCATCTTCACTGAGGCAGTAGATCTCCTTGAGGACTCTGACTTAGAATATCTTCCCGAAGGCAATTTGGAGGCTGGTTTAGATCTTGATATTCCCTCCCCCATCCCTGAGAAAATCTTACTCTTTCTTTTTGTAATGGCTGTTGTAAAATGTGCTCTCTATTTATTGCTCTAATTTTATTACAATGTCACTGTTTATATTATGTTGTACAATAAATCAAGTACTGTGGTTTTTGTCACCCCCCTCCCTATATGATGCCCTCGACACCTGGATCCTGAGTGGGGAGAAATGTAGAGTGACCTGGAGCTGTGGGAGGAACTTACTGGATATACATGGAGCAGTTACATGCACAGGGAATGGCAAGGAGTAAATGGAAATCGGTTTTTGGTGGAAGCAAGGAGGTAGTTTGGCTCACACCTCTAACGCTAACAACTTAGTAGACAGAGATGTCTGAGGGTCTAGGTTCTGGGCCATCCTTGGGCTGGAAAGTTCATGAAACTCTTTTCTCCAGATAACCATCAAAAAAGAATTGCTAGCTTTGAGTGAAAAGCTTAGTGAAGCCATCCCAGACTGACACAGAGAAGGGGAGAGAGAGAGAGAGAGAGAGAGAGAGAGAGACAGAGAGAGAGAGAGAGAGAGAGAGAGAGAGAGAGAGAGAGAGAGAGAGAGAGAGAAGGAGTGAAGATACAGAGACAGACAATGTTTTAGATTGGTCTGTCCAGATTGGCTTAACAATGGGATCCTCAGAGCTCGAACTTTGGCCTAGTGGTAGAGTGTTTGCCTAGCATGCATGAACACCCGTGTTCAATTCCTCCATACTACATACATAGAAAAAAAAGCCAGATGTTGTTCTGTGGCTCAAGTGGTAGAGGTATAACCTTGAGCAATCCCAAGGACAGTGCTTAGGCCATGAGTTCAATTCAGGACTGGCAAAAAAAAGATGGAGATCCTCAGATCTCAGCCTCCTTAGTAGAATCACAGGAGTCACTGATGCCTGGAGAAGCCAGTACTTTGTCAGTTTAGCCAGAGTGGAGCTGTGTTATACAATTCGACCAGTTAAATTCAAGGAAATAGTAGAGTAATTCAATCATCTGAAATGGGAACTTCATTACTGTTTTTCTTCCAAAGGAAAAAAGCATCCTGGGAGAAGAAACATTAGCAGCTAGCTCCCTGTGCAAGAACAAATGTCCCTGCGTGCCTGAATGCTTTCTCAAGGTTCTGGAAGACCCTTAATTTAGAATCCAAAGATGCCAGAGACTAGGCCTGATGTTTCTGAAGCCCAGAGTGGAGCCTGGATTTCAGTCTGAACATTCTGCAAAGCCATGTATATGGCCATCAGCAGACAAGGTGTGTGTGCTGTGTGTGTGCTCATGACTCTTAGGAGGCTGCCTTCAGAATGGACAGGAGAAACTCTGTGATGAATCCAGGCTACGTGGCTGTGCTCCTAGGTACTGCATTGTGATATTGTGTGGTCGCATGGATGCATGCGCGTGCATGCCTGTACATACATTTGTGGCACTCACTGTTCCCATTCAGATCCTAGGAATGTTCTGACAAGTTCAGTGCAGACACTGGGACAGACATGCAGTCTTCCTCTGCAGGAAGGTTCTCCGGGCTGAGAACTCCAGCAGGAGGGGCTTTCCCTTTTTTCCTCTCCTTTTGGTCATCACTCACATCTAGTGGAGTTGGAGACAGTGCTCTGTGGATCCTGACAGCCATGAAAACACTTGACATTTGCAAGTGTTCTTTAAAGACAAACACTGGAAGATCTGTTTGCTCTTTGTAAGAGATACAGAAATGAAATAATGAACTCTCTTTTTTAATTTTTATATATACTTCTTGTAATTAATTGCAGGGTTACATTATATTCACCAGATAGAAGGTGCATTACTTCACATACATTAATACCACTTCTCATGTCTTGGTCCCCATTTACCTCCCCCCGACCCGCACCCCTCATCTTGAATTCCCCCCTTCCCTATCCAATTTCAAATAACCAAATACACATTTATCCAACCTATCAGATAACAAAGTGAAATACTGTAACAATAGGAGATAACCAAGGGACAGCAAAAGAAATGAGGGATAACATAGTATATTAAGGACAGCAATCACTCATTATATGGCTTTTATTTTATATCCTAGAGGTCCTTTCATTTTGGGTCATACTGTATGACCTTAGGTATCTAGTATAGCTATTGCAAATCTCTGCTAGAAGAGCCCAAGGTTTCCTCTAATTATGACAAATGAGGGAAACCATTGAGTCTATGTTCCTTTGAGTCTGGCTTACTTCACTTAATATGTTTTTTCTAAGTCTTTCCCTTTCCTTACAAATGGGGTGATGTCATTCTTTCTGACAGCAGCATAGAATTCCATTGTGTATAAATACCACATCTTGTTCATCCACTCATCAACTGAGGGACATCTTAGTTGGTTCCATATCTTTGCTATGGTAAAGAGTGCTGCAACGAACATCATTGTACTACTGGATTTAGTATGTCCTTGTTTCTGGACAATTGGGTAACTGCCAAGTAGTGGAATTGCGAGGTCACAGGGGAGCTCTATGTTTAGTCTTTTGAGGAACTGCCATACTGCTTTCCATAGTGGTTGAATAAGTTTGCAATTCCACCAACAGTTTGGTAGTGATCCCTCCTGGCCACATCCCCTCGAGCATCTGTTGTTATAAGTTTCTTTTTAGCCTGGCCATTCTAACAGGAGCAAGGTGGAATCTTAAGAGTTATTTTGCTTTGCATTTCTTTTATGACCAGAGATGCCGAGCATTTCTTCATGTGTCAATAATGACCTCTCTATCTCTCTTTCTGTCACTGTCTCAGTCGTTCTCTCTCTCTCTCTCTCTCTCTCTCTCTCTCTCTCTCTCTCTCTCTCTCTCTCTCACTGTCTCTCTCTCTCTCTTGCTCTCTCGCTCGCTCTCTCCTTCTCTCTTACACACATACATAAAAGGACAGGCAGAGAAGGAAGATGGCGCTGAGACAATAGGGACGCTGCCTACCTCTCTCTGACAAAAAGAGAGAACCAGGGAGTCCCACGAGCCAACTACCTTAAGAAATCTACAACAACAAAATCAAAAGGCAACGGAGAAGGACTCAAACTGGAAAAGAAATCCAGATAAAGCTCACATCCAACTTTCTCAAAGAATTCGGAACGCGAGGACCCCTCCCCCACCTCTCGCCGCCGGATCCAAGCCGCGAAAGCCTCGGAAAGCCGCGAAAAGCGGCAGCTGGCGCTGGCTCAAGCTGCGAAAAGCGGCCTGAGCGGGTGCCTGCTCCACACCGGGAAAGCGGCGGTGGGCGCCTGCTCCAAGCCCCGAAAAATGGCCGCAGTGGAGGCAGCCAGGCCGGGAGCCCAACTGCTGCAGACACCAGTACAGAACCGGGCCAGCGAATGGCGGAAGCAGCAGAACCCCGACGCGAAACCAGAACAGCAAGCAGTGGAACCCAGACGCAGAACACAGGCGGCGGCGGAGACCTGAGGGGAGTGAAAGACTCCCCACCACCGTGGAGCACCCGCAGACAGACGCAGAGGCGGGAGTAATACAGCGCGTCCCCAAACCCATCGGGAAAGCGGAGCGGGTGCCAAGCAATAGAACTTAACTCAGACCCCAACACCCCGCCCGTAAAGACTGGCGGGAGCAGGGGGGCAAGGAATTTAGAATCCTGTCCCTCCCCTCAACAGCCCCCTCCCTCAGGCCATTGACTGGAGATTGACAGGCGGGCTACCTAAGACCCAGGACTCCACCAAGGGAGGCTGGGCTGACCCAACTCCCACCCGCCCAACGGGCTCAACACCCAGCCCTCTGACTGGAGACTGACAAGCGGGCGGACCCTAAGACTCAGCACCCCACCCAGGGGAGGCAGAGCTGTCCCAGCTCCCACCCACCCACCAGGCTCCTCTCCCAGGCCACTGGATCTGGAGAATGGAGGGCGCTGGGAGCCTGCCTTACAACAGTGGGTAGGGGGTGCGGGAAAATAGGAGCCAGCATCTGTCCCCCCTCAATTCTTGAGCGGGGCATCCTCCAGCTGGGAATCCTGAGCAAGACAGCACCGAGGGGCCCCCCACAGTCACAGACTCTGACAAAGCAGTGGAAACACAGCAGGGATCTGAAGGGCCGACCAGCAGCCAAGCTCCCCTTCTGAGAATCAAAACGGCGAGGCTCCGCCCTTGGACCCACTTCCTCAGCTGGGCCCCACCCCTGGGAACAGAGGGGTCTCCTGCTGGTCCTGCTGAGAGCCCCTGAAACTCTCAATCCCCAGACCCTTGGCTTGGGGCCGCCCCTGGAAGCAGCACAGGAAAACGTCTGCCAACCGTGCTCAGACGGAAGCTCGCAGATCCATCCCATGGTCCACTCTGAGGCCACTGGTTGGGCTAAGAGCTAGTCGTGCAGCAACACATAAGTTGTATTCTAATACTTTCCAAACTTTGTACTCAAATACGCTACCTACTTACCCCCTGACCTCTCTCATTCTATTTTTCTATCTCTGGACCTCTGTTCATCTTTCAACCCTTATACTACATGGACCTACACTTGATGGCTGTTGAGCAACACTGTATATCTAGGTGTTTAATTATTCTCTAGGCTCAGAGGGACTTAAGGACAATAGAGATTGGATTGAGAGGCTTATTGTTTTGGGTATAAATCGCTTATCAGTGGATGTATTAGACTGGTCGGTAACTGCACAAAAAGAAAGAGTGATAACACCAATCAAAACTTGTGAACATCTAGAGTCTGCCAGCTACAGAGGTCTAGGTTGCTTATATCTGAAAAACCATAATCGTGTTTAGTATTAATCTTGCTCCCATTTTCAAATGGGCAGAACAAGAAACTCAAGAAGAATGTCAAATCAAGAAACAACATCCCCCATCCAATGTAAACAGACAATGGAACAGTCACTGGCAATCCTAGAGGAGAGTCTTCCAAGTGCCGTACAAATGCAATTGATAAACATCATTAATGAAAAATGTGAAAATATAAAGAAAGAGATAAGGGAGGAAGCCATAGCTGAACAAGAGGAATCCATAAACAAGGTGATAAGTGAAAAAGAAGAAGCCATAAAGGAGGCCATAATAAAGGTTTTTCAAAGAAAGATGGGTGAATTCATAGAATCCACAAATAAAAATTGACCGAACTCCAGCAAATGTTCAAAGAAAATGAAGCTACTGAGCTAACCACTCAAATGGAAATCAAGGAGCTAAAGAAATCCATACGTGATCTAACAGAAGAGATGCAAGGCATCAAAAATGAGCAATTAGTCGCAAGGGAGATGAAAAATAAAGTAGATAGCTTTGATAGCAGGTTAGACAATGCAGAGGAGAGAATTTCCGGGGCTGAAGATAATTTAGTTATTATAGAGAAAGAACAGAAAATGAGTCAATCCAAATCTAGGAAAACTGAGAGAGCGCTTCAGGAGGTCCAAGATACAATTAGGAAGCCTAATTTAAGGCTAATTGGTATTGAGGAGGGCGTGGAGAAAAAGATCAACGGTATTGGAAATATACTTCAGGGAATCATCTCAGAGAATTTCCCAAATATCCAGAAGGGCAGGCCCATCCAGATACAAGAAGCTTTTAGAACCCCCAACAGACCTGACCAGAAAAGAACATCCCACCGCCACATCGTAATCCGAACTGGATCAATAGAAACCAAAAAAAGGATCCTAAGGGCAGCCAGGGAAAAGGGTTCAGTAACCTATAAAGGAAAACCAATCAGAATAACCCCAGATTTCTCAGCAGAGACCATGCAAGCAAGAAGTGACTGGAAGCATATATGTCATGCCCTTAAGTCAAATAACTACCAACCAAGAATACTGCACCCAGCTAAGCTCTCATTCATAACTGAGGGAACAATAAAAACATTCCATTCCAGGTAAAAGCTGCAACAATATGTTGCAACAAAACCAACACTACAGAGAATTCTCAAAGATGTTCTATACATAGAAAACCAAAATAAATGCAATATAGGGAAAGAAATGGCACCTAAACAGCATACCATATAAGGACCACAAGAACTGTCAAGACACAGGCCCTAATAAAAGCTTTTAAAAATGGTAGGAACTAATAAATATCTCTCAATCCTAACTCTCAATGTCAATGGACTTAACTCTCCAATTAAACGGCAAAGGCTGTCTAGTTGGATCAAAAAGCAAGAGCCATCGCTCTGCTGTCTTCAAGAGACACATCTTACCCCAAAAAACAATCATCTTTTGAAAGTGAGAGGTTGGCATAAACTCTATCAAGCTAACGGCCCCCATAAACAGGCTGGAGTTGCCATCCTCATATCAGATAAAATAGACTTCAAACTAAAATTAGTAAGAAAAGACAAAGAAGGTTACTACATACCACTAAAGGGATCTTTCCTCCAGGAAGACATAACGATCCTAAATATTTACACACCCAATCCCGGAGCTCCGAACTCCATCAAGCAAACTTTACTTACACTGAAACCATGCATAGATCGAAATACAGTGATTGTCGGAGACTTTAACACACCACTCTCACCTATGGACAGATCAACAAGGCAAAAACTCAACAGGGAAATCTTAGAACTGAACAACTATATAGACCAACTAGATCCAACAGACATCTGCAGAATATTCCACCCAGCAACAACACAATATACGTCTTTCTCAGCAGCACATGGAACATTTTCCAAAATAGATCACATCTTAGGCCATAAAACAAACCTGGACAGATTCAGAAACACTGAAATTATTCCATGCACACTCTCAGACCACAAAGGCATCAAATTGGAACTGAACACAAATCTCCACCAACGAAAACCCTGTAACTCATGGAGACTGAACAACACATTGTTGAATCACCAATGGGTCATCGAAGAGATCAGAACAGAAATCCAACAGTTTATGAAATTTAACAGTAAGGAGCACACAAAATACCAGCTCCTTTGGGACACAGCAAAGGCAGTACTCAGAGGAAAATTTATAGCGCTGGGTGCCTACAACAGCAAGTTGGAAAAATTGCAAACCAACAAGTTAATGTCTCACCTTAAGCTCCTGGAAAAAGAGCAACAAACCAACCCTAATCCCAGCAGAAGAAAGCAAATTATTAAAATCAAAGCAGAATTAAATGATTTGGAATCCAAAAAAAACTATAGAAAGAATCAACAAAACAAGGAGTTGGTTCTTTGAAAGAATTAACAAAATTGACAAGCCCTTAGCAAATCTTACCAAAAAAAGAAGAGAGCATATCGAAATAAACAAAATCGCAGATGAAAATGGTAATATCACAACAGAAATTACCAAGATCCAGAATATCATGAGGGAATACTTCTCAAACCTTTACGACAACAGATTTGAGAATCTAGATGAAATGGATGAATTCCTAGCCAATATTAACATACCCACACTGAACCAAGAAGAACTAAGCCAACTCAACAGGCCTATTTCAAGCTCTGAAATAGACATGGCAATTAGAGAACTTCCACCTAAGGAAAGCCCAGGGCCAGATGGATTCACAGCTGAATTCTGTAAGGTCTTCAAAGCAGAGCTGACACCAATACTCCTCAAGCTCTTCAACGAAATTGAAAATGAAGGTTCCTTACCAAATTCATTCTATGAAGCCAGTATAACCCTCATCCCCAAACCAGACAGAGATTCATCAAAGAAACGGAACTATACACCTATATCTTTGATGAACATCGATGCAAAACTTCTCAACAAAATACTGGCCAACCGTCTACAACAACTCATCAAAAAAATTATGCACTATGATCAAACTGGATTCATCGCGGGGAGGCAAAGCTGGTTCAGCATACGCAAATCAACACACCAACAGGTGCAAGGACAAAAATCACATGATTGTCTCAATAGACGCGGAAAAGGCATTTGACAAGATCCAACACCCCTTTATGTTAAAAGCTCTGGAGAAACTAGGAATCCATGGAACATTCCTCAATGTAATAAAGGCTGCGTATGAGAAACCCACTGCTAGTATTACACTTAATGGTGAAAATCTAAAGCCATTCCCTCTAAAATCAGGAACGAGACAAGGATGCCCACTCTCTCCACTCCTCTTTAACATAGTACTAGAATTCCTAGCCAGTGCAATAAGGCAAGAAGCAAGCATAAAGGGGATCCAAGTAGGGAAACAGGAAATAAAACTATCCCTCTTTGCAGATGACATGATTCTGTATTTAAAGAATCCTATAGACTCTACTCCCAAGCTCCTTGAGCTGATTCAAAACTTTGGAAGAGTAGCAGGCTATAAAATCAACCCTCAAAAATCAACTGCCTTCCTTTACGCCAACACTGAGAGGAACGAGGCAATAATCAGGAAAGAAACTCCTTTCACAATAGCCTCAAAGAAAATAAAGTACCTAGGAATTAGCTTAACTAAGAATGTAAAGGACCTTTTTGACGAAAACTTTAAAACCCTAAAAAAGGAAATTAAAGCAGAACTAAGGAAATGGAAAAACCTCCCATGCTTCTGGATTGGAAGAATCAACATTGTGAAAATGACCATCTTGCCAAGAGCTCTCTACAAATTCAACGCAATACCCATCAATATCCCAATGGCATTGGTATTCTTTAAAGAAATAGAAGAGGCAATCCAAAGTTTCATATGGAATAATAAAAGACCCCGTATAGCAAAAACACTTCTTAGCAGAAAGAACAGCGCCGGAGGAATTTCAATTCCAAACTTTACACTCTATTACAGAGCTATAATTATCAAAACAGCTTGGTACTGGCACAGGAACAGGCCTGAAGACCAATGGAATAGAACTGAGGACCCAGATATTAAACCACAGACCTATGGCCACCTAATCTTTGACAAGGGAGCCAAAAAAATAGAATGGAAGAAAGACAGCCTCTTCAACAAGTTGTGCTGGCAGAACTGGTTAAGCACCTGCAGAAAACTAAAGTTGGATCCTTCTTTGTCACCCTGCACTAGAATTAACTCCAAGTGGATCAAAGACCTGGAGGGTAAAAGCTGACACAATGAAAACTTTACAGGAGGGAATAGGAGATACACTAGGCCTCCTTGGCACAGGTCGCAACTTTCTTAATAAGGACCAAGAATCACAACAAATCAGAGAAAGGCTGGATAAGTGGGACTGCATTAAACTGCAGAGCTTTTGTAAGGCAAAGGACATAGCTAGTAAACTAATCAGGAAGCCTACAGAGTGGGAGAAAATCTTCACCAACCAAAAAACGGACAAAGGCCTCATATCTAAAATATATCAACAACTCAAAAAATTGAATCACTCCAAAACTAACCTCCAAAGTAACAACCATCCCATTAAAAAATGGGCCAAAGACTTAAAGAGAGTCTTCTCTGAAGAAGAAACAAAAATGGCCTATAGACACATGAAGAAATGCTCAACATCTCTGGTCATAAAAGAAATGCAAATCAAAACAACTCTAAGATTCCACCTCACTCCAGTTAGAATGGCCAGGATCAGGAAAATGAATAATAACAGATGCTGGAGGGGATGTGGCCAGGAGGGATCACTACTACACTGTTGGTGGGAGGGCAAACTCGTTCAACCACTATGGAAAGCAGTGTGGCAGTGCCTCAAAAGGCTAAACATAGAACTCCCCTATGACCCAGCAATTCCACTACTTGGCATCTACCCAACCACCCAGAAACAAGGACATACTAAATCCACTAGCACAACAATGTTCATTGCACCACTATTCACCATAGCAAAGATATGGAACCAACCTAGATGTCCCTCAGTTGATGAGTGGATCAACAAGTTGTGGTATTTGTACACAATGGAATTCTATGCTGCTGTCAGGAAGAATGACATCGCCCCATTTGTTAGGAAATGGAAAGACTTAGAAAAAATCATATTAAGTGAAGTAAGCCAGACTCAAGGGAACTTAGGCTCAATGGTTTCCCTCATTCGTCATAGTCAGTAGAAACCTTGGGCTCTACTAGCAGAGATCTGCAATAGAGCAAAATCTTGATACATAAAGCCATACAATGTGAAGCTAATTAAAAGGACCTCCAGGATAGTGAAACAAAAGCCATATAATGAGTGATTGTTGTCCTTAATGTACTATGTTGTCTCTCATCTCCTTTGCTGTCCCTTGTTATCTCATATTGGTATAGGATCTCACTTTGTTATCTAATATATTGAATTTATTTGTATTTGGATATTTGAAATTTGATAGGGAAGGGGGGAAAACCAAGACGGGTGGGGGGTGTGGGGGGGGAGGGAAATGGGTACCAAGACATGTGAAAGGGTATCAATGTATGTGAATTAACGCACCTTCTATCTGGCAAATATCATGTAACCCTTTTACTAATTACAATAAAAAATAAAAAAAAATTTTCCCTTACAAGGACGAACACGTGTAAAAATGTCTATATGTGTAATGTGAGTTTTTAATACTTCTTTGCTTTTTCCATCTCTAAGTTTTGGCATTTGCTCCAGATGACAGTACAGAGGGGCTCCTAGGATAAACAGATGATTAAGATACAGAAAGCTAATAAAGTCTTTAGAAATAGACGTCAAAATATGTAGAAGAAGCACATGGCAGGCACAGAGGACCCTGAGAGGCAGAAGGATTTGTTCAGGATGAGAGGAACCGTGGCAGAGAAGGCATGGATCTGACCACCCAGGAATGGCTCCTGGAAGCTGAGACATGCCAGTAGCTAGGGCTAGCAGAGGATGTTGGGATTGGACAGACAAGGTGAACTGTGCTGTGGACTGTGTCTCCATGTGCACATTGTGATGTGGGAGGGGAGATGTCAGCCTCCAGTTGGTCTTGTGTGAGGAAGCAGCATAGGTCATTGGGCTGAGAGGTGACCCTGCCTCCCTCACAATGGAAGAGAGCATGGAACCCTGATAGCCAGGCAACCATAACTGACTGTGGGCTCAAGCCAGCTCACTTGGCCTGTGACTCAGGAGCGAGAAACATGTTCTCGTTTTGTTTTCACAGGACAAGAGACTCAAGTCTCAGGCAAGACAGGCGTGACGGCCTCACGGAAAGCTACCGACACTGGGTCTGCGCCCAGCCACGAGCCCAAGGTCTAAAGCTCTTTTCCAGGATGAAACTAAGGAAAGCACAAGGCAATTCAGGCCAGGTATGTTCATGATAGGAAACCTATTTCACCCCATCCTGGCCCATATTAGAACCTTCTTTGTGTGTGTTCTCAAGTGTCTGTCTCTGCTGAGAGAATACATTCTGTGTAGTTTTCAATGTTCTCTATCACAATTACTCCATATAGAGTGTGCTCTCATTTCCACATTTGAAAGATCCCTTCTCTTTACCACCTTAGGGCCGCAGTGATTCACCCCAGAGCCGGAATGGGCCGCATAATCTATGGAGTCTGGAGGCAGGCCTGCTGGAGAGGCTGGTAATTAACCTAGTCCCTGCCTACCAGAAGGGAGACCTCTTCTTTGTCGAAATATTTCTGCATAACTACAGACGGTGGGGGACGATGGAACAAGTGATGGATATGATCTTTAAAAAGTGAGTGTTCCCCCTTCAAGCCCAGGGCTGCTCAGCCGCCGCCTAGCACCTCCCTGAGCCTGTTCTTTTCACTGAGGTCTTCTCATGGGAATGAAGGATGAGACCCAGAAGTGTACACCCTGGCTAGATTTTTTAGGACAGTGTCACCAAGGCATTCCTTTTCCCTCAGAAGCTACTGGAACTTCAGAAGCCTGCTTTCTGAAAGGGCTAGAATTACAGGCATATGCTAGTGGCACCCAACTTGTGCCCTCACCTAGGTTGAGGCCCGAAGTAATCACATTTCCAATTATAGATAAGGTGTCAAAGTAGCAGTCTTGGAGGCTTGCGGAGTACAAGTAGACAGAGGAAAGGCTGGGGAGGTGGTAAGGAAGCTGAATCACTTCTGAACCATCAAGGAGGGATTATGCAGGCTTTACTTGTTTATAACCCTGGAAGCATTTACGTTTTGGTGTGTGTTCTAGACCTACATCTTGACCTCAGGGCCTGAGTGCTGTCCTCTTGGTACTCAGAGCTAGCACTTGCCAAGTGAGCCACAGGTACAATTGCTGCCTGTTGCCAGTTCAGTGAAACCTAATGTGTTTAGATTTTTACTGACTAGACTGTTCTCCATCTGTGATTCTGAGTCCTCAGCCAGTGTAAGAGCTAAGAAAAAAGGCACGAGCCACTGACACATTAACTTTGGACAAATGCCTATAAGAGTCTTAGCAGAATACTCACAGAACTGTATAGACATATCTCCCTGGTTTCCCTGTCACTTTTACATTCCCATGTGGGACTTGGCCAGTACCACAGGTATCCTGTTGACTTAGAAAGGGAGAACCATGGAGGTGACTTCTTCCTGTCCTCCCTTAGGTACAGATATCTCCACCGTTACTGGGAGGAAGATGAGAAAACCAAAATGTAAGTGGGCTTTGGCACAAAGACTTGTGCCCCTCCTTGCTAAATGGGCATCATTGAGGCTTCTGCACCAAAGTGCAGATTTCTTGTTTGCACACCACTTGTGACTTCCTTGGGTGGGGGGGCAGCTTGGGACTTCAGTGGATTTCAGAGGACACCGCTGTGGGTGTGGGTGTGTTGTCTGGGGATGACAGGAAAGGCTTTGTGCAGAAAGTCAGATCCAGCGTGGAATCAACCATCAACCTCCTCATTGCCTGTCACAGTGAGAATGGTGTACACTTGTCTTTCAGAAGCTTCTAGAGGCATGTTGTGAGGAGCATCCTGCTCCCAGGTTTCCTCTCCCTCTTTCCAACATGCAGGTCTGTGTATAGGACCCCCACAGCATGCGAGTCCAGCCACTAAGTGGCTCAGGAGGAAGGCACAGAACGGGCAGGGTGGTGCTCATAGTGTGCTTGTCCCCAATCTGCCCACAGCGCCCTCTGCTCTATTATCACTATGTGGATGGACTGCTGCCCTGGTGATTTTTATAAGTGCCAGAACCAAGACACCCTGCATGAGCTCATGTACTATGTGTGGCTCTACATGCCTTCCTCGGACCTACTGCTCCGTTTAGAAATCATCCTTTCTGATCTGGAGAAATCCGTGAAGAAGGGGAGGAAGGAGTCCTTGTATAGGCGCTTCAGAGCTCGTGAGTAGGGACGGACGGGACCTGGGTCTCTTGGGATGGCCCCGGATTGGCCGGGACAGGATACCATAGTACTACCCAGCTTAGCAGAAATGCCCTTTTATGGATATGCTCTGCCAGCCAACGTCTGTTCTCTTTTTGAAAGTACTAGGCCTGAGCCACAGCTGAGAAAGACCCAACCTTCAGAGTTCAATCCAATCTCCAATTCTTTCTTATTTTTTGTGGGTTATGGAGCTTGAAGTAGACTTGGGCACTCCCTGTGCTCTTCAGCTGAAGGCCACTGTCCTATAAATGGCCCTGACCTTTGTCCCTGAGCTTTTCAGCACAAGGCTACTCTCCTAACCTTGAGCCAATGCTCCTTTGCCGTTTTCTAGAGGTTAATTGGAGATAAGAGACTCAGATCCTTTCTCCATTCTCAGGTTGGCGCCGCCATAGAGCAGCCTCTCCTGAACTCCCTATCAGTATCCCAGCAGTGATTTCAACGATGGTGACCCGTGAAGAGCTGGAGCCATCACTGGACTCCGCACAGCATCATATGAAGCCAGAAGAATCTGTTAATGGTGTGGAGAAGCCCGAACAGGCTTTGTGTCCTGTGTACAGCGAATGCATTCTGAACCCCACCAATGTCACCCAGGAACCTGCCGGTCCCCTGCAGGAAGAGAAAGATGATGGAGACTCTCCCCCGACTTTTACTATCAGCTTAGATCAGCCCTGTTTGAGTGAAGTCATCACTCCTGGGGTGCAGGATAAAGCATCCCCTGAGGGGCTCATGGGTTATGTCTCCAGCCTAAGTTCAAGAGAACCCCTTAAAGATGTCAAAAAGGTAGTGTCAGTCGAGGAAAGTGAGTCTGTCCTCACAGAATATCCGGACACATCTGTCCAGCTGCACGAGATCCAGTCTCCACCTGAGGAACTAGAATCTGCCCCTGCCCCACCTCAGGAAGGAAATCCCATCTTCACTGAGGCAGTAGATCTCCTTGAGGACTCTGACTTAGAATATCTTCCCGAAGGCAATTTGGAGGCTGGTTTAGATCTTGATATTCCCTCCCCCATCCCTGAGAAAATCTTACTCTTTCTTTTTGTAATGGCTGTTGTAAAATGTGCTCTCTATTTATTGCTCTAATTTTATTACAATGTCACTGTTTATATTATGTTGTACAATAAATCAAGTACTGTGGTTTTTGTCACCCCCCTCCCTATATGATGCCCTCGACACCTGGATCCTGAGTGGGGAGAAATGTAGAGTGACCTGGAGCTGTGGGAGGAACTTACTGGATATACATGGAGCAGTTACATGCACAGGGAATGGCAAGGAGTAAATGGAAATCGGTTTTTGGTGGAAGCAAGGAGGTAGTTTGGCTCACACCTCTAACGCTAACAACTTAGTAGACAGAGATGTCTGAGGGTCTAGGTTCTGGGCCATCCTTGGGCTGGAAAGTTCATGAAACTCTTTTCTCCAGATAACCATCAAAAAAGAATTGCTAGCTTTGAGTGAAAAGCTTAGTGAAGCCATCCCAGACTGACACAGAGAAGGGGAGAGAGAGAGAGAGAGAGAGAGAGAGAGACAGAGAGAGAGAGAGAGAGAGAGAGAGAGAGAGAGAGAGAGAGAGAGAGAGAGAGAGAGAGAAGGAGTGAAGATACAGAGACAGACAATGTTTTAGATTGGTCTGTCCAGATTGGCTTAACAATGGGATCCTCAGAGCTCGAACTTTGGCCTAGTGGTAGAGTGTTTGCCTAGCATGCATGAACACCCGTGTTCAATTCCTCCATACTACATACATAGAAAAAAAGCCAGATGTTGTTCTGTGGCTCAAGTGGTAGAGGTATAACCTTGAGCAATCCCAAGGACAGTGCTTAGGCCATGAGTTCAATTCAGGACTGGCAAAAAAAGATGGAGATCCTCAGATCTCAGCCTCCTTAGTAGAATCACAGGAGTCACTGATGCCTGGAGAAGCCAGTACTTTGTCAGTTTAGCCAGAGTGGAGCTGTGTTATACAATTCGACCAGTTAAATTCAAGGAAATAGTAGAGTAATTCAATCATCTGAAATGGGAACTTCATTACTGTTTTTCTTCCAAAGGAAAAAAGCATCCTGGGAGAAGAAACATAAGCAGCTAGCTCCCTGTGCAAGAACAAATGTCCCTGCATGCCTGAATGCTTTCTCAAGGTGCTGGAAGACCCTTAGTTTAGAATCCAAAGATGCCAGAGACTAGGCCTGATGTTTCTGAAGCCCAGAGTGGAGCCTGGATTTCAGTCTGAACATTCTGCAAAGCCATGTATATGGCCATCAGCAGACAAGGTGTGTGTGCTGTGTGTGTGCTCATGACTCTTAGGAGGCTGCCTTCAGAATGGACAGGAGAAACTCTGTGATGAATCCAGGCTACGTGGCTGTGCTCCTAGGTACTGCATTGTGATATTGTGTGGTCGCATGGATGCATGCGCGTACATGCCTGTACATACATTTGTGGCACTCACTGTTCCCATTCAGATCCTAGGAATGTTCTGACAAGTTCAGTGCAGACACTGGGACAGACATGCAGTCTTCCTCTGCAGGAAGGTTCTCCGGGCTGAGAACTCCAGCAGGAGGGGCTTTCCCTTTTTTCCTCTCCTTTTGGTCATCACTCACATCTAGTGGAGTTGGAGACAGTGCTCTGTGGATCCTGACAGCCATGAAAACACTTGACATTTGCAAGTGTTCTTTAAAGACAAACACTGGAAGATCTGTTTGCTCTTTGTAAGAGATACAGAAATGAAATAATGAACTCTCTTTTTTAATTTTTATATATACTTCTTGTAATTAATTGCAGGGTTACATTATATTCACCAGATAGAAGGTGCATTACTTCACATACATTAATACCACTTCTCATGTCTTGGTCCCCATTTACCTCCCCCCGACCCGCACCCCTCATCTTGAATTCCCCCCTTCCCTATCCAATTTCAAATAACCAAATACACATTTATCCAACCTATCAGATAACAAAGTGAAATACTGTAACAATAGGAGATAACCAAGGGACAGCAAAAGAAATGAGGGATAACATAGTATATTAAGGACAGCAATCACTCATTATATGGCTTTTATTTTATATCCTAGAGGTCCTTTCATTTTGGGTCATACTGTATGACCTTAGGTATCTAGTATAGCTATTGCAAATCTCTGATAGAAGAGACCAAGGTTTCCTCTAATTATGACAAATGAGGGAAACCATTGAGTCTATGTTCCTTTGAGTCTGGCTTACTTCACTTAATATGTTTTTTCTAAGTCTTTCCCTTTCCTTACAAATGGGGTGATGTCATTCTTTCTGACAGCAGCATAGAATTCCATTGTGTATAAATACCACATCTTGTTCATCCACTCATCAACTGAGGGACATCTTAGTTGGTTCCATATCTTTGCTATGGTAAAGAGTGCTGCAACGAACATCATTGTACTACTGGATTTAGTATGTCCTTGTTTCTGGACAATTGGGTAACTGCCAAGTAGTGGAATTGCGAGGTCACAGGGGAGCTCTATGTTTAGTCTTTTGAGGAACTGCCATACTGCTTTCCATAGTGGTTGAATAAGTTTGCAATTCCACCAACAGTTTAGTAGTGATCCCTCCTGGCCACATCCCCTCGAGCATCTGTTGTTATACGTTTCTTTTTAGCCTGGCCATTCTAACAGGAGCAAGGTGGAATCTTAAGAGTTATTTTGCTTTGCATTTCTTTTATGACCAGAGATGCCGAGCATTTCTTCATGTGTCAATAATGACCTCTCTATCTCTCTTTCTGTCACTGTCTCAGTCGTTCTCTCTCTCTCTATCTCTCTCTCTCACTGTCTCTCTCTCTCTCTCTTGCTCTCTCGCTCGCTCTCTCCTTCTCTCTTACACACATACATAAAAGGACAGGCAGAGAAGGAAGATGGCGCCAGACAATAGGGACGCTGCCTACCTCTCTCTGACAAAAAGAGAGAACCAGGGAGTCCCACGAGCCAACTACCTTAAGAAATCTACAACAACAAAATCAAAAGGCAACGGAGAAGGACTCAAACTGGAAAAGAAATCCAGATAAAGCTCACATCCAACTTTCTCAAAGAATTCGGAACGCGAGGACCCCTCCCCCACCTCTCGCCGCCGGATCCAAGCCGCGAAAGCCTCGGAAAGCCGCGAAAAGCGGCAGCTGGCGCTGGCTCAAGCTGCGAAAAGCGGCCTGAGCGGGTGCCTGCTCCACACCGGGAAAGCGGCGGTGGGCGCCTGCTCCAAGCCACGAAAAACGGCCGCAGTGGAGGGCGCCAGGCCGGGAGCCCAACTGCTGCAGACACCAGTACAGAACCGGGCCAGCGAATGGCGGAAGCAGCAGAACCCCGACGCGAAACCAGAACAGCAAGCGGTGGAACCCAGACGCAGAACACAGGCGGCGGCGGAGACCTGAGGGGAGTGAAAGACTCCCCACCACCGTGGAGCACCCGCAGACAGACGCAGAGGCGGGAGTAATACAGCGCGTCCCCAAACCCATCGGGAAAGCGGAGCGGGTGCCAAGCAATAGAACTTAACTCAGACCCCAACACCCCGCCCGTAAAGACTGGCGGGAGCAGGGGGGCAAGGAATTTAGAATCCTGTCCCTCCCCTCAACAGCCCCCTCCCTCAGGCCATTGACTGGAGATTGACAGGCGGGCTACCTAAGACCCAGGACTCCACCAAGGGAGGCTGGGCTGACCCAACTCCCACCCGCCCAACGGGCTCAACACCCAGCCCTCTGACTGGAGACTGACAAGCGGGCGGACCCTAAGACTCAGCACCCCACCCAGGGGAGGCAGAGCTGTCCCAGCTCCCACCCACCCACCAGGCTCCTCTCCCAGGCCACTGGATCTGGAGAATGGAGGGCGCTGGGAGCCTGCCTTACAACAGTGGGTAGGGGGTGCGGGAAAATAGGAGCCAGCATCTGTCCCCCCTCAATTCTTGAGCGGGGCATCCTCCAGCTGGGAATCCTGAGCAAGACAGCACCGAGGGGCCCCCCACAGTCACAGACTCTGACAAAGCAGTGGAAACACAGCAGGGATCTGAAGGACTGACCAGCAGCCAAGCTCCCCTTCTGAGAATCAAAACGGCGAGGCTCCGCCCTTGGACCCACTTCCTCAGCTGGGCCCCACCCCTGGGAACAGAGGGGTCTCCTGCTGGTCCTGCTGAGAGCCCCTGAAACTCTCAATCCCCAGACCCTTGGCTTGGGGCCGCCCCTGGAAGCAGCACAGGAAAACGTCTGCCAACCGTGCTCAGACGGAAGCTCGCAGATCCATCCCATGGTCCACTCTGAGGCCACTGGTTGGGCTAAGAGCTAGTCGTGCAGCAACACATAAGTTGTATTCTAATACTTTCCAAACTTTGTACTCAAATACGCTACCTACTTACCCCCTGACCTCTCTCATTCTATTTTTCTATCTCTGGACCTCTGTTCATCTTTCAACCCTTATACTACATGGACCTACACTTGATGGCTGTTGAGCAACACTGTATATCTAGGTGTTTAATTATTCTCTAGGCTCAGAGGGACTTAAGGACAACAGAGATTGGATTGAGAGGCTTATTGTTTTGGGTATAAATCGCTTATCAGTGGATGTATTAGACTGGTCGGTAACTGCACAAAAAGAAAGAGCGATAACACCAATCAAAACTTGTGAACATCTAGAGTCTGCCAGCTACAGAGGTCTAGGTTGCTTATATCTGAAAAACCATAATCGTGTTTAGTATTAATCTTGCTCCCATTTTCAAATGGGCAGAACAAGAAACTCAAGAAGAATGTCAAATCAAGAAACAACATCCCCCATCCAATGTAAACAGACAATGGAACAGTCACTGGCAATCCTAGAGGAGAGTCTTCCAAGTGCCGTACAAATGCAACTGATAAACATCATTAATGAAAAATGTGAAAATATAAAGAAAGAGATAAGGGAGGAAGCCATAGCTGAACAAGAGGAATCCATAAACAAGGTGATAAGTGAAAAAGAAGAAGCCATAAAGGAGGCCATAATAAAGGTTTTTCAAAGAAAGATGGGTGAATTCATAGAATCCACAAATAAAAATTGACCGAACTCCAGCAAATGTCCAAAGAAAATAAAGCTACTGAGCTAACCACTCAAATGGAAATCAAGGAGCTAAAGAAATCCATACATGATCTAAAAGAAGAGATGCAAGGCATCAAAAATGAGCAATTAGTCGCAAGGGAGATGAAAAATAAAGTAGATAGCTTTGATAGCAGGTTAGACAATGCAGAGGAGAGAATTTCCGGGGCTGAAGATAATTTAGTTATTATAGAGAAAGAACAGAAAATGAGTCAATCCAAATCTAGGAAAAATGAGAGAGCGCTTCAGGAGGTCCAAGATACAATTAGGAAGCCTAATTTAAGGCTAATTGGTATTGAGGAGGGCGTGGAGAAAAAGGTCAACGGTATTGGAAATATACTTCAGGGAATCATCTCAGAGAATTTCCCAAATATCCAGAAGGGCAGGCCCATCCAGATACAAGAAGCTTTTAGAACCCCCAACAGACCTGACCAGAAAAGAACATCCCACCGCCACATCGTAATCCGAACTGGATCAATAGAAACCAAAAAAAGGATCCTAAGGGCAGCCAGGGAAAAGGGTTCAGTAACCTATAAAGGAAAACCAATCAGAATAACCCCAGATTTCTCAGCAGAGACCATGCAAGCAAGAAGTGACTGGAAGCATATATGTCATGCCCTTAAGTCAAATAACTACCAACCAAGAATACTGTACCCAGCTAAGCTCTCATTCATAACTGAGGGAACAATAAAAACATTCCATTCCAGGGAAAAGCTGCAACAGTATGTCGCAACAAAACCAACACTACAGAGAATTCTCAAAGATGTTCTATACATAGAAAACCAAAATAAATGCAATATAGGGAAAGAAATGGCACCTAAACAGCATACCATCTAAGGACCACAAGAACTGTCAAGACACAGGCCCTAATAAAAGCTTTTAAAAATGGTAGGAACTAATAAATATCTCTCAATCCTAACTCTCAATGTCAATGGACTTAACTCTCCAATTAAACGGCAAAGGCTGTCTAGTTGGATCAAAAAGCAAGAGCCATCGCTCTGCTGTCTTCAAGAGACACATCTTACCCCAAAAAACAATCATCTTTTGAAAGTGAGAGGTTGGCATAAACTCTATCAAGCTAACGGCCCCCATAAACAGGCTGGAGTTGCCATCCTCATATCAGATAAAATAGACTTCAAACTAAAATTAGTAAGAAAAGACAAAGAAGGTTACTACATACCACTAAAGGGATCTTTCCTCCAGGAAGACATAACGATCCTAAATATTTACACACCCAATCCCGGAGCTCCGAACTCCATCAAGCAAACTTTACTTACACTGAAACCATGCATAGATCGAAATACAGTGATTGTCGGAGACTTTAACACACCACTCTCACCTATGGACAGATCAACAAGGCAAAAACTCAACAGGGAAATCTTAGAACTGAACAACTATATAGACCAACTAGATCCAACAGACATCTGCAGAATATTCCACCCAGCAACAACACAATATACGTCTTTCTCAGCAGCACATGGAACATTTTCCAAAATAGATCACATCTTAGGCCATAAAACAAACCTGGACAGATTCAGAAACACTGAAATTATTCCATGCACACTCTCAGACCACAAAGGCATCAAATTGGAACTGAACACAAATCTCCACCAACGAAAACCCTGTTACTCATGGAGACTGAACAACACATTGTTGAATCACCAATGGGTCATCGAAGAGATCAGAACAGAAATCCAACAGTTTATGAAATTTAACAGTAAGGAGCACACAAAATACCAGCTCCTTTGGGACACAGCAAAGGCAGTACTCAGAGGAAAATTTATAGCGCTGGGTGCCTACAACAGCAAGTTGGAAAAATTGCAAACCAACAAGTTAATGTCTCACCTTAAGCTCCTGGAAAAAGAGCAACAAACCAACCCTAATCCCAGCAGAAGAAAACAAATTATTAAAATCAAAGCAGAATTAAATGATTTGGAATCCAAAAAAACTATAGAAAGAATCAACAAAACAAGGAGTTGGTTCTTTGAAAGAATTAACAAAATTGACAAGCCCTTAGCAAATCTTACCAAAAAAAGAAGAGAGCATATTGAAATAAACAAAATCGCAGATGAAAATGGTAATATCACAACAGAAATTACCAAGATCCAGAATATCATGAGGGAATACTTCTCAAACCTTTACGACAACAGATTTGAGAATCTAGATGAAATGGATGAATTCCTAGCCAATATTAACATGCCCACACTGAACCAAGAAGAACTAAGCCAACTCAACAGGCCTATTTCAAGCTCTGAAATAGACATGGCAATTAGAGAACTTCCACCTAAGAAAAGCCCAGGGCCAGATGGATTCACAGCTGAATTCTGTAAGGTCTTCAAAGCAGAGCTGACACCAATACTCCTCAAGCTCTTCAACGAAATTGAAAATGAAGGTTCCTTACCAAATTCATTCTATGAAGCCAGTATAACCCTCATCCCCAAACCAGACAGAGATTCATCAAAGAAACGGAACTATAGACCTATATCTTTGATGAACATCGATGCAAAACTTCTCAACAAAATACTGGCCAACCGTCTACAACAACTCATCAAAAAAATTATGCACTATGATCAAACTGGATTCATCGCGGGGAGGCAAAGCTGGTTCAGCATACGCAAATCAATTAATATAATTCAACACACCAACAGGAGCAAGGACAAAAATCACATGATTGTCTCAATAGACGTGGAAAAGGCACTTGACAAGATCCAACACCCCTTTATGTTAAAAGCTCTGGAGAAACTAGGAATCCATGGAACATTTCTCAATGTAATAAAGGCTGCGTATGAGAAACCCACTGCTAGTATTACACTTAATGGTGAAAATCTAAAGCCATTCCCTCTAAAATCAGGAACGAGACAAGGATGCCCACTCTCTCCACTCCTCTTTAACATAGTACTAGAATTCCTAGCCAGTGCAATAAGGCAAGAAGCAAGCATAAAGGGGATCCAAGTAGGGAAAGAGGAAATAAAACTATCCCTCTTTGCAGATGACGTGATTCTGTATTTAAAGAATCCTATAGACTCTAATCCCAAGCTCCTTGAGCTGATTCAAAACTTTGGAAGAGTAGCAGGCTATAAAATCAACCCTCAAAAATCAACTGCCTTCCTTTACGCCAACACTGAGAGGAACGAGGCAATAATCAGGAAAGAAACTCCTTTCACAATAGCCTCAAAGAAAATAAAGTACCTAGGAATTAGCTTAACTAAGAATGTAAAGGACCTTTTGACGAAAACTTTAAAACCCTAAAAAAGGAAATTAAAGCAGAACTAAGGAAATGGAAAAACCTCCCATGCTCCTGGATTGGAAGAATCAACATTGTGAAAATGACAATCTTGCCAAGAGCTCTCTACAAATTCAACGCAATACCCATCAATATCCCATTGGCATTGGTATTCTTTAAAGAAATAGAAGAGGCAATCCAAAATTTCATATGGCATAATAAAAGACCCCGTATAGCAAAAACACTTCTTAGCACAAAGAACAGCGCCGGAGGAATTTCAATTCCAAACTTTACACTCTATTACAGAGCTATAACTATCAAAACAGCTTGGTACTGGCACAGGAACAGGCCTGAAGACCAATGGAATAGAACTGAGGACCCAGATATTAAACCACAGACCTATGGCCACCTAATCTTTGACAAGGGAGCCAAAAAAAATAGAATGGAAGAAAGACAGCCTCTTCAACAAGTTGTGCTGGCAGAACTGGTTAAGCACCTGCAGAAAACTAAAGTTGGATCCTTCTTTGTCACCCTGCACTAGAATTAACTCCAAATGGATCAAAGACCTGGAGGTAAAAGCTGACACACTGAAAACTTTACAGGAGGGAATAGGAGATACACTAGGCCTCCTTGGCACAGGTCGCAACTTTCTTAATAAGGACCAAGAATCACAACAAATCAGAGAAAGGCTGGATAAGTGGGACTGCATTAAACTGCAGAGCTTTTGTAAGGCAAAGGACATAGCTAGTAAACTAATCAGGAAGCCTACAGAGTGGGAGAAGTTCTTCACCAACCAAACAACGGACAAAGGCCTCATATCTAAAATATATCAACAACTCAAAAAATTGAATCACTCCAAAACTAACCTCCAAAGTAACAACCATCCCATTAAAAAATGGGCCAAAGACTTACAGAGAGTCTTCTCTGAAGAAGAAACAAAAATGGCCTATAGACACATGAAGAAATGCTCAACATCTCTGGTCATAAAAGAAATGCAAATCAAAACAACTCTAAGATTCCACCTCACTCCAGTTAGAATGGCCAGGATCAGGAAAATGAATAATAACAGATGCTGGAGGGGATGTGGCCAGGAGGGATCACTACTACACTGTTGGTGGGAGGGCAAACTTGTTCAACCACTATGGAAAGCAGTGTGCCAGTGCCTCAAAAGGCTAAACATAGAACTCCCCTATGACCCAGCAATTCCACTACTTGACATTTACCCAACCATCCAGAAACTAGGACATACTAAATCCACTAGCACAACAATGTTCATTGCACCACTATTCACCATAGCAAAGATATGGAACCAACCTAGATGTCCCTCAGTTGATGAGTGGATCAACAAGTTGTGGTATTTGTACACAATGGAATTCTATGCTGCTGTCAGGAAGAATGACATCGCCCCATTTGTTAGGAAATGGAAAGACTTAGAAAAAATCATATTAAGTGAAGTAAGCCAGACTCAAGGGAACTTAGGCTCAATGGTTTCCCTCATTCGTCATAGTCAGTAGAAACCTTGGGCTCTACTAGCAGAGATCTGCAATAGAGCAAAATCTTGATACATAAAGCCATACAATGTGAAGCTAATTAAAAGGACCTCCAGGATAGTGAAACAAAAGCCATATAATGAGTGATTGTTGTCCTTAATGTACTATGTTGTCTCTCATCTCCTTTGCTGTCCCTTGTTATCTCATATTGGTATAGGATCTCACTTTGTTATCTAATATATTGAATTTATTTGTATTTGGATATTTGAAATTTGATAGGGAAGGGGGGAAAACCAAAACGGGTGGGGGGTGTGGGGGGGGAGGGAAATGGGTACCAAGACATGTGAAAGGGTATCAATGTATGTGAATTAACGCACCTTCTATCTGGCAAATATCATGTAACCCTTTTACTAATTACAATAAAAAATAAAAAAAAATTTTCCCTTACAAGGACGAACACGTGTAAAAATGTCTATATGTGTAATGTGAGTTTTTAATACTTCTTTGCTTTTTCCATCTCTAAGTTTTGGCATTTGCTCCAGATGACAGTACAGAGGGGCTCCTAGGATAAACAGATGATTAAGATACAGAAAGCTAATAAAGTCTTTAGAAATAGACGTCAAAATATGTAGAAGAAGCACATGGCAGGCACAGAGGACCCTGAGAGGCAGAAGGATTTGTTCAGGATGAGAGGAACCGTGGCAGAGAAGGCATGGATCTGACCACCCAGGAATGGCTCCTGGAAGCTGAGACATGCCAGTAGCTAGGGCTAGCAGAGGATGTTGGGATTGGACAGACAAGGTGAACTGTGCTGTGGACTGTGTCTCCATGTGCACATTGTGATGTGGGAGGGGAGATGTCAGCCTCCAGTTGGTCTTGTGTGAGGAAGCAGCATAGGTCATTGGGCTGAGAGGTGACCCTGCCTCCCTCACAATGGAAGAGAGCATGGAACCCTGATAGCCAGGCAACCATAACTGACTGTGGGCTCAAGCCAGCTCACTTGGCCTGTGACTCAGGAGCGAGAAACATGTTCTCGTTTTGTTTTCACAGGACAAGAGACTCAAGTCTCAGGCAAGACAGGCGTGACGGCCTCACGGAAAGCTACCGACACTGGGTCTGCGCCCAGCCACGAGCCCAAGGTCTAAAGCTCTTTTCCAGGATCAAGCTAAGGAAAGCACAAGGCAATTCAGGCCAGGTATGTTCATGATAGGAAACCTATTTCACCCCATCCTGGCCCATATTAGAACCTTCTTTGTGTGTGTTCTCAAGTGTCTGTCTCTGCTGAGAGAATACATTCTGTGTAGTTTTCAATGTTCTCTATCACAATTACTCCATATAGAGTGTGCTCTCATTTCCACATTTGAAAGATCCCTTCTCTTTACCACCTTAGGGCCGCAGTGATTCACCCCAGAGCCGGAATGGGCCGCATAATCTATGGAGTCGGGAGGCAGGCCTGCTGGAGAGGCTGGTAATTAACCTAGTCCCTGCCTACCAGAAGGGAGACCTCTTCTTTGTCGAAATATTTCTGCATAACTACAGACGGTGGGGGACGATGGAACAAGTGATGGATATGATCTTTAAAAAGTGAGTGTTCCCCCTTCAAGCCCAGGGCTGCTCAGCCGCCGCCTAGCACCTCCCTGAGCCTGTTCTTTTCACTGAGGTCTTCTCATGGGAATGAAGGATGAGACCCAGAAGTGTACACCCTGGCTAGATTTTTTAGGACAGTGTCACCAAGGCATTCCTTTTCCCTCAGAAGCTACTGGAACTTCAGAAGCCTGCTTTCTGAAAGGGCTAGAATTACAGGCATATGCTAGTGGCACCCAACTTGTGCCCTCACCTAGGTTGAGGCCCGAAGTAATCACATTTCCAATTATAGATAAGGTGTCAAAGTAGCAGTCTTGGAGGCTTGCGGAGTACAAGTAGACAGAGGAAAGGCTGGGGAGGTGGTAAGGAAGCTGAATCACTTCTGAGCCATCAAGGAGGGATTATGCAGGCTTTACTTGTTTATAACCCTGGAAGCATTTACGTTTTGGTGTGTGTTCTAGACCTACATCTTGACCTCAGGGCCTGAGTGCTGTCCTCTTGGTACTCAGAGCTAGCACTTGCCAAGTGAGCCACAGGTACAATTGCTGCCTGTTGCCAGTTCAGTGAAACTTAATGTGTTTAGATTTTTACTGACTAGACTGTTCTCCATCTGTGATTCTGAGTCCTCAGCCAGTGTAAGAGCTAAGAAAAAAGGCACGAGCCTCTGACACATTAACTTTGGACAAATGCCTATAAGAGTCTTAGCAGAATACTCACAGAACTGTATAGACATATCTCCCTGGTTTCCCTGTCACTTTTACATTCCCATGTGGGACTTGGCCAGTACCACAGGTATCCTGTTAACTTAGAAAGGGAGAACCATGGAGGTGACTTCTTCCTGTCCTCCCTTAGGTACAGATATCTCCACCGTTACTGGGAGGAAGATGAGAAAACCAAAATGTAAGTGGGCTTTGGCACAAAGACTTGTGCCCCTCCTTGCTAAATGGGCATCATTGAGGCTTCTGCACCAAAGTGCAGATTTCTTGTTTGCACACCACTTGTGACTTCCTTGGGTGGGGGGGCAGCTTGGGACTTCAGTGGATTTCAGAGGACACCGCTGTGGGTGTGGGTGTGTTGTCTGGGGATGACAGGAAAGGCTTTGTGCAGAAAGTCAGATCCAGCGTGGAATCAACCATCAACCTTCTCATTGCCTGTCACAGGGAGAATGGTGTACACTTGTCTTTCAGAAGCTTCTAGAGGCATGTTGTGAGGAGCATCCTGCTCCCAGGTTTCCTCTCCCTCTTTCCAACATGCAGGTCTGTGTATAGGACCCCCACAGCATGCGAGTCCAGCCACTAAGTGGCTCAGGAGGAAGGCACAGAACGGGCAGGGTGGTGCTCATAGTGTGCTTGTCCCCAATCTGCCCACAGCGCCCTCTGCTCTATTATCACTATGTGGATGGACTGCTGCCCTGGTGATTTTTATAAGTGCCAGAACCAAGACACCCTGCATGAGCTCATGTACTATGTGTGGCTCTACATGCCTTCCTCGGACCTACTGCTCCGTTTAGAAATCATCCTTTCTGATCTGGAGAAATCCGTGAAGAAGGGGAGGAAGGAGTCCTTGTATAGGCGCTTCAGAGCTCGTGAGTAGGGACGGACTGGACCTGGGTCTCTTGGGATGGCCCCGGATTGGCCGGGACAGGATACCATAGTACTACCCAGCTTAGCAGAAATGCCCTTTTATGGATATGCTCTGCCAGCCAACGTCTGTTCTCTTTTTGAAAGTACTAGGCCTGAGCCACAGCTGAGAAAGACCCAACCTTCAGAGTTCAATCCAATCTCCAATTCTTTCTTATTTTTTGTGGGTTATGGAGCTTGAAGTAGACTTGGGAACTCCCTGTGCTCTTCAGCTGAAGGCCACTGTCCTATAAATGGCCCTGACCTTTGTCCCTGAGCTTTTCAGCACAAGGCTACTCTCCTAACCTTGAGCCAATGCTCCTTTGCCGTTTTCTAGAGGTTAATTGGAGATAAGAGACTCAGATCCTTTCTCCATTCTCAGGTTGGCGCCGCCATAGAGCAGCCTCTCCTGAACTCCCTATCAGTATCCCAGCAGTGATTTCAACGATGGTGACCCGTGAAGAGCTGGAGCCATCACTGGACTCCGCACAGCATCATATGAAGCCAGAAGAATCTGTTAATGGTGTGGAGAAGCCCGAACAGGCTTTGTGTCCTGTGTACAGCGAATGCATTCTGAACCCCACCAATGTCACCCAGGAACCTGCCGGTCCCCTGCAGGAAGAGAAAGATGATGGAGACTCTCCCCCGACTTTTACTATCAGCTTAGATCAGCCCTGTTTGAGTGAAGTCATCACTCCTGGGGTGCAGGATAAAGCATCCCCTGAGGGGCTCATGGGTTATGTCTCCAGCCTAAGTTCAAGAGAACCCCTTAAAGATGTCAAAAAGGTAGTGTCAGTCGAGGAAAGTGAGTCTGTCCTCACAGAATATCCGGACACATCTGTCCAGCTGCACGAGATCCAGTCTCCACCTGAGGAACTAGAATCTGCCCCTGCCCCACCTCAGGAAGGAAATCCCATCTTCACTGAGGCAGTAGATCTCCTTGAGGACTCTGACTTAGAATATCTTCCCGAAGGCAATTTGGAGGCTGGTTTAGATCTTGATATTCCCTCCCCCATCCCTGAGAAAATCTTACTCTTTCTTTTTGTAATGGCTGTTGTAAAATGTGCTCTCTATTTATTGCTCTAATTTTATTACAATGTCACTGTTTATATTATGTTGTACAATAAATCAAGTACTGTGGTTTTTGTCACCCCCCTCCCTATATGATGCCCTCGACACCTGGATCCTGAGTGGGGAGAAATGTAGAGTGACCTGGAGCTGTGGGAGGAACTTACTGGATATACATGGAGCAGTTACATGCACAGGGAATGGCAAGGAGTAAATGGAAATCGGTTTTTGGTGGAAGCAAGGAGGTAGTTTGGCTCACACCTCTAACGCTAACAACTTAGTAGACAGAGATGTCTGAGGGTCTAGGTTCTGGGCCATCCTTGGGCTGGAAAGTTCATGAAACTCTTTTCTCCAGATAACCATCAAAAAAGAATTGCTAGCTTTGAGTGAAAAGCTTAGTGAAGCCATCCCAGACTGACACAGAGAAGGGGAGAGAGAGAGAGAGAGAGAGAGAGAGAGAGAGAGAGAGAGAGAGAGACAGAGAGAGAGAGAGAGAGAGAGAGAGAGAGAGAGAGAGAGAGAGAGAGAGAGAGAGAGAGAGAGAGGAGTGAAGATACAGAGACAGACAATGTTTTAGATTGGTCTGTCCAGATTGGCTTAACAATGGGATCCTCAGAGCTCGAACTTTGGCCTAGTGGTAGAGTGTTTGCCTAGCATGCATGAACACCCGTGTTCAATTCCTCCATACTACATACATAGAAAAAAAGCCAGATGTTGTTCTGTGGCTCAAGTGGTAGAGGTATAACCTTGAGCAATCCCAAGGACAGTGCTTAGGCCATGAGTTCAATTCAGGACTGGCAAAAAAAAGATGGAGATCCTCAGATCTCAGCCTCCTTAGTAGAATCACAGGAGTCACTGATGCCTGGAGAAGCCAGTACTTTGTCAGTTTAGCCAGAGTGGAGCTGTGTTATACAATTCGACCAGTTAAATTCAAGGAAATAGTAGAGTAATTCAATCATCTGAAATGGGAACTTCATTACTGTTTTTCTTCCAAAGGAAAAAAGCATCCTGGGAGAAGAAACATTAGCAGCTAGCTCCCTGTGCAAGAACAAATGTCCCTGCGTGCCTGAATGCTTTCTCAAGGTTCTGGAAGACCCTTAGTTTAGAATCCAAAGATGCCAGAGACTAGGCCTGATGTTTCTGAAGCCCAGAGTGGAGCCTGGATTTCAGTCTGAACATTCTGCAAAGCCATGTATATGGCCATCAGCAGACAAGGTGTGTGTGCTGTGTGTGTGCTCATGACTCTTAGGAGGCTGCCTTCAGAATGGACAGGAGAAACTCTGTGATGAATCCAGGCTACGTGGCTGTGCTCCTAGGTACTGCATTGTGATATTGTGTGGTCGCATGGATGCATGCACGTGCATGCCTGTACATACATTTGTGGCACTCACTGTTCCCATTCAGATCCTAGGAATGTTCTGACAAGTTCAGTGCAGACACTGGGACAGACATGCAGTCTTCCTCTGCAGGAAGGTTCTCCGGGCTGAGAACTCCAGCAGGAGGGGCTTTCCCTTTTTTCCTCTCCTTTTGGTCATCACTCACATCTAGTGGAGTTGGAGACAGTGCTCTGTGGATCCTGACAGCCATGAAAACACTTGACATTTGCAAGTGTTCTTTAAAGACAAACACTGGAAGATCTGTTTGCTCTTTGTAAGAGATACAGAAATGAAATAATGAACTCTCTTTTTTAATTTTTATATATACTTCTTGTAATTAATTGCAGGGTTACATTATATTCACCAGATAGAAGGTGCATTACTTCACATACATTAATACCACTTCTCATGTCTTGGTCCCCATTTACCTCCCCCCGACCCGCACCCCTCATCTTGAATTCCCCCCTTCCCTATCCAATTTCAAATAACCAAATACACATTTATCCAACATATCAGATAACAAAGTGAAATACTGTAACAATAGGAGATAACCAAGGGACAGCAAAAGAAATGAGGGATAACATAGTATATTAAGGACAGCAATCACTCATTATATGGCTTTTATTTTATATCCTAGAGGTCCTTTCATTTTGGGTCATACTGTATGACCTTAGGTATCTAGTATAGCTATTGCAAATCTCTGCTAGAAGAGCCCAAGGTTTCCTCTAATTATGACAAATGAGGGAAACCATTGAGTCTATGTTCCTTTGAGTCTGGCTTACTTCACTTAATATGTTTTTTCTAAGTCTTTCCCTTTCCTTACAAATGGGGTGATGTCATTCTTTCTGACAGCAGCATAGAATTCCATTGTGTATAAATACCACATCTTGTTCATCCACTCATCAACTGAGGGACATCTTAGTTGGTTCCATATCTTTGCTATGGTAAAGAGTGCTGCAACGAACATCATTGTACTACTGGATTTAGTATGTCCTTGTTTCTGGACAATTGGGTAACTGCCAAGTAGTGGAATTGCGAGGTCACAGGGGAGCTCTATGTTTAGTCTTTTGAGGAACTGCCATACTGCTTTCCATAGTGGTTGAATAAGTTTGCAATTCCACCAACAGTTTAGTAGTGATCCCTCCTGGCCACATCCCCTCGAGCATCTGTTGTTATAAGTTTCTTTTTAGCCTGGCCATTCTAACAGGAGCAAGGTGGAATCTTAAGAGTTATTTTGCTTTGCATTTCTTTTATGACCAGAGATGCCGAGCATTTCTTCATGTGTCAATAATGACCTCTCTATCTCTCTGTCACTGTCTCAGTCGTTCTCTCTCTCTCTCTCTCTCTCTCTCTCTCTCTCTCTCTCTCTCTCTCTCTCTCTCTCTCTCTCTTGCTCTCTCGCTCGCTCTCTCCTTCTCTCTTACACACATACATAGATGTTTTTATCTTTTGTGCCGGTAATGGAATTCGAACTTAGGACCTTAAGCTCTTATTTTTTTGTTCAACGCTCAGGAAAATAACTCAGGCCACACTTCAAGTTCCTGACTTTTGGAGGCTCATTAGATAAGAGACTTTCAGATTTATCCTTTGCTCATGTCCATTTGTCTCATGTCCTTTGCTGTCCCTTAGTTATCTCATATTGGTACAGTATCTCACTTTGTTATCTGATATATTGAATTTATTTGTATTTGGATATTTGAAATTTGATAGGGAAGGGGGGAAAACCAAGACAGGTGGGGGGTGTGAGGGGGGGAGAGAAATGGGTACCAAGACATGTGAAAGGGTATCAATGTATGTGAATTAATGCACCTTCTATCTGGCAAATATCATGTAACCCTTTTACTAATTACAATAAAAAAGAGAAAAAAAATAAAATAAATAAAATAAAATATATCAACAACTCAAAAAATTGAATCACTCCAAAACTAACCTCCAAAGTAACAACCATCCCATTAAAAGATGGGCCAAAGACTTAAAAAGAGTCTTCTCTGAAGAAGAAACAAAAATGGCCTATAGACACATGAAGAAATGCTCAACATCTCTGGTCATAAAAGAAATGCAAATCAAAACAACTTTAAGATTCCACCTCACTCCAGTTAGAATGGCCAGGATCAGGAAAACGAATAACAACAGATGCTGGAGGGGATGTGGCCAGGAGGGATCACTAGTACACTGTTGGTGGGAGGGCAAACTTGTTCAACCACTATGGAAAGCAGTGTGGCAGTGCCTCAAAAGGCTAAACATAGAACTCCCCTATGACCCAGCAATTCCACTACTTGACATTTACCCAACCATCCAGAAACTAGGACATACTAAATCCACTAGCACAACAATGTTCATTGCAGCACTATTCACCATAGCAAAGATATGGAACCAACCTAGATGTCCCTCAGTTGATGAGTGGATCAACAAGTTGTGGTATTCGTACACAATGGAATTCTATGCTGCTGTCAGAAAGAATGACATGGCCCCATTTGTTAGGAAATGGGAAAACTTAGAAAAAATCATATTAAGTGAAGTAAGCCAGACTCAAGGGAACTTAGGCTCAATGGTTTCCCTCATTTGTCATAGTGAGTAGAAACCTTGGGCTCTACTAGCAGAGATCTGCAATAGAGCAAAATCTTGATACATAAGGCCATATAATGTGAAGCTAATTGAAAGGACCTCCAGGATATTGAAACAAAAGCCATGTAATGAATGATTGTTGTCCTTAATCTACTATGTTGTCTCTCATCTCCTTTGCTGTCCCTTGGTTATCACATATTGGTATAGTATCTCACTTTGTTATCTGATATATTGAATTTATTTGTATTTGGATATTTGAAATTTGATAGGGAAGGGGGGAAAAACAAGACGGGGGGGTTGGGGGGGAGGGAAATGGGTACCAAGACATGTGAAAGGGTATCAATGTATGTGAATTAACGCACCTTCTATCTGGCAAATATCATGTAACCCTTTTACTAATTACAATAAAAAAAAGAAATACAAAAAAATTCATATTCAGACATCGGACAACATCTCAGTGATTTATAAAATTCCCTTTTCCTGTTTATGTAAAGGAAGGATGGTAGATCATGAAACTAGAGAAGCCAAGATATCATGGCAAATCACATATAAACAAATTGCTTTCAAAAAGCACAGGAGCACAGTTTTCTATGTTAAATATTACATTCACTCAAAGTTGTACTATTTAAAAAATGCTAGCCATCCTAATGAGAAGGTAGTATAACCCCTCTTCCTTTTTCCCCTGCCAACTTCATAAAGTGTTTGTCCAAAGTATGAAAAATAGTCTTTTCCCTTACAAGAACAAACAACCTGTAAAATGTCTATATGTGTAATGTGTGTTTTTAATACTTCTTTGCTTTTCCAACTCTAAGTTTTGGCATTTCTCCAGATGACAGTACAGAGGGGCTCCAAGGACAAACAGATGATTAGGACACAGAAAGCTAATAATGTCCTAGGAAATAGATGTCAAACTATGTAGAAGAAGCACATGGCAGGCACAGAGGACCCTGAGAGGCAGAAGGATTTGTTCAGGATGAGAGGAACCGGGGCAGAGAAGGCATGGATCTGACCCAGGAATGGCTCCTGGAAGCTGAGACATGCCAGTAGCCAGGGCTAGCAGAGGATGTTGGGATTGGACAGACAAGGTGAACTGTGCTGTGGACTGTGTCTCCATGTGCACATTGTGATTCTTGCTGTGGAATCCCAAGATTGTATTAGCAAGTACTTTCATGAGTTCAACATAGAGGGAACTGCAGCTACATGCAAGAGTTGCGGTTACAATCATTAACGAGACATATTTTCTATACAGGTGATAATTGACTTCCCTAGGAAGCAGGGGAAAGCAATAAACATTCCAACCTTACACTCTGATCTAAGCTTTTAAGTGCCCAAAATGCTCTAGCTTCAACACGCTTATGGCAATGATTTTTACTTTGTCTGCCTTAAGTGTTTAACCTTTCCTGGGCCCAGCAATTAGCCTTATGAATGTGGTCAGAGATGGAACTTCCGATCTCTAACCCTTTCCAGGTCTTACAGCTTGGCCCCAGAGGCCCTCACAATGATCATTAGCTAGACTTTTCTTTATTACACATCCACCGAAGGGAGAGGGAGGTTTGACTGACAGTTTACTCATCAGATTCATTCCATGGAGACAGAGGGGCTCACAGCAAGATCCTTGCTTCCAAGTGCACAGGCGCCCTTCCAGACTGGCAAAGGTAAGGAACTAAACACATTTTGTTTGTATGTCCCTTAACTTACGTTTTCTTTGCTCCAGGCTGGTGCTCTAAACACTTGAGCCACAGTGGTACCTTTTATTTGGATATAAGAATCTCACAGAAGTTCCTGCCTAGGCCACTTCTGAACCACAATCCTCAGATCTCAGCCTCCTGAGTAGCTAGGACTGTAGGCATGAGCAACAAGGCCTACCTAAGCATGTTAGAATGACTCTAAAAACAACCTGCAGCTCCAAATAAAATTTAACAAGCTGACCCAAAGTCCCATGCAGTGGCAGCACTAATAGACCTTTCATGATGGGTAATTTTGAGACTAGCATGCCCTTGGCCCATCACCTTTACAAGGGTACTTAAAGCTGCCCCTGCCATCTCCAGATACTGCTCACCCTTTCCACCAAATCACCAAGCATCAGTGGTTCCTGGCAGGATGCAGACCTATGCAACGCTCTTCTAATCCCCTTTGCTGAGAAAATAAATGCCTCTTCTAGTAGACATTTGATGTCTTGAGTGTGAAAATAAGAACTCCCATAAGATAAAAGGAGTCACAAAGGAGGGCGTCACCAGATATGTGCTGTGTAGGAGTGAACAAGGTGTCTCTAGGAGACAGCTATGTGAATCTCAATGTCACTGGACTGCCTGCAGGTCCTATCAATCCCAAGACCCAATCACAGGCCCCATGCAGCCGGCAGGAGTACTCCATGCCTCTCCTAGCCCTCTAACTGGGTGTTCTGTACAGGGCACATGGCTCACTGTGTGCAAATTTTGAGGGGCAATGGGCTATGCCATGATGTCCAGCCACCTGCACACGGAACGGCTCAAGGCCATGGTGATGTGATGTCTGGGTGCTGTATGCAGACTGCTCAATGTCACGTGACTGGTGCAGAGTCACTATGGGAGTGTAACCTGTGCCCTAATTACCTTGCTGGTTCTTATCCTGCTCGCTCACACATCTAAGCAGGCAGCTCTTTGTAAGTACACATCGAGTGGAAATGCTCATATGGACACATATGTGGTAGGGCCCTTCCTCTGCCTATGTGATTTCTTCTCTACTTCTGACATAAGAGAGAGATGCTGGCTGGATCCTTGTGAAATCACTGCTGAATCCTGAAGTGGGTTAAGTCTTACAACAGGTGGTGAACAAAGGGTTTGTATAATACAGTTAGCTACCCAGGAGGCCAAGATCTCAGGATGGAGATTCAAAGCCAGTCCTGGCAGGGAAGTCCCTTAAGACTCTTATCGCCAATTAATCAACAAAAGGCGGAAAGTGGAGCTGTGGTTCAAGTGGTAGAGCCTGAGCCTTGAGCAAAAAAAAAAAAATTGCTCAGGGAGAGGCACCTAGGCCCTGAGTTCAAGCCCTAGTACTGTCATAAAAGAAAGGACAATGATAATCATAATAATAATTAATAATAAGTGAGAGAAAAAAGTTCAACGGCAGTGTCAAGGCTTTCAGTTGGAGGGGGAGGGGGAGGTGGATGGGGAGGGGGATGGGGATGGGGAGGAGGAGGAGGAGGGGGAGGAGGGGGAGGAGGAGGAGACGGTTTATTGCCTTACTTGGAAATCACCCCCCGGAACCGCTCCTCCACCCACCCCCGCCGGCCTGCAGGCCCGGGAGACACCTGGGCCACTCACCTCCGCTCAGCCCGCGGCCTGCGGCTCCACGCGGTCCCTTGGCGCACAGGGCGGACGGGGGCGCCCAAGGCCTCACCGAAGCCCGCAACTTCCTTCGCCACACAGGGAACGGCAGGCTCTCCCCAGAGGCCTCCCTTCCCCAGGGCTGCCCTTCCTCGCCGGTGCCCGGTCCCAGGGCCTCGGAGCGGCCTTGGCTCCACTCCAGCCTCGTCGCCGCTCGGCACCGCCACGGAGGGCCGTGTGCAGAGTCCAGGTCTGCGCATGCGCACCCGCCGGCCTCCCACTGCGCATGTCTCTTGGGTCCTGAAGTGGGTTAAGTCTTACAACAGGTGGTGAACAGAGGGTTTGTATAATAGTTAGCTACCCTCACCACTTCTTTTTTTCTTACTTCCCTGGGTGTTCTGTACAGGGCACATGGCTCACTGTGTGCAAATTTTGAGGGGCAATGGGCTATGACATGATGTCCAGCCACCTGCACACGGAACGGCTCAAGGCCCAGAGTTCAAGCCTAGGCCAGGATTATGGCCTAGTGCTAGTGCTTGCCTAGCATGCATGAAGCCCGGGGTTCAATTCCTTGATACTACATACACAGAAATAGCTGAAAGTAGTGCTGTGGCTCAAGTGTTACAGTGACAGCCTTGAGCTGAAGAGCTCAGGGACAGCGCCCAGGCCCAGAGTTTAAGCCCCATGACTGACAAAAAGAAAGGAAGAAAGAGGGGGGGGAGGTAGTCACTTTAATATGGAAAAAAAAAATCCTATTAAGTGAAGTAAGCCAGATCTAATTAACATCAGCTCCACGGTTTCCCTCATTTGTAATAATTAGTATTCATTGGGGATTTTCTTAGCAGAGGATCACAATAGCTCAAAAGCTATATGCACACAGCCACATAGCATAAGGCTAATTGAAACTCTAGGATATGGAACTCTAGGATATGGAAAAAGAGGTTTATCTTTGTGGTTGCTGGGTTTTTTTTTCAGATAAAATATTATAGGTTTATTTAAAACTTAATTCTCACCTTGAGTATGCAAAATACAAACTCCACAAAATGTTCAATTTTTTTACTTTGTAGTTTACAAATATACAAAACAGAAATTTGCTTAAATTTATGTTACATATTTATTAAGGCAAGGAACTATATAGAAAAAACACATTTGTTCTGCTTAAGGCATACTTGAGAGTAAACCATTGTACAAATTATTGCACATCTGAAACCACAGTGCATAACAGACTGTCTGCATAAAAAAAATGTTAAAGAAAGAAGTAAACCAGGTGTAATTTACCTGACTTAGGTCATACATGTAGATCCAAAGACAAAAACAGATTCCTTGTCAAAGTATGCAACAGTTTGAGAACTTTGGATTCCTCTTTTGGTACCTTTAGAACCAAGACTCACCAAGCACCATCATTTAGGCTATTAGAACACATATTCTGTACCTGAAATTTCTTCCTCTTCTTCTAACTGAATAATGCCTTTTAGAAAGCAAAGAGAATACAAGGTGATCTTTATATTTATATTGCATCTGAAACATTCAAGGGAATTCTGGTCTTCCCTTCTCCCCCTTCCCCTAACTGACGGATCTAATTTATACCTTGATATCCACAGCTTCCAGTCACCCCCACTGCAGTGTTTTGTAACTCCAGGCATATTCAAGTTGATTTAGAATTGGAATGATAGAAGATCCAGTCTCAGACCCCATCTGTTCTTTGATTTTGTGCGTGTGTTTCATTGTTTAATTTTTTTGTCTTTTGGATTCCTCTTTTCTCTTGATTATCCATCCGATCATACGCTGACTTTGTTGGGAACTTGACCATGATTGTAGTGCTTTGCCAGCTGAGCTCTCCCCACAAGGGAAGACAGTGTGAAAGAGTTGAAAAAAAAATACTGAATTCTCTTCTGGCAGTGTGGGTTGTCATGTCTATCCACTGTCTGGGATTTAAAAGTGCTTCTTCATGTGTACGGCCAGGTAGTCCAACCTGGAAAAGGCCCTGTCACACTTCTGGCACTAGAAGGGCCAATGCCCTGTGTGTTTTCGATAGTGCCTGGTCAGTTCATCAGAGTGGGCAAACTTCCACCCACAGCCATCCCAGTCACAGTGGTAAGGTTTCTCACCTGTGTTGGTTCAGAGATGTCAGACTCGCCAGGTGGCTGCTTCATTAATGTGTGGGGAGGGGCCAAGAAGGTCCTCTGGTGTCCGAAGAAGCAGGGGTACCCGAACCCCAGTCAACGAAGTATTAAAAAAAATAATCTAGAAAGGAAGCCCCAAGCCAAAACTAAATAAATAAATAAAACAAAAAAAACCAAACTGTCCAAGATATCTTCTTTGGATTAAATAGAGTGAGTGTGAACAAGCAGCGAGCCAAGGAGGCCAGGGCCATGCCCAAGCATTCTCCATGTGCCAGGAAACTCAGCTCTCAGGAGGCACTGGTTTTTCTCTGTCTTGACATACTGATGATCTGCACACTTCATACATTGCTCCATATCTGGTGGAAAAAGATAAATAACCCATTATTCCACTTTCAGAAATGCATTTCCATGGAAATTGGAAATTCCTGCTTAGAGATAAAACTAATATGTCAATATTTGTTATCATAAAAGTATTACCAATTAGTATAAGAAATGTTCAAATATTGAGATTCCAGCTCACCCCAGTCAGAGTGGCCATTATCAATAAAACTAACAGTAACAAGTACTGGCAGGGATGTGGTGAAAATAGAATGCTACTACTGTGGATGGTAATGTAAACTTGTTCAACCACCCTGGAAAGAGGTATGGGGGATCCTCAAAAGACTGAGCACAGAGCTTCCCTATGACCCAGCAATCCTACTCCTGGGCATTTACCCAATACCACCCAGACAACCCCACAATATGTATAACAGCACAACCATGTTCACTGCAGCATTCTTGACCATAGCCAAGATTTGAAATCAACCCAGACGTCCTTCCATGGATGAGTAGATCAAGAAAATGTGGTATATATACAAAATGGAATTCTTACTAATTCATCAGAAAGAATGATATTGTACCATTGCTAAGGAAATGAAAGAACTGTAAAATATTAAGTAAGCCAGAGCCAAGGAAACATAGGTTTCATGGTTTCCCACACTTATGGTAGCTAGAATATGCCTATAAATCTACATGTAAACATACTTGATGATATCTAGATATATATCTGTGTATATCTCTGTGAAATGTTCATAGAAGCCCTGATTCACAACCTTGAGTTAATGACCTGAGAAGCAGTGAGAAGCTGAGGACCAAATCACCCTTAGAAGCTCTAACATGCTACGCACAACACTTCATTGTTTCTTAAACCAAACCCAGCTTCTGAGCACTTGCTGTGGCAAGAGAAGTTCTGTGCACTGAGTACATGATCCAAGTTCTCCTTGTCTTTTAAATATAATCTGCAAGAAAATTGAGACCTTCTCCTTAATAAGGATTCATATTTAATACTAAGTAGTTCACCAACCACTACTGAGTATCAAAAAGTGAGTTTGCTTAACATAACCATGTATACATTGGGCTAGAAAAAATATAATGCCAGATAAAATTTCAAGGCCATGAACTTTGTAATTTTAAAGAGCAATATCATCAATTGTTAGAACCTGAAGGAAGGGAAATTTGGTTGTACAATATTAATTTTTTTAATTGGATTAATCAGAGAATGTTAGGGAGAATTTCTACTCAAGTGATATGACAGGTAACTGTCATATTAGAAATCTCATTCTCTGGGCAAGAGACACAGTCAAAGCAACAGGCAGCCTTTTGCTCCTGAGGGGATTTCCTGAATCCAGAATCACAGCTCTCACTGTAAACTAAGTGATGAGTCAGGGGAAAATCAAATATATGTTAGCAAATGTTCACACTTTTACCTACTCATCAAAAGAGTTAAGTATTCTTAGCAATTAGATGATTTAAGAAAACATATCTATATACTTAAAACCAATCTGATACTGTTAAAGATTTCATAGGTCATGATCCCCAAAGGCTTATGTGCTATTGCAGTCCAGTGGAATGCTGAACCTTTAAGAGGTAGCCTAACTCAATGGTTTCCCTCATTTGTCATAATCAGTAGAAACCTTGGGCTCTCCTAGCAGAGATTTACAATAGAACAAAACCTAGATACATAAGGCCATATAGGATGATGCTAAATGAAAGGACCTCTAGGATATAGAAACAAAAGCCATATAATGAGAGATTGCTGTCCTTAATGTACTGTTATCTCTCATCTCTTTTGCTATCCCTTGGTTATCTCATATTGTTACAGTATTTCACCTTGTTATCTGATACACTGTATATATGCTATTTGGTTATTTGAAATTGGATAGGGAAGGAAGGAAATCAAGATGAGGGGTGTGGGTGGGGGAGGGAAATGGGGACCAAGACATGAGAAAGGGTATCAATGTGTGTGAAGTAATGCACCTTCTATCTGGTGAATATAATGTAACCCTTCTATTAATTACAATAAAAAAAGAGGTAGCCTAATACTAAGCTGTTCATTGAAACCCAATCCTGGTGAAATTCTCAAGTGTGTGTGTGCCTATGTGTGCCCACGCGCACACACAGATGCATACATACACATGCAGTCACTAGTGTATGTTAATCCTGAGGCTGGTACACTGGGCCTGGGCACTATCCCTGTTTTTTTGCTCAAGTCAAATTTAGACCACAGCTTCATTTTCAGATTGTTGTGGTTAATTGGAGATTAGAGTCTTAGAGGTTTTCCTGCCTGACATGGGTCCAAAGCATAGTCACAAGATTTCAGCCTTCTCAGCAAGTAGGATTATAGGTATAAGTCACAGATGCCTTGGATTCATTGTCTTCTTCTTATTCCTGATAAATGAAAACTCTCACTGTATCAGTCAAAGCATTCTCTAAAAGACAGACGTCTCCTACATAGGGTTATGTGAAACCCACAATCATCTTTTCCCGTTTCCAGGAAGTGAAAATCTTCTGGTATACTCTTCTTTCCTGACTTCTCTCACTCCTGATGCATAAATTACAAGTCAAGAAAGCCTAGACTGAAACTACCACAGTGTGAAGTGAAATGAACCTGATTTGTTAATATTAAAAAACTGTTACAACATGTCATTTAGATCTTTATAATAAATTAACATTTAGAAACATGGAATTTATGTATCTTTTCCATCTAAGAGTCAGAAAACAAGGACATGACTTACTGGGAGCTGGCTCTGGAGGTCTGGTTTGGGCCTTGCTAAGCCGAAGCCACTTCCGGAAGGGGACAAAGGACAAACAGGGAGAGACAGGCCCCACTTCTCCACACACCTTCACAGCCACCACATGCATGCCTTGGTACAGACCCGGCAGGAAGCACGGCTTGTCTTTGCTTTTCTTCAAGAACCCCCGCTTTCTTCTCAAGCCGCATCTGGGTAGAGAGAGCCTCCTTCAGGTACTTCCACCACAAAGAAAAGCCCAGACAGGACTGGTGAACAAAATCCCAGCCTCAGACTAAAAGTGCCCCAACCAGATCTGTAGGCCCTAACTCAAACATTCATCCTCCCAGAGGAAGGAGACTACACCTGAGCCTCTCACTGGTCTCACTGGTTCCACACAGAACCAACTCGACCAAGGTCAGCATCGTCTCCCCAGACTGCTCCCTATCTCACTCCCGCCCCGCCCCTCTCCAGCCTGAGCTGTACACCCTGCTCCAGCCTGCCTTTTTCCACAGCTGTCCTTCCCACTGGCTCCTGGCTACTCTACTTTCAGCCCCAGGCCTCCACCTCCCCCTTCCCACCTGAGACAAGGTGAATACAACAGCCAGACATGTGTGGGCCAGGGCAGCTTCCGGTGGCGGTCTCCTTCTGTGGCCTTGGACTGGGCTTGGAGTCCAGTGCTCTGGGGTGCTGCGGGGCTGACCCACTGCCCATCCTGGAGTGGGTATGGGTGACATGGGGGTGTCCCCCACCGTGGTTGCAGCCTCTATGGCTCTCATCATTGGTGCAGGGGCTGTGGCCAGGGCGGAGGGCGGGTGGCTCAGCCAGGTGAGAATGGCCGCAGTGGCTTGGAGCTGAGAGCTGGGCAGCGGCACTGGACACGGAGTCCTGGGGGCTGTGCGTGGAGCAGAGGCAGCGGCGGCACCACGGATTGCCCCTCCCTGCCCCTCTGACCCCCCACCCACACTGCGCCTGTGGCCGCAGATGTGTTTACTCACTATTGCATAGAACAACCATTTAAAGTTCCTTTTCTTCCTGGATACAGAGGTTTTGCAAGTAATTTCAAAATTCAAATTTAAAATATGGAATGTATAAAGCATTATGATTAGGTAGTATATACCCTGAGGTTTTCCTAAGGTCAAGATTAATACACTAATGAAATTCTCATCTATAAGGCTACCTTAGGACACTTGTGCTCTTTAACCTTTATGAAAACCTGACTTAAAGGAAATACTATTTATCAGAGTAACTGCTTATCAGGGTTTTGACTGTTTAGGAAACTGAATCAAAGCTCATTTATATATCAAGACTGTGTCAAAGTCCTTTAAATGGCCAACTTAATCAGTAGCTGTTTCAATTTTTCCCATGGCTATTTTAAGTCTTTCTGTTATCATAAATTTGATCCAATGAAGCATTTGCACTCATGCTCACAGAGGATGGCCTTACAAGTGTTTATTCACCAAACTTACTTAACTTTTCAAACTGAAGGAAATCTAGAAAAGTCATGCTTAGGAGAAATTTCTATTGATCTCTCCTTTACTTAAATTTAGTCAAAAAGGATCTTAATGGCACAGCTGCCCACCTGACTTGTCTGTCACCTGTGTACAATATAGGACCAGACCAACTTGGATATCTCATCTAAGCAAGGAGGAGAAATTTACCAGGACAAAGGTTAACCAGGCAAAAAGGTTCCATACAGAGACAGCAGACTTTCCTTTGATCACTTATAGATTTTTCTGTCACCCATCATAGCACTTACTTACTAATGTCCATGCTTCAGCCTTGTCCAGCCTCTGAGGCTGAAGTGCTCACCTGGGATTCTCTGTTCTCCACAATTAGACAGCCCTCACAGTTGATCACATGAGGCACATGGTTGGTTAGAAATGAGGATGCCTGCTCTGTCTATAGCTCTCCCACTCCGGATACTAAAGACCCATGCTAGGCATGCCTTGGTTAGACATAAGGATGCCTGCTCCTATCTTCTGTCTATAGCTCTCCCACTCTCATACTAAAGACGCATTTTGGGCATGGCTTGCTCACAGTGACCAGGATCTGTCCCAGTTCACCAGCCCCAGAGGGAAAGTTCCAAAGACTCCTATCTGCAATTAATCAAAAAGCCAGAAGTGCAGTTGTGGCTCAAGTGGTAAAGCACTAACCTTGACAGCAAAAGAGCTCAGGGACAGAGCCCAGACCCAGGCCCTAGGACCTGCACCAAAAAAATAAAATAAAATAAAGTTAAATAAATAAATCAAATGACATAGTGAAAAAAGCCAAGTGAAATAACAAGGCCCTTAGTTAGAGTGTATTTATTTCAGTCTCTAACTAAGCTCAAGGCCAGAAGCAGAGATATGACTCAACTAGCAGTATGTGTTATAAGAAAAACATATATAGGATTCATTACTATACTATTTCAAGCATACCATTCAGAAATGCTCTTGGGGCTGGGAGTGGGACCTACTGGTAGAGTGCTTGCCTAGCATGCAGCAAGCCCTGTGTTCAATTCCTTGGTACCACATACACAGAAAAAGCCAGAAGTGGAGCTGTGGCTCAAGTGGCAGTACACTAGCCTTGAGCAAAAAAGTATCCAAGGATGCTGGGAGCCAAGTACAGGGTCAGGCTGGCCCATGAATCTGCATCACTGAGTAGGTTAACCACACAAAGAAATGAGCTGTCATGTATGAACACCATATCTAACTTTGAGCTATATCGTCGGTATTGTGAATCACTTTCTGCTGAGACTTGATTACCATCGGTTACGAATGTGTTATTGCTTTATCACTCTCTGCTGAGACCTATAGTGAGAGTAAACACGTGGACCTCCCTGTCCTGCCCACCTTTGTGCTGATAGGCTCCAGCACCCGATATTAGCTGGAGGGACTTCCTGAATAGAGGAGTTCCTGCCTTGATGGGTCTCCCTGACGCATCTGATTGTCCTCCGGAGAGGGAGGGCTGGGTGCAGGCAATCAGTGGGCCCTCTAGTTTCTCGGCTTGTCCTGGTTGGGGCGTGTTCTCCCTATCCCTCTTGCAGGTCGGGAGGAACTGAGGACTAAAAACCCCAACATTATGGCACGAAAAGAGTGCTCATCAAAAGCGAAACCGTTGGCGAGTAGAGCCAAGCAAGGTATTTGAGTCTGTGATCATTCCCAGTCTGCCTCCAAAGTGACATGTCGTTGCATCAGGCAGTGACACAAGGACAGTGCTCAAGCCCTGAGTTCAAGCCCCAGGATTGGCAAAAAAAAGGGGGGCCCAGGAGTTTGGCCTACTGGTCTACTGGTTGAGTGCTTGCCTAGCATGCACAAAGACCTAGGTTCGATTCCTTGGTACCACATGCATAGAAAAATCCAGAAGTGGTGCTGTGGCTCAAGTCATAGAGCTCTAGCCTTGAGAAAGCCAAAGGCCCTGAGAGTTCAAGCCCCAGGACTGGCAAAAAAACAAACAAACAAAAACAGAAACGCTCTTGGAATAAAATTCCTGTGAGAAGGGTGGGGAGATTTTCTTAGTGGTAGAGTGCTTGCCCAGCATGCACGAAGACCATGGTTAGATTTCTCAGTATGACATACATAGAAAAAAAAAAGCCAGAAGTGATGCTGAGGCTCAAGTGGTAGAGCTCTAGCCTTGAGAAAGTCCAAGGACAGTGTTCAGGCCCTGAGCTCAAACCCAGGACTGGAAAAAAAATTCCTGTAAGGACTACATACACTATATTAACTAATTGCATATTCACATATCCAGAATAGCCAGGTTCCAGTGACTAATGATGGCTAAGGCTGGGAGGACTGTGATTTGAGGCCAACCTTTTCAGAAAAGTCCACACAATACGTTTTGATTACATAACTTTACAACAGTTGAATTAACTTTACTTTTTTAATGTAATAACCTGTGCAGACATTAGAGTGTGGGGTAGTAATCAGGAAATGTCAATTGACCAGAAAATGTAAACAATGAAAGAAAGCACAGGACTTTAAACTACATGCACTTCCTCATAGATCTCCTCTGACCAAACAAAAAAATCCCACCAGGTGCTAGTGGATTACCCTGCAATCAAAGCTACTTAGTAAACACGCACGCACACACGTGTACATGTGTGCACACACACCTCTCTGGACATTAATGACTTCGTTTACTGTCTGGTAGATGGACTATGTTTCCTGGCTCACTAGCCCTCGCCCTCTGCTTTCAGAAGTTTTAGCTTCCTACTACAAAGACTGTCAGGACACTCCATCTATTTTTGAAGCTGGGAATCACCGCTGGGAAGGAGGTAAGGAGACAGTGAAGCAGCTGGGCCATGCTGGACCTAATCCCTCCAGCGGTGTCCACACTGAGCACTGTAGCACTTGTAGAAGGTGGTCATTGGCTCATCTGCAGAGTGGGTCTGAAGCTGCATGAAGTGAGCACGAGGATGTTCACACTTGGGACACAGCTCTGAAAATTAAAAAAAAAAAGACCATGTGATTCACATTGTACTAAAACCATGCTCATAATGAAAACATCTTTTTTTTTTCCTCCCACGCAGTAAAGTCTGAAAGACTCTCTGAGGAAATAGCAAATTAGATGCATGGTTCAAGTAGTAGAGCACCAACTGTGAACAAGAAAGCAAAGTAAGAGTGGGAGGCCCAAAGCATGAGGCCCAGTAACAGCTCAAAAAATTAATGCCTTAATCCTCTTAATCCTACTACTATGACTACTTAATCCTACTACTTAATCCTAACTACTCAGGAGGCTGAGCTCTAAGGATCAAGGTTCAAAGTCAGCCCAGGCACAAAAGGACCTGAGACTCTTTATGTCCAATTAGCCTCTAGAAAATTGGAAGTGGAGCTTGGCTCAAGGGTAGGGTAGTAGCCTTGAGCTAAAGAGCTCAGGGACAGTGCCCAGGCCGGGTTCAAGCGCCTGACCCACACACAAAAAAAAAAAATTTAATTGAAGGCAACAAAGATGTGTTCTCCCAAACTCTGGTTTGTTTGTTTGTTTTGCCAGTCCTTCTGCAATCTGCATCTGTCTGTAGCAACCAGATAAAGATTTTGGTCTGTGCTACAGGTTAGAGAGGCACAGAGCGATCAGGCTCTAGTGCCTTTTCTTGGCGCAGTGCTCTAGGGAGCAGCAGCCACCATCACTGCTGCCACTGCCACCTCCACCACCACTGCCATCACCACCACCACTGCCACTGGTGTGGGCTCAAAACTGTCTTCTTAAACAGGCTGCCTGACTTGTTCCTCTCTGACCAAGATCTTTGTGCTTACTTGGTGTCACTCTTTAGCAATAAACTTCCCGTTAGAACGCTAAAACTGGTATCTTGGTGAGAGCTCAGTTAGGCTTAGCCTGAATCTCCCCTATTGTCCCAGAATACCCACAAATTGTTTTTCATCTCAATATTTTGGAAAACACATGGCCTTTGGGACATCATGGTCCATTTATGACTGTATATCCTCTTGAAGATGAAATGATAGTTGATATCACACTTGAAATTGTGATCTCACAAATCCATTGTGACCTCATGTCATTTTGACATCACATTTTCATTGTGAAACTAACAAACTTACAAATCTAACATGTCAACATAATACTGTGGCATCAAAAAAATATGACATCCGTGTTCCACAGTGACATTATGCTACTCTGACTTCATAACATTTTATACCAAAGATGGCCGGCCCATGGGACATCATGAAAGCTTTTTGAACTCAATATTCCTAGTAACATAATGACAACGATCATTCTGATCTCACAATCAAGTGTGACCTCACCAATTTATTGTGACAGCATAAAACTATTATTATATAAAAACTTTGTGAGATCACATGGCCATTACATCATCTCTGTCCCACAGTAACATCACAAAACCATTATGACCTCATAAAATGTTTGGAATCAGGTGGCAATTGGAACATCTTGGTCCTTTCACAATTCATTCAGATCCTCATTTTCTCCAAATGACAACTGAGATTTGATCTGACATAATGACATCAAAATCAATGGTGACATCACTAATCCATCATATCATTATGTTGTGACATCACCAAATGTGCAAGAATACAACTCATTATGACATCACAAGATTATTTTGACATCACATTATGAAAACACAATCTGAATGTGAAATCATAAACTCAATGCAGTTTCATCTGTGGTGTGCCATCAAATTATTTTGACATCACACTGATATAACAAAAGTATTATGACTCCATAATATTGTCAAATCATTTTGCCATTATGACATCACAATACCATGTTGATGCCAAAACCCATTGCAACATCATCCCCCATTGTGACACCACCAAATAATTCTGCCATCACAAAACAATCATGATGTTGTGACATCATAACACTATTATGTCACTTTCCTAATTTGACATCACAAATCTATGTTCACCTCCTAATATTTTGGACAACAACCATGGCTTTTGGACATCACAATCCACTTGAGAACTCATATCATGGTGATGCAATGATAGTTGAGATCACATTTGTTGCTGTGATATCACAAATCAATTGTGACCTCAGCTACTTTTTGAAATCACCAACTCACTGTGATATCACAAGACTATTATATCATTACACTGTGACATCACATTGCTATTATGACAATACAATCCCATGATGACATCACAAACCCATTGTTAACTCATCCACATTGTGACAATTAATCCTCATTTTTACATCAATACACTATGACATAATGAATTATGACATATACTGTTACATCACCAACCCATTATGACATCATCACCATTGCGACATTGCCATATGATTGTGACATCACCAACTAACAACATTACAAAACTGCTATAAGTGCAACATTTTGACATGTTGCCAGTGTGACATAACAATCCTATTATGATATCATCATTCCAACATTAACTTATTCCGAGGTCATCAATTCTTTGTGTCATCACAAAACTATGAAGATATCATAACATTGTGACAGCAAATGGTCATTTGGACATCACAATATTGTGACACAAGAAACCTATTGTGACATCATCACTATTGGGATATCCAAACACATTGTGGCTTCATCCACATTTTGAAAACACATTGTCATTAATATTATGAAATCACAAACTCATTGTGATATCACAAACCATCTGGGAAATTACAAACCCATTGTGACCTTTTGAACACTGTGACATTACCAGCTCATTGCGACATCACTAGCTCTTTGTAACAACACTGACTTGGGACATCACAAAACTTATGACATCATAACATCATGGAAAGACCTGCCATTATGACGTTATAAGACCCACATTACAGCACAATCTCATTTTTACATAAGTACATTGTAACATCACGTATTTATCATATCACCAACTCATTCTGATGTTACATATCTATTATTACATCATTATACTGTGACATCACAAAACTATTATGGCATCACTGTCTTATTGTGGCATCACAAACCTATTTTTGAACTTATAGTATTTTACACCAAGTATGGGCTGTGAGATATTACAATCACTTTATGAACTCATCTCCTCCTTGTGACACAATGAAAGCTGTGATTGTGACATGACTATTCCACTGTGATCACCAGCTCTCTGAGACATCACAAAGATACTGTGACATCATTTTGCCATTATGACACCCCATATATCATATTGACATCAAACCCATTGTGATATCATATCCATTATGACTTCACCAACAAAATACGACTTCATAATTCTATTGGGACATCATAATTCTACTGTGATACCACAATACATTGTGATACCATTCTTCCATTTTTTTTGACAACACAACCTATTTTGATCTCATAATAATTTGGACAACAAATGGCATTTGAGACACCCTGGATCATTTGTGAACTCTAGGATCATAGTTTTCATTGTGACATCACAAACACATTGTGACCGACCGCCCTCCCAACACCATTGTGCTACCACTAACTCATTAGGACATCACAAGGCAATTATGATATCATATATTATGACATTATATTGTTATTATGAATTCACAGTTCCATTGTGATGTCAAAGACACCGTGACATCATCACCATTGTAGTATCTCCAGCTTATTGTGACATCACAAAACTTATAATATCATAATACTGTGGTATCATATTGCCATCATGACTTCAAATATTGTGTCATGCAAAAAAATCCATTGTGACCTCATCCATGCTGTGACATAACATTGACACTGTGACATTGCAATTCATTGTGACTTCCCAAATCTATGACTTCATAACTGTGACATCTTTTTTTTTGCCAGTCCTGGAGCTTGAACTCAGGGCCTGGGCACTGTCCTTGGGCTTTCTCAAGGCTGGAGCTCTACCACTTGAGCCATAGCACCACTTCCAGCTTTTTCTATGTATGTTGTATCTAAGAATCGAACCCAGGCCTTTGTGCATGCTAAGCAAGCACTCTACCCCTCCTTTGTGACATCTTATGGACATTATGCCATCCCTGTCCCATTAGACCTCAAGGCCTCAAAATTATTGAAATCTAATAAAACTTATAAATGAGGTCATAGGGACATCAGGGTCTCTTGGGAATTCCTATTTTCATTTTCACCTAAAGACAATTCAGATTTGACATGATGACATCATATACCATTACCACCCATTGTTATTCCATTGATGTTTTGATATTACATTGTCATTTTGATATCACCAACTCACTGTGACATGAGTGTTATAACATCACAGTACGTAAGACACCACAGCCCCATTGTGACATTAGAAACCCTTTGTGATCTCACTAACTCATTGTGACATCATAAAACCATTATGACCTCATAAAAATATTGAAAGCATGTGCCCATTGGGTGGTCATGGTCCCTGGGGAGTACATATCCTTATTTTCACCTAATGACAATTGACATTTCATGTGCCATGATGACATCCAACATCCATTGTAATATCACTAACCCATTGTGACATCACCAACTTTTTGCAATACCAATTCATTGTGACAGCATAAGTTGGTTGGTTATGAAATTGTAACATCACTGCTGTTATGACATCACAATCCCATTGTGATACCAAAAACCTAGTGTTAATATCAATGCTGTGACATTATCAATATATTGTGCTATCACAAACTATTAAGACAGCCTAACATTGTGACATCATATTTTCATTGTGGCATCACCTGTTTATTGGTGATAACACTAACTCATTGTGATGTCAGAAATGACATCACAATACTGTGACATTCTTAAAACTACTATGACATCACTTTCCCATTTTGACATCACAAATCTATTTTTCACAATATTTTGGACAACAAGTAGCTTTGGTACATTTCAATCCAATCATAAACTCATATCCTCATAGTGATGATAATTGAGATCGCATTTGTCATTGTGACATCATAAACCCACGAACATCTTGGCAACACGGTGACATCAACAATGCATTGTGACCCCCCCATGCATATCTGATATCACACTGTCATTTGGACAACAACCCACTGTGATGTCACATTGCACTATGATATCATAATATTGTGACATTAAATATACATTGTGACAGCTTCAGCACTGTGGCATCACAAACCCTTTGTGATATCAGCAACCTTGTGACATAAGGAACTCACTGTGACAACCCAAAAGTATTATGTCCATATTATATAATACTCATATCATAAAAATTTTTAATCACTTGGCCATTGGAATATCGTGGTCCTGTGGGAACTCATATCCTTGCTACACAGTCACAACTGATATTTGACATGTCATAAAGACATTCAACGTCCATTGTGACATCATCCCCATCATGATATCATTACTCATTGTGACACTGCAAAACAATCACGATGTAAATTTCCCATTTGAACATCACAAACCCATTTTGACCCCATAATATTTTAGACAACAGATAGCCTTTGGGGTCATCCTGATACACTTGTGAACTAATATGCTCATAGTGATGTAACGATGGTTGGGATTACATCTGACATCATGATATCACAAGTAATTGTAACCTCAACAGCATCATGACACATCCAAATCATTGTGAAATCAAATACTGTGACACTATATTGCCAATATGACTGCGGAATCCCACTATTACTTCAACCTATTGTGACCTCATCCATGCTGATGTCATAGACATCATCATCTAGCTGTGACATTACCTTATGGTAACATCACAAAACTATAATGACCTCATAAAAATGAAGTAACATGGGCATTGGGGCATCACGGTCCCTTGAGAATTCATATTCTCATTTTCACCTAATGACAATTGGCATTTGCTAGGTAATAATGGATACATCCAACATCCATAGTAATATCAACAACCTACTGTGACATCACAATTGGGACACTGCCAACTCTTTGCAACAACACCAACTCCTCATGACATCACAAACTAGTTATGATATAGCACTGTGATATCACTTTGTCATTATGACATCACAATCCCATTGTGATACCAAAAACCCAGTGTGATATCACCATTGTGACATCACCAGCTTATAGTGACACCACCAACTCACTGTGACATTCCAAATCTATTATGACTTAATATTGTGAGTTTGCAAAACTATACTAACATGACTTTCTCATTTTGACATCAGAAACCTAGTTTCACCTCCTAATATTCAGGTCAGCACATGGCCTTTGAGACATCACAATCCACTCATAAACTCATATCCTCATAGTGATATAATGGTTGTTGAGACCACAATTGTCATTGTAATATCAAAAACCCATTGTGCCCTCAGGAACCTTGTGGCATCACCATTCATTGTGACATTACAAATCAGTTATGACATTACAAATTATTACTACATCAAGCTCCCATTTCTTTTTTTTTTTTTTTGTGGGTCGTGGGGCTTGAACTCGGTCTGGGCCTGTCCCAGAGCTCTTCAGCTCAAGGCTACCACCCTACCCCTGGGCCTGGGTGCTGTCCCTGAGTTCTTCAGCTCAAGACCACCACCCTACTCTTGAACCAAGCCCCACTTCCCTGTTTTCTAGAGGTTATTTGAAGATAAGAGTCTCAGGTCCTTTTGTGCCCAGGCTGGCTTTGAACCTTGATCCTCACCTCTCAGCCTCCTGAGTAGCTAGGATTACAGGCGTGAGCCACCGCCACCATGCCTGGCTCAAGCTCCTATTTCTATCACAACCTATTTTAACCTCATATTTTGAACAACAGATGGTATTTGGGACATCATGATTCATTTGTGAACCAATATCCTTATAGTTACATAATGATAGATGAGATGGCATTTGTCATTGTGATGTAAAAATCCATGTTAATAAATTCTTTAATTAAAAAAAAAAGTTGGTTTAAGGGGCTGGGAATTTGGCCTACTGGTAGAATTCTTGCCTAGCACGCACAAAGACCAGGGTTCGATTCCTCCGTACCATGTACATAGAAAAAACTGGAAACTGCTATGGCTCAACTGGTAGATCACTAGCCTTGAGAAAGCCCCTGGACAGTGCTCAGGCCCTGAGTTCAAGCCCCAGGACTGGCAAAAAAAAAAAAGCAGAAAACAGAGACAGACAGTCACTACAGGACAGTAGATTCAATTTCTTTGCCTGGGATTCAAGGATCAAGTTCTTTTGTCATAGGGGAAACCTCTGGTGCTTTGAGGAACAAGTCCATGTTTTAATAGCTGGACTCTAGAGATGGGCTAACCGAACCATGGACTGGGACAGACTATCTGTTTCTGATGTTGTTACATTTTGGTTTTGTTGTTTGTAGAGGTGAGGGCTGAACTCAAGCCTTTCACCTGCCAGACAACTGCTCTTTCCTTGAGCTAAATCCCCAATCCCTGTTGTTTCTCTTTTCTTTTTCAGGTCTCAAAATCAGGATCATAGCTCCGTTTCTGTGCATCTCTAAATGCAGGCATGCAAAAATCACCCAGGTCTAGTTGTAGGATCTCAAAGGCCAAGACCCTTCCAAGACACTAAGTTTATTGCCTGGAGTGTTTCCATTTGAGCAGGGCCAAGAGCTCATATTTGCTCTCTGTGGTAGGCAGGTGGCCTCTCAGATCATAGAGCCTGGAGTCCCTCCCACCAAACTCACTTTCATACCTGGAAGCTAATCACACATGGAGTGCACTGTCACGATGAAAACTCAAAGCTATTTCTGTCCAGAGCTTCAGAAAGGTTCCAGGCCTTAGTTATACTTATGGAGTTCCTTGGGAAGGCTTAGAGAAGTAAGGGGACACAGAAAGGAATGACTTCCACACCCCTGCAGGTTCAGATGACTCTGAAGAAAATGCCGAGCCTTACCCTGGTAAACCCATAACTCCTCAGTGTCAAAAGCTGCCTTATCACAGCTCTCCTTTGGGCCATCCCCATTTCCAGTCTTGACTCCTTACATTCTGACTAGGCCAGACTTCTGTCCACACTCACATGGGGTTAAAAATCATTGTCTGGGCTCCTGGCCAGATGACATTCCCATGTAAAAATAGTTTTTGGGGTCCTAAGTGTAACCTTAGCTGAAAAAAGAACTAGTTAGAGAAGTCACCATAGTTTTTTAACTCCAGCTCTGCTCCCATCTGGAGGTTTGCAAGCTCCAAACACTTAAAAGACTTTGAACACACTTCAGATTTATTTGGTCTCCTTCACAAATCCTAATACCTTGTTTATTTCTTCGTACTACAGGGCTTCCTGGACAGCAATGCAATGTGTGAAGGCTTCTGAAGGTCCTGAGAATCAGATCTGATGAGGGCAGTAAACAAGCATTTCCCTACAGAAGTTGGTTATATTGCGGAGGCAGTTTTGAGGGAAGTAATTCAGTGTGTTATCTATTTAAGTGTGAGATGTTTTAAAATGTTTCAGTGGCTGTGTCAGGTGGGTGCAAATTCTTTTTGTAAGTAAACTACCTTCATCTTTCTCTTTGCTTACCTCAAGGATGTGATCTAAACCTATTTAAAGGACATTATTCAAAGAAGTAATTGTCCATCTTCTTCTCTAACCTAAATTTCTACAGCTTAAACAATCTCAATAGTCAGAGGGACATGTAAGAGCCAGAGAACAATCCTAGGCTGTTCACAAGGAGCACAGGCTATCCAGAGTCAGTGTCCTAAAGCCTCATTTCTATGTCCAGCCTGTCCTCTCTTGCTTCTCACATTTCTGAGTATCACAAGCCAGCGATCAATGTAGAATGTATCCCATGGCTGGTCTGATAACAGTTTCCTGGCCCTTTTGCACCTGGACTTTGTAAAAGAGTTGTCAAACCCAGCAATCAGGTGTGGAACTGCTGCTTTGTTATGGTGGTGAGGAAGGTTTACCCTTCATGTTTGTCACTCTCCTGGAAAGACATTCAGATGGCTACCTCCCATGGTACAAGCATATTAGAGGATTCCACTAAAGGCATAGCACACCCCCCACACACACACTACCCCCATCTTGGCTGGCTTCACATCTAGATGAACCTATATGTATAGAGCTCAGCAGTGTCTTCTTGTTGTTATTGTTTTAAATTAATTTACAGTAGCTATAGATGTCACTGCTATGTGTTAGAAACTTTGTTCCACAGGATGGCCTGGACTGTCTGCCTGGTCTACAACTGCTTGATAACTTCCTTTACCTTGTTTTCTGCAGAAACTTTCTATGAAAGTGGCAGTGAAAATTTCCAGTGTATTCTTTAGACTGTTCTGGATCAGGCTGAGATATAAGTTGACAAAGTTGGACAAGAGTTTGGCCTCGTGGTAGAGTATTTGCCTAGCGATGCACAAAGACCTGGGTTCGATTCCTGGGTACCAACACACAGAAAAAGCCAGAGAAAAGTCCAAGGACAATGTTCAGATGTTCAAGCTCTGAGTTCAAGGCCCAGGACTGGCAAAAAAAAAACTTTTTTACCTCCAATTAACCACCAGAAAACTGGAAATGACATTGTAGCTCAAGAAGTAGAAGGCTACCCTTGAGCTGAAGAGCTCAGGGACAGTGCCCAGGCCCAGAGTTCAAGCCCTATGACCAACAAAAACAAACAAACAAACAAAAAAAAAAGCTGACAAAGTTGGGTAGAAGACAGACATTTGTGGCTGTGCCAGGAATTGGTGGGACTATTTGACATTATCCATACTAACATTTTTGCCCTGTGAAAGGAGTCTGGGTGCCAGGCCTTGTGCCTAATTTTCCCACCCCTTTTCTGTTCAGGCCTAGTCAGCACTGCACACAATATGTAACCATCAGTGGTATTCTCAGTCCTGAAAGAAGCACTCAATGGTTCACCTTATTCCTGAGCATATATCTTGATTTTTAGATTCCCTCTAAGAGCGACACCCAATAAGAATCAGCACCCTGGGTCTAACATTTACAGATGTTGGGGACCATTTTTCGCCTAGTAGGATAATGCAAAGATGTAAGGGCATCAGAAACTTCTTCACTAAAATAAAGTAAGCCATATACATCCCCTAAGACTCATCTCTGAATTGAATTTTTCAACAAATGCCTAAAAAGAAACATTTGTCTTTGCAATGTAGCCTAACCAGTTTACAAACCACACAATGGAGAAGTATGTATGGTCTACAAATGCTTGATAATTTCCTTTAGCTTGCTTTCTGCAGGGACCTTCTATGAAAGTGGCTGTAGAAATTTCCACTTCAGGGCAGGGAGTTTGGCCTAGTGGTAGAGTGCTTGTCTAGCATGCACGAACACCCAGGTTCGATTCCTCGGTACCACATACATAGAAAAAAGCTGGAAGTGGTGCTGAGGCTCAAGTGGTAGAGTGCTAAGCCTTGACAAAATCCAAGGACAGTGCTCAGGCCCTGAGCCCAAGACTGGCAAAAAAGAAAACAAAAAGAAAAAAAGAAAAGAAAAGAAATTTCCACTTCAATCCAACACTTAATTCATAGCAGCATTTTACTACTTCATATTTTCTGCCATAGTTCCAATACAGGGGGATAAGTTTCTGTAACTCCAGACTTCCATGTGTCTAAGTTCAAGACCTACAAGAAGGATGTCAAATATACCTGGTCTCTCATCCCCTAAAACAAAAGACTACCTTGATATTCTCCATGTTCTCATGTCTCCTTTACCCAAACTTCATGATCCATGATGGTTTCTCACCATCCTCCTTCCATTTCCTCAGTGGTAATCACCATTCCCCAGAATCCTTTCCTTGCTTCCAGTTCCTCACAGGCACTTACCTTTCCCTTAAGCTCTACCTGCTTATCCAGCACTTCAGAGCCATCCCGCCCGCTTTCCTGTGTGAACTTTGCCTTCCACAGATTTCATAAGTCTGCCTGGAACATTTAATGTCTATGTTTAAAACTCCACGGTTTCAGCACATATTCCCCTGACTCTCTAATACAACTCAATTCCCAAGAAATTAAACACCTCTCCTTGTCTTCTTTCCCCTGGAAAGCACTTCACTCTGCCTCTGTACTGACATGACCATCTTGTCCTCTGATCCAAAAGAAAGCATTTTACCCTCGTCAGACACTGAGGCTGCTGGCTAAAGACCCAGTTGAGAAAGACATTTTATCTCTCTCCAAAACATAGCACAAATTTAATCAAGTGATCGCTTGTTTTGTGAGAGTGGCCTTGTATGGGCATTCATATTAAGAACAGAAGCCTAGCATTGTGGCTCATGCCTGTAATCCAGCTACTCAGGAGGCTGAGATCTGAAGATCACAGTTCAAAGCCAGCCTGGGCACTAAAGAATGTGAGATTCTTATCTCCAATTAATCACTAGAAAACAGGAAGTGAAGCTGTAGCTCAAGGGGTAGGGTGGTAGCCTTGAGCTGAAGAGTTCAGGAACAGCACCCGGGCCCAGAGTTTAAGTAACATGACCAACCGAAAAAAAACAAAAACAAAAACAAATACTAAACCAGAAAAGTCTATCCAATGAACACTACTGTAAGTTTGTGTTTTCTATTTTTCCATATTTCTGATGTAACTATTTTCCTCTTTAATCTATAAAAACTTGTCTCTTCAAATAGCAAATAGCTCAAACTGCTCACTAGTATACAAAACTTATCAATTCTCTACTTGTTGAAGTATTAGAAATGGAAGAGTTTTTAGATATGGCTACTGCCACCCAGAGGGAAACCTGTGCTTTGCTTGGGAAAGACTGCTGCCTTGGTGCTAAATTTCAGGTCAAGCTCAAAGAACACTCATAAATTAACCTATCAAGTCTCTGATGAAGCTCAAAAGAAACTATCTGGTCAGAGATCCTGGCCTCATTTCTTCAAGTGACTGAACTCCTACCTACTTTATTCCTTTTTGACACTAGAACTCACTTTATTAACTTCTTACTCAGAGTTCTTTCTGCATGCACTAGGCTAGAGGTTTAAGGATACCATCCATACTGTCTGACCCTCCAGTGCCTCTTAGTTCCATGGAGCGCATATAATGCCATAATATTCTATTCCAAAACCTATCAGAGCTTGATGTAGCTTGGTGAACTGCTCCATATTCATGTGTTGGATAGTAGGTTAGGACATATCTATAAGCCTACCAGCTCTGAGTAAATCTAAGATGAGATAACCACAGCACTAGGGCCAGGAGTTTGGCCTAGTGGTTAAAGTGCTAGCCTAGCATGCACAAAGACCCAGGTTCGATTCCTTGGTACCACATACATAGAAAAAAGCCGGAAGTGGTGCTGAGGCTCAAGTAGTAGAGTGCTAGCCTTGAGAAAGTCCAAGGACAGTGCTCAGGCCCTGAGCTCAAGCCCAGGACTGGCAAAAAAAAAAAAAAGAGATAACCACAGCACTAAATCCAAGACTGGATTCATTCTTCTCTTCAGGAAGAGGGTATGTGAAAGACTGTCTCCCCTTAAGGAGATATAGCAGACAGTCAGATTGATACCCAGGGTCAAGGTAGAATGTGGAGGTAACACAAGCACCTGAAATGGCCCCCATGAGATGCAGAAGCACCAATTTGATGAGAATTCAAACTATTCTCCAAGAAAAAAACAAAGAGCAGAGAACTCCATAACCCCATAAAAGCCTGTTGCCAACCCTACATTGGTACCTTTCCCACATCAGCAGCAGAAGCAGCACTAGCAACAGCAGTAATATGCTTTTATAGTGGCCTAATAAATAGGTTTCTACTAATCTTTTCTCAGTAAATTCTTCTAACTCTTAACTTTAGAAAGTATCCAACTTCTAAGTTACAAAAGCAGATTCACATATCACACAGCATACCAAATAATTTATACTAAAGTTCCTTTAATTGTGGCTATTTCTTACATTCATCAATGCAGGGACAATTCTTGCATCCTTCCCTACCCCTCTAAAGTTTCATAGTCTCATTTGTAACTATTCAAGATATTTTTGACAATGACCAAACTGCCCCAAGTCAATGTCTAACTTCCGTCTGCTTACCATGAGTAGTTCTTTGTGACTGGGGCTTCTGCGATTTGTGGGCTTCAGTGTCCACTTGCCCAGAACAAGGCTGTGGATGTGGCTACTTACCTGTGTGGATGCTACCAGGGCATGGGCCACAGGTCACTGAAGGGCCACTCACGATGAGGACAGGGTTTGCCCCTGAGCCACTCCATGTCTGACCTTCCCAACTCTTGCAGCATTTGCATCAGCTTGGCTTGTAGGGTGGCAAGCAACCCATCTCCAACATGCTCGTAAAACTCCAGTGGTGCAGGGTATCGCACACGTCTTAATCTAGTCAATCCAATGGTGTGGCGCAGGACTCTCAACAGCACATTTATGGAGATGGGATTCCCAGAAAAGCAAAAGGTTGTGAGCTGGGAACAGTGTCTCAAGGCAGGCAGAATGGCAGTGAGCTGGAGGTTCATGATCCCACATTCCTCTAGGCTTAGGACCTGGAGGGTGCTTGAGACATTTTCTAGCAGTGCTTCCAGAGTCTCAGAACTTATGTCCATCAGGATGACCCTATTTAGACATAGTCCCCTTAGCTGTCTTGTATTGGGGCACTTGGACAGATTCATCAAGTCTGATTCCAGAAGCAGACAATTGGTGAGAGAGAGGATCTTCAAGGGGCTCCTCAGGCACCTGTGGACAGACACAATAGTCAGTGCTGGGGACTGATGGTAATGGGTAGTGGCCAATGAGGAGAACTCATGACTCAATACACCCAGTGGAGCAAAGAAAAACCCCAAGGTGTCTGAAGATTGTCGCCCAATCTTCAGGCTGTCATACTGTGAAGAGGTCTTCCATTAAGGCCAATGTACATATAGTCCTTTCTACATTGTTAACCTTTCTGTGGGACTGGGTCAAGTGAATAAGATCTCACCCATTCTCTTCTCTTATCTACTGAGGAGAACAAAGCAAACACAGATTAAGGTAAAAGGACCACAGGAATTATGCAGAAAAGAATCTGAGCCTAAGTCTCAAGAAAAGAAGGACATTAGATTACTTTAGTTTCAGAGACATAAATATACATGCCTTCAATTAATAACCTGGAGAAAAAATAATTTCTTAAAGTAAAAAAGCAGAAGCAGCATCAGAAGATAAAGACGACACAGCAGCTAAACACAAAGATGAAAAGAGGATCAGCAGCAGCAGCAGCAACAACTAAACACAAATCAGGCTTTCTTCCAACAACTGTGTTGGCCAAGACACCTATATCACCTGGTACATGAAGCTACTAAAATATCCTTCTACAAAGTACAAGCACAGGAGGTACAAAGCCCTCAAAACGTCTGCCAGCTGCAGAGATCAACTTCAGACTTTATTATCACTTAACCACCTATTACTGTTTACAATTCCTCATTCCCCTTCATTTCTAGAATCACCTATTTCATATATACTCTCTCACATAAGTGCAAATTCATGTTGAAATTGGATCCCCATGATGATAAAAGACATTAAGTAGAACTGTGAAGAGAGTGTTAAGACTGTACTGTTATAATCATTGGATCAATTTATCAATGGGCTGTCTAAAGAAGAAATCCTTTATAAAGTCTGGTTTGTCTAATTCTCTCTGTCTCACTCTCCGCGTGTGCACGTGTGTAAGAATCACTATGTAGGGCCAGGAGTTTGGCCTATTGGTAGAGTGCTTGTCTAGCATGCACGAAGACCCAGGTTCGAGTCTTCAGTTACCATATACATAGAAAAAAAGCCAGAAGTGGTGCTGTGGCTCAAGTGGTAGAGCTCTAGCTTTGAAAACCCAAAGAACAGTGCTCAGGTCCTGAGCTCAGCCCAGGACTGGCAAAAAAAAAAATCACTATCTCAAAGACAAAATTCTGGCAAGCCTTGCAAATGCTAGAATTACAGGTGTAAACTACCTCATGCAGTGTCATTACATTGTTTGAGCATATACAGTCTCTGGACCACAAAAACCCTTTTATTCTAGTAGTTTACCAGAACAGAAACTATCACTGGATGTTTTCCACTGGACATCAACAAGATCTGTGAGCCAAAATAAAATTCTTTTCTACATAATTTAAGATAATTGTACCCAATCTGTGCAACTGTAAAATTCTAATACAAAAGGGACAAAGATTGCCTCTAAACTGTTTGGACAGATACCACACTTGGGAACAAGACAAATGCTGACATTCAGGACACACTAATTGTGGGTGTCACAGAGCAAAGATGCTTTATTCTTCCTAAAATGAATACAGATTTGTCCTATTCTACAGAGGAAATGTAATATCCCTCACCTGAGCAGAACGCACAAGGAGCCTTCAAGGGAGCTGATAGATTCCAAATGAAGCTCCTGGAGGTGATGCAGACTAAGCAACTGAGAGCTGAACGTCTCCACAAACTGCTCCTCCTCCTCCCAGGAGCTACACTGGGACATCGGTGTCTGAGACAGGAAGAGTCTATGCAGTTTACCCATGTATGGCAGAAGAGAAAGAAGCTTCCCCAGGACTGATAATTTCCAGTTACAGATCAGTTCCAAGTCCTGGACACAATACAGCCTTACCATTTTCAAGACCTTCATATTTTGCACAGACAGTGCAAAAATTCTCAGCTTGTTACAGTATAAGTGTAGTGCACCTTTCCACTGCTTAGTCTTTTCAATAAGAGAAGTGAGCCATTCATCATGGCTGCCAATACTGAGGTAGAGATCAATGAACACCTTCAGAGGAGCACTGGGCTCTTTCGCTCCCATACTGGATCCATCCACGTTTACCTTCATCAATGGCAGGATGGTCTGGGACAGTGAGCACATACCATCTGTGCTACCAGACCATATAGTTTTCTGACATAGATCCAGTACTTGCAGTTTCCGCTGCCTGTGGATAAAAGAGATGATTAACTAAAAATAAAAAGAGTAGTCTCAGAATGAAGGTAAAGGTCAAATATAAACATGAAACCTAAAACCCAGGTATCAGCTGCTGCCTCCCTTCTCTCCTGGGATCTTGCTTTTTCCTCTGAATTTTTCTCTCTTAGGGCTGTCTCTGTTGTCTATCCATTTATTATCTATCTGTTCTTCTACTCGTATGTTTAACTTTGTGTTACTGATCATAAAGGCCTCAGAAGAGCTATGTAAGTGCTCTTAGGATCTATTTCCCATACCTTTAAGTGACACTGGGAAGGAATGCAGACATATTCCTTCAGTCAACTGTGCATTATATGGTGGCTCATTCTGAGGAGACACCAGCAATTGTTTTTTTACTAGCACTACCTAATATCCGCTCTAAAGGCCTCAGACTCTCACTGCATCATGTGAGACTCCCAGGACTTGCAGGTGACTGGGTCCTTCTCACCTAGGGCAAATGTCTTCAGCAAGCAGGGCATCGAGCCCACTGAGTACAGCTTGGAAGTTCTCCTGGTGTGGCTGCCCTTTCTTCACCAGGGTCCCCAGAGGGAGGCAGGCGAAGGGCCAGGCCTGCACAATCCTCTTCACACTCTCACTGTGTCTCCCAGTATAGGCTGCCGTGAACAGAGGTGGGAAGAGCTCTACCGGCAGCTCTTCCAGAGCAGCAATGACCAATGCATCATCCTTCAGCAGGCTCTGTACAGCCAGCTCCAAGAGGCTCGGTGGGCCACATGTACTCATCCTGATGACTCTGTTGGGGAAAAAAATGCTGGGGAAACATGCAGGCACTTAGGTAACCTTCTCAGGCTGAGCACGAGCAACATTTTCTTCCACCCTCCAGACAGATCAATCCAGGACCAGTACCATTGGTCAGGAAACAGCATGGGAAATTCGGTCTGAGAAAAATACCTTCTAAATTCTGTGGCCACAAAACCACATCTGTGCCTCTCCCGACAACAGGACCAACATCTGGCCCAGAGCTGAAGGAAGCAAAATAATCACTACCTCTGCCTCATAACCCACATTGATCATACTAATTCTAGCCTTCCTGAAAAGTGAATACCAAGGAGCTTAAAAGCTGGCACAGCCTTTTTGTGGAGAAAGGGGTGAGACTGTACTTCTCAAAAATTCCCAGCACTAGGAAGGCTTGGGCTTTGTGTATTTTTCAATTTTGAAATATGTGCCTTATGTATTAGTTAGTATTCTGATTAGTCTGATTCCTAAAATGCCAAACACATGAATGTTTTATGTACACTTCACATACAGATACTCGGATCTTTTATATAACATTTAAAATTTTCTAGTACAGATTACCTGTACAAAGGCAATCCATTTGGTTTATTTGGTATTTTAAATAATTCTAGGCATAAAAATAAAACTTCATATGTAGGATTTCCCAATTTGATATCATATTAGCTATGAAAATATTTTCAATGTTAGTACATATTAGGTTTCAAGTTTTCTAAACTGAGATGTTCTTCTGTATTTGATAAGAACAAGGGAATGATAATGCGGCATGGCCCACACTGTTTCCTTCTTGGCTACAGCAAACATTAAGACTTTAACACAAGAATAGTACATAAGTAGGCTCAGCAGATTACCTGTCTAGCAAGCACAAGCTCTAGACCAAACTCTAATACTTCCAAGGCAGAAAGAAAACAAAGAATCCCAGCTGGACATTATACTTCACATCTGTACTCTAAGCTGCTTAAAAGGTGGATGTGAATGTATCATGTACCAAGGCTGTCTCAGGCAAAAACATCCACTATCTGGAAAACATGAGGGCATGTCTCTAGTGTAAAACACTTACCTAGTGAGTAACAGACCTTAAGTTCCACTACAATTAGTTAAAGTTAAAAAAAAATAGGTACCTACAACAATGTCAAAATAGCAACTGTATATGATGTACATTTAGTCAGGGAGCTAAACACACTGAATGCAAGATCTGACCATGCAAAGCCAACATGTCACACCTAACATGCCAGGAATTGATGATGCATAATCCGAAAGTTAATGACACATTAACCCAGTTTATAAAACTGAAAACCTGTGTCCACAGACCTGTCAGTCAGCTCTTGAGTGCTTGACATCCCTAAGCACATGTTGTAAAAATGACCTCACTTTGTGAGAGGGGTCTCCGGTTAACTAGAATGCTCCTTGTAAGAGGACCTAGACAGACTTGCACAAAATGCTCTTGGAGGGAAATGCAGCATCTAAGAAAATAAAGGCTGCTCCTATTTCTGCTTTCCCTGCAAAGTGTGTCAGAATTCAGAGTTCTTCAAACTCTTCAGTACCAAGGACAGTGGTGAACTGGAAATGATTAGAAGACATCTTACCTGATGTTGTCTTCTGTACACACTGGCCACACTCAGATTGGAATCAAGTTTTATAATGCTTCCTTTACCAGAGGCCCTGTCCTGTCAGTCCACAGCTTCAGCACAAGTGTAAGAGCAGTAATCAGAAAGCAAGTAGACATAGCTGGTCAACGGTGGCTCAGGCCTGCACTCCTAGCTGTTCAGAAGGCTGAGATCTAAGGAGCATGGTTTGACACCAGGAAAATAAGACTCTTTTCAACCTGAAGAGTGCTAGTCTTGAGTAAAAATGTTCAGGGACAAGCCAGGGTGGCTCACACCTGTAATCTTAGCTACTCAGGAGGCTAAGATGTGAGAGTCAAGGTTCAAAGCCAGCCCAGGCACAAAAGAACCTGAGACTCTTATCTCCAATTAACCTCTAGAAAAATGGGAAGTGATGCTTGGCTCAAGGTTAGGGCAGTAGCCTTGAGCTGAAGATCTGAGGCACAGTGCCCATGCCAACTTCAAGCCCCATGACCCACCCAAAAAAAAAAAAATGTTCAGGGACAGTGCCCAATCCCTGAGCTAAGGCCAGAACCCACCAACACACACACACACACACACGCACACACAAAGTCAGGGAGACTGGGTTTTCATACATGTAATTTTGAAGCAATATATTGCTTGGAGAAATTGAGTACTGTGGACTCCATTTTGTCCTCTCAGTTCATTTTGCATGTTGACGGTATCATTTTGTAAAAATCAGAAGCACACAGGTATTTCACCTCCCCTTTTGAATATCCTCCTTTTGGTCTCACAGTCTGTGAATGCACAGTGCATTTCTTTTGGATTAGTATAGGTGCTTGACAGTGAGGCCTAGGGCATCCTACTTGAGGAATTTGCTTTGGTTTGGTTTTGTTTTGTTTTGTTTTTTCCCCCTCAGGGAGCCACAACTCCACTTCCAGATTTCTGGAGGGTCACTGGAGGAAAGAGTCTCAGGGAACCTTCCTGGAGGGGGGGGTGGAGAGGGAAGAGAGGATCCTCAGGGCTCAGCCCCGAGTGGGTGGGATGCACCCCCTCCCCCCCTCCCTCCTCCCTTCTTGTGTGGTTTTGGACTACGGGGGAGGGGGAGGGGGGTCTCACACCACACTCATTCCATCTTTTATTGTTGTTTTTTTTTTCTGGTACCCAAAGCTTAGCCACTTCTCTTTAGTGACCGGGCGCCCCAGGCCTTGGCGCCCCAGACTGCGACCCCCTCCCCCGAAGGCCCCGAGTCCCGCCCTGGCGTCCGCCACCCACCCACCCCACACACACCCACCCCCTGCCGCCCACCCCTGCTCTCGGCGGCCAGGCCCCATAGGCCTAGACCCCGGCTCGGTGCGCTCCGCCCCTGGCGGGAGGCCCGAGCCGCCCGGGCCTCGCGCGGCCCCCCGGGCCCGCAGTCGGAGGGAGGTGGGCGGCGCCCTGGGCCAGCAGGGCCGGGAGGGAGCCGGGAGGGAGCCGGGGCCTCCCGCCCGCCAGCCGGGTGAGTGTTTACCTTCGCTCCCGCCCGCGCCTCCTCGCGCCGCGCGTCCTCGCGCCGCGTCTTCCCCCGGTGTCCGCCACCACCGCCGCCGCAGCCGCCGCCTCGCGCAGCCCTGGCCGGCCGAGGAAGGCCGGGATGACTCAGCGATTTCGCCGATTCCCGCCTCTCCGACTTCACGTGTGAAATCTCGCGATATCCCCGATGGGGCCAACCGGGGACGACTCCTTGAGCCCCAGGCCTGGAAGTCACTGCAGGCGCTGGCGGCTCCGGAGGCTGAGACTGGAGGACCGTGGTTCGAAGGCAGCCCGAGGCAGGAAAGTCTGTGAGACTCTGACCCCAGGAAACCCCAGGAAACCCCAGGAAACCCCAGGAAACCCCAGGAAACCCCAGGAAACCGGAAGTGGCCCAGCCTTGAGCTGCCGAGCTTCCGGAAGGCGCCCAGGCCCGGAGTTCAAGTCCCAGAACCGACAAGAATCACGTCAGCATCCATATCCATGAATCACACCCGGGATTCCCACTCACTCAGATGCCTGAGAACTGCAGAACAGAGGTTCGAAGCCAGCCAGGGCAGGAAAATCCCATGAGACCCACGTCCACTCAGCCAGAAGGGGAGCTGCAGCTCACGTGGAAGGGTGCTACTGGTCAACCACTAAAGGCGCAGGGACCTGGCCCAGGCCTTGAGTTCAAAACAAAACTTCTGAAACCCCACCGCAGAGAAAGTGATGGTGCAGTGCGCCTGTCGAGACAGGGCAGAGCCAGCCTGGCGTCCCTTATCCTCCTGCAGCAGGAAGGCCAGCCCCACATGGACGCCAGTAATCCTCTGCCTCTGGTGTTCTGTTCCAGCAGAAAAAGACGAATGAAGATAAAACTCACAGCAAAAACACCTTAGGAGAAGAGCAGGAGAGAAAGAATTCATCTTGGAAGTGGCCCTGTGACTCAAGCGGTAGAGCTCTAACCTTGAGCTAAAAAAAGAGCTCAGTGACAGTGCCCAAACCCAGAGCTCAAGCCCCACGACCGACAGGGGGAAAAAAAAGGAAATAATGGGGCTGGGAGCATGGCCTAGTGGTAGAGTGCTCGCCTAGCATGCATGAAACCCTGTCCTCGATTTCTTGGTACCATAGCTGAAAGCGGTGCTGTGGCTCAAGTGACAGAGCACTATCCTTCAGAAAGCCCAAGGACAGGGCTCAGGCCCTGAATTCAAGCCCCAGGATTGACAAAAAAAAAAAAAAAAAAGAATCTTGGCAGGATTTTATTTGAGAAAAGTTTCTTAATACAATATCAAAACATTAGGAAATTCAAAAATATTCTACGGAACAAGTATTTTGGGTGTTCATTTAATACATTAGAAGTGTTAATTTATCAAAAACATAATTTTGTTAATCATAAAGCCTGCCTGATGTTTAGGTAAATCTTGTATTATAGCATGGGAACTTTGTATTGAATTGATATATTTGAAAGCAGTGTCATTGTTAGCAAATGAAGAATCACCCATAACCTTAACAGTTTATTATTCTTGAGGAACTTTTTCTTTTTCAAATATCTACTAGAAAAGTTAGTGCTATTTCATAGTTGTAATAACACTGGAAGAAAAATTTAACCTAAAGCATGCATTTTATTGTGCTTATGACTGAAGATTCCTGTTAGACACATTTTCTAAACTAATTCTCAAATAATTTATAAAAGTCTAAATTTAATTTAAAAGTTTTGAATCTTTGGTTCAGGCTGACCCATTAAACTGTATATTTTGAAGGAGTACTCTGCGAAATGTTTACCACCATCAAGCCAACACACACCACAGTGCAAACATTTACTTCATGTACACATGTACTCTCAGAAAATCCTAAGTATCTACTGTGAATGACTCATCTTGGGAGACAGTAGTAGAACATCCTACTTTCTCCACTGTCTCTTGAACTGATGTTGGCTTTGGAACATGTCTGCCTAGCTACCTGGGTTCTAAGTTCAGTTTGGTCTTCTGTCAAGAAAGTCAAAGCAGAGCGCTGGTGGCTCACACCTGCCATTCTAGCTACACAGGAGGCTGAGATCTAAGGATAGTGGTTCAAAGTCAGCCTGGGCATAAAGGTCCATGAGATTATTCATCTCCAATGAGCCACCAGAAAACCGGAAGCGGTGCTGTGGCTCAAAGTGGTAAAACATTGGCCTTGAACTGCAGAACTCAGGGTCAGCACCTGACAGGCCCTGAGTTCAAGCCCCACAACTGACAAAGAAAGAAATGAAGTTAGCTCTTAGTTCCAATTCCTGAGTCTGTTCTTGTGATGGAACCTCTTGATTTTAAGAGGACACAGTCCACGAACATGCTACTTCTGTGCAGGCCTACCTGCAGCCAGTCTCAGACTTTCAGGGAAGCTGAAGAGGATTCAAACCCACTCCAAGTGCCTTAGCAGGTGAGTTGTCCTGGACAAGCCAACTTGCTCTCAGAGTTTTCCCAGCTCCTCACCTTTCCCTGGGGACTATTCTAGTATCTGCATCCTCTGATTTGTTAGGAGTTCATGCCCAGAATGCCTGTATTAGCTGTAAGCCCCAGGGGCTCATAATCACTTGTCACTAACGCAAAATATTAGACAACCAAAAGGTAAGTGAAAAACAAGATGAGTGGGAAGCAGTAGGGGGAGGGAAAGTGGGAGAAAAACATGAGAAGGGGCAACAATGTTAAGAAGTAATATACCCACTACCTGATAAATGTAACTGTAACCTCTGTGTACAGCACCCCAACAATAAAGTAATTAATTAAAAATTAAAAAATATTAGACAACCAAAGGATGTGATTAAAAATACACTTCAATACTGTTCGCAAGAAAACATAAACACATGTAGAGACAATCACATTGAGACATATGTGTTCACACAGACCCACACAAAGTGTACATGAAAAAGAACACAACTCGGCCAGGAGTTTGGTCTAGTGGTAGAGTGCATGCATGAAGACATGGGTTCGATTTCCCAGTACCACATACATGGAAAAAGCCAAAAGTAGTGCTGTGGCTCAAGTGGCAAAGCTCTAGCCTTGAGAAAGCCCAGGACAGTGCTCAGGCCCTGAGTTCCAAGCTCCAAGACTGCCAAAAAAAAAAAAAGCAGGAGTTTTTAGACTTGAGTCACATTCCCAAGTTATCTTATAGTGTAGAATCACACATTCTAACATCAAGAATGCCAAGCATCTCTTGTACCAATCATCATAGAAAAGTATATTCTCCAACAATCTCCCTCCCTTACAAGGGCAGAATCAGTATTGAATCTGCACATAACTCACTTCCCAGAGGAGCTAGAATTAAATGGAGAATGGGAAGATGTGTGAATGGTTTAGGTGTTGGTCCCAATACTGACAGAAACACAGCCGTGGTGTTGTCTCCACTGAGTAACAAATGGAATTAGGGTAAACTGAGGAAGTATTCCCCTGCTGTTGGAAGGCCAATGGTGTTGACTCTGGGCAGATCCCTGTGAAAGGTAGGCAAAGATGAAGTTGTTCCTGCCTGGTTTGGGTTTGGGTTTGGGTATGGGTTTGTGGCATGGGGTTTTTTTTTGTCAGTGATGGGGCCGCCTCATGGAGGTCTTTCCGTCTTTGTCCACCACATGCTGAAAGACACAGTGGGACTTGGAGGGCCTAGGTGAAGGAATATCCATGTACCTGCCTCCCTCTGCATCCTGATGAGGGATGAGCAACTCCGCAAGGAGTCCCTAGATCTGCACTCAGCACATCTGACCCCCTGCTTGCTCTTGAGATTCTCTCCCAGCGAGGGAGACACCGCAGCCTGGGAGGCCGAGTAAGACGCTGGTGGAGTCAAGGACGCTGTGATTAGGGGCTAAGAGGTACTGGTGAGGAAGCCATGCTGGCGTAACTCTGTACCAGATTATTGAACAATGTATTGGTGACTAAAACCACTCTCTTTGTGGTGCTTAAAGGTATATGAAGCAGAGGCGGGAAGTATATCTCCATGATAGAGAAGTAGCCAAGGACATGGGGACTCTGGACTCAATCCTTAGTGTTGCAAAATAAGATAAACTTGAAGAATAATAATGTAAAATAAAAAAGGGAGGATAAGAGAGAAAAGCATGTACCAGGAGGGACCTCAGGTGAGAGGGGATCCTTCTAGAAGTATCACAGGGAGAGGCAGGATTGCACTGTAGAAAAGAGCAACTTGATGTCCGAGGTTTGTAGTGAAAGTTCAGATCAGACATTTGTCCATCTCCTGTATTCTGAGACTCCTGCTCTTACTTAGAGGATTTTGTTCTTGTTTATGTGAATGTCAAGGTGTTTCCTTTTTAAGTTTGTTGCTGTTACTGTAAAGTGATATATAGAGGCACACAGGCATTGCACCTTTGTGTTTCTCCTCCTTATAGCGAGACCAAAGTCATATATAGTTCATCACAGCCCAGTGTATGTTAGCTCTAGCTTCTGCATATGAGAGAAAACACTACCTCTGAGGTTGTCTTGCCTTGCTTAACATGATACCTTCTAGGTCCATCCATTTCCCTGCACTTTGAGTTTTAATTACTTATTTTTCCCAAGAGAGTGACTCTGAAAGTTCTCAATTTTTGTATCAGGACTTCTGTACCTGAGGGTCTACAAGCCGGCATGGTCTGTGCTCATTATCAGAAGCCAAGTGAATCCATGACCAAAAAAAAAAAAACACTGGATGGTTCTGGAATAGATGCAAAATGATCTTTTACACTTACGGAGGGGTTTCACGCTTGTGCCTCAAAGAAGGCAAAGATGATAGATTAAAGTTCAACAGAATATAAAGGCACATATAAAATAATTATCAAAATGAACTCCAGGAAATGGTAACAAGAGGGGTCCCCCCCACATTGGAATATGAACTAGGTAATTTATGAGTGGGGATGGGTGGGGAAAAACAGGGAGAAGAGATGACATTGTCCAGAAAGAAATGTGCTCAGTAACTGACTTACATAACTCAACCAAAGAAAGGGTCATTGCACCTAAGCTGTACGAAGTTGTGGATTTTAGCAGCACCTATGCAGACGACTCTGGCGACCCTCACCATAGTGCAGTCCTCTGTCTGCAGGGCCTCTAGCAACCCTTTATGTTTCCTTCCACTGAGGCAACCTGCACTCCCTTCTCAGGTGAGCCTCGCAGGGCCCGGTGTACCAGCCATGCAGAAGGTGGGGACTGATGCAGCAATGACAGGGGAAGTCTGTAGGCCTTCGCAGCTGTGTATACCTCCCTGTTGCTTTCAAGTCTTTTGTGCTTCTTTACACCTGCCTCAGTTCTCAGTTCTTCTGTGACAATTCTATGGTTACTTGGCCCTGCTGACCCTTTGCAGGTTTCCTGCAGGCCCTTTACAGGGAAACTTGAGAGTGAGCTCTGAGCAGAGGGAGGAGGGAGAAAACAGCTCTCATCCTGGCTGAGAAACTCAGCCCTATTAATTTAGCAATTTGGAGAACAAGGTAAGTCCCTAATACTGGACATTATACTGAAAATCCAAGTAGAAAACCTGCTTTGGGCACCTGACTGCCAGCAGTTCAGAGAGTATAGAATGGATTCTGATACACTCTACTAAGGCCGGGGTCTTCTGGACAGTCCTCAGAACGGTGTCTAAAGAACAAGAGTTAGGTTGTAAGGACACCATATCTTGGCTACTGATATTTGGAAAATTCTTTCTAGAAAGTGAAAACATAGATACTCCGATTTCCATTTTCCTTGGGGCCCAGATTAGGAAATATTGGATTCCACCAAATCATCTGAACTCTCACAACTTTAAGAAGTGGTGAGAACAGAAAGTTATCTCCTTTGCATATATCTAGCAAGATATATAGCCCAGGCCAGGAGTTTGGCCTAGTGGTTAAAGTGCTTGCCTAGCATGCATGAAGACCCAGGTTCAATTCCTTGGTACCACATACATAGAAAAAAGGCGGAAGTGGTGCTGAGGCTCAAGTGGTAGAGCTCTAGCCTTGAGAAAGTCCAAGGACAGTATTCAAGCCTAGGACTAACAAAAAATAAAAATCCATGAAACTCATCTCCAATTAACCACCAAAAAATGCCAGAAGTGAAGTTGTGGCTCAAGTAGTAGAGCACTAGCCTTGAGCTAAAATGCTTAGGAACTGTGCCCAAGCCCTAAGTTCAAGCCCCAGGACCAGCACACATAAATAAATGGTAGCTTTGGAGCAATGTAGAAAATGTGATGCATTGATCCATTATGAAAGGAAATAATGATGAAAGGTGATGGGGAAGGGGAGTGAGAAGGAGGAAGTAGAAGGAAAGAAAAAGGGAAAGAAGAGGAAGAAAAAAAGGGGAAGGGAGGACCAGAGAGAGGAAAGAAAGGGAAGAGGAGAGATGGAGAGAAGAGAAAAAGCCAGACATGGAGGTGTGCCTCGAGTGGTAGAGTACCAGCCTTGATAAGATAAAGCCAGGTGAGAATGTGGCACCTTGAGTTCAAGCCCTAATACCGGCACCAAAACCAAATTAAAATAAAAAGATTCCTGCTGTGTATCATTCCCTCTTTACAAAACATTGAATTCTATCAAATCAAATAAGGAACTTGTGTGTTAATAACATAATAACTTTTAGGATAGACATACTTGGTCACAGTGAATACATGGCCCAGATAAATAATAACTGTATGCTTTAATGTGCAGAGCTTCTCTTGGACGGGAAGAGTCCATTTATTTACTTTATCTTTTGACAAATGGCTTTAACCTTCCTCTCGTAAACTTGACAATGTTTCTGCAGTTCCCAATAAATCAGTTCTGACGCGTGCAGCACAAAAAGTCGAGTGTAAGAGAGAAAGTCTAGTTGATTTATGTACCTATTTATATTTGGAGCTTGAACTCAAGGTCTGAGCGCTGTCCCTGAGTTTGTCTGCTCAAGGCTCGCTTTGGTCCCCATTCCTCTTCTTGCTTTCTGGTGGCTTAATTGGCGATAAGAGTTCTGGATGAGGGAGGAACAGCCAGGTCACAGCAAGCCATGGCTATGTTTACTGTGACAGTAAAAGTAACAGCTTTACCTTTGGTGCAGAGAGGGTTGTCTGGAGAAAGATGCATGAAGATTGCAAATAGATTACTAGAATCCTGGAAAAATACACTGGAAGCGGAGGGGTGGCTCAAGTGGTAGAGCACCAGCTTTTGGCAAAAAAAACCACGAACATAAAATAATTTATTTTGTGCTGCATGCTGTTGGCCCATGCCTGTCCACCTAGCTACTCAGGAGACTGGGATCTGAGAATCACAGTTCAAAGCCAGTCTGGGCAGGAAAGTCTGTGAGACTCTGATCTCCAATGAAACACCAGAAAACTGCAAGTGGAGCTGTGGCTCAACGTGGTAGAGCTCTAGCCTTAAGTGAAAGAGCTCAGGGGCAATGCCCAGGCCCTGAGTTCAAGCCCCCTTACCAACAAAAAGAAAGAATTATTTGCATTACTCTACTTAAATATTTGAGCTATTATATAGATTTACTCAATACCTATTGAAATCTATTATGCTGACTATAGGATATAAAACCAAATCACAATTGCATAAAACACCTTAACATAGTTATTGCACTTATATATTTATTTGCTAAAACTAAGAAATGTCTTGCTTAAATATTAAATTTAAAATAAAATAGCATAGTCACACAAAAAAGAACTAAGCTACAGCACTCTTGTAAGATGACCCGTATTTATCTTCTTGGCCTGGATTCATAAGTGGTTTCTCAGATATCAGGCTTAAAGCAGAATATCCACATTTTCCATAATACCATGTTTCATGCCATACATACTCATTTTATTATTAACTGAAATTATTAATCATTAAATTTATTATTGAAGCATTAGGGTTTTATTATATTTATTATTAAATCATCAAATATGTGTTATTAAATGAAAATGATCATAAAGGCGATGTAGAGAGGGCTGATGAGTTACACGTCAGGTAATGAGTACATTTCTTTTTGGATATATCATCCCTTCCCTTGCCCTCCCCCAGTTTTTCCCTCCTGTCCCCATCTACAAGTTGTGTAGTTCATTTTCCACAGAGCGTCCATCCTCTGTCTCTCCAAGTCTGTGTCCCCACTGCACTTGTTCCCAAGAAAGAGTTCATTTTGGTAGGGTGCTGGCCTTAAGTTCAAGCCCCAGTACTGGACTAAAAAAAAAATGTACACTGAATGTGCCTCCCGTAGTGAACAATCTAATAAGGCCATGGCACACTGGAAAGTGTGACTACTTCTACTTCCTGACCTGACTGAAAGAAAAATGTCCTGAATACCACCAGCCAGAGAAACCATCCACATTCAGAACTGGAAATCTGATTTCTTCTGACTTTGTATTGTTTTCACACATCATTGTGATGTCAAAAAGAAGTTGTAAATCAAGCCAGGCACAGGTGGCTCACGCCTGTCATTTTAGCTACTCAGGAGACCTGAGATCAGAGGATCCCAATTCGACCCCAACCTGGGCAGGAACGTGTGTAAGACTTCTGTCTCCAAAGAACCACCTGAAAACTGGAAGGGGTGCTGTGGCTCAGAGTGGTAAAACAACAGCCTTGAGTGAAAAGGCCAAGTGAAGGGAAGAGGGTCTGAGTTCAAGACCCAGTACTGGTACACACACACACAATTGCAAGTCAAGCCATCTTAAATCTAAGTCACACACAATTGCAAGTCAAATCATCATAAATCAGAGTCACACACTGCCAGAGCCAGTGGGCAGCAAGGCGGGATACCTGATTAGGGGGTGAGGATGAGAAAAGAAAAAGAAAAGACAAGTCATAGAGGGATACAGCCCAAGACTACGGCCTTAGGCTGTAAGCTTAAGACCTCAGCTGTCCTTTATTTCCCATTTTGGTCTTATATAATCTCTACAAAACAAGAACCTGTCCGGTGTTAACATTGCTAATCAAGTCTCAGCAGAGAGTGATCAGCTTTGCTGATGTCAGAGAAGACTCTTGAGATCCATCTCACCTGTCTGGTAGGCCAATCTCACTGCAGGCTTGGAGTGGGGGGGGGGCGTGATATCGCCTACAAAGTTAAACAATGTTGAATATCACTGTTTTTTTGTGCCAACATTCTTTGTTCTCAACAGGGTATTTGTCATTCTGAGTTTTGGTCTCTTCCACTTTGTTCTTTCTTTTTTCCTTCCTTCCCCTCCCTCCCCACCCCCAGACTTAGATTTTAAACTTTTGATCTGATGCTCCATCTCATTGGCTAGCACTCAACCACCTGAGCCATGCCTCCAACCCCCCCCCTCCTTTACTTTCTTCTAGTCAGTTTATTTTTGTGCTGGTACTGAGGTTTGAACTCAGGAACTCACACTCTCCTTTGGTTTTATCACTCGATGTTGGTGCTCTTCTACTTGAGTCACAGCTCTACTTCTGGCTTTTGCTAGTTCATTGGAGATAAGCATCTCACAGGCTTGCTCTCTCCCTCCAGCCAGCTTTGAAGCAAGGTCCTCGTCTCAGCCTCCTGCGTAGCTGGGATTACAGGTGTGAGCCACCAGCGCCAAGTTCCGCTGCAGTATTGGAGTTTTGTATTTTCAGTTTTCTTTCTGCTTCGTGCTAATTATGCTAGGTTCCTTGCCAGTTTTAGAACTGGCCTGTGTCTCGGCCTACATTTTCAGTCTCTGTCTCTGTAAGTATTTTGGAGGTAAAGTCCAGGATTCCAGGGCACATGCTTTCTGGGGCTATAACCCCCATTGGGGTGACAACTTTTCTTAGGAACCTGGCTTTGCTATCTGTGCCCCGTAGTTATAAATACAAAGGAACTCGTTAATTTTTATGGCTGAGACAGTATCTCCCCGCTGCACATTTAGTTGTTGTCTGCTGTTTCATGACAAAGTACCACACACCTTTATGACCTCAAACAAGGATTTAATATTTCTCACCAGACTGAGCAGGCAGGCTGGACTCAGCATATATCTGCAGCAGACTGCAGGGAAACTCTCCTCTCTCTCTCTCTCTCTCTCTCTCTCTCTCTCTCTCTCTCTCTCTCTCTCTCTCTCTCTCCCCCTCCCCCCCTCTCCCCCTCCCCTCTCCCCCTCCCCTCTCCCCCTCCCCTCTCCCCCTCCCCCCTCTCCCCCTCCCCCCTCTCCCCCTCCCCCTCCCCCTCTCCTCTTCTTCAACCAGAGGCAGCCCTGGAAATTCTGAAGATGCTTGTGGTACTATCTTCTGTGGCTGTGATGGAATCTCTTAGGAAAATGGAGAAAGGAAGGAAACGAGCCAGACTCGATCTTCCACAGGAGAGATAGAGCAGCCAGAAGACTGTGTGCTGAAGCTGGGACAGGAGATGGGTTTTATGAGGTCTGAGCAAGGAGGCAGAGGTTAATGCAAAAAGCCACTAGGTCAGGGGGCTCATGAAGGGCCTAGAGAGGGAGAGTCAAGTCCTTCACATAGGGTCTTTGGATACTTAAAAGAGGGCTGAGAGGGAAGCAACACGGAGTTATGAGAACAAAGCAGGTGAGCTAAGGGGGGGGGTGAAAGGTGGGGGGATCTCAGAGCCCAACATGAGGTCCATCCATCCACAGCTCCACCGCCAGGAGTAAGACAGCGCTGCAGTGGTGGGATTTCGTCCACAAGGACTGAATACTTTTAGGAGACCATAAAATGATTTTTGTTTTCCTTTTGAGAGCAACTTTTAGTTTTACTTATGTTAAATTCAATAGCAGAAGATTTCAGAAACAGGAATTACAAGGCTGGAGGTATGGCTAAGCAGTATAGTGCCTACTTTGCAAGCTTAAAGTACTGAGTTTAATCTCTAACAATGCCAAAACAGCAAAACAAGTAAACAAGCAATTCCCTAACCACTGATTGCAAAGATGAAATTAAAACTAACTCGTAATTTTTATTTTTATTTTTTTATTTTTATTTTTTTTTGCCAGTCTTGGCTTGAGCTCAGGGCCTGAGCACTGTCCTTGGACTTTCTCCAGGCTAGAGCTCTACCACTTGAGCCTCAGCACCACTTCTGGCTTTTTTCTATGTATGTGGCACCAAGGAATCGAACCCGGGTCTTCGTGCATGCTAGGCAAGCACTTTAACCACTAGGCCAAACTCCCGGCCCGCTAATAATTTTTATTTTTTATTTTGCCAGTCCTGGGGCTTGAACTCAGGGCCTGGGCACTGTCCTTGGACATTTCTTGTTCAAGGCTAGCACTCTACCACTTGAACTACAGCACCACTCCACTTTTTCTATGTATGTAGTACCAAGGAATCGAATCCAGGGCTTTTGTGCATGGGAGGCAAGCACTCTACCACTGGGCTACATTCCCAGTCCCTCACCCATAATTTGTGTTCAGAAGATCTCAGATATATTATTTAAGATATATTATTTGTACTCCTTCCTCTACCTCTCCTTTCATCACTCTCTTCTTTCTTTTCTTCCATCCTACCTCCCTTCCTTCCTCTCTTTTTCTTTCTTTCTCTTTCCTTCCTTTTCTTTTTTTCCTTCTTTATCTTATTCTCTCTTTATATTTTTTTGTTTTCAACAACTTCAGGACCGTGGAGACTCAGAGGAGAAATAGCCCATGACAGGCCCGTGACAAGTTGTATCATTTTTGCTGAAATTTAAAACAACAGGGACCCAGATGGAGAGGAAATTGTTTTGAAAAAACAAAACTAAAATGTCTGATTTGCATACCCTGTATTTCTTGTTCCTGTGTGTACCCAGTGGGTGTTATGTGAATATCTGAATACTTAATGACAAATTAATATGATAATATAATTTGCCAGGTTCTCTCCCCTTGTGGAAAAGGGTTTGAACCACTGAGTTTTTTTTTTAATTTAAACTGTCAGGAGATGTTTCTTTAAAAAAAAAAAAATGGGTGCCAGTGGCTCATACCTGTAATCCTAGCAACTCAGGAGAGCTGAGGATTATGGTTCAAAGCCTTCCCAGGCAAGGAAGTCTATGGGACTCTTATCTCCAATGAAACAGCAAAACGCTGGAAATGGAGGTATGACCTAAGTGGTAAAGCACTAGGCTTAAGCAGAAAAGCTCAGGGATGACCACAAAGCCCTGAGTTCAAGCTCCAGGGCCCACACACCCACACAAAACATAGTTAATGTGTGACAGGAATGGGTGAACAGATTGAGAAAAATTACAGTAGATTTTTACCCAACTGACCTTTGAAACATACTCACATAAATGCAATGGGTCGTGGATAAACATCATCCGAAGATAAACAACCAACGTCATCGTGGATGCCTTTAGTTCCTTTGGACTTGAATCTCCTTACTCAGTCCTACACATACCTCCCTGTTAGCTAAGACCATCATATACATCTCTCTCTCTCTCTCTCTCTCTCTCTCTCTCTCTCTCTCTCTCTCTCTCTCCATCTCTCTCTCTCTCTCTCTCTCTCTCTCTCTCTCTCTCTCTCTCTCTCTCTCTCTCTCATTAATTAATCAATTAAATAGAACCAGCAACCCTGGATCAGCTCCTCCTACCTTCCCTCTTCTTCTTTGCATTCTCCCTCTCTCCCTCCCGTAATCCCACCCCTCCTGACAGCAAAGAGCCAGCAGAAATACTATCGATGGCTGCCTGAAAGACCTAGCACTGAAAACCCCACAGAACTGAAAAGGGACAATACCCATTGACATGTCTGAACATGTGTTCACCCCAGTGTGAAGGGGGAGACTGGACTCAGGTAGAGGGCTGGTGGGGTCCCACAACCAAGGTGCAGAGAAAAATCACCTGAGATAGACAACAAAATCCTGAGTGTCCCCCAGGTCGTTGTGCTTGTCACATAGCCTGTCCCGACGGCACAGGTGACTCCTCGGTAGCCACAGTCCGTGAAGTTGGACTTTGATGATGACTGAGCTTACACCCTCAGCCCGTGGGGTTGGGACTGAGCCAATCGGAGACAATTGAAAGAATTAGGGGAATTGTGGTCTTGAAGAAGCAGGATAACGAAAGGAAGCATGCCTGGTGAAGGCAACTCAGAATGGTATTTAGGAATATAAAAGTGCCATCTTGGGGCCAGGAGTTTGGCCTAGTGGTAGAGTGCTTGCCTAGCATGCACGAAGACCCGGGTTCGATTCCTCAGTACCACATAAATAGCAAAAAGCCGGAAGTGGTGCTGTGGCTCAAGTGGTAGAGTGCTAGCCTTGAGAAAGTCCAAGGACAGTGCTCAGGCCTTGAGCCCAAGCCCAGGACTGGAAAAAAGAAAAAAAAGTGCCATCTTGGCTTCAAAGAGAGACAACAAATCCTTCCTGAGGGTTGCATTCCTCACTGCAGGTGTTAACACTTGCCTGACAGGATGTATGCCTTCCTGAGAAAAATGCTTCCCCAAACTTAAGCCACCTCCTGCCCCAAAATGCAGATCTCAGGGCACTTTCTTGTCTCCAAGATAAAAATCTGTTTTATGGCAGGAAGCATTCTTATTTAGAAACTCAGAAGGTAACACGAGATGAGATTAGGACAAAGACAAAACACCTATCTTTGCATAGGCTTTTAGCCTATAAATATCCCCCCAATAACCCCAGGAGCTGTGTGTCTCTCTGTCTCTCTGGATGTCTCCTTGTTTGTGTGTGTGTCTCTGTCTGTCTGTCTGCTTGTGTGTGGGGAGCAAACACCCAGGACCTGAGGAGCTCTTAGGCCTGGCAGCCATGACTCTAATCAATGTCATAAGGAGATGTGACCTGTGGTTCTCTGTGCCTCAGAGAAAAAGAGACTTGGATGTCCCAGGTGGGGCTCGTGGTGACCACACAATTATCATCCAGTGACCAGGGGGCCCATCCTGCAAGAAAAACCCACCTACTAGGATCCTTCTCCACTGGTCAGACAGTGTAGACAGGAAGTAAGAACAAGGAGATGATGCATTTTCTTAGGACCAGAAGGCAAGTCATTTAAATCCCTTCAGCTGAGAACATGGCAGATGGCACAAAGGGCACAGAGAGGAAGTCATTTCGTTCCCTGAACACAGATGCCACCAGAGCCTCATCCCAGATACTTACTCACCAACAAGATGCTCCCATCTTCTCTCGTTCCAAAGCCCTGGCCCTGCACCACCTGCAAAGCCCACCCAACCAAGACCCCACTCCACTCTCACTGTGCCACACCACTCTTCTGTCATGACACTGAGAGCGGCAGTCCCATTCACAGCCCTAGATAGGAAAGTCCATGAGATTCTTTTTTTTTTAATTGTCTGGATAATGTATAAAGGGGTTACAGTTACATTTCTCAGGTAGTAGCTGCATTACTTCTCACACATTGATACCCCTTCTCATGTTTTTGTCCCCATTTCCCTCCTCCTGCCCCCTCCCAATCATCTTGTTTTCCCCCATTCCCTTTCCTATTTCAAATAAACAAATAAACGTGTATACAATATACCAGGTAACAAAGTCAGATACAGTAACAATGAGGTTAACCATAGGGTGAAAAAAGAGAAGGGAAATAACATAGAACATTAAGCACAACAATCACACAAGATAAAGCTCTTGTTTCCATACCCTAGAGATTCTTTCATTTAGTCTCACCTTATATGACCTTATGTACCTAGGTTTTGAGCTTTTGTAATCCTCTGCTAGGGAAGTCCATGAGATGATGATGATTCCTCTTCTTCTTCTTCTTCTTCTTCTTCTTCTTCTTCTTCTTCTTCTTCTTCTTCTTCTTCTTCTTCCTCCTCCTCCTCCTCCTCCTCCTCCTCCTCCTCCTCCTCCTCCTCCTCGTCCTCCTCCTCTTCTTCTTCTTCTTCTTCTTCTTCTTCTTCTTCTTCTTCTTCTTCTTCATTTTATTTTTTTTGTGGGTCATGGGGCTTGAACTCTGGGCCTGGGTGCTGTCCCTGAGCTCTTCACCTCAAGGCTACCACCCTACCCTTGCACCAAGCCCACTTCCTATTTTCTAGAGTTTATTTGGACATAAGAGTCTCAGGTCTTTTGTGCCTGGCCTGGCTTTAAACCTTGATTCTCAGATCTCAGCCTGCTGAGTAGCTAGGATTACAGATGTGAGATGGACAAGAGATTCTTATTTCTAATGGATTACTCAAAAACCAGAAGTGGCACTATGGCTCAAGCCCCACAACCAACCCACCCCACCCCACAAAAAAAGCATAGTACTACTGGTTAATGTCTATAATCCCAGCTTCTCAGGAGACTGAGATCTGAGAATCACAGTTCAAAGCCAGCCCAGACAAGAAAGTTCATGAGAATTTTATCTCCAACTAAGTATTAAAAGAGCAGGAAGTGATGTTATGGCTCAAAGTAGTAGAACACTAGACTTGAGCATAAAAGCTCAAGGAGAGCGCCCAGGCCCTGAATTCAAGCCCCAGGATTGGCGCACACACACACACACACACACACACACACACACACACACACAAATTGTATCAATAAAAAAAAGGAAAAACGAATAGAAAAAAGAAATGCCCGAGTATAATAAAAGTATTATAAAAATAGAAGAGAAAATTTCCAATGCTTCCTGAGACAGAAGTTAAGCATTTTATGCACAGTTAAACATTGTGGAAGTTGCGTTATGAATAAACCTTTTGTGATAAGCATCCTTTTAAAAAGTACTTTGGCTCCACAGAGAGATGCTATTTCTACTCAGGTGAGGGCTGAGGGAAACTGACTTTGGCTCAACAAAACACCTGTGATAGGGGGCTGGGAGTTTGGCCTAGTGGTAGCATGCTTGCCTAGCATGCATGAAGACCCAGGCTGGATTCCTCGGTACCACATACATAGAAAAAAACTAGAAGTGGTGCTGTGGCTCAAGTGGTAGAGCTCTAGCCTTGAGAAAGTCCAAGGACAGTGCTCAGGCCCTGAGTTCAAGCCCAGGACTGACAAAAAAAAAGAAAGAAAACAAAAAAACACCTGTGGTAGAAGCCAAGTATCCAGAATACACACCTGCAATTCCAACTAGGTAAGACACTGTGTGACAATCCTGGGTTGAAGTCAGCCTGGCAGGAAAGTCCATGAGACTTTTATCCCCAATTAACCACCAAGAGGCCAGAAATATAGGCGTGTTTCAAATGGTAGGATGCTAATCTCCAGCAAAGGGGCGATGCTCGGGATCTGAGTTCAAGCCCTAGTACTTACAGAAAAAAACAAAAGACCTGTAATGAATGCAAACCAATCTCTCATTTGCATAATGGGTGCTGCTCTGATCGGCCCAAACATAAGAGAACTGCTCTGACTACTGCAGACATCTTTATGCCCTCCCCATTCTGGCTATAGAAGTGAGCTGCCTGGCCCCTTGTGAGCCTCCGGATGCCACCCTCCTTGCCTTCCCCACTGCTTTCCTCTCCACTGGTCTTTCCCAGAAAATGCTGCTGCTGTAGGCTGGTGGCTCATGCCTGAATTTCTAGCTATTTAGGAGGCTGAGATCTGAGGATCTTGGTTTGAAGCTGGAGTAGGAAAGGCTATGAAACTCTTAAGCAGCCAAAGCCAGAAGTGGAGCTGTGGTGCAAGTGGTAGAATACCAGCCTTGAGCTGAAAAGTCAAGTTAGAGCATAAGCCCCCCCCCTTCACACTGGAGCACAGAGGGGAGAGGGGGAGGGAGAGAGGGGGGAAAGGAGAAAGAGAGGGAGGAAGGGAGGGAGGGAGAGAGAGAGAGGGAGGGAGGAGGAGAGGGAAGGGAAGAAGGAGGGGGATGGGGAGAGGGGAATAGGGAGAGGGAGAAAGAAGAGAGAAAGGGAGAGAGGGAGGGATGAAAAGAGAGGGAGGAAGGGAGAGAGAAAGGGAGGAAAGAAGGAAGGAAAGAAGTTAAGGAGCGAGAGAGGGAGCTGCCTCCCTGGCATCCCATCTTAGTGGGTAACAGCAGGACTGGCAAACAGCAAAAGTGGCAGGGCAGGCACTGTAATGCTTGGGGTCCTGGGCCCTGTGCCACCATCCTAGCTGTCGAGGACCTTGGGTCTCAATCCCAAGACTTATGGCCCGTGCCACCCCCGTAGCTGCCAATGTTCCACTTCTGCAGGGATGAGCTTGAGGCTTCTCCTCGCCTGCCCACGGTCTAGAACACTGAGTCACTCACTAGGATCTCGGTTCAAAGCCAGCCTGAGCAGGAAACTGTGTGAACCGAGATCCTCATAGCTCAGCCTCCTGCGTAGCTAGAATTATGGATGTGACCACTGGCATAGTGGGAAGTTTTTGTTTGTATTGTTTTGGTCAGGGGAGGGGATGCTATACTAAGATTTATTTCAGGGTATTGAGTTATTGCGTGGCTTTTTCCCTTACAGCTGATATTCCACCACTTGAACTGTACGTCTACTTCTGATTTTTTTTTCTGGCTAATTAGAGTTAGAATCTCTCAGATTCTGGCTTTCAACAATGATCCTCAGATCTCAGCTTCCTGAGTATTTATCATTGGAATTTTGTTGTTGTTTCCGTGCGTGTGTGCGTGTGTGTATGTGTGTGTGTGTGTGTGTGTGTGTGTGTACTGGGGCTTGAACTCAGGCTCATACACTCTCACTTGCCTTTTTGCTCAAGGCTGATACTTGAACCATGCCTCCACTTTTAGCTTTTCGCTGGCTCATTAGAGTTAAGATTCCCTTGGATCCAACTACCCAAACTGGCTTCAAACCACGAGCCTCAGATCTCAGCCTCCTGACACTAGCTGGTGGGGAAGGTCTGAGCCACTCAATGCCCTGCTGTAGTCCTGGTTCTTGATGTGGTTTACAAGATCAGCCACGAGGCCCTGCCAGCCATACTGGACCTTACTCTCCCGGGGGAGTCTCCCTGAGAAAGCTCAGCTTCAGGCTTCTTACCAGTCAGCCATGGCCCAGCTCAGCACAGGACAAGGAGCAGCAAAACAGAAAAAAAAAAACAGAAAAAAATATATATATACATCTCTGTTTTTCAGCTTGGGAACTTACCTGGAAAGCATCCCTTGGGCAGGGTTCCAAGGCACAGTGCTTTGGGAAAGCCCCTTGCCATTCTCCTTCTCTGCTCTGGACATGGCAGGAGGCATTTTTTTTTTTTGCCTCCTGTGTGTGCTGACATTTCCTGTCCCATTCCCGGCTTTGGGGAAAGCGTTGGAAAATTCCCAGCTGTTGGCCGTTGTTTGCATCCAGCTGCTTTTATCCCCATGCTTTGGGCTCCCTGCCCCTGCTGGATGACACAGCACCAGTCAGTGTGAGGGTCAGGCTCTCCTCCTGCCCCCTCCGTGGCCTGAGCCTGAGCCCAGGGCCTGAGGATGTGAGAAGACAGGCTGCCAGACCATCAGAGGACTGATGATCTGAAATGAAGAAGCTCAAGAAGGGAGATGTTTGCTTCGTGCTCCCAGCTAGATCCGCCTGCAAGAGCCCTCTGCACACTGGGTGTGTGTATGTGTGCTGGGCTTGAACGCAAGGCCTTACAATCTCATTTGGCTTTTTTGCTCAAGGTTGGCTCTCTACCACTTGAGCCATGCTTCCACTTCTGACTTTTTGCTGGTTAACTGGAGATAATATTCTTATGGACCGCTATTTTGAGGGGCAGGGAGGGGGCAAGTCTGGCCTTAAACTGCAATCCTCAGATCTCAGCCTCCTGAGTAGTTCAGGATTATAGATGTTGTGTCCATTCGCTTGTTTTCATCTTTCAGATTGAGATTTAGAATCCTCATTTCAAGAGGAAATAGAAATCTGACTTGGAATCTGGTGGAGATCACATGCTGTATGCAGATAACGAGGAACTGGTGGCTCATATCCCCACTATTTAGGAGGCCGAGATCTAAGGATTATGGTTCAAAGACAGCCGAGACAGGAAAGTCTGTGAGACACTTATCTCCAATTAATTACCAGAAAACTAAAAGTGGCTCAAAATGGTAGAGTGCTAGCCTTGAGCTGAAGATCTCAGGGACAGCATCCAGGCCCTGAGTTCAAGCCTCAAGACCTTCAAAGAAAAAAGAATAACGCTTTGTATCTTCATAGAGTCAAATTTCCATTAGTGCCCTGGTAGTTTTATGCTCCTAGCTACTTATGGCTTTGCTATTCATGAGAATGAGATTTACCACTCTGATTAATAATGGGTTAATAATCATGAAACAATGTTGCTAATTACTTTTATTACTTTTATAATGCGGCAATTCCTTGAAAAAGCCCAGTAAGCATTCCACTCAATCTTCAAATTGGTTTTCCAACTAGACAATACCATCTGCTACAAATAATAATCATTTATCTCTGGCTTTACAGCTTGAGGCAAATGCAAGCATGAGCCAGTTGCTGGTGACTCACTCACCTGCAATCCTAGCTAGTCAGGAGGCTGAGATCTGAGGATCATGGTTCAAAGCCAGCCCAAGCAGAAAAGTCATTGGAGACCCTTATCTCCACTGAACCACTAAAAGAGCTGGAGATTAAATGACAGAGCACCAGCCTTGAGCACAGAAACTCATGTACAGGCCCTGAGTTCAAGCTCAAGGACCAGGCGCACAGACAGACAGACAGACAGACAGACAGACAGACACACACACACACTTTGCACGCTCGCTTTCCCCAGCAGCCTCCCTGGCCTGTCTCTTCCTCTGAGGCGTCGGGTAGGAGGATTATTGGACGGGGCGTCCGGAGTCGGGGTCCCCTCCGGGAAGGCCCCCCCTGCCGGGGTGGGGGGGGGCAGGCCGCCTCCTCTGCGGGGCTGGAGTTTCCTGCAGACGTCTCCACTTGAACGGCATCCAGCTTCCTCGCCTTTAAAATGCCGGGGCGGCCCGGGCTGGGCTCAGAGCCGGCGCGCTCGGCGGCGGTGGCCGGTCCGCGCTCCCCGCACCGCCTCCGGGCGCTGACTCAGCCGCCGCCGGGCCGCCCGCCCGGGCCTGGGCCCCGCGCCCCGGCCCCGACCCCGACCCGACGCCCCGCGCCCCGGGCCCCGCGCCCCGGGCCCCGACCCCGACCCGACGCCCCGCGCCCCGGCCCCGCGTCCCGCCGCGCTCGGCCCTCGGTCCCCAGCGCGGAGCTCCGCCCCGGCCGCCCGGCGCCGCCCAGGACCCAAGACCCCGGCAGCGCACCGGACCCCGCCGATCGAGGTAAGGCTGCGGGCGCGGCGCGGGGCCCGGGGGCCCGGCGCGGGGGAGCGGGGGAGCGGGGCCGGAGCCCGCGCCCTCCCCACGGCGCCCCGTCCTCCCCACGGCGCCCCGGGCCCCCGCGGGGAGCGCGCCGGCTCCGCGCTGCCGCAGCGCCCGGGACCGCGGTGCCCGGGCCACGCGCGCCGACTCCCCGCGGGGAATTTGTTTTGGGGGGGGAGGATGGCAAGTGGAAAGTGAATCAAAGTGAGAAATTCCTAAGTTAGGGTGCTGAAAGTGCAGTCCCGCCTGCCTGCCTGCCTGTCTGTCTGTCTGTCTGTCTGTCTGTCTCGCTCTCCCTCCCTCTTTCTCATCTGGAAAAAGTTCTGTCGAGGCAGTCTTTACTATAGAAACGTTAAATTCTGGTTTGGATTTTGGTCCTGAGCTACTAGTTCAAACAGGAAGCTAGATGAGAGAGAGAGAGATGGGAGACAGATGATACCTAGATACATGGATGGATGGATGGACGGGCGGATGGATGGACGGGTGGATGGATGGATGGATGGATGGTAGCTAAATAGATGGATGGACAGATAATGGATAGAGAGAGAGATGGATAGATAGATGATGGATGGATAGATGGATAAAGAGATAATTTCTATATTTGATAGAGAGACAGTTTCTGTATTTGACAAAGACAATTTCTGTACTTGACAAAGATAATTTCTGTATTGGTCTATAATGGTGATGCTGGGAAATGTTTTCTGGAACTTGGGTAACAAACTCTCTGCCACTGCTCACGAGGAATATTCTAGAAATGAAACAATCGGAAAATCCAAGGTGATGCTCATTGTTCCTGGGTTTACTGAAGGGTGGCAGAGCATGTCAGGGTGTGGCTGATAGCTCACCAGTAATAATCATTAACAACAGTGACTCCTGAGGGGCGATGGTGGCTTATTCCTCTAATCCAAGCTATTCAAGGAAGCTGATCACTGAGGATCACAGTTCAAGGCCAGCCCAGGCAGGAAAGTCTCTGAGACTCTTAATCCCTAATTAACCACGGAGAAATCAGGAAGTAGAGGTGTGGCTCAAGTGGTAGCGTGCCAGCCAAAGCTAAGGGAAAGCTCTCAGGCCCTGAGTTCAAGCTCCAGTACTAGCAATGAAAATAGTAGTAGTAATAATAATAGCACTATTAGCAGTAGTTGTCTTGGTGGCCTTGGTACTGAAGAGATGCCTGTGTGAGTTGATATTAGCGTCCCCAGATTCCAGCCAGGGGAAGGAAGTTGTCCCATGGATTGGGGGGGGAGGGGAGTCTGGAGTTAGAGACACACCCTCTGGAAATAACCCAGCTAGCCATCCCTGGAAACCTGCCATGTGAACTGAGGAGATGGCAGAGCTATCCCAGGCTTTCCATGTGGGATTTGTGCTCTGGATTTTTGGCATTTTCAGAAGCGAGTAGGCGCCATCTTGGAGAGGATGGGAGGTGGGGAGGAAACAGCAAGCCCAGGCTAACACTCAACTCTTTAGTGGCACAGCGTGAGACAAAGGACTTCACATCCATCCCTGAGAGAAATGGTGGCTGCTGGTTTGTTTGGGCAGTCTTGGATCTGGTATCGTCTTGTTCTAAAAGACTACTTTGTAATTTACCTTCTTCCCATAATACTATTTATTCTTTCGGAATGAAATATAAGAAACGAACGCAGGAGGGATAAAATGTGTCTGACATTAAGTCAGTGTGGCAAAAATATAGCAGGTTTTGTGTGTGTGTGTGTGTGTGTGTGTGTGTTTTGTGTGTGCGTGTGTGTGTTTGCATGTTTGCACACCAGTACTGAGCATAAACTCAGGGCCTGGCCCTCTTGCTCAGCTTTTTCAGTTCAAAGCTGGCGTCTTCTTTTCTGTTACCTGGAGAAGCATCTCTCAAATGGGTCTGCCTTGGGTTGTTTTTTTAACCATGATCCTCTCCTCTCAGCCTCCTGTACAACGAGAGTTACAGGCCTGGCTTCTGTTCTGATTTAAAGAACTCTTCATCTTTCTAGCTTGCTTTCTCACTGGACCAGCGAAAGAGGCAATTCCAGAGAGACTGCCTGACGAGTTCATCTGTCTTGACAAATATTTACACTCCCACCGACAAGCCATTTCCACATTAGCCTCAAGGTGTCTCCCAGGCCGCATTTATTGCCCAAGCTCAATGTGATTTCCAAGACTTAAAAGGAAAATGAAGTGCCATCAAGGAAAATATCCTGTCTGGCCAGAGAGAAATTGTCAGATGTCCAAGTCTTCGAGGTTAATGCTTTTAATAAGTTCAAATGTGGAAGAAGATTCTAATGGATGGTTCTAGGCTTTTTGGCATCAAAAGCTCTGGAACTGGTCCATGTCTGTGAATGATTTGGGTAACAGTGTTTGCCACTGAAAGTAAACACACAGCTATGTCTGTCATCGTAGCTCCTCAAGAGACTGAGATCTGAGAATCCTGGTTCAAAGCTGTCCTGGACAGAAAAGTCCATGAGACTCTTATCTCCAATGAGTCATCAAAAAGCTGGAAGTGGAGCTGTGACTCAAGTGGTAAAAAGCTGAAGTACAGCGTCCAGGCCCCAAGTTTGAGACCTAGGACCCCCACACGCTTGGCATCTTCATATCTTCATTTGCATTTTTGCGTTTTGTACCATTAGGGAGTGACCTTAATTAAGCAAGCTGCTTTTCTGAACTTTGATTGTTTGGGTTTTTTTTTTTAAGTTGTGTTTTGTGTGTGTGTGTGTGTGCATGCGCATGTGCGCATGCATGCGTGTGTATGTGTCCCAATACTAGTATTTGAGCTGAGGGCCTGAGCATGATTCTTTTGCTGGCACTCTACCATTTGACCCATACTTCTACTTCTGGATAAGAATTTCATATGCTTTCCTGCCCAGGCTGACTTCATAACACAATTCTCAGACCTGCTGAGTAGCTAGGATGACTGAAGCCTGAAGAAAACTTAGCCATCTCAAGGCTTTAGGTCTTATCCTGCTGAGACACAATGACTGGAAATATGTCAACGTCCCCCTCCCAATCCTGTATATGCATTGTGTAAAACATTAATCTTATGTTATTTAAAAACTAACACAGATCCTATAGAGACTTAACTAACTCAGGAAATTCCCAAACAAGCTGTGAATTGTAAACTCTCATGAACAGAACTCAGGGAACAAAAGACAAGGAACTAGGTGGGTACGCCCAATCAGGAAGAAGCATATGGGCAGCTTTCTCCCCCTTCCTGCCACAATTGGAGACCCCTCCTCTTGCCCACCAAGAATGTGTACCAAAATCAGGTAGAAAAACATAGGGCAATTCAAATGACTCCCCAGAAACAGGTTAGGTTTTGAGTGGTCACTCATTGTGACATAGCAAGATTGTACAGACCTGTATGAATGGTACAGTCCTAATGGCCCCCATGTATGGTCAGCTAGCTCCATATGGTAGGGAGGTTTCTAAAAACCATGGGAACAAAGGAGTCAGGTCTCTCAACTCTGACCCGCTGCGTTGGTGATGGTTGTGAGTCCAGGCTCGAGCTTGCAATAAAAGACTCCTATGCGCTTACATCGGATTCGGCTCCTTGGTGGTCTTTGGGGACCTCAATTCTAGGCATTATATGACAGCTGTGAGCCACCAGCATGCAGCCAAGCTGGTTGACTACTTGTAAAGCCCCTGATAATCAATAATGTCTGTTTCATTGATGAGGAATCCAGACACTAGATGTGTAGATGTGTATGCTTGTGTTTGTGTGTGTGTGTGTGTGTGATTTAATTCTCTGAGAATCTATTTTATCCCTGTTTTTCTGATTTAAAAACAAAAATGAGCTGGGCACCAGTGGCCCAGACCTCTAATCTTAGCTACTCAGGAGGCTGAGACCTGAGGACCTCAGTTTAAATCCAGCCCGGGAAGGAAAGGCCTTGAGATTCTTATCTCCAATGAACCACCAGAAAACCAGAAGAGGCACTGTGGCTGTAAGTGGTAGAGCACTAGCCTTGAGCAAAAGAGTTTAAGGACAACACCCAGGCTCTGAGTTCAAGTCCCACAACCAAGCAAAAACAAAACAAAAGGTGCCTTGACTTACTCAGGGTTAATTGAAGTTAGCAAAACTCAGATATTTTTGGTGGAGTTTCCATTCTTTAATACTAGATTGTACCTATTGTTTGTTGTTTTTATCATTTACTTTATTGTTAGTTTAGAGGTGATAGTGGGGTTACATTTACGTGAGTCAAGGAATGAGTCCATTTCCTTTTTGTCCTCCCTCCTCACCCTCCCCAAAGCGGACATGTATGTACACCATATCTAAGGTAAAGAATACCGAGTCATCAGAAAAAGAGAAAACAAATGAGCAGGCATGTCCCTTGTCTCCATATCTTTTGAGTTTGTTTCAGTACATATATGATTTTATGTACATATGACGAGGCCCTTGTGTATTGCTTCTTTGTGATTCTCTCCTAACACCAGCCCCTTTTGACTCACTCTGTGTGTGAGTATCTAGAATCCTGTGTCATTTATCATATCCCAGTGCATTTTCGATCTGACTTCTGCATATCAGAAAGAACATGAGGCATTTGTTTCTCCGCGTTGACTTGTCTCACTTAACATGATTGATTTTAGTGCCATCCATGTCCCTGCAAATGACATTATTTTACTCTTTCTCATGGCTGTGTAAAATGCCTTTGTATGTAGGCACCACAGGGTTCAAATCCACTTATCTATTGTGGGGGTCTGGGCTGCTTCCATGTCTTGGCTATTGTGAATAGTGCAGCAGTGGATATGGCTGCGGAGGAGGGATTTGGCTGGGTCACAGGGAAGGTCTATGGTTAGTTTTTTGAGCAACCCCCAGATTGCCTTCCAGAGTGGTTGTATTAGTTTATATTCCCACCAGCGATGCAGTAGGGTTCCTTTTCCCCCCATCTCCCCGCCAACATTTGCTGCTGTCAAATTCACAATGTTGGCTATTCTAACTGGGGTAAGATGGAATCTCAGAGTTGTTTTGAGGTCCCCCCCCAGTCCTGGGGTTTTAACTCAGTGCTTGGGCACTGTCCTTGAGCTTTATCAAGGGTAGCACTCTACCCACCTGAGCCACAGCACCACTTCCGGCTTTTTCAGTGTATGTGGTGCCAAGGAATCGAATCCAGGGCTTCATGCATGCTAGGCAAACACTCTACCACTAGGCCATGCTCCCGACCCCTCAGAGTTGTGTTGATTTACATTTCCTTTATGGCCAAGGATCGTGAGCATTTCCTTATATGTTTCTTCGCCATTCTTACCTCCTCTTCTGAGAAGTCTCTTCTTAGCTCCCTTTGCTTTTAGTAATTGGTGTGTTAAGTTTAGGAGGGGTTATTTTCCAGTGTCTCTCCTACTCTATCATGTAGCAGTTTCACAGTTTCCGGTCTGACATTGAGGTCTTTGATCCATTTTGAGCTAATGCTTGTGCATGGTGAAAGGCTAGGGTCAATTTTTAGTTTTCTGCATGTGGCTGCCCAGTTTTGCCAGCACCAATAATTGAATAGGCTGTGTTTGTTCCACTGTAGATTTTTGGCACCTTTCGTGGGATTCTTTTTATTTTTTATTTTTTGGCCAGTTCTGAGGCTTGAACTCAGGGCCTGGGCACTGTCCTTGAATACTTTTTGCTCAAGGTTACTGCTTTGCCACTTGAGCCACAGCACCACTTCTGGCTTTTTCTGAGTATGTGGTACTGACGAATCGAACCTGGGGCTTCATGCATGTTCGTTAAGCACTTTACCCACTAGGCTACACTCCCGGCGCCTCCATGGGCTTCTTACCTCCAGTGAACCATCAGGAAACCAAAAATGGAGCTGTGGCTCAAAGTGCTAAAGTGCTAGCCTTGAGCACAAGAGCTCAAGATCAGTATCCAGGCCCCAAGTTCAAGCTTCGTGACCAATCAAAACAACAACGAACACACACACACACACACACACAAAATAAAAGATCCAGGAAGGGAGATATAACAGAATTGGTAGAGTGCTGGCTGTGAGCAGAAAAGCTAAGTAAGAACATAAGACTCTGAGTTCAAGCCCTAGTGCTGGCATCAAAGGAAAAGTTATGGAAAATGGTTATGTGGTCATTCTCGTAGAGGCGAAGGGTTGAATTTTGCTCTCCCTCCCCACCTCGCTGGCCTCTTGCCAAGACAAAAGTTGTTACACTGATGACAGTCTGATTCCAGCCCCAGAAGCCACCCTGTAGCTTAGCCAAAACCCAGGTAATTTTGGTTCCCTTTCTCTAGGTCCCAGTAATATTAACAACCTCATTCTGAGACCTGCAGGAAGAGGAAAGGCCCCATCTTTAACAACTGAGGTGAAAAAAAAGAACAGTACTGGAAGTCAATATCTCATGCCCCGTGAAGTCCTGTGTGCCTAGACGACTACTTTTCTGTATGTGCTCACAGTGGACCCGGGAGCTGTCCTGTCACTTTTCCTCAAGACTGGTGTTCTACCATATGAGCTACAACTCCACTCTGAATTTTTGCTGGTTCCTTGGAGACGAGAGTTTCATCCTAAGCTGGCTTCTACTCTGGATGCTCAGGCCGCAGCCTCCTGGTGGCTCCTGAATTTCTTGTTGGGTTCTTTGTCTGATTCTTAAGGTCACCGCGTAGGGAGAGGCAGGTGTCCTTTGGTTAAGCTGTAAGTTATCAGGGCACGGGTGTTATAGGTTGGACTCCACTCTGGGTGTGCCACACTCCCGTCGTCTGCTAGCCACGTGACCCCAGAAACCTTTTCCTATCTGTTCATAACTTAGATCTAGCTTCTGCCTATGAGAGGAAACATGTCCTTAGTTTCTCTGGACCTAATTTACTCCACTTTACATATTTTTTTCCAGGTCCATCCTTTTCCCTGCAAATCACATAATATTCTTCCTGGCAGTTGTGTAAAATTCCATTATGTGGGGCTGGGAGTTTGGCCTAGTGGTAAGGGTGCTTGCCTAGCATGCACAAAGACCTGGGTTCGATTCCTCAGCATCCCACATACATAGAAAAAGCCAGAAGTGGTGCTTTGGCTCAAGTGGTAGAGTGCTAGCCTTGAGAAAGTCCAAGGACAGTGCTCAGGCCCTGAGCTCAAGCCACAGGACTGGCAAAAAAAAAATTCCATTATGTGTGTATCTGTGTATATAATGTGATATATATATATATGTGTGTGTGTGTGTGTGTGGTTTTTATATATATTTATGTGTATATTTGTACTTACATGTGTGTGTGGTTTATATATATATATATCTGTAATTATATATGTGTGTGGATGTGTGTCTATGGCTTTATATATATATATATTTGTACTTTAGATGTGTATGTGAGGAACATCTGGCTATAGTGAATACTTCAACAATATACATAGATATACAAGTATCTACAATGTTATGACTTTTTTTTCCATCCTGGGGCTTGAACTCAGGGCCTGGGCACTGTCCTTGAGCTTTCTCAAGGCTAGCACTCTACCACTTGAGCCACAGAGCCTTTTCCAGCTTTTTTTTTTTACATGTATGGTACTTAGGAATTGAACCCAGGGCTTCATGCATGCTAGACAAGGTCTCTATCACAAGCTACACTCCCAGCCCCCATGTTCTGACTTTTAACACTTTGGATAAATGTCCAAGAGCTATGTCACTGGATCATACGGTTGTTCTGTGTTTATTTTGGGAACAGACAAAGAGGGAGAAAGTGAGCAAGAAGAGTCATTAACGCTGAATGTCCATGGGAGAAAATGGAACCAGGTAACTTGAGAGCTGGAGAGAGCTAGGGGAGAAGAGTGGAAGAGGTGACATTGACAAGATAGGTTGTACTCATTATCTGACTTGTTAAATTGAAACTCCTTCGTACAACTACTTATAAATAATATTCAGAAAGAATTTCCAGGAAAGGAAAGGAAAGGAAAGGAAAGGAAGAAAGAAAGAAAGAAAGAAAGAAAGAAAGAAAGAAAGAAAGAAAGAAAGAAAGAAGGAAAGAGTTACAGAAAGTGAGAGAGAAAGGAAGGAAAGAAAGAAGCAAGCAAGCAAGTAAGCAGATACTGGTGGCTCACCTGTAATTCTAACCACTCAGGAGGCTGAGATCTGAGGATCACAGTTCAAAGCCAGTGGAGCATGAACATAAGGCCTGGGCACTGTCCCTGAGCCCTTCAGCTCAAGGCTAGAGCTCAAGGCGCTCTACCACTTTGAGCCATAGCACCACTTTTGGTTTTCTGGTGGCTCATTGGAGAGAAGAGTCTCCTGGACTTTCCTGCCTGGGCTGGTTTTGAACTGTAGTCCTCAGATCTCCACCTCTTGAGTAGCTAGGGTGACAGGTGTGAGCCACGAGCATCCAGCTGTATAAGACTCTTATCTCCAGTTAGCCACCAGAAACCCAGAAGTGGAGCTGTGATTCAAGTGGTGGAATGCTACACTTGAGCAAAAAGCTCCCGGACAGCACTTAGGCCCTGAGTTCAAGCCCCAGGACTGGTACACACACACACACACACACACACACACACACACACACACACACCTAGCAACTAAAAGGACCTGGATAATTCTGTGATTTCTAGACTTTCATTGTACATGAGAAATGATTACAGCAGACCAAGGATGTCCGAGCTGAACCGTCTAGAATTCCAGCGTGTCCTTCTGGGACTGTCAACACAGGACAGGAGACATAGCCAGAGGCAGGGCTGTCCGTGCACTGTGCCGTGGCTTCTGTGGAAATCAGAACACTAGCATGTCCTTGCAGGAACCCCTGTGGGACTTCTGTGCGCCAGGCCCAGGATGACAGAGAAGGGGAAAGTGGATGCCACCCTCCGGCCCACACAGAATTCTGTGATGTGGATGCTGGAGGTTTGGTTGAAGTAACCGACGGGGAAAACTTGCCTAAGTTGTCTCCAATTCTCAGACTTTAATATCTCAATATTCTTGATTTCTCTTTTGACATCTCTTCATATCTCACTCTCTTAATATCTTAGTATCTTCATAGCAGTCTCTTTATGTGTTTTCTGGGTTTGGTGCAGGGAGGTTGACCCCTCCGCTATCTTCTGTGGGAATATTCCCAGCCTCCATTTGCTTTTTACATACTTTTTTTTGCTGGGGGGAAAAAATATATCTTCTCTGCCAGGTGCCAGTGGCTCCTGCCTGCAATTCTAGTTATTCAGGAGGCTAAGATCTGAGGATCACAGTTCAAAGACAGCCCAGGTAGGAAAATCCATGAGACTCTTTTATTTCTCATGAACCACCAGATAGCCCAAAGTAGAGCTGTGGTTTAAGTACAGGGCACCAGGCCTGAGCAAAAAATAAAGCTCACAGGCGGCCTGCTGGTCCTGAGTTCCAATCCCAGGAATACACACCAAATGTTTCAAATGGAGCGAGTTGTAAATATGCTGTTAATACACAGAAGATATACTGTGAATACACACACACACACACACACACACACACACACACACACACACACACACTCTCTCTCACAACAAATCATGAGCCTGAGATCCACCGCAGTTACCCTGCCTGGAATCTATGTCCCTGATACCTGGATCCGGACTGGTCTTTCCTGCCTCAGTGGACCAAAAGAACCAGGGCTGGCTCTCGGAAGCCTCTTGCTCTGTGACCCAGGAGTAGTGACCCAGAAGCCACTATTCAAACAGAGTGCCACCTGCAGGCGCTGCGTGAGGGGGTGGCAGATCTTTGAGGGTAGGTGTCTTTCCCAGACACCCCCAAAACAACCATAGCATCCCAGCAGAGACCTACCCCCCCCCGACTGCGAGCAAAACAAATGGTGGTTTCTTGTGGGACTCTATGGGTGTGTGTATGTGTGTGCACACACACGTGCATGCTAGTACCAGGACTTGAACTCAGCACCGTGTACTCTCACTTGGCATTTCCATCCTCAGCCGGTGCTCTGCCACCTGAAGCACACCTCTACTTCTGGCTTTTTGTTGGTTCGTTGGAAATAAGAGTCTCATAGACTTTTCTGCCCAGGCTGGCTTCGAACCATGATTCTCCAGTGTCAGCTTTCCGGGCAGCTGGTGTTCGAGGCCTGAGCCTCTCATCTGGTGGGGGATTGCTGCTTACATCTTGAATGAGTCCCAGCTCTTTAATCCCACGGATACAGGTTGGAGTCACTGAAGTCAGTGCAGGTTCGAAGTCACCGTCTGCTTCTTGAAAGCTGCGTGTACACTGATGGACAAAATCAGGTGCCAAGGGGCCGGGAGTTTGGCCTAGTGGTTAAAGTGCTTGCCTAGCATGCACGAAGACCCGGGTTCGATTCCTCGGTACCACATACATAGCAAAAAGCCGGAAGTGGTACTGAGGCTCAAGTGGTAGAGCTCTAGCCTTGAGAAAGTCCAAGGACAGTGCTCAGGCCCTGAGCTCAAGCCCAGGACTGGCAAAAAAAAAAAAAATCAGGTGCCAAGCAGGTGGCGCTGGGCGAGTCACAGGGAATTGTGGGAAAACTGTCGCATGCTGTCCTAAGTTGACTGGTGGCAAACTGTCACTCTGAGGCTGAGAGAAGGCAGACAAACTCCCCCAAGCATAAATCCCAAGGACAGTTTTATTTGGGCTGTTTTGTCCTGTGGTATATGCATTCAACTGGAGTTTGAGCTCAGGACCTTGTGTCGTCTCCCAGGCACCTGACCCAGCCCAGAACTCCTGTTTTATGTGAAATTTTCTCTAATGGCCAGCTCTCACAAATGACAATGTGTGAAAATTAAAAGCTTCTGCAAGAAGTGTGGCCAAGTGGTAGTGTGCTGCTCTAGCAAGCATGAAGCCCCGGGTTCAATTCCACAGTACCACAGACACAGAAAAGGCCAGACGTGGTGCTGTGGTAGAACATTAGCCTTGAGAAAGACCCAGGACAGTGCTCAGGCCCTGAGTTCAAGCCCCAGGACCAGCAACAAATAAAAATATCACAAACTTCACAAAATCCCTTTAAAACATTTTTCTTTTAAGAAACTGCTTGATCTACTGCCATGATTTTTTTATTTTGTGCTGGTCCTGGGGCTTGAACTTGGGGTCTGGGCGTGTGCATGTGTGTGTGTGTGTGTGTGTGTGTGTGTGTGTGTGTGTGGTCAGTGTGTCAGAGCTGGGCCTTGAACTCACAGCCTTGTGGAGGACAGGAAGGAGACAGGGGGTTGGGGGACAGACAGGGGGTTGGGGGACCGGAGGGGACAGGAAGAGGACAGGGAGGAGACAGGAAAGGACAGGTGTAAGGAAAATGGGACAAGGAAGGGACAGGAAGTAGGCAAGGAGATGAGGTAAGGACAAGACAGGGCAGGAGATAGTCAAGTTGGGGACAGGAAGGGGTGCAGTTGGGGGGGCAGAAGGGACAAGAAGGGTCTTGATGACAGAACTGCACAGAGCAAAGCTGGGGACACCCCCCCACCCCGGGGAAGGTGAGTGAGCTGGGCTCACCCCCACCTCTGCAGAGGGACGAGGCTGCATTAAAAATAGAAACTGGGACTCGATTTCCCCTGCAGCCTCTTGTCTCCCGTCATCCCGCCCAGGCAGCTGCCCTGTCAATCAAGGGACATGTAGGTTATGCAAATGAAGCGATGGGGAGCAGGCTTGGAGCCTGGCAATGGCTGGGCCCACTCCCTGCCCCTTGGGGTCACCTCCTGCTCAGGTCCCCTGGGCTTCCTGGGGCTCCACACTGGACACCCCAAATGGAGGAGCCCATGAGGCCCACCCCCACCCTGGACACGGCCTGGCCAGGCCGGTGGCACTGCCACAGCACTGGCTCTTTGAAAATGTCCACAGTTGCCAGGGCCGCTGGCTCACGCCTGCCATCCCAGCTACTCAGGAGGCTGAGATCAGAGGGTGGAGGTTCAAAGCCAGCCTGAGTGGGAAAGTCCATGAGACTCTGATGTCCAGTGAACCACCAAAAAGCTGGAAGTGGAGCTGTGGTTCAAGTGGTAGAGCAGCCTTGAGTCAAAAGAGCTCAGAGACAGGAATCAAGTCCTGAGTTCAAGCCCCAGATTTGACACCAAAATAAAAAAGCCTGACCTGGGAATTGGGATGGGGGACACTTTTGACACAGGTGATTTCTGTCATTGCTGCGGACCAGAATGTTCTAGAATGTCCCCACCCCCACTCCATCCCACCTCTGCTCTGATCTTCCAACAGCCTTGCACTTCCTGACACACACACTGCCAGCCACCACACCACCACACTAGGACAGAACGTGTTCTTTCTGACTTTTCACGTGTCCCCTGGTTGTCTCTGCTCTCAGAGGAGATGCCTCCAAAGGTCACCTCCCCAGCAGGCATCTTCCTCCAGAAGGTGGTGTTTTTGAGTTTCACATGGACAGACAGACAGACAGGGAAGGAGGGACGGACGGAAGGAGGGAAGGAGTTGGTGAAGGACTGTACTTGGTCTTTGAATTCAGGCACTGAGCACTGGCCCGTAGCTTTTTCCACTAAAAGCTGCTAGCACTTGAGCCGTCTCTCCACTTCGGCTTTTGGCCGGTTAATCAGAGGTAAGACTCCACGCCTGGCTTTTCCCCTGGCTGGTGTGAGTGGGTGGCTGGGGAATGTGTGACGTGTTTGCATAGTTTGCTGAGCGTTTGTCTCAGCAGGGGCTGCGCCATGGCAGGACCCCAGGGCAGGAAGAAATGATCCTCCGGGCAAAAAGGTCATCAGAAGGCCCTGGCTCTGGTGCAAGAGCCCGGAGGATAAGAGTGTCTTTCCCCCCTGGCTGAGAGTGTCACACCCTCAGTAACGAGCTGTGAACAAGCACGTAGAACAGAAGCTGGCCTTCTGCTGTGCTGACTCCAGGCAGTGGGCCTGGCACCTCAGGTGGGTAGAATTGCTCATTCTTCTTAAAGAGTCCCTGAGACATTATTATCCTCGTGTGTGTGTGTGTGTGTGTGTGTGTGTGTGTGTCTGTCTGTCTGTCTGTGATCTGAGAATTGTAATTTGAAGCCAGTCAGGGCAGGGAAGTCCCGTGAGACTCATCTCCACTTATCCAACAAAAAGCCAAATGTGTATGTGTGGTTCAAGTGGTAGAGCACCAGCCTGGAAAATAAAAAAAAAGCTAAGGACCAGCAGCCAGGCCCTGAGTCAAGCTCCAGGATAAACACACACACACACACACACACACACACACACACACACACACACAGCTGAGAACATGGCACAAAAGGTAGAGCACTCCTTATGATTGGTTACTGTATCTGACTTTGTTACCTGGTAATATTGTATACACATTTATTTGTTTATTTGAAATAGGAAAGGGAAGGGGGAAAACAAGATGATTAGGAGGGGGTTGGGGAGGGAAATTGGAACAAAAACATGAGAAGGGGCATCAGTGTGTGAGACGTAATGCACCTACTACCTGACAAATGTAACTGTAAGCCCTCTATACATTATCCAGACAATAGAAAAAGCATGCTTTAGGCCAGGATTGCTTAAAAAACAAAACACAAGCCATGCTCAGTGGCTCATACCTGTCGTAGCTGCTCAGCAGGCTGAGCTCTGAGGATCATGGATGAAGCCAGCAGAGGCAGACAACATTCTCCAATCAAACAGAGAAACGCTAGAAGCCGAAAGTATGGCACAAGTAGTAAAGTGCCATCCTTGAGCAAAAAAAGGTGAAAGGACATTTTCCAGGCCCTGAGTTCAAACCTCCGTGTTGAGGTATGTGCATGCATGCATGTGTACACACGTGCGCACGCCCGCACACACTCACACTCACACCAGTTAAAATCTCTTTGCCAGTGCTTAGTGACACCAAGAGGAAATAGTTACATGTAATAAAATGGATTAAAATGCCCATTATATTATTGGTGCTGCCAAAACTGGGCAGCCACATGCAGAAAACTAACAATTGACCCTAGCCTTTCGCCATGCACAAGCATTAACACAAAGTGGATCAAAGACCTCAACTAAAGAGAGACTTATCAGAAGAAGAGATTAAAATGGCAGAAAAGCATATGAGAAAATGTTCATCATCTATGGTCATAAAGGAAATGCAAATAAAAACAACCCTAAGATACCACCTTACCCCAACAAGAATGGCCAAGATCTTGAACTCAGACAATGACAGTTGCTGGTGGGGTGTGGAGAAAAAGGAACCCTACTGCACTGCTGGTGGGATTGTAAACTAGTTCAGCCACTCTGGAAAGCAGTGTGGAGGTTTCTTAAAGAACTGAAAATTGACCTTCCCTATGATCCCGCCATACCACTTCTGGGCATCTATCCTGAACAGCATGACCCAGGATATTATAAAGACACCTGCTCAGCTATGTTCATCTCTGCACTATTAGCCAGGCAATGGAAACAACCCAGATGCCCTACTGCAGATGAATGGATACAGAAAATGTGGTATATATATAAAATGGAATTCTACATAGCCAACAGACAAGATAAAATAATGGCATTTGCAGGGAAGTGGATGAATCTAGAGCGAATCATGTTGAGTGAGACAAGTCAAGACCTAAGGAACAAAAGGCGCATGGTATCCTTAATATGTGGCTATTAAATCCAAAGAGTACAAGAGCAATGACTCAATAATTGCATAACCAATGCTATGGACATGGTAATGGAAATATAAACATAACTATACAGATATAAAAGCCTATGACTCTATAGACATAATGTTTATTTCATAAATTAATATGTTTCTATGACATACAAACCCTCAGCCTAATTTTGATTATGTTCTAAAATCTAAGTGCCAGTGATTGTAAATAGAGATTCCCTTCCTGAACACTCGTTTGTTGAACCTGTCATTTGAAATATGATGTAAAAATCAACGTTAATAAATTCTTTTAAAAAATGCCCATTATACTACA